>OY769905.1:12336020-13018520 GCA_963669185.1 Dyspetes luteomarginatus
TCTCTCTCTCTCTCGATCTCTCTCTATCTCTCTCGATCTCTCTCTATCTCTATCTCTTTCTATCTCTCTCTATCTCTCTATCTCTATCTGTTTCTATCTCTCTATCTCTATCTCTTTCTATCTCTCTCTATCTCTGTATCTCTCTATCTCTCTATCTCTCTATCTCTCTACCTCTCTCTGTCATTCTCTCTCTCTATCATTCTCTCTCTCTATCATTCTCTCTCTATCATTCTCTCTCTCTATCATTCTCTCTCTCTATCATTCTCTGTCTATCATTATCTCTCTCTATCATTCTCTCTCTATCATTCCCTCTCTCTATCATTCTCTCTCTATCATATTCTCTATCTATCATTTTCTCTCTATCGTTCTCTCTCTATCATTCCCTCTCTCTATCATTTTCTCTCTATCATTATCTCTTACTATCATTCTCTCTCTCTCTATCATTCTCTCGCTATCATTCTCTCTAACATTCTCTCTCTCTCTATCATTCTCTCGCTATCATTCTCTCTAACATTCTCTCTCTCTCTATCATTCTCTTTCTCTAACATTCTCTCTCTCTCTATCATTCTCTTTCTCTATCATTCTCTCTCTCTATCATTCTCTCTCTCTCTATCATTATCTCTCTCTATCATTCTCTCTCTCTAGCATTCTCTCTCTATCATTCTCTCTCTCTACCATTCTATGTCTATCATTCTCTCTCTATCATTCTCTCTCTCTATCATTCTCTCTCTCTATCATTCTCTCTCTCTAGCATTCTCTCTCTGTCATTCTCTCTCTCTATCATTCTCTGTCTATCATTCTCTCTCTATCATTCTCTCTCTCTATCATTTTCTCTATCTATCATTTTCTCTCTATCGTTCTCTCTCTATCATTCCCTTTCTCTATCATTTTCTCTCTAGCATTCTCTCTCTCTATCATTCTCTCTCTCCATCATTCTCTCTCTATCATTCTCTCTCTCTCTCTTTCATTCTCTTTCTCTATCATTCTCTCTCTCTATCATTCTCTCTCTCCATCATTCTCTCTCTAAATCATTCTCTTTCTCTATCATTCTCTCTCTCTCTCTCTATCATTCTCTCTCTCTCCATCATTTTCTCTCTATCACTCTCTCTTTCTATCAGTCTCTCTCTATCATTCGCTCTCTATCATTCTCTCTCTCTATCATTCTCTCTCTCTATCATTCTCTCTCTATGATTCTCTCTCTATCATTCTCTCTCTCTATCATTTTCGCTCTCTATCATTCTCTCTCTCCATCATTCTCTCTCTCTATCATTTTCTCTCTCCATCATTCTCTTTCTACATCATTCTCTTCCTCTATCATTCTCTCTCTCTCTATCATTCTCTCTCACTATCATTCTCTCTGTCCATTATTCTCTCTCTCTATCATTCTCTCGCTCCGTCATTCTCTCTCACTATTATTCTCTCTCTCTATCATTCTCTCTCTATCATTCTCTCTTACTATCATTCTCTCTGTCCATCATTCTATCTCTCTATAATTCTCTCTTTATCATTCTCTCTGTCCATCGTTCTCTCTCTCTATCATTCTCCGTCTATCATTATCTCTCTCTATCATTCCCTCTCTCTATCATTTTCTCTCTATCATTCTCTCTTTCTATCATTGTCTCTCTATCATTCGCTCTCTATCATTCTCTCTCTCTATCATTCTCTCTCTCTATCATTCTCTCTCTCTATCATTCTCTCTCTCTATCATTCTCTCTCTCTATCATTCTCTCTCCATCATTCTCTGTCTCTATCATTCTCTGTCTATCATTCTCTCTCTCTATCATTTTCTCTCTCTATCATTTTCTCTCTATCGTTCTCTCTCCATCATTCTCTTTCTCTATCATTCTCTGTCTCTCTCTCTCTCTCTCTCTATCATTCTCTCTATCTATCATTCTCTCTCTATCATTCTCTCTCTCTATCATTTTCTCTCTCTATCATTTTCTCTATATCATTCCCTCTCTCTATCATTCTCTCTCTCTATCATTTTCTCTCTATCATTCTCTCTCTCTATCATTCTCTCGCTATCATTCTCTCTATCATTCTCTCTCTCGCTATCATTCTCTCTATCATTCTCTCTCTCTCTATCATTCTCTTTCTATATCATTCTCTCTCTCTATCATTCTCTCTCTCTATCATTCTCTCTCTCTATCATTCTCTCTTTCTATCATTCTCTCTTTCTATCATTCTCTCTCTATCATTCTCTCTTTCTATCATTCTCTCTCTCTAGTATTCTCTCTCTATCATTCTCTCTCTCTACCATTCTCTGTCTATCATTCTCTCTCTATCATTCTCTCTCTCTATCATTTTCTCTCTCTATTGTTCTCTCTCTATCATTCCCTCTCTCTATCATTTTCTCTCTATCATTCTCTCTCTCTATCATTTTCTCTCTATCATTCTCTCTCTCTATCATTTTCTCTCTATCATTCTCCCTCTCTATCATTCTCTCTTACTATCATTCTCTCTCTCTATCATTCTCTCGCTATCATTCTCTCTATCATTCTCTCTCTCTCTATCATTCTCTTTCTCTATCATTCTCTCTCTCTATCATTCTCTCTCTCTATCTTTCTCTCTCTCTCTATCATTCTCTCTCTATCATTCTCTCTCTCTATCATTTTCTCTCTCTATCATTCTCTTTCTCCATCATTCTCTCTCTCCATCATTCTCTCTATCATTCTCTCTCTCTATCATTCTCTCTCTCCATCATTCTCTCTCTCTATCATTCTCTCTCACTATCATTCTCTCTCACTATCATTCTCTCTCTCTATCATTCTCTCTCTCTAGCATTCTCTTTCTCTATCATTCTCTCTCTCTCTATCATTCTCTCTCTCTCTATCATTTTCACTCTATCACTCTCTCTTTCTATCATTCTCTCTCTATCATTCGCTCTCTATCATTCTCTCTCTCTATCATTCTCTCTCTCTATCATTCTCTCTCTATGATTGTCTCTCTCTATCATTCTCTGTCTATCATTCTCTCTCTATCATTCTCTCTCTCTATCATTTTCTCTCTCTATCATCTTCTCTCTATCATTCTCTCTCTATCATTCTCTCTCTCTATCATTCTCTCTCTCTATCATTCTCTCTCTCTATCATTCTCTCTCTCTCTATCATTCTCTCTTTCTATCATTCTCTCTCTATCATTCTCTCTTTCTATCATTCTCTCTCGATCATTCTCTCTCTCTATCATTCTCTCTCTATCATTCTCTCTCTCCATCATTCTCTCTTACTATCATTCTCTCTCTCTATCTTTCTCTCTCGCTATCATTCTCTCTCTCTATCATTCTCTCTCTCTATCATTCTCTCTCTATCATTCTCTCTCTCTATCATTCTCTCTCTATCATTGTCTCTCTCTATCATTCTCTCTCTCTATCATTCTCTCTCTCTATCATTTTCTCTCTCCATCATTCTCTTTCTCCATCATTCTCTTTCTCTATCATTCTCTCTCTCTCTCTCTCTCTCTCGCTCTCTCTCATTTTCTCTCTATCATTCTCTCTTTCTATCATTCTCTCTCTATCATTCGCTCTCTATCATTCTCTCTCTCTATCATTCTCTCTCTCTATCATTCTCTCTTTCTATCATTCTCTCTTTCTATCATTCTCTCTCTCTAGTATTCTCTCTCTATCATTCTCTCTCTCTACCATTCTCTGTCTATCATTCTCTCTCTATCATTCTCTCTCTCTATCATTTTCTCTCTCCATCGTTCTCTCTCTATCATTCCCTCTCTCTATCATTTTCTCTCTATCATTCTCTCTCTCTATCATTTTCTCTCTATCATTCTCTCTCTCTATCATTTTCTCTCTATCATTCTCTCTCACTATCATTCTCTCTGTCCATCATTCTATCTCTCTATAATTCTCTCTCTATCATTCTCTCTGTCCATCGTTCTCTCTCTCTATCATTCTCTCTGTCCATCGTTCTCTCTCTCTATCATTCTCCGTCTATCATTATCTCTCTCTATCATTCCCTCTCTCTATCATTTTCTCTCCATCATTCTCTCTTTCTATCATTCTCTCTCTATCATTCGCTCTCTATCATTCTCTCTCTCTATCATTCTCTCTCTCTATCATTCTCTCTCTCTATCATTCTCTCTCTATCATTCTCTGTCTCTATCATTCTCTGTCTATCATTCTCTCTCTCTATCATTTTCTCTCTCTATCATATTCTCTCTATCATTCTCTCTCTATCATTCTCTCTCTCTATCATTCTCTCTCTCTATCATTCTCTCTCTATCATTCTCTCTCTCTATCATTCTCTCTTTCTATCATTCTCTCTTTCTATCATTCTCTCTCTATCATTCTCTCTTTCTATCATTCTCTCTCTATCATTCTCTCTTTCTATCATTCTCTCTCTATCATTCTCTCTTTCTATCATTTTCCCTCTATCATTCTCTCTCTCTATCATTGTCTCTCTATCATTCTCTCTCTCTATCATTGCCTCTCTCTATCATTTTCTCTCTATCGTTCTCTCTCTATCATTCCCTCTCTCTATCATGTTCTCTCTATCATTCTCTCTCCCTATCATTTTCTCTCTATCATTCTCTCTCACTATCATTCTCTCTCTCTATCATCCTCTCTCTCTATCATTCTCTCTCTATCATTCTCTCTCTCTATCATTCTCTCTCTATCATTGTCTCTCTCTATCATTCTCTCTCTCTATCATTCTCTCTCTATTATTCTCTCTCTCTATCATTTTCTCTCTCCATCATTCTCTCTCTCCATCATTCTCTTTCTCTATCATTCTCTCTCTCTCTCTCTCGCTCTCTCTCTCTCTCTATCATTCTCTCTCTCTATCATTTTCTCTCTCTATCATTCTCTCTCTCTATCATTCTCTCTCTATCATTCTCTCTCTCTATCATTCTCTCTTTCTATCATTCTCTCTTTCTATCATTCTCTCTCTATCATTCTCTCTTTCTATCATTCTCTCTCTATCATTCTCTCTTTCTATCATTCTCTCTCTATCATTCTCTCTTTCTATCATTTTCCCTCTATCATTCTCTCTCTCTATCATTGTCTCTCTATCATTCTCTCTCTCTATCATTGCCTCTCTCTATCATTTTCTCTCTATCGTTCTCTCTCTATCATTCCCTCTCTCTATCATGTTCTCTCTATCATTCTCTCTCCCTATCATTTTCTCTCTATCATTCTCTCTCACTATCATTCTCTCTCTCTATCATCCTCTCTCTCTATCATTCTCTCTCTATCATTCTCTCTCTCTATCATTCTCTCTCTATCATTGTCTCTCTCTATCATTCTCTCTCTCTATCATTCTCTCTCTATTATTCTCTCTCTCTATCATTTTCTCTCTCCATCATTCTCTCTCTCCATCATTCTCTTTCTCTATCATTCTCTCTCTCTCTCTCTCGCTCTCTCTCTCTCTCTATCATTCTCTCTCTCTATCATTTTCTCTCTCAATCATTCTCTCTCTCTATCATTCTCTTTCTGCATCATTCTCTTTCTCTATCATTCTCTCTCTCTCTATCATTCTCTCTCTATCATTCTCTCTCTCTATCATTTTCTCTCTCTATCATTTTCTCTCTATCATTCCCTCTCTCTATCATTCTCTCTCTCTATCATTTTCTCTCTATCATTCTCCCTCTCTATCATTCTCTCGCTATCATTCTCTCTATCATTCTCTCTCTCGCTATCATTCTCTCTATCATTCTCTCTCTCTCTATCATTCTCTTTCTCTATCATTCTCTCTCTCTATCATTCTCTCTCTCTATCATTCTCTCTCTCTATCATTCTCTCTTTCTATCATTCTCTCTCTATCATTCTCTCTCTCTATCATTCTCTGTCTATCATTCTCTCTCTATCATTCTCTCTCTCTATCATTTTCTCTATCTATCATTTTCTCTCTATCGTTCTCTCTCTATCATTCCCTCTCTCCATCATTTTCTCTCTATCATTCTCTCTTACTATCATTCTCTCTCTCTATCATTCTCTCGCTATCATTCTCTCCATCATTCTCTCTCTCTCTATCATTCTCTTTCTCTATCATTCTCTCTCTCTATCATTCTCTCTCTCTATCATTCCCTCTCTCTATCATTTTCTCTCTATCATTCTCTCTCTCTATCATTTTCTCTCTATCATTCTCTCTCTCTATCATTTTCTCTCTATCATTCTCTCTCTCTATCATTCTCTCTTACTATCATTCTCTCTCTCTATCATTCTCTCTCTCTCTATCATTCTCTTTCTCTATCATTCTCTCTCTCTATCATTCTCGCTCTCTATCATTCTCTCCCTCTATCATTCTCTCTCTCTAGCATTCTCTCTCCATCATTCTCTCTCTCTATCATTCTCTTTCTGTCATTCTCTCTCTATCATCCTCTCTCTGTATCATTTTCTCTATCTATCATTTTCTCTCTATCGTTCTCTCTCTATCATTCCCTCTCTCTATCATTTTCTCTCTAGCATTCTCTATCTCTATCATTCTCTCTCTCCATCATTCTCTCTCTATCATTCTCTCGCTATCATTCTCTCTATCATTCTCTCTCTCTCTCTATCATTCTCTTTCTCTATCATTCTCTCTCTCCATCATTCTCTCTCTATCATTCTCTCTCTCCATCATTCTCTCTCTATATCATTCTCTTTCTCTATCATTCTCTCTCTCTCTATCATTCTCTCTCTCTCTATCATTCTCTCTCTCTCTATCATTTTCTCTCTATCACTCTCTCTTTCTATCATTCTCTCTCTATCATTCGCTCTCTATCATTCTCTCTCTCTCTATCATTCTCTCTCTCTATCATTCTCTCTCTCCATCATTCTCTCTCTCTATCATTCTCTATCACTATCATTCTCTCTCTATCATTCTCTCTCACTATCATTCTCTCTGTCCATCATTCTATCTCTCTATAATTCTCTCTCTATCATTCTCTCTGTCCATCGTTCTCTCTCTCTATCATTCTCCGTCTATCATTATCTCTCTCTATCATTCCCTCTCTCTATCATTTTCTCTCTATCATTCTCTCTTTCTATCATTCTCTCTCTATCATTCGCTCTCTATCATTCTCTCTCTCTATCATTCTCTCTCTCTATCATTCTCTCTCTCTATCATTCTCCCTCTATCATTCTCTGTCTCTATCATGCTCTGTCTATCATTCTCTCTCTCTATCATTTTCTCTCTCTATCATATTCTCTCTATCATTCTCTCTCTCTATCATTCTCTCTCTCTATCATTCTCTCTATATCATTCTCTCTCTCTATCATTCTCTCTTTCTATCATTCTCTCTCTATCATTCTCTGTCTATCATTCTCTCTCTATCATTCTCTCTCTCTATCATTTTCTCTCTCTATCATTTTCTCTTTATCATTCCCTCTCTCTATCATTCTCTCTCTCTATCATTTTCTCTCTATCATTCTCTCTCTCTATCATTCTCTCTATCATTCTCTCTCTCGCTATCATTCTCTCTATCATTCTCTCTCTCTCCATCATTCTCTTTCTCTATCATTCTCTCTCTCTATCATTCTCTCTCTCTATCATTCTCTCTCTCTATCATTCTCTCTTTCTATCATTCTCTCTTTCTATCATTCTCTCTCTATCATTCTCTCTTTCTATCATTCTCTCTCTCTAGTATTCTCTCTCTATCATTCTCTCTCTATCATTCTCTCTCTCTACCATTCTCTGTCTATCATT
This sequence comes from Dyspetes luteomarginatus, assembly GCA_963669185.1. Classification (NCBI taxonomy): domain Eukaryota; kingdom Metazoa; phylum Arthropoda; class Insecta; order Hymenoptera; family Ichneumonidae; genus Dyspetes; species Dyspetes luteomarginatus. The sequence goes on from OY769905.1 coordinate 12,343,652, forward strand.
CTCTCTCTATCATTCTCTCTCTCTATCATTTTCTCTCTCTATTGTTCTCTCTCTATCATTCCCTCCCTCTATCATTTTCTCTCTATCATTCTCTCTCTCTATCATTTTCTCTCTATCATTCTCTCTCTCTATCATTTTCTCTTACTATCATTCTCTCTCTCTATTATTCTCTCGCTATCATTCTCTCTATCATTCTCTCTCTCTCTATCATTCTCTTTCTCTATCATTCTCTCTCTCTATCATTCTCTCTCTCTATCTTTCTCTCTCTCTATCATTCTCTCTCTATCATTCTCTCTCTCTATCATTTTCTCTCTCTATCATTCTCTTTCTCCATCATTCTCTCTCTCCATCATTCTCTTTCTCTATCATTCTCTCTCTCTCTCTCTCTCTCTCTATCATTCTCTCTATCTATCATTTTCTCGTTCTCTATCATTCTCTCTTCCTCTATCATACTCTCTCTCTATCATTCTCTCTCTATCATTCTCTCTGTCCATCATTCTATCTCTCTATAATTCTCTCTCTATCATTCTCTCTGTCCATCGTTCTCTCTCTCTATCATTCTCCGTCTATCATTATCTCTCTCTATCATTCCCTCTCTCTATCATTTTCTCTCTATCATTCTCTCTTTCTATCATTCTCTCTCTATCATTCGCTCTCTATCATTCTCTCTCTCTATCATTCTCTCTCTCTACCATTCTCTCTCTCTATCATTCTCTCTCTATCATTCTCTGTCTCTATCATGCTCTGTCTATCATTCTCTCTCTCTATCATTTTCTCTCTCTATCATATTCTCTCTATCATTCTCTCTCTCTATCATTCTCTCTCTCTATCATTCTCTCTATATCATTCTCTCTCTCTATCATTCTCTCTTTCTATCATTCTCTCTCTATCATTCTCTGTCTATCATTCTCTCTCTATCATTCTCTCTCTCTATCATTTTCTCTCTCTATCATTTTCTCTTTATCATTCCCTCTCTCTATCATTCTCTCTATCTATCATTTTCTCTCTATCATTCTCTCTCTCTATCATTTTCTCTCTATCATTCTCCCTCTCTATCATTCTCTCTTACTATCATTCTCTCTCTCTATTATTCTCTCGCTATCATTCTCTCTATCATTCTCTCTCTCTCTATCATTCTCTTTCTCTATAATTCTCTCTCTCTATCATTCTCTCTCTCTATCTTTCTCTCTCTCTATCATTCTCTCTCTATCATTCTCTCTCTCTATCATTTTCTCTCTCTATCATTCTCTTTCTCCATCATTCTCTCTCTCCATCATTCTCTTTCTCTATCATTCTCTCTCTCTCTCTCTCTCTCTCTATCATTCTCTCTATCTATCATTTTCTCTTTCTCTATCATTCTCTCTTTCTCTATCATACTCTCTCTCTATCATTCTCTCTCTATCATTCTCTCTCTATCATTCTCTCTCTCTATCATTTTCTCTCTCTATCATTTTCTCTCTATCGTTCTCTCTCTATCATTCCCTTTCTCTATCATTTTCTCTTTATCATTCTCTCTCTCTATCATTCTCTCTCTCTATCATTCTCTCGCTATCATTCTCTCTCTCTCTATCATTCTCTCTCTCTATCATTCTCTCTCTCCATCATTCTCTCTCTCAATCATTCTCTCTCACTATCATTCTCTCTCTATCATTCTCTCTCTCTATCATTCTCTCTGTCCATCATTCTATCTCTCTATAATTCTCTTTCTATCATTCTCTCTGTCCATCGTTCTCTCTCTCTATCATTCTCCATCTATCATTATCTCTCTCCATCATTCCCTCTCTCTATCATTTTCTCTCTATCATTCTCTCTTTCTATCATTCTCTCTCTATCATTCGCTCTCTATCATTCTCTTTCTCTATCATTCTCTCTCTCTATCATTCTCTCTCTCTATCTTTCTCTCTCTCTATCATTCTCTCTCTATCATTCTCTCTCTCTATCATTTTCTCTCTCTATCATTCTCTTTCTCCATCATTCTCTCTCTCCATCATTCTCTTTCTCTATCATTCTCTCTCTCTCTCTCTCTCTCTCTCTATCTATCATTTTTTCTTTCTCTATTATTCTCTCTTTCTCTATCATACTCTCTCTCTATCATTCTCTCTCTACAGTCTCTCTCTATCATTCTCTCTCTATCATTCTCTCTCTCTATCATTTTCTCTCTATCGTTCTCTCTCTATCATTCCCTCTCGCTATCATTTTCTCTCTAGCATTCTCTCTCTCTATCATTCTCTCTCTCCATCATTCTGTCTCTATCATTCTCTCTCACTATCATTCTCTCTCTATCATTCTCTCTCACTATCATTCTCTCTGTCCATCATTCTATCTCTCTATAATTCTCTCTCTATCATTCTCTCTGTCCATCGTTCTCTCTCTCTATCATTCTCCGTCTATCATTATCTCTCTCTATCATTCCCTCTCTCTATCATTTTCTCTCTATCATTCTCTCTTTCTATCATTCTCTCTCTATCATTCGCTCTCTATCATTCTCTCTCTCTATCATTCTCTCTCTCTATCATTCTCTCTCTATCATTCTCTGTCTCTATCATTCTCTGTCTATCATTCTCTCTCTCTATCATTTTCTCTCTCTATCATATTCTCTCTATCATTCTCTCTCTATCATTCTCTCTCTCTATCATTCTCTCTCTCTATCATTCTCTCTCTATCATTCTCTCTCGCTATCATTCTCTCTTTCTATCATTCTCTCTCTATCATTCTCTCGCCATCATTCTCTCTATCATTCTCTCTCTCTCTATCATTCTCTTTCTCTATCATTCTCTCTCTCTATCATTCTCTCTCTCTCTATCATACTCTCTCTCTATCATTCTCTCTCTATCATTCTCTCTCTATCATTCTCTCTCTCTATCATTTTCTCTCTCTATCATTTTCTCTCTATCGTTCTCTCTCTATCATTCCCTCTGTCTATCATTTTCTCTCTATCATTCTCTCTCTCTATCATTCTCTCTCTCTATCATCCTCTCGCTATCATTCTCTCTCTCTCTATCATTCTCTCTCTCTATCATTCTCTCTCTCCATCATTCTCTCTCTCTATCATTCTCTCTCACTATCATTCTCTCTATATCATTCTCTCTCACTATCATTCTCTCTGTCCATCATTCTATCTCTCTATAATTCTCTCTCTATCATTCTCTCTGTCCATCGTTCTCTCTCTCTATCATTCTCCGTCTATCATTATCTCTCTCTATCATTCCCTCTCTCTATCATTTCCTCTCTATCATTCTCTCTTTCTATCATTCTCTCTCTATCATTCGCTCTCTATCATTCTCTCTCTCTATCATTCTCTCTCTCTATCATTCTCTCCCTATCATTCTCTGTCTCTATCATTCTCTGTCTATCATTCTCTCTCTCTATCATTTTCTCTCTCTATCATATTCTCTCTATCATTCTCTCTCTATCATTCTCTCTCTCTATCATTCTCTCTCTCTATCATTCTCTCTCTATCATTCTCTCTCTCTATCATTCTCTCTCTATCATTCTCTCTCTCTATCATTTTCTCTCTCTATCATTTTCTCTCTATCATTCCCTCTCTCTATCATACTCTCTCTCTATCATTTTCTCTCTATCATTCTCTCTCTCTATCATTCTCTTGCTATCATTCTCTCTATCATTCTCTCTCTCGCTATCATTCTCTCTATCATTCTCTCTCTCTCTATCATTCTCTTTCTCTATCATTCTCTCTCTCTATCATTCTCGCTCTCTATCATTCTCTCTCTCTATCATTCTCTCTTTCTATCATTCTCTCTTTCTATCATTCTCTCTCTATCATTCTCTCTTTCTATCATTCTCTCTCTCTACCATTCTCTGTCTATCATTCTCTCTCTATCATTCTCTGTCTATCATTCTCTCTCTATCATTCTCTCTCTCTATCATTTTCTCTCTCTATTGTTCTCTCTCTATCATTCCCTCTCTCTATCATTTTCTCTCTATCATTCTCTCTCTCTATCATTTTCTCTCTATCATTCTCTCTCTCTACCATTCTCTGTCTATCATTCTCTCTCTCTATCATTTTCTCTCTCTATCGTTCTCTCTCTATCATTCCCTCTCTCTATCATTTTCTCTCTATCATTCTCTCTCTCTATCATTTTCTCTCTATCATTCTCTCTCTCTATCATTTTCTCTCTATCATTCTCTCTCACTATCATTCTCTCTGTCCATCATTCTATCTCTCTATAATTCTCTCTCTATCATTCTCTCTGTCCATCGTTCTCTCTCTCTATCATTCTCCGTCTATCATTATCTCTCTCTATCATTCCCTCTCTCTATCATTTTCTCTCTATCATTCTCTCTTTCTATCATTCTCTCTCTATCATTCGCTCTCTATCATTCTCTCTCTCTATCATTCTCTCTCTCTATCATCCTCTCTCTCTATCATTCTCTCTCTATCATTCTCTCTCTCTATCATTTTCTCTCCATCATTCCCTCTCTCTATCATTTTCTCTCTATCATTCTCTCTTTCTATCATTCTCTCTCTATCATTCGCTCTCTATCATTCTCTCTCTCTATCATTCTCTCTCTCTATCATTCTCTCTCTATCATTCTCTCTCTCTATCATTCTCTCTCTCTATCATTCTCTCTCTCTATCATTTTCTCTCTCAATCATTCTCTCTCTCTATCATTCTCTTTCTGCATCATTCTCTTTCTCTATCATTCTCTCTCTCTCTATCATTTTCTCTCTATCATTCTCTCTTTCTATCATTCTCTCTCTATCATTCGCTCTCTATCATTCTCTCTCTCTATCATTCTCTCTCTCTATCATTCTCTCTTTCTATCATTCTCTCTTTCTATCATTCTCTCTCTCTAGTATTCTCTCTCTCTACCATTCTATCTCTCTATAATTCTCTCTCTATCATTCTCTCTGTCCATCGTTCTCTCTCTCTATCATTCTCCGTCTATCATTATCTCTCTCTATCATTCCCTCTCTCTATCATTTTCTCTCTATCATTCTCTCTTTCTATCATTCTCTCTCTATCATTCGCTCTCTATCATTCTCTCTCTCTATCATTCTCTCTCTCTATCATTCTCTCTCTCTATCATTCTCTCTCTCTATCATTCTCTCTCTCTATCATTCTCTCTCTCTATCATTCTCTCTCCATCATTCTCTGTCTCTATCATTCTCTGTCTATCATTCTCTCTCTCTATCATTTTCTCTCTCTCTCATTTTCTCTCTATCGTTCTCTCTCCATCATTCTCTTTCTCTATCATTCTCTGTCTCTCTCTCTCTCTCTCTCTATCATTCTCTCTATCTATCATTCTCTCTCTATCATTCTCTCTCTCTATCATTTTCTCTCTCTATCATTTTCTCTATATCATTCCCTCTCTCTATCATTCTCTCTCTCTATCATTTTCTCTCTATCATTCTCTCTCTCTATCATTCTCTCGCTATCATTCTCTCTATCATTCTCTCTCTCGCTATCATTCTCTCTATCATTCTCTCTCTCTCTATCATTCTCTTTCTATATCATTCTCTCTCTCTATCATTCTCTCTCTCTATCATTCTCTCTCTCTATCATTCTCTCTTCCTATCATTCTCTCTTTCTATCATTCTCTCTCTATCATTCTCTCTTTCTATCATTATCTCTCTCTAGTATTCTCTCTCTATCATTCTCTCTCTCTACCATTCTCTGTGTATCATTCTCTCTCTATCATTCTCTCTCTCTATCATTTTCTCTCTCTATTGTTCTCTCTCTATCATTCCCTCTCTCTATCATTTTCTCTCTATCATTCTCTAACTCTATCATTTTCTCTCTATCATTCTCTCTCTCTATCATTTTCTCTCTATCATTCTCCCTCTCTATCATTCTCTCTTACTATCATTCTCTCTCTCTATCATTCTCTCTCTATCATTCTCTCTCTCTATCATTTTCTCTCTCCATCATTCTCTTTCTCCATCATTCTCTTTCTCTATCATTCTCTCTCTCTCTCTCTCTCACTCGCTCTCTCTTATTTTCTCTCTATCATTCTCTCTTTCTATCATTCTCTCTCTATCATTCGCTCTCTATCATTCTCTCTCTCTATCATTCTCTCTCTCTGTCATTCTCTCTTTCTATCATTCTCTCTTTCTATCATTCTCTCTCTCTAGTATTCTCTCTCTATCATTCTCTCTCTCTACCATTCTCTGTCTATCATTCTCTCTCTATCATTCTCTCTCTCTATCATTTTCTCTCTCCATCGTTCTCTCTCTATCATTCCCTCTCTCTATCATTTTCTCTCTATCATTCTCTCTCTCTATCATTTTCTCTCTATCATTCTCTCTCTCTATCATTTTCTCTCTATCATTCTCTCTCACTATCATTCTCTCTGTCCATCATTCTATCTCTCTATAATTCTCTCTCTATCATTCTCTCTGTCCATCGTTCTCTCTCTCTATCATTCTCCGTCTATCATTATCTCTCTCTATCATTCCCTCTCTGTATCATTTTCTCTCTATCATTCTCTCTTTCTATCATTCTCTCTCTATCATTCGCTCTCTATCATTCTCTCTCTCTATCATTCTCTCTCTCTATCATTCTCTCTCTATCATTCTCTGTCTCTATCATTCTCTGTCTATCATTCTCTCTCTCTATCATTTTCTCTCTCTATCATATTCTCTCTATCATTCTCTCTCTATCATTCTCTCTCTCTATCATTCTCTCTCTCTATCATTCTCTCTCTATCATTCTCTCTCGCTATCATTCTCTCTTTCTATCATTCTCTCTCTATCATTCTCTCGCCATCATTCTCTCTATCATTCTCTCTCTCTCTATCATTCTCTTTCTCTATCATTCTCTCTCTCTATCATTCTCTCTCTCTCTATCATACTCTCTCTCTATCATTCTCTCTCTATCATTCTCTCTCTATCATTCTCTCTCTCTATCATTTTCTCTCTCTATCATTTTCTCTCTATCGTTCTCTCTCTATCATTCCCTCTGTCTATCATTTTCTCTCTATCATTCTCTCTCTCTATCATTCTCTCTCTCTATCATTCTCTCTCTATCATTCTCTCTCTATCATTCTCTCTGTCCATCGTTCTCTCTCTCTATCATTCTCCGTCTATCATTATCTCTCTCTATCATTCCCTCTCTCTATCATTTCCTCTCTATCATTCTCTCTTTCTATCATTCTCTCTCTATCATTCGCTCTCTATCATTCTCTCTCTCTATCATTCTCTCTCTCTATCATTCTCTCCCTATCATTCTCTGTCTCTATCATTCTCTGTCTATCATTCTCTCTCTCTATCATTTTCTCTCTCTATCATATTCTCTCTATCATTCTCTCTCTATCATTCTCTCTCTCTATCATTCTCTCTCTCTATCATTCTCTCTCTATCATTCTCTCTCTCTATCATTCTCTCTCTATCATTCTCTCTCTCTATCATTTTCTCTCTCTATCATTTTCTCTCTATCATTCCCTCTCTCTATCATACTCTCTCTCTATCATTTTCTCTCTATCATTCTCTCTCTCTATCATTCTCTTGCTATCATTCTCTCTATCATTCTCTCTCTCGCTATCATTCTCTCTATCATTCTCTCTCTCTCTATCATTCTCTTTCTCTATCATTCTCTCTCTCTATCATTCTCGCTCTCTATCATTCTCTCTCTCTATCATTCTCTCTTTCTATCATTCTCTCTTTCTATCATTCTCTCTCTATCATTCTCTCTTTCTATCATTCTCTCTCTCTAGTATTCTCTCTCTATCATTCTCTCTCTCTATCATTCTCTGTCTATCATTCTCTCTCTATCATTCTCTCTCTCTATCATTTTCTCTCTCTATTGTTCTCTCTCTATCATTCCCTCTCTCTATCATTTTCTCTCTATCATTCTCTCTCTCTATCATTTTCTCTCTATCATTCTCTCTCTCTACCATTCTCTGTCTATCATTCTCTCTCTCTATCATTTTCTCTCTCTATCGTTCTCTCTCTATCATTCCCTCTCTCTATCATTTTCTCTCTATCATTCTCTCTCTCTATCATTTTCTCTCTATCATTCTCTCTCTCTATCATTTTCTCTCTATCATTCTCTCTCACTATCATTCTCTCTGTCCATCATTCTATCTCTCTATAATTCTCTCTCTATCATTCTCTCTGTCCATCGTTCTCTCTCTCTATCATTCTCCGTCTATCATTATCTCTCTCTATCATTCCCTCTCTCTATCATTTTCTCTCTATCATTCTCTCTTTCTATCATTCTCTCTCTATCATTCGCTCTCTATCATTCTCTCTCTCTATCATTCTCTCTCTCTATCATCCTCTCTCTCTATCATTCTCTCTCTATCATTCTCTCTCTCTATCATTTTCTCTCCATCATTCCCTCTCTCTATCATTTTCTCTCTATCATTCTCTCTTTCTATCATTCTCTCTCTATCATTCGCTCTCTATCATTCTCTCTCTCTATCATTCTCTCTCTCTATCATTCTCTCTCTATCATTCTCTCTCTCTATCATTCTCTCTCTCTATCATTCTCTCTCTCTATCATTTTCTCTCTCAATCATTCTCTCTCTCTATCATTCTCTTTCTGCATCATTCTCTTTCTCTATCATTCTCTCTCTCTCTATCATTTTCTCTCTATCATTCTCTCTTTCTATCATTCTCTCTCTATCATTCGCTCTCTATCATTCTCTCTCTCTATCATTCTCTCTCTCTATCATTCTCTCTTTCTATCATTCTCTCTTTCTATCATTCTCTCTCTCTAGTATTCTCTCTCTCTACCATTCTATCTCTCTATAATTCTCTCTCTATCATTCTCTCTGTCCATCGTTCTCTCTCTCTATCATTCTCCGTCTATCATTATCTCTCTCTATCATTCCCTCTCTCTATCATTTTCTCTCTATCATTCTCTCTTTCTATCATTCTCTCTCTATCATTCGCTCTCTATCATTCTCTCTCTCTATCATTCTCTCTCTCTATCATTCTCTCTCTCTATCATTCTCTCTCTCTATCATTCTCTCTCTCTATCATTCTCTCTCTCTATCATTCTCTCTCCATCATTCTCTGTCTCTATCATTCTCTGTCTATCATTCTCTCTCTCTATCATTTTCTCTCTCTCTCATTTTCTCTCTATCGTTCTCTCTCCATCATTCTCTTTCTCTATCATTCTCTGTCTCTCTCTCTCTCTCTCTCTATCATTCTCTCTATCTATCATTCTCTCTCTATCATTCTCTCTCTCTATCATTTTCTCTCTCTATCATTTTCTCTATATCATTCCCTCTCTCTATCATTCTCTCTCTCTATCATTTTCTCTCTATCATTCTCTCTCTCTATCATTCTCTCGCTATCATTCTCTCTATCATTCTCTCTCTCGCTATCATTCTCTCTATCATTCTCTCTCTCTCTATCATTCTCTTTCTATATCATTCTCTCTCTCTATCATTCTCTCTCTCTATCATTCTCTCTCTCTATCATTCTCTCTTCCTATCATTCTCTCTTTCTATCATTCTCTCTCTATCATTCTCTCTTTCTATCATTATCTCTCTCTAGTATTCTCTCTCTATCATTCTCTCTCTCTACCATTCTCTGTGTATCATTCTCTCTCTATCATTCTCTCTCTCTATCATTTTCTCTCTCTATTGTTCTCTCTCTATCATTCCCTCTCTCTATCATTTTCTCTCTATCATTCTCTAACTCTATCATTTTCTCTCTATCATTCTCTCTCTCTATCATTTTCTCTCTATCATTCTCCCTCTCTATCATTCTCTCTTACTATCATTCTCTCTCTCTATCATTCTCTCTCTATCATTCTCTCTCTCTATCATTTTCTCTCTCCATCATTCTCTTTCTCCATCATTCTCTTTCTCTATCATTCTCTCTCTCTCTCTCTCTCTCTCGCTCTCTCTTATTTTCTCTCTATCATTCTCTCTTTCTATCATTCTCTCTCTATCATTCGCTCTCTATCATTCTCTCTCTCTATCATTCTCTCTCTCTGTCATTCTCTCTTTCTATCATTCTCTCTTTCTATCATTCTCTCTCTCTAGTATTCTCTCTCTATCATTCTCTCTCTCTACCATTCTCTGTCTATCATTCTCTCTCTATCATTCTCTCTCTCTATCATTTTCTCTCTCCATCGTTCTCTCTCTATCATTCCCTCTCTCTATCATTTTCTCTCTATCATTCTCTCTCTCTATCATTTTCTCTCTATCATTCTCTCTCTCTATCATTTTCTCTCTATCATTCTCTCTCACTATCATTCTCTCTGTCCATCATTCTATCTCTCTATAATTCTCTCTCTATCATTCTCTCTGTCCATCGTTCTCTCTCTCTATCATTCTCCGTCTATCATTATCTCTCTCTATCATTCCCTCTCTGTATCATTTTCTCTCTATCATTCTCTCTTTCTATCATTCTCTCTCTATCATTCGCTCTCTATCATTCTCTCTCTCTATCATTCTCTCTCTCTATCATTCTCTCTCTATCATTCTCTGTCTCTATCATTCTCTGTCTATCATTCTCTCTCTCTATCATTTTCTCTCTCTATCATATTCTCTCTATCATTCTCTCTCTATCATTCTCTCTCTCTATCATTCTCTCTCTCTATCATTCTCTCTCTATCATTCTCTCTCGCTATCATTCTCTCTTTCTATCATTCTCTCTCTATCATTCTCTCGCCATCATTCTCTCTATCATTCTCTCTCTCTCTATCATTCTCTTTCTCTATCATTCTCTCTCTCTATCATTCTCTCTCTCTCTATCATACTCTCTCTCTATCATTCTCTCTCTATCATTCTCTCTCTATCATTCTCTCTCTCTATCATTTTCTCTCTCTATCATTTTCTCTCTATCGTTCTCTCTCTATCATTCCCTCTGTCTATCATTTTCTCTCTATCATTCTCTCTCTCTATCATTCTCTCTCTCTATCATTCTCTCTCTATCATTCTCTCTGTCCATCGTTCTCTCTCTCTATCATTCTCCGTCTATCATTATCTCTCTCTATCATTCCCTCTCTCTATCATTTCCTCTCTATCATTCTCTCTTTCTATCATTCTCTCTCTATCATTCGCTCTCTATCATTCTCTCTCTCTATCATTCTCTCTCTCTATCATTCTCTCCCTATCATTCTCTGTCTCTATCATTCTCTGTCTATCATTCTCTCTCTCTATCATTTTCTCTCTCTATCATATTCTCTCTATCATTCTCTCTCTATCATTCTCTCTCTCTATCATTCTCTCTCTCTATCATTCTCTCTCTATCATTCTCTCTCTCTATCATTCTCTCTCTATCATTCTCTCTCTCTATCATTTTCTCTCTCTATCATTTTCTCTCTATCATTCCCTCTCTCTATCATACTCTCTCTCTATCATTTTCTCTCTATCATTCTCTCTCTCTATCATTCTCTTGCTATCATTCTCTCTATCATTCTCTCTCTCGCTATCATTCTCTCTATCATTCTCTCTCTCTCTATCATTCTCTTTCTCTATCATTCTCTCTCTCTATCATTCTCGCTCTCTATCATTCTCTCTCTCTATCATTCTCTCTTTCTATCATTCTCTCTTTCTATCATTCTCTCTCTATCATTCTCTCTTTCTATCATTCTCTCTCTCTAGTATTCTCTCTCTATCATTCTCTCTCTCTACCATTCTCTGTCTATCATTCTCTCTCTATCATTCTCTCTCTCTATCATTTTCTCTCTCTATTGTTCTCTCTCTATCATTCCCTCTCTCTATCATTTTCTCTCTATCATTCTCTCTCTCTATCATTTTCTCTCTATCATTCTCTCTCTCTACCATTCTCTGTCTATCATTCTCTCTCTCTATCATTTTCTCTCTCTATCGTTCTCTCTCTATCATTCCCTCTCTCTATCATTTTCTCTCTATCATTCTCTCTCTCTATCATTTTCTCTCTATCATTCTCTCTCTCTATCATTTTCTCTCTATCATTCTCTCTCATTATCATTCTCTCTGTCCATCATTCTATCTCTCTATAATTCTCTCTCTATCATTCTCTCTGTCCATCGTTCTCTCTCTCTATCATTCTCCGTCTATCATTATCTCTCTCTATCATTCCCTCTCTCTATCATTTTCTCTCTATCATTCTCTCTTTCTATCATTCTCTCTCTATCATTCGCTCTCTATCATTCTCTCTCTCTATCATTCTCTCTCTCTATCATTCTCTCTCTCTATCATTCTCTCTCTATCATTCTCTCTCTCTATCATTTTCTCTCCATCATTCCCTCTCTCTATCATTTTCTCTCTATCATTCTCTCTTTCTATCATTCTCTCTCTATCATTCGCTCTCTATCATTCTCTCTCTCTATCATTCTCTCTCTCTATCATTCTCTCTCTATCATTCTCTCTCTCTATCATTCTCTCTCTCTATCATTCTCTCTCTCTATCATTTTCTCTCTCAATCATTCTCTCTCTCTATCATTCTCTTTCTGCATCATTCTCTTTCTCTATCATTCTCTCTCTCTCTATCATTTTCTCTCTATCATTCTCTCTTTCTATCATTCTCTCTCTATCATTCGCTCTCTATCATTCTCTCTCTCTATCATTCTCTCTCTCTATCATTCTCTCTTTCTATCATTCTCTCTTTCTATCATTCTCTCTCTCTAGTATTCTCTCTCTCTACCATTCTATCTCTCTATAATTCTCTCTCTATCATTCTCTCTGTCCATCGTTCTCTCTCTCTATCATTCTCCGTCTATCATTATCTCTCTCTATCATTCCCTCTCTCTATCATTTTCTCTCTATCATTCTCTCTTTCTATTATTCTCTCTCTATCATTCGCTCTCTATCATTCTCTCTCTCTATCATTCTCTCTCTCTATCATTCTCTCTCTCTATCATTCTCTCTCTCTATCATTCTCTCTCTCTATCATTCTCTCTCCATCATTCTCTGTCTCTATCATTCTCTGTCTATCATTCTCTCTCTCTATCATTTTCTCTCTCTCTCATTTTCTCTCTATCGTTCTCTCTCCATCATTCTCTTTCTCTATCATTCTCTGTCTCTCTCTCTCTCTCTCTCTATCATTCTCTCTATCTATCATTCTCTCTCTATCATTCTCTCTCTCTATCATTTTCTCTCTCTATCATTTTCTCTATATCATTCCCTCTCTCTATCATTCTCTCTCTCTATCATTTTCTCTCTATCATTCTCTCTCTCTATCATTCTCTCGCTATCATTCTCTCTATCATTCTCTCTCTCGCTATCATTCTCTCTCTCTCTATCATTCTCTTTCTATATCATTCTCTCTCTCTATCATTCTCTCTCTCTATCATTCTCTCTCTCTATCATTCTCTCTTCCTATCATTCTCTCTTTCTATCATTCTCTCTCTATCATTCTCTCTTTCTATCATTATCTCTCTCTAGTATTCTCTCTCTATCATTCTCTCTCTCTACCATTCTCTGTGTATCATTCTCTCTCTATCATTCTCTCTCTCTATCATTTTCTCTCTCTATCATTTTCTCTCTATCGTTCTCTCTCTATCATTCCCTCTCGCTATCATTTTCTCTCTAGCATTCTCTCTCTCTATCATTCTCTCTCTCCATCATTCTGTCTCTATCATTCTCTCTCACTATCATTCTCTCTCTATCATTCTCTCTCACTATCATTCTCTCTGTCCATCATTCTATCTCTCTATAATTCTCTCTCTATCATTCTCTCTGTCCATCGTTCTCTCTCTCTATCATTCTCCGTCTATCATTATCTCTCTCTATCATTCCCTCTCTCTATCATTTTCTCTCTATCATTCTCTCTTTCTATCATTCTCTCTCTATCATTCGCTCTCTATCATTCTCTCTCTCTATCATTCTCTCTCTCTATCATTCTCTCTCTATCATTCTCTGTCTCTATCATTCTCTGTCTATCATTCTCTCTCTCTATCATTTTCTCTCTCTATCATATTCTCTCTATCATTCTCTCTCTATCATTCTCTCTCTCTATCATTCTCTCTCTCTATCATTCTCTCTCTATCATTCTCTCTCGCTATCATTCTCTCTTTCTATCATTCTCTCTCTATCATTCTCTCGCCATCATTCTCTCTATCATTCTCTCTCTCTCTATCATTCTCTTTCTCTATCATTCTCTCTCTCTATCATTCTCTCTCTCTCTATCATACTCTCTCTCTATCATTCTCTCTCTATCATTCTCTCTCTATCATTCTCTCTCTCTATCATTTTCTCTCTCTATCATTTTCTCTCTATCGTTCTCTCTCTATCATTCCCTCTGTCTATCATTTTCTCTCTATCATTCTCTCTCTCTATCATTCTCTCTCTCTATCATCCTCTCGCTATCATTCTCTCTCTCTCTATCATTCTCTCTCTCTATCATTCTCTCTCTCCATCATTCTCTCTCTCTATCATTCTCTCTCACTATCATTCTCTCTATATCATTCTCTCTCACTATCATTCTCTCTGTCCATCATTCTATCTCTCTATAATTCTCTCTCTATCATTCTCTCTGTCCATCGTTCTCTCTCTCTATCATTCTCCGTCTATCATTATCTCTCTCTATCATTCCCTCTCTCTATCATTTCCTCTCTATCATTCTCTCTTTCTATCATTCTCTCTCTATCATTCGCTCTCTATCATTCTCTCTCTCTATCATTCTCTCTCTCTATCATTCTCTCCCTATCATTCTCTGTCTCTATCATTCTCTGTCTATCATTCTCTCTCTCTATCATTTTCTCTCTCTATCATATTCTCTCTATCATTCTCTCTCTATCATTCTCTCTCTCTATCATTCTCTCTCTCTATCATTCTCTCTCTATCATTCTCTCTCTCTATCATTCTCTCTCTCTATCATTCTCTCTCTATCATTCTCTCTCTCTATCATTTTCTCTCTCTATCATTTTCTCTCTATCATTCCCTCTCTCTATCATACTCTCTCTCTATCATTTTCTCTCTATCATTCTCTCTCTCTATCATTCTCTTGCTATCATTCTCTCTATCATTCTCTCTCTCGCTATCATTCTCTCTATCATTCTCTCTCTCTCTATCATTCTCTTTCTCTATCATTCTCTCTCTCTATCATTCTCGCTCTCTATCATTCTCTCTCTCTATCATTCTCTCTTTCTATCATTCTCTCTTTCTATCATTCTCTCTCTATCATTCTCTCTTTCTATCATTCTCTCTCTCTAGTATTCTCTCTCTATCATTCTCTCTCTCTACCATTCTCTGTCTATCATTCTCTCTCTATCATTCTCTCTCTCTATCATTTTCTCTCTCTATTGTTCTCTCTCTATCATTCCCTCTCTCTATCATTTTCTCTCTATCATTCTCTCTCTCTATCATTTTCTCTCTATCATTCTCTCTCTCTACCATTCTCTGTCTATCATTCTCTCTCTCTATCATTTTCTCTCTCTATCGTTCTCTCTCTATCATTCCCTCTCTCTATCATTTTCTCTCTATCATTCTCTCTCTCTATCATTTTCTCTCTATCATTCTCCCTCTCTATCATTCTCTCTTACTATCATTCTCTCTCTCTATCATTCTCTCGCTATCATTCTCTCTATCATTCTCTCTCTCTCTATCATTCTCTTTCTCTATCATTCTCTCTCTCTATCATTCTCTCTCTCTATCTTTCTCTCTCTCTATCATTCTCTCTCTATCATTCTCTCTCTCTATCATTTTCTCTCTCTATCATTCTCTTTCTCCATCATTCTCTCTCTCCATCATTCTCTCTATCATTCTCTCTCTCTATCATTCTCTCTCTCCATCATTCTCTCTCTCTATCATTCTCTCTCACTATCATTCTCTCTCACTATCATTCTCTCTCTCTATCATTCTCTCTCTCTAGCATTCTCTTTCTCTATCATTCTCTCTCTCTCTATCATTCTCTCTCTCTCTATCATTTTCACTCTATCACTCTCTCTTTCTATCATTCTCTCTCTATCATTCGCTCTCTATCATTCTCTCTCTCTATCATTCTCTCTCTCTATCATTCTCTCTCTATGATTGTCTCTCTCTATCATTCTCTGTCTATCATTCTCTCTCTATCATTCTCTCTCTCTATCATTTTCTCTCTCTATCATCTTCTCTCTATCATTCTCTCTCTATCATTCTCTCTCTCTATCATTCTCTCTCTCTATCATTCTCTCTCTCTATCATTCTCTCTCTCTCTATCATTCTCTCTTTCTATCATTCTCTCTCTATCATTCTCTCTTTCTATCATTCTCTCTCGATCATTCTCTCTCTCTATCATTCTCTCTCTATCATTCTCTCTCTCCATCATTCTCTCTTACTATCATTCTCTCTCTCTAT
Source organism: Dyspetes luteomarginatus (assembly GCA_963669185.1). Lineage (NCBI taxonomy): Eukaryota > Metazoa > Arthropoda > Insecta > Hymenoptera > Ichneumonidae > Dyspetes > Dyspetes luteomarginatus. The sequence goes on from OY769905.1 coordinate 12,359,837, forward strand.
CTTTCTCTCTCGCTATCATTCTCTCTCTCTATCATTCTCTCTCTCTATCATTCTCTCTCTATCATTCTCTCTCTCTATCATTCTCTCTCTATCATTGTCTCTCTCTATCATTCTCTCTCTCTATCATTCTCTCTCTCTATCATTTTCTCTCTCCATCATTCTCTTTCTCCATCATTCTCTTTCTCTATCATTCTCTCTCTCTCTCTCTCTCTCTCGCTCTCTCTCATTTTCTCTCTATCATTCTCTCTTTCTATCATTCTCTCTCTATCATTCGCTCTCTATCATTCTCTCTCTCTATCATTCTCTCTCTCTATCATTCTCTCTTTCTATCATTCTCTCTTTCTATCATTCTCTCTCTCTAGTATTCTCTCTCTATCATTCTCTCTCTCTACCATTCTCTGTCTATCATTCTCTCTCTATCATTCTCTCTCTCTATCATTTTCTCTCTCCATCGTTCTCTCTCTATCATTCCCTCTCTCTATCATTTTCTCTCTATCATTCTCTCTCTCTATCATTTTCTCTCTATCATTCTCTCTCTCTATCATTTTCTCTCTATCATTCTCTCTCACTATCATTCTCTCTGTCCATCATTCTATCTCTCTATAATTCTCTCTCTATCATTCTCTCTGTCCATCGTTCTCTCTCTCTATCATTCTCTCTGTCCATCGTTCTCTCTCTCTATCATTCTCCGTCTATCATTATCTCTCTCTATCATTCCCTCTCTCTATCATTTTCTCTCCATCATTCTCTCTTTCTATCATTCTCTCTCTATCATTCGCTCTCTATCATTCTCTCTCTCTATCATTCTCTCTCTCTATCATTCTCTCTCTCTATCATTCTCTCTCTATCATTCTCTGTCTCTATCATTCTCTGTCTATCATTCTCTCTCTCTATCATTTTCTCTCTCTATCATATTCTCTCTATCATTCTCTCTCTATCATTCTCTCTCTCTATCATTCTCTCTCTCTATCATTCTCTCTCTATCATTCTCTCTCTCTATCATTCTCTCTTTCTATCATTCTCTCTTTCTATCATTCTCTCTCTATCATTCTCTCTTTCTATCATTCTCTCTCTATCATTCTCTCTTTCTATCATTCTCTCTCTATCATTCTCTCTTTCTATCATTCTCTCTCTATCATTCTCTCTTTCTATCATTTTCCCTCTATCATTCTCTCTCTCTATCATTGTCTCTCTATCATTCTCTCTCTCTATCATTGCCTCTCTCTATCATTTTCTCTCTATCGTTCTCTCTCTATCATTCCCTCTCTCTATCATGTTCTCTCTATCATTCTCTCTCCCTATCATTTTCTCTCTATCATTCTCTCTCACTATCATTCTCTCTCTCTATCATCCTCTCTCTCTATCATTCTCTCTCTATCATTCTCTCTCTCTATCATTCTCTCTCTATCATTGTCTCTCTCTATCATTCTCTCTCTCTATCATTCTCTCTCTATTATTCTCTCTCTCTATCATTTTCTCTCTCCATCATTCTCTCTCTCCATCATTCTCTTTCTCTATCATTCTCTCTCTCTCTCTCTCGCTCTCTCTCTCTCTCTATCATTCTCTCTCTCTATCATTTTCTCTCTCTATCATTCTCTCTCTCTATCATTCTCTCTCTATCATTCTCTCTCTCTATCATTCTCTCTTTCTATCATTCTCTCTTTCTATCATTCTCTCTCTATCATTCTCTCTTTCTATCATTCTCTCTCTATCATTCTCTCTTTCTATCATTCTCTCTCTATCATTCTCTCTTTCTATCATTTTCCCTCTATCATTCTCTCTCTCTATCATTGTCTCTCTATCATTCTCTCTCTCTATCATTGCCTCTCTCTATCATTTTCTCTCTATCGTTCTCTCTCTATCATTCCCTCTCTCTATCATGTTCTCTCTATCATTCTCTCTCCCTATCATTTTCTCTCTATCATTCTCTCTCACTATCATTCTCTCTCTCTATCATCCTCTCTCTCTATCATTCTCTCTCTATCATTCTCTCTCTCTATCATTCTCTCTCTATCATTGTCTCTCTCTATCATTCTCTCTCTCTATCATTCTCTCTCTATTATTCTCTCTCTCTATCATTTTCTCTCTCCATCATTCTCTCTCTCCATCATTCTCTTTCTCTATCATTCTCTCTCTCTCTCTCTCGCTCTCTCTCTCTCTCTATCATTCTCTCTCTCTATCATTTTCTCTCTCAATCATTCTCTCTCTCTATCATTCTCTTTCTGCATCATTCTCTTTCTCTATCATTCTCTCTCTCTCTATCATTCTCTCTCTATCATTCTCTCTCTCTATCATTTTCTCTCTCTATCATTTTCTCTCTATCATTCCCTCTCTCTATCATTCTCTCTCTCTATCATTTTCTCTCTATCATTCTCCCTCTCTATCATTCTCTCGCTATCATTCTCTCTATCATTCTCTCTCTCGCTATCATTCTCTCTATCATTCTCTCTCTCTCTATCATTCTCTTTCTCTATCATTCTCTCTCTCTATCATTCTCTCTCTCTATCATTCTCTCTCTCTATCATTCTCTCTTTCTATCATTCTCTCTCTATCATTCTCTCTCTCTATCATTCTCTGTCTATCATTCTCTCTCTATCATTCTCTCTCTCTATCATTTTCTCTATCTATCATTTTCTCTCTATCGTTCTCTCTCTATCATTCCCTCTCTCCATCATTTTCTCTCTATCATTCTCTCTTACTATCATTCTCTCTCTCTATCATTCTCTCGCTATCATTCTCTCCATCATTCTCTCTCTCTCTATCATTCTCTTTCTCTATCATTCTCTCTCTCTATCATTCTCTCTCTCTATCATTCCCTCTCTCTATCATTTTCTCTCTATCATTCTCTCTCTCTATCATTTTCTCTCTATCATTCTCTCTCTCTATCATTTTCTCTCTATCATTCTCTCTCTCTATCATTCTCTCTTACTATCATTCTCTCTCTCTATCATTCTCTCTCTCTCTATCATTCTCTTTCTCTATCATTCTCTCTCTCTATCATTCTCGCTCTCTATCATTCTCTCCCTCTATCATTCTCTCTCTCTAGCATTCTCTCTCCATCATTCTCTCTCTCTATCATTCTCTTTCTGTCATTCTCTCTCTATCATCCTCTCTCTGTATCATTTTCTCTATCTATCATTTTCTCTCTATCGTTCTCTCTCTATCATTCCCTCTCTCTATCATTTTCTCTCTAGCATTCTCTATCTCTATCATTCTCTCTCTCCATCATTCTCTCTCTATCATTCTCTCGCTATCATTCTCTCTATCATTCTCTCTCTCTCTCTATCATTCTCTTTCTCTATCATTCTCTCTCTCCATCATTCTCTCTCTATCATTCTCTCTCTCCATCATTCTCTCTCTATATCATTCTCTTTCTCTATCATTCTCTCTCTCTCTATCATTCTCTCTCTCTCTATCATTCTCTCTCTCTCTATCATTTTCTCTCTATCACTCTCTCTTTCTATCATTCTCTCTCTATCATTCGCTCTCTATCATTCTCTCTCTCTCTATCATTCTCTCTCTCTATCATTCTCTCTCTCCATCATTCTCTCTCTCTATCATTCTCTATCACTATCATTCTCTCTCTATCATTCTCTCTCACTATCATTCTCTCTGTCCATCATTCTATCTCTCTATAATTCTCTCTCTATCATTCTCTCTGTCCATCGTTCTCTCTCTCTATCATTCTCCGTCTATCATTATCTCTCTCTATCATTCCCTCTCTCTATCATTTTCTCTCTATCATTCTCTCTTTCTATCATTCTCTCTCTATCATTCGCTCTCTATCATTCTCTCTCTCTATCATTCTCTCTCTCTATCATTCTCTCTCTCTATCATTCTCCCTCTATCATTCTCTGTCTCTATCATGCTCTGTCTATCATTCTCTCTCTCTATCATTTTCTCTCTCTATCATATTCTCTCTATCATTCTCTCTCTCTATCATTCTCTCTCTCTATCATTCTCTCTATATCATTCTCTCTCTCTATCATTCTCTCTTTCTATCATTCTCTCTCTATCATTCTCTGTCTATCATTCTCTCTCTATCATTCTCTCTCTCTATCATTTTCTCTCTCTATCATTTTCTCTTTATCATTCCCTCTCTCTATCATTCTCTCTCTCTATCATTTTCTCTCTATCATTCTCTCTCTCTATCATTCTCTCTATCATTCTCTCTCTCGCTATCATTCTCTCTATCATTCTCTCTCTCTCCATCATTCTCTTTCTCTATCATTCTCTCTCTCTATCATTCTCTCTCTCTATCATTCTCTCTCTCTATCATTCTCTCTTTCTATCATTCTCTCTTTCTATCATTCTCTCTCTATCATTCTCTCTTTCTATCATTCTCTCTCTCTAGTATTCTCTCTCTATCATTCTCTCTCTATCATTCTCTCTCTCTACCATTCTCTGTCTATCATTCTCTCTCTATCATTCTCTCTCTCTATCATTTTCTCTCTCTATTGTTCTCTCTCTATCATTCCCTCCCTCTATCATTTTCTCTCTATCATTCTCTCTCTCTATCATTTTCTCTCTATCATTCTCTCTCTCTATCATTTTCTCTTACTATCATTCTCTCTCTCTATTATTCTCTCGCTATCATTCTCTCTATCATTCTCTCTCTCTCTATCATTCTCTTTCTCTATCATTCTCTCTCTCTATCATTCTCTCTCTCTATCTTTCTCTCTCTCTATCATTCTCTCTCTATCATTCTCTCTCTCTATCATTTTCTCTTTCTATCATTCTCTTTCTCCATCATTCTCTCTCTCCATCATTCTCTTTCTCTATCATTCTCTCTCTCTCTCTCTCTCTCTCTATCATTCTCTCTATCTATCATTTTCTCGTTCTCTATCATTCTCTCTTCCTCTATCATACTCTCTCTCTATCATTCTCTCTCTATCATTCTCTCTGTCCATCATTCTATCTCTCTATAATTCTCTCTCTATCATTCTCTCTGTCCATCGTTCTCTCTCTCTATCATTCTCCGTCTATCATTATCTCTCTCTATCATTCCCTCTCTCTATCATTTTCTCTCTATCATTCTCTCTTTCTATCATTCTCTCTCTATCATTCGCTCTCTATCATTCTCTCTCTCTATCATTCTCTCTCTCTACCATTCTCTCTCTCTATCATTCTCTCTCTATCATTCTCTGTCTCTATCATGCTCTGTCTATCATTCTCTCTCTCTATCATTTTCTCTCTCTATCATATTCTCTCTATCATTCTCTCTCTCTATCATTCTCTCTCTCTATCATTCTCTCTATATCATTCTCTCTCTCTATCATTCTCTCTTTCTATCATTCTCTCTCTATCATTCTCTGTCTATCATTCTCTCTCTATCATTCTCTCTCTCTATCATTTTCTCTCTCTATCATTTTCTCTTTATCATTCCCTCTCTCTATCATTCTCTCTATCTATCATTTTCTCTCTATCATTCTCTCTCTCTATCATTTTCTCTCTATCATTCTCCCTCTCTATCATTCTCTCTTACTATCATTCTCTCTCTCTATTATTCTCTCGCTATCATTCTCTCTATCATTCTCTCTCTCTCTATCATTCTCTTTCTCTATAATTCTCTCTCTCTATCATTCTCTCTCTCTATCTTTCTCTCTCTCTATCATTCTCTCTCTATCATTCTCTCTCTCTATCATTTTCTCTCTCTATCATTCTCTTTCTCCATCATTCTCTCTCTCCATCATTCTCTTTCTCTATCATTCTCTCTCTCTCTCTCTCTCTCTCTATCATTCTCTCTATCTATCATTTTCTCTTTCTCTATCATTCTCTCTTTCTCTATCATACTCTCTCTCTATCATTCTCTCTCTATCATTCTCTCTCTATCATTCTCTCTCTCTATCATTTTCTCTCTCTATCATTTTCTCTCTATCGTTCTCTCTCTATCATTCCCTTTCTCTATCATTTTCTCTTTATCATTCTCTCTCTCTATCATTCTCTCTCTCTATCATTCTCTCGCTATCATTCTCTCTCTCTCTATCATTCTCTCTCTCTATCATTCTCTCTCTCCATCATTCTCTCTCTCAATCATTCTCTCTCACTATCATTCTTTCTCTATCATTCTCTCTCTCTATCATTCTCTCTGTCCATCATTCTATCTCTCTATAATTCTCTTTCTATCATTCTCTCTGTCCATCGTTCTCTCTCTCTATCATTCTCCATCTATCATTATCTCTCTCCATCATTCCCTCTCTCTATCATTTTCTCTCTATCATTCTCTCTTTCTATCATTCTCTCTCTATCATTCGCTCTCTATCATTCTCTTTCTCTATCATTCTCTCTCTCTATCATTCTCTCTCTCTATCTTTCTCTCTCTCTATCATTCTCTCTCTATCATTCTCTCTCTCTATCATTTTCTCTCTCTATCATTCTCTTTCTCCATCATTCTCTCTCTCCATCATTCTCTTTCTCTATCATTCTCTCTCTCTCTCTCTCTCTCTCTCTATCTATCATTTTTTCTTTCTCTATTATTCTCTCTTTCTCTATCATACTCTCTCTCTATCATTCTCTCTCTACAGTCTCTCTCTATCATTCTCTCTCTATCATTCTCTCTCTCTATCATTTTCTCTCTATCGTTCTCTCTCTATCATTCCCTCTCGCTATCATTTTCTCTCTAGCATTCTCTCTCTCTATCATTCTCTCTCTCCATCATTCTGTCTCTATCATTCTCTCTCACTATCATTCTCTCTCTATCATTCTCTCTCACTATCATTCTCTCTGTCCATCATTCTATCTCTCTATAATTCTCTCTCTATCATTCTCTCTGTCCATCGTTCTCTCTCTCTATCATTCTCCGTCTATCATTATCTCTCTCTATCATTCCCTCTCTCTATCATTTTCTCTCTATCATTCTCTCTTTCTATCATTCTCTCTCTATCATTCGCTCTCTATCATTCTCTCTCTCTATCATTCTCTCTCTCTATCATTCTCTCTCTATCATTCTCTGTCTCTATCATTCTCTGTCTATCATTCTCTCTCTCTATCATTTTCTCTCTCTATCATATTCTCTCTATCATTCTCTCTCTATCATTCTCTCTCTCTATCATTCTCTCTCTCTATCATTCTCTCTCTATCATTCTCTCTCGCTATCATTCTCTCTTTCTATCATTCTCTCTCTATCATTCTCTCGCCATCATTCTCTCTATCATTCTCTCTCTATCATTCTCTCTCTATCATTCTCTCTCTCTATCATTTTCTCTCTCTATCATTTTCTCTCTATCGTTCTCTCTCTATCATTCCCTCTGTCTATCATTTTCTCTCTATCATTCTCTCTCTCTATCATTCTCTCTCTCTATCATCCTCTCGCTATCATTCTCTCTCTCTCTATCATTCTCTCTCTCTATCATTCTCTCTCTCCATCATTCTCTCTCTCTATCATTCTCTCTCACTATCATTCTCTCTGTCCATCATTCTATCTCTCTATAATTCTCTCTCTATCATTCTCTCTGTCCATCGTTCTCTCTCTCTATCATTCTCCGTCTATCATTATCTCTCTCTATCATTCCCTCTCTCTATCATTTCCTCTCTATCATTCTCTCTTTCTATCATTCTCTCTCTATCATTCGCTCTCTATCATTCTCTCTCTCTATCATTCTCTCTCTCTATCATTCTCTCCCTATCATTCTCTGTCTCTATCATTCTCTGTCTATCATTCTCTCTCTCTATCATTCTCTCTCTCTATCATTCTCTCTCTATCATTCTCTCTCTCTATCATTCTCTCTCTATCATTCTCTCTCTCTATCATTTTCTCTCTCTATCATTTTCTCTCTATCATTCCCTCTCTCTATCATACTCTCTCTCTATCATTTTCTCTCTATCATTCTCTCTCTCTATCATTCTCTTGCTATCATTCTCTCTATCATTCTCTCTCTCGCTATCATTCTCTCTATCATTCTCTCTCTCTCTATCATTCTCTTTCTCTATCATTCTCTCTCTCTATCATTCTCGCTCTCTATCATTCTCTCTCTCTATCATTCTCTCTTTCTATCATTCTCTCTTTCTATCATTCTCTCTCTATCATTCTCTCTTTCTATCATTCTCTCTCTCTAGTATTCTCTCTCTATCATTCTCTCTCTCTACCATTCTCTGTCTATCATTCTCTCTCTATCATTCTCTCTCTCTATCATTTTCTCTCTCTATTGTTCTCTCTCTATCATTCCCTCTCTCTATCATTTTCTCTCTATCATTCTCTCTCTCTATCATTTTCTCTCTATCATTCTCTCTCTCTACCATTCTCTGTCTATCATTCTCTCTCTCTATCATTTTCTCTCTCTATCGTTCTCTCTCTATCATTCCCTCTCTCTATCATTTTCTCTCTATCATTCTCTCTCTCTATCATTTTCTCTCTATCATTCTCTCTCTCTATCATTTTCTCTCTATCATTCTCTCTCACTATCATTCTCTCTGTCCATCATTCTATCTCTCTATAATTCTCTCTCTATCATTCTCTCTGTCCATCGTTCTCTCTCTCTATCATTCTCCGTCTATCATTATCTCTCTCTATCATTCCCTCTCTCTATCATTTTCTCTCTATCATTCTCTCTTTCTATCATTCTCTCTCTATCATTCGCTCTCTATCATTCTCTCTCTCTATCATTCTCTCTCTCTATCATCCTCTCTCTCTATCATTCTCTCTCTATCATTCTCTCTCTCTATCATTTTCTCTCCATCATTCCCTCTCTCTATCATTTTCTCTCTATCATTCTCTCTTTCTATCATTCTCTCTCTATCATTCGCTCTCTATCATTCTCTCTCTCTATCATTCTCTCTCTCTATCATTCTCTCTCTATCATTCTCTCTCTCTATCATTCTCTCTCTCTATCATTCTCTCTCTCTATCATTTTCTCTCTCAATCATTCTCTCTCTCTATCATTCTCTTTCTGCATCATTCTCTTTCTCTATCATTCTCTCTCTCTCTATCATTTTCTCTCTATCATTCTCTCTTTCTATCATTCTCTCTCTATCATTCGCTCTCTATCATTCTCTCTCTCTATCATTCTCTCTCTCTATCATTCTCTCTTTCTATCATTCTCTCTTTCTATCATTCTCTCTCTCTAGTATTCTCTCTCTCTACCATTCTATCTCTCTATAATTCTCTCTCTATCATTCTCTCTGTCCATCGTTCTCTCTCTCTATCATTCTCCGTCTATCATTATCTCTCTCTATCATTCCCTCTCTCTATCATTTTCTCTCTATCATTCTCTCTTTCTATCATTCTCTCTCTATCATTCGCTCTCTATCATTCTCTCTCTCTATCATTCTCTCTCTCTATCATTCTCTCTCTCTATCATTCTCTCTCTCTATCATTCTCTCTCTCTATCATTCTCTCTCTCTATCATTCTCTCTCCATCATTCTCTGTCTCTATCATTCTCTGTCTATCATTCTCTCTCTCTATCATTTTCTCTCTCTCTCATTTTCTCTCTATCGTTCTCTCTCCATCATTCTCTTTCTCTATCATTCTCTGTCTCTCTCTCTCTCCCTCTCTATCATTCTCTCTATCTATCATTCTCTCTCTATCATTCTCTCTCTCTATCATTTTCTCTCTCTATCATTTTCTCTATATCATTCCCTCTCTCTATCATTCTCTCTCTCTATCATTTTCTCTCTATCATTCTCTCTCTCTATCATTCTCTCGCTATCATTCTCTCTATCATTCTCTCTCTCGCTATCATTCTCTCTATCATTCTCTCTCTCTCTATCATTCTCTTTCTATATCATTCTCTCTCTCTATCATTCTCTCTCTCTATCATTCTCTCTCTCTATCATTCTCTCTTCCTATCATTCTCTCTTTCTATCATTCTCTCTCTATCATTCTCTCTTTCTATCATTATCTCTCTCTAGTATTCTCTCTCTATCATTCTCTCTCTCTACCATTCTCTGTGTATCATTCTCTCTCTATCATTCTCTCTCTCTATCATTTTCTCTCTCTATTGTTCTCTCTCTATCATTCCCTCTCTCTATCATTTTCTCTCTATCATTCTCTAACTCTATCATTTTCTCTCTATCATTCTCTCTCTCTATCATTTTCTCTCTATCATTCTCCCTCTCTATCATTCTCTCTTACTATCATTCTCTCTCTCTATCATTCTCTCTCTATCATTCTCTCTCTCTATCATTTTCTCTCTCCATCATTCTCTTTCTCCATCATTCTCTTTCTCTATCATTCTCTCTCTCTCTCTCTCTCTCTCGCTCTCTCTTATTTTCTCTCTATCATTCTCTCTTTCTATCATTCTCTCTCTATCATTCGCTCTCTATCATTCTCTCTCTCTATCATTCTCTCTCTCTGTCATTCTCTCTTTCTATCATTCTCTCTTTCTATCATTCTCTCTCTCTAGTATTCTCTCTCTATCATTCTCTCTCTCTACCATTCTCTGTCTATCATTCTCTCTCTATCATTCTCTCTCTCTATCATTTTCTCTCTCCATCGTTCTCTCTCTATCATTCCCTCTCTCTATCATTTTCTCTCTATCATTCTCTCTCTCTATCATTTTCTCTCTATCATTCTCTCTCTCTATCATTTTCTCTCTATCATTCTCTCTCACTATCATTCTCTCTGTCCATCATTCTATCTCTCTATAATTCTCTCTCTATCATTCTCTCTGTCCATCGTTCTCTCTCTCTATCATTCTCCGTCTATCATTATCTCTCTCTATCATTCCCTCTCTGTATCATTTTCTCTCTATCATTCTCTCTTTCTATCATTCTCTCTCTATCATTCGCTCTCTATCATTCTCTCTCTCTATCATTCTCTCTCTCTATCATTCTCTCTCTATCATTCTCTGTCTCTATCATTCTCTGTCTATCATTCTCTCTCTCTATCATTTTCTCTCTCTATCATATTCTCTCTATCATTCTCTCTCTATCATTCTCTCTCTCTATCATTCTCTCTCTCTATCATTCTCTCTCTATCATTCTCTCTCGCTATCATTCTCTCTTTCTATCATTCTCTCTCTATCATTCTCTCGCCATCATTCTCTCTATCATTCTCTCTCTCTCTATCATTCTCTTTCTCTATCATTCTCTCTCTCTATCATTCTCTCTCTCTCTCTATCATACTCTCTCTCTATCATTCTCTCTCTATCATTCTCTCTCTATCATTCTCTCTCTCTATCATTTTCTCTCTCTATCATTTTCTCTCTATCGTTCTCTCTCTATCATTCCCTCTGTCTATCATTTTCTCTCTATCATTCTCTCTCTCTATCATTCTCTCTCTCTATCATTCTCTCTCTATCATTCTCTCTGTCCATCGTTCTCTCTCTCTATCATTCTCCGTCTATCATTATCTCTCTCTATCATTCCCTCTCTCTATCATTTCCTCTCTATCATTCTCTCTTTCTATCATTCTCTCTCTATCATTCGCTCTCTATCATTCTCTCTCTCTATCATTCTCTCTCTCTATCATTCTCTCCCTATCATTCTCTGTCTCTATCATTCTCTGTCTATCATTCTCTCTCTCTATCATTTTCTCTCTCTATCATATTCTCTCTATCATTCTCTCTCTATCATTCTCTCTCTCTATCATTCTCTCTCTCTATCATTCTCTCTCTATCATTCTCTCTCTCTATCATTCTCTCTCTATCATTCTCTCTCTCTATCATTTTCTCTCTCTATCATTTTCTCTCTATCATTCCCTCTCTCTATCATACTCTCTCTCTATCATTTTCTCTCTATCATTCTCTCTCTCTATCATTCTCTTGCTATCATTCTCTCTATCATTCTCTCTCTCGCTATCATTCTCTCTATCATTCTCTCTCTCTCTATCATTCTCTTTCTCTATCATTCTCTCTCTCTATCATTCTCGCTCTCTATCATTCTCTCTCTCTATCATTCTCTCTTTCTATCATTCTCTCTTTCTATCATTCTCTCTCTATCATTCTCTCTTTCTATCATTCTCTCTCTCTAGTATTCTCTCTCTATCATTCTCTCTCTCTACCATTCTCTGTCTATCATTCTCTCTCTATCATTCTCTCTCTCTATCATTTTCTCTCTCTATTGTTCTCTCTCTATCATTCCCTCTCTCTATCATTTTCTCTCTATCATTCTCTCTCTCTATCATTTTCTCTCTATCATTCTCTCTCTCTACCATTCTCTGTCTATCATTCTCTCTCTCTATCATTTTCTCTCTCTATCGTTCTCTCTCTATCATTCCCTCTCTCTATCATTTTCTCTCTATCATTCTCTCTCTCTATCATTTTCTCTCTATCATTCTCTCTCTCTATCATTTTCTCTCTATCATTCTCTCTCACTATCATTCTCTCTGTCCATCATTCTATCTCTCTATAATTCTCTCTCTATCATTCTCTCTGTCCATCGTTCTCTCTCTCTATCATTCTCCGTCTATCATTATCTCTCTCTATCATTCCCTCTCTCTATCATTTTCTCTCTATCATTCTCTCTTTCTATCATTCTCTCTCTATCATTCGCTCTCTATCATTCTCTCTCTCTATCATTCTATCTCTCTATCATCCTCTCTCTCTATCATTCTCTCTCTATCATTCTCTCTCTCTATCATTTTCTCTCCATCATTCCCTCTCTCTATCATTTTCTCTCTATCATTCTCTCTTTCTATCATTCTCTCTCTATCATTCGCTCTCTATCATTCTCTCTCTCTATCATTCTCTCTCTCTATCATTCTCTCTCTATCATTCTCTCTCTCTATCATTCTCTCTCTCTATCATTCTCTCTCTCTATCATTTTCTCTCTCAATCATTCTCTCTCTCTATCATTCTCTTTCTGCATCATTCTCTTTCTCTATCATTCTCTCTCTCTCTATCATTTTCTCTCTATCATTCTCTCTTTCTATCATTCTCTCTCTATCATTCGCTCTCTATCATTCTCTCTCTCTATCATTCTCTCTCTCTATCATTCTCTCTTTCTATCATTCTCTCTTTCTATCATTCTCTCTCTCTAGTATTCTCTCTCTCTACCATTCTATCTCTCTATAATTCTCTCTCTATCATTCTCTCTGTCCATCGTTCTCTCTCTCTATCATTCTCCGTCTATCATTATCTCTCTCTATCATTCCCTCTCTCTATCATTTTCTCTCTATCATTCTCTCTTTCTATCATTCTCTCTCTATCATTCGCTCTCTATCATTCTCTCTCTCTATCATTCTCTCTCTCTATCATTCTCTCTCTCTATCATTCTCTCTCTCTATCATTCTCTCTCTCTATCATTCTCTCTCTCTATCATTCTCTCTCCATCATTCTCTGTCTCTATCATTCTCTGTCTATCATTCTCTCTCTCTATCATTTTCTCTCTCTCTCATTTTCTCTCTATCGTTCTCTCTCCATCATTCTCTTTCTCTATCATTCTCTGTCTCTCTCTCTCTCTCTCTCTATCATTCTCTCTATCTATCATTCTCTCTCTATCATTCTCTCTCTCTATCATTTTCTCTCTCTATCATTTTCTCTATATCATTCCCTCTCTCTATCATTCTCTCTCTCTATCATTTTCTCTCTATCATTCTCTCTCTCTATCATTCTCTCGCTATCATTCTCTCTATCATTCTCTCTCTCGCTATCATTCTCTCTATCATTCTCTCTCTCTCTATCATTCTCTTTCTATATCATTCTCTCTCTCTATCATTCTCTCTCTCTATCATTCTCTCTCTCTATCATTCTCTCTTCCTATCATTCTCTCTTTCTATCATTCTCTCTCTATCATTCTCTCTTTCTATCATTATCTCTCTCTAGTATTCTCTCTCTATCATTCTCTCTCTCTACCATTCTCTGTGTATCATTCTCTCTCTATCATTCTCTCTCTCTATCATTTTCTCTCTCTATTGTTCTCTCTCTATCATTCCCTCTCTCTATCATTTTCTCTCTATCATTCTCTAACTCTATCATTTTCTCTCTATCATTCTCTCTCTCTATCATTTTCTCTCTATCATTCTCCCTCTCTATCATTCTCTCTTACTATCATTCTCTCTCTCTATCATTCTCTCTCTATCATTCTCTCTCTCTATCATTTTCTCTCTCCATCGTTCTCTCTCTATCATTCCCTCTCTCTATCATTTTCTCTCTATCATTCTCTCTCTCTATCATTTTCTCTCTATCATTCTCTCTCTCTATCATTTTCTCTCTATCATTCTCTCTCACTATCATTCTCTCTGTCCATCATTCTATCTCTCTATAATTCTCTCTCTATCATTCTCTCTGTCCATCGTTCTCTCTCTCTATCATTCTCCGTCTATCATTATCTCTCTCTATCATTCCCTCTCTGTATCATTTTCTCTCTATCATTCTCTCTTTCTATCATTCTCTCTCTATCATTCGCTCTCTATCATTCTCTCTCTCTATCATTCTCTCTCTCTATCATTCTCTCTCTATCATTCTCTGTCTCTATCATTCTCTGTCTATCATTCTCTCTCTCTATCATTTTCTCTCTCTATCATATTCTCTCTATCATTCTCTCTCTATCATTCTCTCTCTCTATCATTCTCTCTCTCTATCATTCTCTCTCTATCATTCTCTCTCGCTATCATTCTCTCTTTCTATCATTCTCTCTCTATCATTCTCTCGCCATCATTCTCTCTATCATTCTCTCTCTCTCTATCATTCTCTTTCTCTATCATTCTCTCTCTCTATCATTCTCTCTCTCTCTATCATACTCTCTCTCTATCATTCTCTCTCTATCATTCTCTCTCTATCATTCTCTCTCTATCATTCTCTCTCTCTATCATTTTCTCTCTCTATCATTTTCTCTCTATCGTTCTCTCTCTATCATTCCCTCTGTCTATCATTTTCTCTCTATCATTCTCTCTCTCTATCATTCTCTCTCTCTATCATTCTCTCTCTATCATTCTCTCTGTCCATCGTTCTCTCTCTCTATCATTCTCCGTCTATCATTATCTCTCTCTATCATTCCCTCTCTCTATCATTTCCTCTCTATCATTCTCTCTTTCTATCATTCTCTCTCTATCATTCGCTCTCTATCATTCTCTCTCTCTATCATTCTCTCTCTCTATCATTCTCTCCCTATCATTCTCTGTCTCTATCATTCTCTGTCTATCATTCTCTCTCTCTATCATTTTCTCTCTCTATCATATTCTCTCTATCATTCTCTCTCTATCATTCTCTCTCTCTATCATTCTCTCTCTCTATCATTCTCTCTCTATCATTCTCTCTCTCTATCATTCTCTCTCTATCATTCTCTCTCTCTATCATTTTCTCTCTCTATCATTTTCTCTCTATCATTCCCTCTCTCTATCATACTCTCTCTCTATCATTTTCTCTCTATCATTCTCTCTCTCTATCATTCTCTTGCTATCATTCTCTCTATCATTCTCTCTCTCGCTATCATTCTCTCTATCATTCTCTCTCTCTCTATCATTCTCTTTCTCTATCATTCTCTCTCTCTATCATTCTCGCTCTCTATCATTCTCTCTCTCTATCATTCTCTCTTTCTATCATTCTCTCTTTCTATCATTCTCTCTCTATCATTCTCTCTTTCTATCATTCTCTCTCTCTAGTATTCTCTCTCTATCATTCTCTCTCTCTACCATTCTCTGTCTATCATTCTCTCTCTATCATTCTCTCTCTCTATCATTTTCTCTCTCTATTGTTCTCTCTCTATCATTCCCTCTCTCTATCATTTTCTCTCTATCATTCTCTCTCTCTATCATTTTCTCTCTATCATTCTCTCTCTCTACCATTCTCTGTCTATCATTCTCTCTCTCTATCATTTTCTCTCTCTATCGTTCTCTCTCTATCATTCCCTCTCTCTATCATTTTCTCTCTATCATTCTCTCTCTCTATCATTTTCTCTCTATCATTCTCTCTCTCTATCATTTTCTCTCTATCATTCTCTCTCATTATCATTCTCTCTGTCCATCATTCTATCTCTCTATAATTCTCTCTCTATCATTCTCTCTGTCCATCGTTCTCTCTCTCTATCATTCTCCGTCTATCATTATCTCTCTCTATCATTCCCTCTCTCTATCATTTTCTCTCTATCATTCTCTCTTTCTATCATTCTCTCTCTATCATTCGCTCTCTATCATTCTCTCTCTCTATCATTCTCTCTCTCTATCATTCTCTCTCTCTATCATTCTCTCTCTATCATTCTCTCTCTCTATCATTTTCTCTCCATCATTCCCTCTCTCTATCATTTTCTCTCTATCATTCTCTCTTTCTATCATTCTCTCTCTATCATTCGCTCTCTATCATTCTCTCTCTCTATCATTCTCTCTCTCTATCATTCTCTCTCTATCATTCTCTCTCTCTATCATTCTCTCTCTCTATCATTCTCTCTCTCTATCATTTTCTCTCTCAATCATTCTCTCTCTCTATCATTCTCTTTCTGCATCATTCTCTTTCTCTATCATTCTCTCTCTCTCTATCATTTTCTCTCTATCATTCTCTCTTTCTATCATTCTCTCTCTATCATTCGCTCTCTATCATTCTCTCTCTCTATCATTCTCTCTCTCTATCATTCTCTCTTTCTATCATTCTCTCTTTCTATCATTCTCTCTCTCTAGTATTCTCTCTCTCTACCATTCTATCTCTCTATAATTCTCTCTCTATCATTCTCTCTGTCCATCGTTCTCTCTCTCTATCATTCTCCGTCTATCATTATCTCTCTCTATCATTCCCTCTCTCTATCATTTTCTCTCTATCATTCTCTCTTTCTATCATTCTCTCTCTATCATTCGCTCTCTATCATTCTCTCTCTCTATCATTCTCTCTCTCTATCATTCTCTCTCTCTATCATTCTCTCTCTCTATCATTCTCTCTCTCTATCATTCTCTCTCCATCATTCTCTGTCTCTATCATTCTCTGTCTATCATTCTCTCTCTCTATCATTTTCTCTCTCTCTCATTTTCTCTCTATCGTTCTCTCTCCATCATTCTCTTTCTCTATCATTCTCTGTCTCTCTCTCTCTCTCTCTCTATCATTCTCTCTATCTATCATTCTCTCTCTATCATTCTCTCTCTCTATCATTTTCTCTCTCTATCATTTTCTCTATATCATTCCCTCTCTCTATCATTCTCTCTCTCTATCATTTTCTCTCTATCATTCTCTCTCTCTATCATTCTCTCGCTATCATTCTCTCTATCATTCTCTCTCTCGCTATCATTCTCTCTATCATTCTCTCTCTCTCTATCATTCTCTTTCTATATCATTCTCTCTCTCTATCATTCTCTCTCTCTATCATTCTCTCTCTCTATCATTCTCTCTTCCTATCATTCTCTCTTTCTATCATTCTCTCTCTATCATTCTCTCTTTCTATCATTATCTCTCTCTAGTATTCTCTCTCTATCATTCTCTCTCTCTACCATTCTCTGTGTATCATTCTCTCTCTATCATTCTCTCTCTCTATCATTTTCTCTCTCTATCATTTTCTCTCTATCGTTCTCTCTCTATCATTCCCTCTCGCTATCATTTTCTCTCTAGCATTCTCTCTCTCTATCATTCTCTCTCTCCATCATTCTGTCTCTATCATTCTCTCTCACTATCATTCTCTCTCTATCATTCTCTCTCACTATCATTCTCTCTGTCCATCATTCTATCTCTCTATAATTCTCTCTCTATCATTCTCTCTGTCCATCGTTCTCTCTCTCTATCATTCTCCGTCTATCATTATCTCTCTCTATCATTCCCTCTCTCTATCATTTTCTCTCTATCATTCTCTCTTTCTATCATTCTCTCTCTATCATTCGCTCTCTATCATTCTCTCTCTCTATCATTCTCTCTCTCTATCATTCTCTCTCTATCATTCTCTGTCTCTATCATTCTCTGTCTATCATTCTCTCTCTCTATCATTTTCTCTCTCTATCATATTCTCTCTATCATTCTCTCTCTATCATTCTCTCTCTCTATCATTCTCTCTCTCTATCATTCTCTCTCTATCATTCTCTCTCGCTATCATTCTCTCTTTCTATCATTCTCTCTCTATCATTCTCTCGCCATCATTCTCTCTATCATTCTCTCTCTCTCTATCATTCTCTTTCTCTATCATTCTCTCTCTCTATCATTCTCTCTCTCTCTATCATACTCTCTCTCTATCATTCTCTCTCTATCATTCTCTCTCTATCATTCTCTCTCTCTATCATTTTCTCTCTCTATCATTTTCTCTCTATCGTTCTCTCTCTATCATTCCCTCTGTCTATCATTTTCTCTCTATCATTCTCTCTCTCTATCATTCTCTCTCTCTATCATCCTCTCGCTATCATTCTCTCTCTCTCTATCATTCTCTCTCTCTATCATTCTCTCTCTCCATCATTCTCTCTCTCTATCATTCTCTCTCACTATCATTCTCTCTATATCATTCTCTCTCACTATCATTCTCTCTGTCCATCATTCTATCTCTCTATAATTCTCTCTCTATCATTCTCTCTGTCCATCGTTCTCTCTCTCTATCATTCTCCGTCTATCATTATCTCTCTCTATCATTCCCTCTCTCTATCATTTCCTCTCTATCATTCTCTCTTTCTATCATTCTCTCTCTATCATTCGCTCTCTATCATTCTCTCTCTCTATCATTCTCTCTCTCTATCATTCTCTCCCTATCATTCTCTGTCTCTATCATTCTCTGTCTATCATTCTCTCTCTCTATCATTTTCTCTCTCTATCATATTCTCTCTATCATTCTCTCTCTATCATTCTCTCTCTCTATCATTCTCTCTCTCTATCATTCTCTCTCTATCATTCTCTCTCTCTATCATTCTCTCTCTCTATCATTCTCTCTCTATCATTCTCTCTCTCTATCATTTTCTCTCTCTATCATTTTCTCTCTATCATTCCCTCTCTCTATCATACTCTCTCTCTATCATTTTCTCTCTATCATTCTCTCTCTCTATCATTCTCTTGCTATCATTCTCTCTATCATTCTCTCTCTCGCTATCATTCTCTCTATCATTCTCTCTCTCTCTATCATTCTCTTTCTCTATCATTCTCTCTCTCTATCATTCTCGCTCTCTATCATTCTCTCTCTCTATCATTCTCTCTTTCTATCATTCTCTCTTTCTATCATTCTCTCTCTATCATTCTCTCTTTCTATCATTCTCTCTCTCTAGTATTCTCTCTCTATCATTCTCTCTCTCTACCATTCTCTGTCTATCATTCTCTCTCTATCATTCTCTCTCTCTATCATTTTCTCTCTCTATTGTTCTCTCTCTATCATTCCCTCTCTCTATCATTTTCTCTCTATCATTCTCTCTCTCTATCATTTTCTCTCTATCATTCTCTCTCTCTACCATTCTCTGTCTATCATTCTCTCTCTCTATCATTTTCTCTCTCTATCGTTCTCTCTCTATCATTCCCTCTCTCTATCATTTTCTCTCTATCATTCTCTCTCTCTATCATTTTCTCTCTATCATTCTCTCTCTCTATCATTTTCTCTCTATCATTCTCTCTCACTATCATTCTCTCTGTCCATCATTCTATCTCTCTATAATTCTCTCTCTATCATTCTCTCTGTCCATCGTTCTCTCTCTCTATCATTCTCCGTCTATCATTATCTCTCTCTATCATTCCCTCTCTCTATCATTTTCTCTCTATCATTCTCTCTTTCTATCATTATCTCTCTATCATTCGCTCTCTATCATTCTCTCTCTCTATCATTCTCTCTCTCTATCATTCTCTCTCTCTATCATTCTCTCTCTATCATTCTCTCTCTCTATCATTTTCTCTCCATCATTCCCTCTCTCTATCATTTTCTCTCTATCATTCTCTCTTTCTATCATTCTCTCTCTATCATTCGCTCTCTATCATTCTCTCTCTCTATCATTCTCTCTCTCTATCATTCTCTCTCTATCATTCTCTCTCTCTATCATTCTCTCTCTCTATCATTCTCTCTCTCTATCATTTTCTCTCTCAATCATTCTCTCTCTCTATCATTCTCTTTCTGCATCATTCTCTTTCTCTATCATTCTCTCTCTCTCTATCATTTTCTCTCTATCATTCTCTCTTTCTATCATTCTCTCTCTATCATTCGCTCTCTATCATTCTCTCTCTCTATCATTCTCTCTCTCTATCATTCTCTCTTTCTATCATTCTCTCTTTCTATCATTCTCTCTCTCTAGTATTCTCTCTCTCTACCATTCTATCTCTCTATAATTCTCTCTCTATCATTCTCTCTGTCCATCGTTCTCTCTCTCTATCATTCTCCGTCTATCATTATCTCTCTCTATCATTCCCTCTCTCTATCATTTTCTCTCTATCATTCTCTCTTTCTATCATTCTCTCTCTATCATTCGCTCTCTATCATTCTCTCTCTCTATCATTCTCTCTCTCTATCATTCTCTCTCTCTATCATTCTCTCTCTCTATCATTCTCTCTCTCTATCATTCTCTCTCCATCATTCTCTGTCTCTATCATTCTCTGTCTATCATTCTCTCTCTCTATCATTTTCTCTCTCTCTCATTTTCTCTCTATCGTTCTCTCTCCATCATTCTCTTTCTCTATCATTCTCTGTCTCTCTCTCTCTCTCTCTCTATCATTCTCTCTATCTATCATTCTCTCTCTATCATTCTCTCTCTCTATCATTTTCTCTCTCTATCATTTTCTCTATATCATTCCCTCTCTCTATCATTCTCTCTCTCTATCATTTTCTCTCTATCATTCTCTCTCTCTATCATTCTCTCGCTATCATTCTCTCTATCATTCTCTCTCTCGCTATCATTCTCTCTATCATTCTCTCTCTCTCTATCATTCTCTTTCTATATCATTCTCTCTCTCTATCATTCTCTCTCTCTATCATTCTCTCTCTCTATCATTCTCTCTTCCTATCATTCTCTCTTTCTATCATTCTCTCTCTATCATTCTCTCTTTCTATCATTATCTCTCTCTAGTATTCTCTCTCTATCATTCTCTCTCTCTACCATTCTCTGTGTATCATTCTCTCTCTATCATTCTCTCTCTCTATCATTTTCTCTCTCTATTGTTCTCTCTCTATCATTCCCTCTCTCTATCATTTTCTCTCTATCATTCTCTAACTCTATCATTTTCTCTCTATCATTCTCTCTCTCTATCATTTTCTCTCTATCATTCTCCCTCTCTATCATTCTCTCTTACTATCATTCTCTCTCTCTATCATTCTCTCTCTATCATTCTCTCTCTCTATCATTTTCTCTCTCCATCATTCTCTTTCTCCATCATTCTCTTTCTCTATCATTCTCTCTCTCTCTCTCTCTCTCTCGCTCTCTCTTATTTTCTCTCTATCATTCTCTCTTTCTATCATTCTCTCTCTATCATTCGCTCTCTATCATTCTCTCTCTCTATCATTCTCTCTCTCTGTCATTCTCTCTTTCTATCATTCTCTCTTTCTATCATTCTCTCTCTCTAGTATTCTCTCTCTATCATTCTCTCTCTCTACCATTCTCTGTCTATCATTCTCTCTCTATCATTCTCTCTCTCTATCATTTTCTCTCTCCATCGTTCTCTCTCTATCATTCCCTCTCTCTATCATTTTCTCTCTATCATTCTCTCTCTCTATCATTTTCTCTCTATCATTCTCTCTCTCTATCATTTTCTCTCTATCATTCTCTCTCACTATCATTCTCTCTGTCCATCATTCTATCTCTCTATAATTCTCTCTCTATCATTCTCTCTGTCCATCGTTCTCTCTCTCTATCATTCTCCGTCTATCATTATCTCTCTCTATCATTCCCTCTCTCTATCATTTTCTCTCTATCATTCTCTCTTTCTATCATTCTCTCTCTATCATTCGCTCTCTATCATTCTCTCTCTCTATCATTCTCTCTCTCTATCATTCTCTCTCTATCATTCTCTGTCTCTATCATTCTCTCTTTCTATCATTCTCTCTTTCTATCATTCTCTCTCTATCATTCTCTCTTTCTATCATTCTCTCTCTCTAGTATTCTCTCTCTATCATTCTCTCTCTCTACCATTCTCTGTCTATCATTCTCTCTCTATCATTCTCTCTCTCTATCATTTTCTCTCTCTATTGTTCTCTCTCTATCATTCCCTCTCTCTATCATTTTCTCTCTATCATTCTCTCTCTCTATCATTTTCTCTCTATCATTCTCTCTCTCTACCATTCTCTGTCTATCATTCTCTCTCTCTATCATTTTCTCTCTCTATCGTTCTCTCTCTATCATTCCCTCTCTCTATCATTTTCTCTCTATCATTCTCTCTCTCTATCATTTTCTCTCTATCATTCTCTCTCTCTATCATTTTCTCTCTATCATTCTCTCTCATTATCATTCTCTCTGTCCATCATTCTATCTCTCTATAATTCTCTCTCTATCATTCTCTCTGTCCATCGTTCTCTCTCTCTATCATTCTCCGTCTATCATTATCTCTCTCTATCATTCCCTCTCTCTATCATTTTCTCTCTATCATTCTCTCTTTCTATCATTCTCTCTCTATCATTCGCTCTCTATCATTCTCTCTCTCTATCATTCTCTCTCTCTATCATTCTCTCTCTCTATCATTCTCTCTCTATCATTCTCTCTCTCTATCATTTTCTCTCCATCATTCCCTCTCTCTATCATTTTCTCTCTATCATTCTCTCTTTCTATCATTCTCTCTCTATCATTCGCTCTCTATCATTCTCTCTCTCTATCATTCTCTCTCTCTATCATTCTCTCTCTATCATTCTCTCTCTCTATCATTCTCTCTCTCTATCATTCTCTCTCTCTATCATTTTCTCTCTCAATCATTCTCTCTCTCTATCATTCTCTTTCTGCATCATTCTCTTTCTCTATCATTCTCTCTCTCTCTATCATTTTCTCTCTATCATTCTCTCTTTCTATCATTCTCTCTTTCTATCATTCTCTCTCTCTAGTATTCTCTCTCTCTACCATTCTATCTCTCTATAATTCTCTCTCTATCATTCTCTCTGTCCATCGTTCTCTCTCTCTATCATTCTCCGTCTATCATTATCTCTCTCTATCATTCCCTCTCTCTATCATTTTCTCTCTATCATTCTCTCTTTCTATCATTCTCTCTCTATCATTCGCTCTCTATCATTCTCTCTCTCTATCATTCTCTCTCTCTATCATTCTCTCTCTCTATCATTCTCTCTCTCTATCATTCTCTCTCTCTATCATTCTCTCTCCATCATTCTCTGTCTCTATCATTCTCTGTCTATCATTCTCTCTCTCTATCATTTTCTCTCTCTCTCATTTTCTCTCTATCGTTCTCTCTCCATCATTCTCTTTCTCTATCATTCTCTGTCTCTCTCTCTCTCTCTCTCTATCATTCTCTCTATCTATCATTCTCTCTCTATCATTCTCTCTCTCTATCATTTTCTCTCTCTATCATTTTCTCTATATCATTCCCTCTCTCTATCATTCTCTCTCTCTATCATTTTCTCTCTATCATTCTCTCTCTCTATCATTCTCTCGCTATCATTCTCTCTATCATTCTCTCTCTCGCTATCATTCTCTCTATCATTCTCTCTCTCTCTATCATTCTCTTTCTATATCATTCTCTCTCTCTATCATTCTCTCTCTCTATCATTCTCTCTCTCTATCATTCTCTCTTCCTATCATTCTCTCTTTCTATCATTCTCTCTCTATCATTCTCTCTTTCTATCATTATCTCTCTCTAGTATTCTCTCTCTATCATTCTCTCTCTCTACCATTCTCTGTGTATCATTCTCTCTCTATCATTCTCTCTCTCTATCATTTTCTCTCTCTATCATTTTCTCTCTATCGTTCTCTCTCTATCATTCCCTCTCGCTATCATTTTCTCTCTAGCATTCTCTCTCTCTATCATTCTCTCTCTCCATCATTCTGTCTCTATCATTCTCTCTCACTATCATTCTCTCTCTATCATTCTCTCTCACTATCATTCTCTCTGTCCATCATTCTATCTCTCTATAATTCTCTCTCTATCATTCTCTCTGTCCATCGTTCTCTCTCTCTATCATTCTCCGTCTATCATTATCTCTCTCTATCATTCCCTCTCTCTATCATTTTCTCTCTATCATTCTCTCTTTCTATCATTCTCTCTCTATCATTCGCTCTCTATCATTCTCTCTCTCTATCATTCTCTCTCTCTATCATTCTCTCTCTATCATTCTCTGTCTCTATCATTCTCTGTCTATCATTCTCTCTCTCTATCATTTTCTCTCTCTATCATATTCTCTCTATCATTCTCTCTCTATCATTCTCTCTCTCTATCATTCTCTCTCTCTATCATTCTCTCTCTATCATTCTCTCTCGCTATCATTCTCTCTTTCTATCATTCTCTCTCTATCATTCTCTCGCCATCATTCTCTCTATCATTCTCTCTCTCTCTATCATTCTCTTTCTCTATCATTCTCTCTCTCTATCATTCTCTCTCTCTCTATCATACTCTCTCTCTATCATTCTCTCTCTATCATTCTCTCTCTATCATTCTCTCTCTCTATCATTTTCTCTCTCTATCATTTTCTCTCTATCGTTCTCTCTCTATCATTCCCTCTGTCTATCATTTTCTCTCTATCATTCTCTCTCTCTATCATTCTCTCTCTCTATCATCCTCTCGCTATCATTCTCTCTCTCTCTATCATTCTCTCTCTCTATCATTCTCTCTCTCCATCATTCTCTCTCTCTATCATTCTCTCTCACTATCATTCTCTCTATATCATTCTCTCTCACTATCATTCTCTCTGTCCATCATTCTATCTCTCTATAATTCTCTCTCTATCATTCTCTCTGTCCATCGTTCTCTCTCTCTATCATTCTCCGTCTATCATTATCTCTCTCTATCATTCCCTCTCTCTATCATTTCCTCTCTATCATTCTCTCTTTCTATCATTCTCTCTCTATCATTCGCTCTCTATCATTCTCTCTCTCTATCATTCTCTCTCTCTATCATTCTCTCCCTATCATTCTCTGTCTCTATCATTCTCTGTCTATCATTCTCTCTCTCTATCATTTTCTCTCTCTATCATATTCTCTCTATCATTCTCTCTCTATCATTCTCTCTCTCTATCATTCTCTCTCTCTATCATTCTCTCTCTATCATTCTCTCTCTCTATCATTCTCTCTCTCTATCATTCTCTCTCGATCATTCTCTCTCTCTATCATTTTCTCTCTCTATCATTTTCTCTCTATCATTCCCTCTCTCTATCATACTCTCTCTCTATCATTTTCTCTCTATCATTCTCTCTCTCTATCATTCTCTTGCTATCATTCTCTCTATCATTCTCTCTCTCGCTATCATTCTCTCTATCATTCTCTCTCTCTCTATCATTCTCTTTCTCTATCATTCTCTCTCTCTATCATTCTCGCTCTCTATCATTCTCTCTCTCTATCATTCTCTCTTTCTATCATTCTCTCTTTCTATCATTCTCTCTCTATCATTCTCTCTTTCTATCATTCTCTCTCTCTAGTATTCTCTCTCTATCATTCTCTCTCTCTACCATTCTCTGTCTATCATTCTCTGTCTATCATTCTCTCTCTCTATCATTTTCTCTCTCTATCGTTCTCTCTCTATCATTCCCTCTCTCTATCATTTTCTCTCTATCATTCTCTCTCTCTATCATTTTCTCTCTATCATTCTCTCTCTCTATCATTTTCTCTCTATCATTCTCTCTCACTATCATTCTCTCTGTCCATCATTCTATCTCTCTATAATTCTCTCTCTATCATTCTCTCTGTCCATCGTTCTCTCTCTCTATCATTCTCCGTCTATCATTATCTCTCTCTATCATTCCCTCTCTCTATCATTTTCTCTCTATCATTCTCTCTTTCTATCATTCTCTCTCTATCATTCGCTCTCTATCATTCTCTCTCTCTATCATTCTCTCTCTCTATCATTCTCTCTCTCTATCATTCTCTCTCTATCATTCTCTCTCTCTATCATTTTCTCTCCATCATTCCCTCTCTCTATCATTTTCTCTCTATCATTCTCTCTTTCTATCATTCTCTCTCTATCATTCGCTCTCTATCATTCTCTCTCTCTATCATTCTCTCTCTCTATCATTCTCTCTCTATCATTCTCTCTCTCTATCATTCTCTCTCTCTATCATTCTCTCTCTCTATCATTTTCTCTCTCAATCATTCTCTCTCTCTATCATTCTCTTTCTGCATCATTCTCTTTCTCTATCATTCTCTCTCTCTCTATCATTTTCTCTCTATCATTCTCTCTTTCTATCATTCTCTCTCTATCATTCGCTCTCTATCATTCTCTCTCTCTATCATTCTCTCTCTCTATCATTCTCTCTTTCTATCATTCTCTCTTTCTATCATTCTCTCTCTCTAGTATTCTCTCTCTCTACCATTCTATCTCTCTATAATTCTCTCTCTATCATTCTCTCTGTCCATCGTTCTCTCTCTCTATCATTCTCCGTCTATCATTATCTCTCTCTATCATTCCCTCTCTCTATCATTTTCTCTCTATCATTCTCTCTTTCTATCATTCTCTCTCTATCATTCGCTCTCTATCATTCTCTCTCTCTATCATTCTCTCTCTCTATCATTCTCTCTCTCTATCATTCTCTCTCTCTATCATTCTCTCTCTCTATCATTCTCTCTCCATCATTCTCTGTCTCTATCATTCTCTGTCTATCATTCTCTCTCTCTATCATTTTCTCTCTCTCTCATTTTCTCTCTATCGTTCTCTCTCCATCATTCTCTTTCTCTATCATTCTCTGTCTCTCTCTCTCTCTCTCTCTATCATTCTCTCTATCTATCATTCTCTCTCTATCATTCTCTCTCTCTATCATTTTCTCTCTCTATCATTTTCTCTATATCATTCCCTCTCTCTATCATTCTCTCTCTCTATCATTTTCTCTCTATCATTCTCTCTCTCTATCATTCTCTCGCTATCATTCTCTCTATCATTCTCTCTCTCGCTATCATTCTCTCTATCATTCTCTCTCTCTCTATCATTCTCTTTCTATATCATTCTCTCTCTCTATCATTCTCTCTCTCTATCATTCTCTCTCTCTATCATTCTCTCTTCCTATCATTCTCTCTTTCTATCATTCTCTCTCTATCATTCTCTCTTTCTATCATTATCTCTCTCTAGTATTCTCTCTCTATCATTCTCTCTCTCTACCATTCTCTGTGTATCATTCTCTCTCTATCATTCTCTCTCTCTATCATTTTCTCTCTCTATTGTTCTCTCTCTATCATTCCCTCTCTCTATCATTTTCTCTCTATCATTCTCTAACTCTATCATTTTCTCTCTATCATTCTCTCTCTCTATCATTTTCTCTCTATCATTCTCCCTCTCTATCATTCTCTCTTACTATCATTCTCTCTCTCTATCATTCTCTCTCTATCATTCTCTCTCTCTATCATTTTCTCTCTCCATCATTCTCTTTCTCCATCATTCTCTTTCTCTATCATTCTCTCTCTCTCTCTCTCTCTCTCGCTCTCTCTTATTTTCTCTCTATCATTCTCTCTTTCTATCATTCTCTCTCTATCATTCGCTCTCTATCATTCTCTCTCTCTATCATTCTCTCTCTCTGTCATTCTCTCTTTCTATCATTCTCTCTTTCTATCATTCTCTCTCTCTAGTATTCTCTCTCTATCATTCTCTCTCTCTACCATTCTCTGTCTATCATTCTCTCTCTATCATTCTCTCTCTCTATCATTTTCTCTCTCCATCGTTCTCTCTCTATCATTCCCTCTCTCTATCATTTTCTCTCTATCATTCTCTCTCTCTATCATTTTCTCTCTATCATTCTCTCTCTCTATCATTTTCTCTCTATCATTCTCTCTCACTATCATTCTCTCTGTCCATCATTCTATCTCTCTATAATTCTCTCTCTATCATTCTCTCTGTCCATCGTTCTCTCTCTCTATCATTCTCCGTCTATCATTATCTCTCTCTATCATTCCCTCTCTCTATCATTTTCTCTCTATCATTCTCTCTTTCTATCATTCTCTCTCTATCATTCGCTCTCTATCATTCTCTCTCTCTATCATTCTCTCTCTCTATCATTCTCTCTCTATCATTCTCTGTCTCTATCATTCTCTGTCTATCATTCTCTGTCTCTATCATTTTCTCTCTCTATCATATTCTCTCTATCATTCTCTCTCTATCATTCTCTCTCTCTATCATTCTCTCTCTCTATCATTCTCTCTCTATCATTCTCTCTCGCTATCATTCTCTCTTTCTATCATTCTCTCTCTATCATTCTCTCGCCATCATTCTCTCTATCATTCTCTCTCTCTCTATCATTCTCTTTCTCTATCATTCTCTCTCTCTATCATTCTCTCTCTCTCTATCATACTCTCTCTCTATCATTCTCTCTCTATCATTCTCTCTCTATCATTCTCTCTCTCTATCATTTTCTCTCTCTATCATTTTCTCTCTATCGTTCTCTCTCTATCATTCCCTCTGTCTATCATTTTCTCTCTATCATTCTCTCTCTCTATCATTCTCTCTCTCTATCATCCTCTCGCTATCATTCTCTCTCTCTCTATCATTCTCTCTCTCTATCATTCTCTCTCTCCATCATTCTCTCTCTCTATCATTCTCTCTCACTATCATTCTCTCTATATCATTCTCTCTCACTATCATTCTCTCTGTCCATCATTCTATCTCTCTATAATTCTCTCTCTATCATTCTCTCTGTCCATCGTTCTCTCTCTCTATCATTCTCCGTCTATCATTATCTCTCTCTATCATTCCCTCTCTCTATCATTTCCTCTCTATCATTCTCTCTTTCTATCATTCTCTCTCTATCATTCGCTCTCTATCATTCTCTCTCTCTATCATTCTCTCTCTCTATCATTCTCTCCCTATCATTCTCTGTCTCTATCATTCTCTGTCTATCATTCTCTCTCTCTATCATTTTCTCTCTCTATCATATTCTCTCTATCATTCTCTCTCTATCATTCTCTCTCTCTATCATTCTCTCTCTCTATCATTCTCTCTCTATCATTCTCTCTCTCTATCATTCTCTCTCTATCATTCTCTCTCTCTATCATTTTCTCTCTCTATCATTTTCTCTCTATCATTCCCTCTCTCTATCATACTCTCTCTCTATCATTTTCTCTCTATCATTCTCTCTCTCTATCATTCTCTTGCTATCATTCTCTCTATCATTCTCTCTCTCGCTATCATTCTCTCTATCATTCTCTCTCTCTCTATCATTCTCTTTCTCTATCATTCTCTCTCTCTATCATTCTCGCTCTCTATCATTCTCTCTCTCTATCATTCTCTCTTTCTATCATTCTCTCTTTCTATCATTCTATCTCTATCATTCTCTCTTTCTATCATTCTCTCTCTCTAGTATTCTCTCTCTATCATTCTCTCTCTCTACCATTCTCTGTCTATCATTCTCTCTCTATCATTCTCTCTCTCTATCATTTTCTCTCTCTATTGTTCTCTCTCTATCATTCCCTCTCTCTATCATTTTCTCTCTATCATTCTCTCTCTCTATCATTTTCTCTCTATCATTCTCTCTCTCTACCATTCTCTGTCTATCATTCTCTCTCTCTATCATTTTCTCTCTCTATCGTTCTCTCTCTATCATTCCCTCTCTCTATCATTTTCTCTCTATCATTCTCTCTCTCTATCATTTTCTCTCTATCATTCTCTCTCTCTATCATTTTCTCTCTATCATTCTCTCTCACTATCATTCTCTCTGTCCATCATTCTATCTCTCTATAATTCTCTCTCTATCATTCTCTCTGTCCATCGTTCTCTCTCTCTATCATTCTCCGTCTATCATTATCTCTCTCTATCATTCCCTCTCTCTATCATTTTCTCTCTATCATTCTCTCTTTCTATCATTCTCTCTCTATCATTCGCTCTCTATCATTCTCTCTCTCTATCATTCTCTCTCTCTATCATTCTCTCTCTCTATCATTCTCTCTCTATCATTCTCTCTCTCTATCATTTTCTCTCCATCATTCCCTCTCTCTATCATTTTCTCTCTATCATTCTCTCTTTCTATCATTCTCTCTCTATCATTCGCTCTCTATCATTCTCTCTCTCTATCATTCTCTCTCTCTATCATTCTCTCTCTATCATTCTCTCTCTCTATCATTTTCTCTCTCCATCATTCTCTCTCTCCATCATTCTCTTTCTCTATCATTCACTCTCTCTCTCTCTCGCTCTCTCTCTCTCTCTATCATTCTCTCTCTCTATCATTTTCTCTCTCAATCATTCTCTCTCTCTATCATTCTCTTTCTGCATCATTCTCTTTCTCTATCATTCTCTCTCTCTCTATCATTCTCTCTCTATCATTCCCTCTCTCTATCATTCTCTCTCTCTATCATTTTCTCTCTATCATTCTCCCTCTCTATCATTCTCTCGCTATCATTCTCTCTATCATTCTCTCTCTCGCTATCATTCTCTCTATCATTCTCTCTCTCTCTATCATTCTCTCTCTCTATCATTCTCTCTTTCTATCATTCTCTCTCTATCATTCTCTCTCTCTATCATTCTTTGTCTATCATTCTCTCTCTATCATTCTCTCTCTCTATCATTTTCTCTATCTATCATTTTCTCTCTATCGTTCTCTCTCTATCATTCCCTCTCTCCATCATTTTCTCTCTATCATTCTCTCTTACTATCATTCTCTCTCTCTATTATTCTCTCGCTATCATTCTCTCCATCATTCTCTCTCTCTCTATCATTCTCTCTCTCTATCATTCCCTCTCTCTATCATTTTCTCTCTATCATTCTCTCTCTCTATCATTTTCTCTCTATCATTCTCTCTCTCTATCATTTTCTCTCTATCATTCTCTCTCTCTATCATTCTCTCTTACTATCATTCTCTCTCTCTATCATTCTCTCTCTCTCTATCATTCTCTTTCTCTGTCATTCTCTCTCTCTATCATTCTCGCTCTCTATCATTCTCTCCCTCTATCATTCTCTCTCTCTAGCATTCTCTCTCCATCATTCTCTCTCTCTGTCATTCTCTCTCTATCATCCTCTCTCTGTATCATTTTCTCTATCTATCATTTTCTCTCTATCGTTCTCTCTCTACCATTCCCTCTCTCTATCATTTTCTCTCTAGCATTCTCTATCTCTATCATTCTCTCTCTCCATCATTCTCTCTCTATCATTCTCTCGCTATCATTCTCTCTATCATTCTCTCTCTCTCTCTATCATTCTCTTTCTCTATCATTCTCTCTCTCCATCATTCTCTCTCTATCATTCTCTCTCTCTATTATTCTCTCTCTCCATCATTCTCTCTCTATATCATTCTCTTTCTCTATCATTCTCTCTCTCTCTATCATTCTCTCTCTCTCTATCATTCTCTCTCTCTCTATCATTTTCTCTCTATCACTCTCTTTTTCTATCATTCTCTCTCTATCATTCGCTCTCTATCATTCTCTCTCTCTCTATCATTCTCTCTCTCTATCATTCTCTCTCTCCATCATTCTCTCTCTCTATCATTCTCTCTCACTATCATTCTCTCTCTATCATTCTCTCTCACTATCATTCTCTCTGTCCATCATTCTATCTCTCTATAATTCTCTCTCTATCATTCTCTCTGTCCATCGTTTTCTCTCTCTATCATTCTCCGTCTATCATTATCTCTCTCTATCATTCCCTCTCTCTATCATTTTCTCTCTATCATTCTCTCTTTCTATCATTCTCTCTCTATCATTCGCTCTCTATCATTCTCTCTCTCTATCATTCTCTCTCTCTATCATTCTCTCTCTCTCTATCATTCTCTCTCTATCATTCTCTGTCTCTATCATGCTCTGTCTATCATTCTCTCTCTCTATCATTTTCTCTCTCTATCATATTCTCTCTATCATTCTCTCTCTCTATCATTCTCTCTCTCTATCATTCTCTCTCTATCATTCTCTCTCTCTATCATTCTCTCTTTCTATCATTCTCTCTCTATCATTCTCTGTCTATCATTCTCTCTCTATCATTCTCTCTCTCTATCATTTTCTCTCTCTATCATTTTCTCTTTATCATTCCCTCTCTCTATCATTCTCTCTCTCTATCATTTTCTCTCTATCATTCTCTCTCTCTATCATTCTCTCTATCATTCTCTCTCTCGCTATCATTCTCTCTATCATTCTCTCTCTCTCCATCATTCTCTTTCTCTATCATTCTCTCTCTCTATCATTCTCTCTCTCTATCATTCTCTCTCTCTATCATTCTCTCTTTCTATCATTCTCTCTTTCTATCATTCTCTCTCTATCATTCTCTCTTTCTATCATTCTCTCTCTCTAGTATTCTCTCTCTATCATTCTCTCTCTATCATTCTCTCTCTCTACCATTCTCTGTCTATCATTCTCTCTCTATCATTCTCTCTCTCTATCATTTTCTCTCTCTATTGTTCTCTCTCTATCATTCCCTCCCTCTATCATTTTCTCTCTATCATTCTCTCTCTCTATCATTTTCTCTCTATCATTCTCTCTCTCTATCATTTTCTCTCTATCATTCTCCCTATCTATCATTCTCTCTTACTATCATTCTCTCTCTCTATTATTCTCTCGCTATCATTCTCTCTATCATTCTCTCTCTCTCTCTATCATTCTCTTTCTCTATCATTCTCTCTCTCTATCATTCTCTCTCACTATCTTTCTCTCTCTCTATCATTCTCTCTCTATCATTCTCTCTCTCTATCATTTTCTCTCTCTATCATTTTCTCTCTATCGTTCTCTCTCTATCATTCCCTTTCTCTATCATTTTCTCTTTATCATTCTCTCTCTCTATCATTCTCTCTCTCTATCATTCTCTCGCTATCATTCTCTCTCTCTCTATCATTCTCTCTCTCTATCATTCTCTCTCTCCATCATTCTCTCTCTCTATCATTCTCTCTCTCTATCATTCTCTCTCTCTATCATTCTCTCTGTCCATCATTCTATCTCTCTATAATTCTCTTTCTATCATTCTCTCTGTCCATCGTTCTCTCTCTCTATCATTCTCCATCTATCATTATCTCTCTCCATCATTCCCTCTCTCTATCATTTTCTCTCTATCATTCTCTCTTTCTATCATTCTCTCTCTATCATTCGCTCTCTATCATTCTCTCTCTCTATCATTCTCTCTCTCTATCATTCTCTCTCTATCATTTTCTCTCTCTATCATTTTCTCTCTATCATTCCCTCTCTCTATCATTCTCTCTCTCTCTATCATTTTCTCTCTATCATTCTCTCTCTGTATTATTCTCTCGCTATCATTCTCTCTCTCGCTATCATTCTCTCTATCATTCTCTCTCTCTCTATCATTCTCTTTCTCTATCATTCTCTCTCTCTATCATTCTCTCTCCCTATCATTCTCTCTCTCTATCATTCTCTCTTTCTATCATTCTCTCTTTCTATCATTCTCTCTCTATCATTCTCTCTTTCTATCATTCTCTCTCTCTAGTATTCTCTCTCTATCATTCTCTCTCTCTTCCATTCTCTGTCTATCATTCTCTCTCTATCTTTCTCTCTCTCTATCATTTTCTCTCTCTATCGTTCTCTCTCTATCATTCCCTCTCTCTATCATTTTCTCTCCATCATTCCCTCTCTCTATCATTTTCTCTCTATCATTCTCTCTTTCTATCATTCTCTCTGTATCATTCGCTCTCTATCATTCTCTCTCTCTATCATTCTCTCTCTCTATCATTCTCTCTCTATCATTCTCTCTGTCCATCATTCTATCTCTCTATAATTCTCTCTCTATCATTCTCTCTGTCCATCGTTCTCTCTCTCTATCATTCTCCGTCTATCATTATCTCTCTCTATCATTCCCTCTCTCTATCATTTCCTCTCTATCATTCTCTCTTTCTATCATTCTCTCTCTATCATTCGCTCTCTATCATTCTCTCTCTCTATCATTCTCTCTCTCTATCATTCTCTCCCTATCATTCTCTGTCTCTATCATTCTCTGTCTATCATTCTCTCTCTCTATCATTTTCTCTCTCTATCATATTCTCTCTATCATTCTCTCTCTATCATTCTCTCTCTCTATCATTCTCTCCCTCTATCATTCTCTCTCTATCATTCTCTCTCTCTATCATTCTCTCTCTATCATTCTCTCTCTCTATCATTTTCTCTCTCTATCATTTTCTCTCTATCATTCCCTCTCTCTATCATTCTCTCTCTCTATCATTTTCTCTTACTATCATTCTCTCTCTCTATTATTCTCTCGCTATCATTCTCTCTATCATTCTCTCTCTCTCTATCATTCTCTTTCTCTATCATTCTCTCTCTCTATCATTCTCTCTCTCTATCTTTCTCTCTCTCTATCATTCTCTCTCTATCATTCTCTCTCTCTATCATTTTCTCTCTCTATCATTCTCTTTCTCCATCATTCTCTCTCTCCATCATTCTCTTTCTCTATCATTCTCTCTCTCTCTCTCTCTCTCTCTATCATTCTCTCTATCTATCATTTTCTCTTTCTCTATCATTCTCTCTTCCTCTATCATACTCTCTCTCTATCATTCTCTCTCTATCATTCTCTCTGTCCATCATTCTATCTCTCTATAATTCTCTCTCTATCATTCTCTCTGTCCATCGTTCTCTCTCTCTATCATTCTTCGTCTATCATTATCTCTCTCTATCATTCCCTCTCTCTATCATTTTCTCTCTATCATTCTCTCTTTCTATCATTCTCTCTCTATCATTCGCTCTCTATCATTCTCTCTCTCTATCATTCTCTCTCTCTACCATTCTCTCTCTCTATCATTCTCTCTCTATCATTCTCTGTCTCTATCATGCTCTGTCTATCATTCTCTCTCTCTATCATTTTGTCTCTCTATCATATTCTCTCTATCATTCTCTCTCTCTATCATTCTCTCTCTCTATCATTCTCTCTATATCATTCTCTCTCTCTATCATTCTCTCTTTCTATCATTCTCTCTCTATCATTCTCTGTCTATCATTCTCTCTCTATCATTCTCTCTCTCTATCATTTTCTCTCTCTATCATTTTCTCTTTATCATTCCCTCTCTCTATCATTCTCTCTCTCTATCATTTTCTCTCTATCATTCTCTCTCTCTATCATTCTCTCTATCATTCTCTCTCTCGCTATCATTCTCTCTATCATTCTCTCTCTCTCCATCATTCTCTTTCTCTATCATTCTCTCTCTCTATCATTCTCTCTCTCTATCATTCTCTCTCTCTATCATTCTCTCTTTCTATCATTCTCTCTTTCTATCATTCTCTCTCTATCATTCTCTCTTACTATCATTCTCTCTCTCTATTATTCTCTCGCTATCATTCTCTCTATCATTCTCTCTCTCTCTATCATTCTCTTTCTCTATCATTCTCTCTCTCTATCATTCTCTCTCTCTATCTTTCTCTCTCTCTATCATTCTCTCTCTATCATTCTCTCTCTCTATCATTTTCTCTCTCTATCATTCTCTTTCTCCATCATTCTCTCTCTCCATCATTCTCTTTCTCTATCATTCTCTCTCTCTCTCTATCATTCTCTCTATCTATTTTCTATAATTCTCTTTCTATCATTCTCTCTGTCCATCGTTCTCTCTCTCTATCATTCTCCATCTATCATTATCTCTCTCCATCATTCCCTCTCTCTATCATTTTCTCTCTATCATTATCTCTTTCTATCATTCTCTATCTATCATTCGCTCTCTATCATTCTCTCTCTCTATCATTCTCTCTCTCTATCATTCTCTCTCTATCATTCTCTCTCTCTATCATTCTCTCTTTCTATCATTCTCTCTCTATCATTCTCTGTCTATCATTCTCTCTCTATCATTCTCTCTCTCTATCATTTTCTCTCTCTATCATTTTCTCTCTATCATTCCCTCTCTCTATCATTCTCTCTCTCTCTATCATTTTCTCTCTATCATTCTCTCTCTGTATTATTCTCTCGCTATCATTCTCTCTATCATTCTCTCTCTCGCTATCATTCTCTCTATCATTCTCTCTCTCTCTATCATTCTCTTTCTCTATCATTCTCTCTCTCTATCATTCTCTCTCTCTATCATTCTCTCTCTCTATCATTCTCTCTTTCTATCATTCTCTCTTTCTATCATTCTCTCTCTATCATTCTCTCTTTCTAGTATTCTCTCTCTATCATTCTGTCTCTCTTCCATTCTCTGTCTATCATTCTCTCTCTATCATTCTCTCTCTCTATCATTTTCTCTCTCTATTGTTCTCTCTCTATCATTCCCTCTCTCTATCATTTTCTCTCCATCATTCCCTCTCTCTATCATTTTCTCTCTATCATTCTCTCTTTCTATCATTCTCTCTCTATCATTCGCTCTCTATCATTCTCTCTCTCTATCATTCTCTTTCTCTATCATTCTCTCTCTCTATCATTCTCTTTCTCTATCATTCTCTCTCTCTCTATCATTCTCTCTCTCTCTATCATTCTCTCTCTCTCTATCATTTTCTCTCTATCACTCTCTCTTTCTATCATTCTCTCTCTATCATTCGCTCTCTATCATTATCTCGCTCTCTATCATTCTCTCTCTCTATCATTCTCTCTCTCCATCATTCTCTCTCTCTATCATTCTCTCTCACTATCATTCTCTCTCTATCATTCTCTCTCACTATCATTCTCTCTGTCCATCATTCTATCTCTCTATAATTCTCTCTCTATCATTCTCTCTGTCCATCGTTCTCTCTCTCTATCATTCTCCGTCTATCATTATCTCTCTCTATCATTCCCTCTCTCTATCATTTTCTCTCTATCATTCTCTCTTTCTATCATTCTCTCTCTATCATTCGCTCTCTATCATTCTCTCTCTCTATCATTCTCTCTCTCTATCATTCTCTCTCTCTATCATTCTCTCTCTATCATTCTCTGTCTCTATCATGCTCTGTCTATCATTCTCTCTCTCTATCATTTTCTCTCTCTATCATATTCTCTCTATCATTCTCTCTCTCTATCATTCTCTCTCTCTATCATTCTCTCTCTATCATTCTCTCTCTCTATCATTCTCTCTTTCTATCATTCTCTCTCTATCATTCTCTGTCTATCATTCTCTCTCTATCATTCTCTCTCTCTATCATTTTCTCTCTCTATCATTTTCTCTTTATGATTCCCTCTCTCTATCATTCTCTCTCTCTATCATTTTCTCTCTATCATTCTCTCTCTCTATCATTCTCTCTATCATTCTCTCTCTCGCTATCATTCTCTCTATCATTCTCTCTCTCTCCATCATTCTCTTTCTCTATCATTCTCTCTCTCTTCATCATTCTCTCTCTCTATCATTCTCTCTCTCTATCATTCTCTCTTTCTATCATTATCTCTTTCTATCATTCTCTCACTATCATTCTCTCTTTCTATCATTCTCTCTCTCTAGTATTCTCTCTCTATCATTCTCTCTCTATCATTCTCTCTCTCTACCATTCTCTGTCTATCATTCTCTCTCTATCATTCTCTCTCTCTATCATTTTCTCTCTCTATTGTTCTCTCTCTATCATTCCCTCCCTCTATCATTTTCTCCCTATCATTCTCTCTATCTATCATTTTCTCTCTATCATTCTCTCTCTCTATCATTTTCTCTCTATCATTCTCCCTCTCTATCATTCTCTCTTACTATCATTCTCTCTCTCTATTATTCTCTCGCTATCATTCTCTCTATCATTCTCTCTCTCTCTATCATTCTCTTTCTCTATAATTCTCTCTCTCTATCATTCTCTCGCTCTATCTTTCTCTCTCTCTATCATTCTCTCTCTATCATTCTCTCTCTCTATCATTTTCTCTCTCTATCATTCTCTTTCTCCATCATTCTCTCTCTCCATCATTCTCTTTCTCTATCATTCTCTCTCTCTCTCTCTCTCTCTCTATCATTCTCTCTATCTATCATTTTCTCTTTCTCTATCATTCTCTCTTTCTCTATCATACTCTCTCTCTATCATTCTCTCTCTATCATTCTCTCTCTATCATTCTCTCTCTCTATCATTTTCTCTCTCTATCATTTTCTCTCTATCGTTCTCTCTCTATCATTCCCTTTCTCTATCATTTTCTCTTTATCATTCTCTCTCTCTATCATTCTCTCTCTCTATCATTCTCTCGCTATCATTCTCTCTCTCTCTATCATTCTCTCTCTCTATCATTCTCTCTCTCCATCATTCTCTCTCTCAATCATTCTCTCTCACTATCATTCTCTCTCTATCATTCTCTCTCTCTATCATTCTCTCTGTCCATCATTCTATCTCTCTATAATTCTCTTTCTATCATTCTCTCTGTCCATCGTTCTCTCTCTCTATCATTCTCCATCTATCATTATCTCTCTCCATGATTCCCTCTCTCTATCATTTTCTCTCTATCATTCTCTCTTTCTATCATTCTCTCTCTATCATTCGCTCTCTATCATTCTCTTTCTCTATCATTCTCTCTCTCTATCATTCTCTCTCTCTATCTTTCTCTCTCTCTATCATTCTCTCTCTATCATTCTCTCTCTCTATCATTTTCTCTCTCTATCATTCTCTTTCTCCATCATTCTCTCTCTCCATCATTCTCTTTCTCTATCATTCTCTCTCTCTCTCTCTCTCTCTCTCTCTATCTATCATTTTTTCTTTCTCTATTATTCTCTCTTTCTCTATCATACTCTCTCTCTATCATTCTCTCTCTACAGTCTCTCTCTATCATTCTCTCTCTATCATTCTCTCTCTCTATCATTTTCTCTCTATCGTTCTCTCTCTATCATTCCCTCTCGCTATCATTTTCTCTCTAGCATTCTCTCTCTCTATCATTCTCTCTCTCCATCATTCTGTCTCTATCATTCTCTCTATCATTCTCTCTCTCTCTCTATCATTCTCTTTCTCTATCATTCTCTCTCTCTATCATTCTCTGTCTCTATCATTATCTGTCTCTATCATTCTCTCTCCATCATTCTCTCTCTATCATTCTCTCTCTCTATCATTCTCTCTCTCCATCATTCTCTCTCTATATCATTCGCTTTCTCTATCATTCTCTCTCTCTCTATCATTCTCTCTCTCTCTATCACTCTCTCTTTCTATCATTCTCTCTCTATCATTCGCTCTCCATCATTCTCTCTCTCTCTATCGTTCTCTCTCTCTATCATTCTCTCTCTCCATCATTCTCTCTCTCTATCATTCTCTCTCACTATCATTCTCTCTCTATCATTCTCTCTCACTATCATTCTCTCTGTCCATCATTCTATCTCTCTATAATTCTCTCTCTATCATTCTCTCTGTCCATCGTTCTCTCTCTCTATCATTCTCCGTCTATCATTATCTCTCTCTATCATTCCCTCTCTCTATCATTTTCTCTCTATCATTCTCTCTTTCTATCATTCTCTCTCTATCATTCGCTCTCTATCATTCTCTCTCTCTATCATTCTCTCTCTCTATCATTCTCTCTCTATCATTCTCTGTCTCTATCATTCTCTGTCTATCATTCTCTCTCTCTATCATTTTCTCTCTCTATCATATTCTCTCTATCATTCTCTCTCTATCATTCTCTCTCTCTATCATTCTCTCTCTCTATCATTCTCTCTCTATCATTCTCTCTCGCTATCATTCTCTCTTTCTATCATTCTCTCTCTATCATTCTCTCGCCATCATTCTCTCTATCATTCTCTCTCTCTCTATCATTCTCTTTCTCTATCATTCTCTCTCTCTATCATTCTCTCTCTCTCTATCATACTCTCTCTCTATCATTCTCTCTCTATCATTCTCTCTCTATCATTCTCTCTCTCTATCATTTTCTCTCTCTATCATTTTCTCTCTATCGTTCTCTCTCTATCATTCCCTCTGTCTATCATTTTCTCTCTATCATTCTCTCTCTCTATCATTCTCTCTCTCTATCATCCTCTCGCTATCATTCTCTCTCTCTCTATCATTCTCTCTCTCTATCATTCTCTCTCTCCATCATTCTCTCTCTCTATCATTCTCTCTCACTATCATTCTCTCTATATCATTCTCTCTCACTATCATTCTCTCTGTCCATCATTCTATCTCTCTATAATTCTCTCTCTATCATTCTCTCTGTCCATCGTTCTCTCTCTCTATCATTCTCCGTCTATCATTATCTCTCTCTATCATTCCCTCTCTCTATCATTTCCTCTCTATCATTCTCTCTTTCTATCATTCTCTCTCTATCATTCGCTCTCTATCATTCTCTCTCTCTATCATTCTCTCTCTCTATCATTCTCTCCCTATCATTCTCTGTCTCTATCATTCTCTGTCTATCATTCTCTCTCTCTATCATTTTCTCTCTCTATCATATTCTCTCTATCATTCTCTCTCTATCATTCTCTCTCTCTATCATTCTCTCTCTCTATCATTCTCTCTCTATCATTCTCTCTCTCTATCATTCTCTCTCTATCATTCTCTCTCTCTATCATTTTCTCTCTCTATCATTTTCTCTCTATCATTCCCTCTCTCTATCATACTCTCTCTCTATCATTTTCTCTCTATCATTCTCTCTCTCTATCATTCTCTTGCTATCATTCTCTCTATCATTCTCTCTCTCGCTATCATTCTCTCTATCATTCTCTCTCTCTCTATCATTCTCTTTCTCTATCATTCTCTCTCTCTATCATTCTCGCTCTCTATCATTCTCTCTCTCTATCATTCTCTCTTTCTATCATTCTCTCTTTCTATCATTCTCTCTCTATCATTCTCTCTTTCTATCATTCTCTCTCTCTAGTATTCTCTCTCTATCATTCTCTCTCTCTACCATTCTCTGTCTATCATTCTCTCTCTATCATTCTCTCTCTCTATCATTTTCTCTCTCTATTGTTCTCTCTCTATCATTCCCTCTCTCTATCATTTTCTCTCTATCATTCTCTCTCTCTATCATTTTCTCTCTATCATTCTCTCTCTCTACCATTCTCTGTCTATCATTCTCTCTCTCTATCATTTTCTCTCTCTATCGTTCTCTCTCTATCATTCCCTCTCTCTATCATTTTCTCTCTATCATTCTCTCTCTCTATCATTTTCTCTCTATCATTCTCTCTCTCTATCATTTTCTCTCTATCATTCTCTCTCACTATCATTCTCTCTGTCCATCATTCTATCTCTCTATAATTCTCTCTCTATCATTCTCTCTGTCCATCGTTCTCTCTCTCTATCATTCTCCGTCTATCATTATCTCTCTCTATCATTCCCTCTCTCTATCATTTTCTCTCTATCATTCTCTCTTTCTATCATTCTCTCTCTATCATTCGCTCTCTATCATTCTCTCTCTCTATCATTCTCTCTCTCTATCATTCTCTCTCTCTATCATTCTCTCTCTATCATTCTCTCTCTCTATCATTTTCTCTCCATCATTCCCTCTCTCTATCATTTTCTCTCTATCATTCTCTCTTTCTATCATTCTCTCTCTATCATTCGCTCTCTATCATTCTCTCTCTCTATCATTCTCTCTCTCTATCATTCTCTCTCTATCATTCTCTCTCTCTATCATTCTCTCTCTCTATCATTCTCTCTCTCTATCATTTTCTCTCTCAATCATTCTCTCTCTCTATCATTCTCTTTCTGCATCATTCTCTTTCTCTATCATTCTCTCTCTCTCTATCATTTTCTCTCTATCATTCTCTCTTTCTATCATTCTCTCTCTATCATTCGCTCTCTATCATTCTCTCTCTCTATCATTCTCTCTCTCTATCATTCTCTCTTTCTATCATTCTCTCTTTCTATCATTCTCTCTCTCTAGTATTCTCTCTCTCTACCATTCTATCTCTCTATAATTCTCTCTCTATCATTCTCTCTGTCCATCGTTCTCTCTCTCTATCATTCTCCGTCTATCATTATCTCTCTCTATCATTCCCTCTCTCTATCATTTTCTCTCTATCATTCTCTCTTTCTATCATTCTCTCTCTATCATTCGCTCTCTATCATTCTCTCTCTCTATCATTCTCTCTCTCTATCATTCTCTCTCTCTATCATTCTCTCTCTCTATTCTTCTCTCTCTCTATCATTCTCTCTCCATCATTCTCTGTCTCTATCATTCTCTGTCTATCATTCTCTCTCTCTATCATTTTCTCTCTCTCTCATTTTCTCTCTATCGTTCTCTCTCCATCATTCTCTTTCTCTATCATTCTCTGTCTCTCTCTCTCTCTCTCTCTATCATTCTCTCTATCTATCATTCTCTCTCTATCATTCTCTCTCTCTATCATTTTCTCTCTCTATCATTTTCTCTATATCATTCCCTCTCTCTATCATTCTCTCTCTCTATCATTTTCTCTCTATCATTCTCTCTCTCTATCATTCTCTCGCTATCATTCTCTCTATCATTCTCTCTCTCGCTATCATTCTCTCTATCATTCTCTCTCTCTCTATCATTCTCTTTCTATATCATTCTCTCTCTCTATCATTCTCTCTCTCTATCATTCTCTCTTCCTATCATTCTCTCTTTCTATCATTCTCTCTCTATCATTCTCTCTTTCTATCATTATCTCTCTCTAGTATTCTCTCTCTATCATTCTCTCTCTCTACCATTCTCTGTGTATCATTCTCTCTCTATCATTCTCTCTCTCTATCATTTTCTCTCTCTATTGTTCTCTCTCTATCATTCCCTCTCTCTATCATTTTCTCTCTATCATTCTCTAACTCTATCATTTTCTCTCTATCATTCTCTCTCTCTATCATTTTCTCTCTATCATTCTCCCTCTCTATCATTCTCTCTTACTATCATTCTCTCTCTCTATCATTCTCTCTCTATCATTCTCTCTCTCTATCATTTTCTCTCTCCATCATTCTCTTTCTCCATCATTCTCTTTCTCTATCATTCTCTCTCTCTCTCTCTCTCTCTCGCTCTCTCTCATTTTCTCTCTATCATTCTCTCTTTCTATCATTCTCTCTCTATCATTCGCTCTCTATCATTCTCTCTCTCTATCATTCTCTCTCTCTGTCATTCTCTCTTTCTATCATTCTCTCTTTCTATCATTCTCTCTCTCTAGTATTCTCTCTCTATCATTCTCTCTCTCTACCATTCTCTGTCTATCATTCTCTCTCTATCATTCTCTCTCTCTATCATTTTCTCTCTCCATCGTTCTCTCTCTATCATTCCCTCTCTCTATCATTTTCTCTCTATCATTCTCTCTCTCTATCATTTTCTCTCTATCATTCTCTCTCTCTATCATTTTCTCTCTATCATTCTCTCTCACTATCATTCTCTCTGTCCATCATTCTATCTCTCTATAATTCTCTCTCTATCATTCTCTCTGTCCATCGTTCTCTCTCTCTATCATTCTCCGTCTATCATTATCTCTCTCTATCATTCCCTCTCTCTATCATTTTCTCTCTATCATTCTCTCTTTCTATCATTCTCTCTCTATCATTCGCTCTCTATCATTCTCTCTCTCTATCATTCTCTCTCTCTATCATTCTCTCTCTATCATTCTCTGTCTCTATCATTCTCTGTCTATCATTCTCTCTCTCTATCATTTTCTCTCTCTATCATATTCTCTCTATCATTCTCTCTCTATCATTCTCTCTCTCTATCATTCTCTCTCTCTATCATTCTCTCTCTATCATTCTCTCTCGCTATCATTCTCTCTTTCTATCATT
This sequence comes from Dyspetes luteomarginatus, assembly GCA_963669185.1. NCBI lineage: Eukaryota > Metazoa > Arthropoda > Insecta > Hymenoptera > Ichneumonidae > Dyspetes > Dyspetes luteomarginatus. The sequence continues at coordinate 12,403,120 of OY769905.1, forward strand.
CTCTCTCACTATCATTCTCTCTGTCCATCATTCTATCTCTCTATAATTCTCTCTCTATCAGTCTCTCTGTCCATCGTTCTCTCTCTCTATCATTCTCTCTGTCCATCGTTCTCTCTCTCTATCATTCTCTCTGTCCATCGTTCTCTCCCTCTATCATTCTCCGTCTATCATTATCTCTCTCTATCATTCCCTCTCTCTATCATTTTCTCTCCATCATTCTCTCTTTCTATCATTCTCTCTCTATCATTCGCTCTCTATCATTCTCTCTCTCTATCATTCTCTCTCTCTATCATTCTCTCTCTATATCATTCTCTCTCTATCATTCTCTGTCTCTATCATTCTCTGTCTATCATTCTCTCTCTCTATCATTTTCTCTCTCTATCATATTCTCTCTATCATTCTCTCTCTATCATTCTCTCTCTCTATCATTCTCTCTCTCTATCTGTCTCTCTCTATCATTCTCTCTCTCTATCATTCTCTCTTTCTATCATTCTCTCTTTCTATCATTCTCTCTCTATCATTCTCTCTTTCTATCATTCTCTCTCTATCATTCTCTCTTTCTATCATTCTCTCTCTATCATTCTCTCTTTCTATCATTCTCCCTCTATCATTCTCTCTCTCTATCATTGTCTCTCTATCATTCTCTCTCTCTATCATTGCCTCTCTCTATCATTTTCTCTCTATCGTTCTCTCTCTATCATTCCCTCTCTCTATCATGTTCTCTCTATCATTCTCTCTCTCTATCATTTTCTCTCTATCATTCTCTCTCTCTATCATTCTCTCTCACTATCATTTTCTCTCTCTATCATCCTCTCTCTCTATCATTCTCTCTCTATCATTCTCTCTCTCTATCATTCTCTCTCTATCATTGTCTCTCTCTATCATTCTCTCTCTCTATCATTCTCTCTCTATCATTCTCTCTCTCTATCATTTTCTCTCTCCATCATTCTCTCTCTCCATCATTCTCTTTCTCTATCATTCACTCTCTCTCTCTCTCGCTCTCTCTCTCTCTCTATCATTCTCTCTCTCTATCATTTTCTCTCTCAATCATTCTCTCTCTCTATCATTCTCTTTCTGCATCATTCTCTTTCTCTATCATTCTCTCTCTCTCTATCATTCTCTCTCTATCATTCCCTCTCTCTATCATTCTCTCTCTCTATCATTTTCTCTCTATCATTCTCCCTCTCTATCATTCTCTCGCTATCATTCTCTCTATCATTCTCTCTCTCGCTATCATTCTCTCTATCATTCTCTCTCTCTCTATCATTCTCTCTCTCTATCATTCTCTCTTTCTATCATTCTCTCTCTATCATTCTCTCTCTCTATCATTCTTTGTCTATCATTCTCTCTCTATCATTCTCTCTCTCTATCATTTTCTCTATCTATCATTTTCTCTCTATCGTTCTCTCTCTATCATTCCCTCTCTCCATCATTTTCTCTCTATCATTCTCTCTTACTATCATTCTCTCTCTCTATTATTCTCTCGCTATCATTCTCTCCATCATTCTCTCTCTCTCTATCATTCTCTCTCTCTATCATTCCCTCTCTCTATCATTTTCTCTCTATCATTCTCTCTCTCTATCATTTTCTCTCTATCATTCTCTCTCTCTATCATTTTCTCTCTATCATTCTCTCTCTCTATCATTCTCTCTTACTATCATTCTCTCTCTCTATCATTCTCTCTCTCTCTATCATTCTCTTTCTCTGTCATTCTCTCTCTCTATCATTCTCGCTCTCTATCATTCTCTCCCTCTATCATTCTCTCTCTCTAGCATTCTCTCTCCATCATTCTCTCTCTCTGTCATTCTCTCTCTATCATCCTCTCTCTGTATCATTTTCTCTATCTATCATTTTCTCTCTATCGTTCTCTCTCTACCATTCCCTCTCTCTATCATTTTCTCTCTAGCATTCTCTATCTCTATCATTCTCTCTCTCCATCATTCTCTCTCTATCATTCTCTCGCTATCATTCTCTCTATCATTCTCTCTCTCTCTCTATCATTCTCTTTCTCTATCATTCTCTCTCTCCATCATTCTCTCTCTATCATTCTCTCTCTCTATTATTCTCTCTCTCCATCATTCTCTCTCTATATCATTCTCTTTCTCTATCATTCTCTCTCTCTCTATCATTCTCTCTCTCTCTATCATTCTCTCTCTCTCTATCATTTTCTCTCTATCACTCTCTTTTTCTATCATTCTCTCTCTATCATTCGCTCTCTATCATTCTCTCTCTCTCTATCATTCTCTCTCTCTATCATTCTCTCTCTCCATCATTCTCTCTCTCTATCATTCTCTCTCACTATCATTCTCTCTCTATCATTCTCTCTCACTATCATTCTCTCTGTCCATCATTCTATCTCTCTATAATTCTCTCTCTATCATTCTCTCTGTCCATCGTTTTCTCTCTCTATCATTCTCCGTCTATCATTATCTCTCTCTATCATTCCCTCTCTCTATCATTTTCTCTCTATCATTCTCTCTTTCTATCATTCTCTCTCTATCATTCGCTCTCTATCATTCTCTCTCTCTATCATTCTCTCTCTCTATCATTCTCTCTCTCTATCATTCTCTCTCTATCATTCTCTGTCTCTATCATGCTCTGTCTATCATTCTCTCTCTCTATCATTTTCTCTCTCTATCATATTCTCTCTATCATTCTCTCTCTCTATCATTCTCTCTCTCTATCATTCTCTCTCTATCATTCTCTCTCTCTATCATTCTCTCTTTCTATCATTCTCTCTCTATCATTCTCTGTCTATCATTCTCTCTCTATCATTCTCTCTCTCTATCATTTTCTCTCTCTATCATTTTCTCTTTATCATTCCCTCTCTCTATCATTCTCTCTCTCTATCATTTTCTCTCTATCATTCTCTCTCTCTCCATCATTCTCTTTCTCTATCATTCTCTCTCTCTATCATTCTCTCTCTCTATCATTCTCTCTCTCTATCATTCTCTCTTTCTATCATTCTCTCTTTCTATCATTCTCTCTCTATCATTCTCTCTTTCTATCATTCTCTCTCTCTAGTATTCTCTCTCTATTATTCTCTCTCTATCATTCTCTCTCTCTACCATTCTCTGTCTATCATTCTCTCTCTATCATTCTCTCTCTCTATCATTTTCTCTCTCTATTGTTCTCTCTCTATCATTCCCTCCCTCTATCATTTTCTCTCTATCATTCTCTCTCTCTATCATTTTCTCTCTATCATTCTCTCTCTCTATCATTTTCTCTCTATCATTCTCCCTCTCTATCATTCTCTCTTACTATCATTCTCTCTCTCTATTATTCTCTCGCTATCATTCTCTCTATCATTCTCTCTCTCTCTCTATCATTCTCTTTCTCTATCATTCTCTCTCTCTATCATTCTCTCTCTCTATCTTTCTCTCTCTCTATCATTCTCTCTCTATCATTCTCTCTCTCTATCATTTTCTCTCTCTATCATTTTCTCTCTATCGTTCTCTCTCTATCATTCCCTTTCTCTATCATTTTCTCTTTATCATTCTCTCTCTCTATCATTCTCTCTCTCTATCATTCTCTCGCTATCATTCTCTCTCTCTCTATCATTCTCTCTCTCTATCATTCTCTCTCTCCATCATTCTCTCTCTCTATCATTCTCTCTCTCTATCATTCTCTCTCTCTATCATTCTCTCTGTCCATCATTCTATCTCTCTATAATTCTCTTTCTATCATTCTCTCTGTCCATCGTTCTCTCTCTCTATCATTCTCCATCTATCATTATCTCTCTCCATCATTCCCTCTCTCTATCATTTTCTCTCTATCATTCTCTCTTTCTATCATTCTCTCTCTATCATTCGCTCTCTATCATTCTCTCTCTCTATCATTCTCTCTCTCTATCATTCTCTCTCTATCATTTTCTCTCTCTATCATTTTCTCTCTATCATTCCCTCTCTCTATCATTCTCTCTCTCTCTATCATTTTCTCTCTATCATTCTCTCTCTGTATTATTCTCTCGCTATCATTCTCTCTCTCGCTATCATTCTCTCTATCATTCTCTCTCTCTCTATCATTCTCTTTCTCTATCATTCTCTCTCTCTATCATTCTCTCTCCCTATCATTGTCTCTCTCTATCATTCTCTCTTTCTATCATTCTCTCTTTCTATCATTCTCTCTCTATCATTCTCTCTTTCTATCATTCTCTCTCTCTAGTATTCTCTCTCTATCATTCTCTCTCTCTTCCATTCTCTGTCTATCATTCTCTCTCTATCTTTCTCTCTCTCTATCATTTTCTCTCTCTATCGTTCTCTCTCTATCATTCCCTCTCTCTATCATTTTCTCTCCATCATTCCCTCTCTCTATCATTTTCTCTCTATCATTCTCTCTTTCTATCATTCTCTCTGTATCATTCGCTCTCTATCATTCTCTCTCTCTATCATTCTCTCTCTCTATCATTCTCTCTCTATCATTCTCTCTGTCCATCATTCTATCTCTCTATAATTCTCTCTCTATCATTCTCTCTGTCCATCGTTCTCTCTCTCTATCATTCTCCGTCTATCATTATCTCTCTCTATCATTCCCTCTCTCTATCATTTCCTCTCTATCATTCTCTCTTTCTATCATTCTCTCTCTATCATTCGCTCTCTATCATTCTCTCTCTCTATCATTCTCTCTCTCTATCATTCTCTCCCTATCATTCTCTGTCTCTATCATTCTCTGTCTATCATTCTCTCTCTCTATCATTTTCTCTCTCTATCATATTCTCTCTATCATTCTCTCTCTATCATTCTCTCTCTCTATCATTCTCTCCCTCTATCATTCTCTCTCTATCATTCTCTCTCTCTATCATTCTCTCTCTATCATTCTCTCTCTCTATCATTTTCTCTCTCTATCATTTTCTCTCTATCATTCCCTCTCTCTATCATTCTCTCTCTCTATCATTTTCTCTTACTATCATTCTCTCTCTCTATTATTCTCTCGCTATCATTCTCTCTATCATTCTCTCTCTCTCTATCATTCTCTTTCTCTATCATTCTCTCTCTCTATCATTCTCTCTCTCTATCTTTCTCTCTCTCTATCATTCTCTCTCTATCATTCTCTCTCTCTATCATTTTCTCTCTCTATCATTCTCTTTCTCCATCATTCTCTCTCTCCATCATTCTCTTTCTCTATCATTCTCTCTCTCTCTCTCTCTCTCTCTATCATTCTCTCTATCTATCATTTTCTCTTTCTCTATCATTCTCTCTTCCTCTATCATACTCTCTCTCTATCATTCTCTCTCTATCATTCTCTCTGTCCATCATTCTATCTCTCTATAATTCTCTCTCTATCATTCTCTCTGTCCATCGTTCTCTCTCTCTATCATTCTCCGTCTATCATTATCTCTCTCTATCATTCCCTCTCTCTATCATTTTCTCTCTATCATTCTCTCTTTCTATCATTCTCTCTCTATCATTCGCTCTCTATCATTCTCTCTCTCTATCATTCTCTCTCTCTACCATTCTCTCTCTCTATCATTCTCTCTCTATCATTCTCTGTCTCTATCATGCTCTGTCTATCATTCTCTCTCTCTATCATTTTCTCTCTCTATCATATTCTCTCTATCATTCTCTCTCTCTATCATTCTCTCTCTCTATCATTCTCTCTATATCATTCTCTCTCTCTATCATTCTCTCTTTCTATCATTCTCTCTCTATCATTCTCTGTCTATCATTCTCTCTCTATCATTCTCTCTCTCTATCATTTTCTCTCTCTATCATTTTCTCTTTATCATTCCCTCTCTCTATCATTCTCTCTCTCTATCATTTTCTCTCTATCATTCTCTCTCTCTATCATTCTCTCTATCATTCTCTTTCTCGCTATCATTCTCTCTATCATTCTCTCTCTCTCCATCATTCTCTTTCTCTATCATTCTCTCTCTCTATCATTCTCTCTCTCTATCATTCTCTCTCTCTATCATTCTCTCTTTCTATCATTCTCTCTTTCTATCATTCTCTCTCTATCATTCTCTCTTTCTATCATTCTCTCTCTCTAGTATTCTCTCTGTATCATTCTCTCTCTATCATTCTCTCTCTCTACCATTCTCTGTCTATCATTCTCTCTCTATCATTCTCTCTCTCTATCATTTTCTCTCTCTATTGTTCTCTCTCTATCATTCCCTCCCTCTATCATTTTCTCTCTATCATTCTCTCTCTCTATCATTTTCTCTCTATCATTCTCTCTCTCTATCATTTTCTCTCTATCATTCTCCCTCTCTATCATTCTCTCTTACTATCATTCTCTCTCTCTATTATTCTCTCGCTATCATTCTCTCTATCATTCTCTCTCTCTCTATCATTCTCTTTCTCTATCATTCTCTCTCTCTATCATTCTCTCTCTCTATCTTTCTCTCTCTCTATCATTCTCTCTCTATCATTCTCTCTCTCTATCATTTTCTCTCTCTATCATTCTCTTTCTCCATCATTCTCTCTCTCCATCATTCTCTTTCTCTATCATTCTCTCTCTCTCTCTCTCTCTCTCTATCATTCTCTCTATCTATTTTCTATAATTCTCTTTCTATCATTCTCTCTGTCCATCGTTCTCTCTCTCTATCATTCTCCATCTATCATTATCTCTCTCCATCATTCCCTCTCTCTATCATTTTCTCTCTATCATTCTCTCTTTCTATCTTTCTCTATCTATCATTCGCTCTCTATCATTCTCTCTCTCTATCATTCTCTCTCTCTATCATTCTCTCTCTATCATTCTCTCTCTCTATCATTCTCTCTTTCTATCATTCTCTCTCTATCATTCTCTGTCTATCATTCTCTCTCTATCATTCTCTCTCTCTATCATTTTCTCTCTCTATCATTTTCTCTCTATCATTCCCTCTCTCTATCATTCTCTCTCTCTCTATCATTTTCTCTCTATCATTCTCTCTCTGTATTATTCTCTCGCTATCATTCTCTCTATCATTCTCTCTCTCGCTATCATTCTCTCTATCATTCTCTCTCTCTCTATCATTCTCTTTCTCTATCATTCTCTCTCTCTATTATTCTCTCTCTCTATCATTCTCTCTCTCTATCATTCTCTCTTTCTATCATTCTCTCTTTCTATCATTCTCTCTCTATCATTCTCTCTTTCTATCATTCTCTCTCTCTAGTATTCTCTCTCTATCATTCTCTCTCTCTTCCATTCTCTGTCTATCATTCTCTCTCTATCATTCTCTCTCTCTATCATTTTCTCTCTCTATTGTTCTCTCTCTATCATTCCCTCTCTCTATCATTTTCTCTCCATCATTCCCTCTCTCTATCATTTTCTCTCTATCATTCTCTCTTTCTATCATTCTCTCTCTATCATTCGCTCTCTATCATTCTCTCTCTCTATCATTCTCTTTCTCTATCATTCTCTCTCTCTATCATTCTCTTTCTCTATCATTCTCTCTCTCTCTATCATTCTCTCTCTCTCTATCATTCTCTCTCTCTCTATCATTTTCTCTCTATCACTCTCTCTTTCTATCATTCTCTCTCTATCATTCGCTCTCTATCATTCTCTCGCTCTCTATCATTCTCTCTCTCTATCATTCTCTCTCTCCATCATTCTCTCTCTCTATCATTCTCTCTCACTATCATTCTCTCTCTATCATTCTCTCTCACTATCATTCTCTCTGTCCATCATTCTATCTCTCTATAATTCTCTCTCTATCATTCTCTCTGTCCATCGTTCTCTCTCTCTATCATTCTCCGTCTATCATTATCTCTCTCTATCATTCCCTCTCTCTATCATTTTCTCTCTATCATTCTCTCTTTCTATCATTCTCTCTCTATCATTCGCTCTCTATCATTCTCTCTCTCTATCATTCTCTCTCTCTATAATTCTCTCTCTCTATCATTCTCTCTCTATCATTCTCTGTCTCTATCATGCTCTGTCTATCATTCTCTCTCTCTATCATTTTCTCTCTCTATCATATTCTCTCTATCATTCTCTCTCTCTATCATTCTCTCTCTCTATCATTCTCTCTCTATCATTCTCTCTCTCTATCATTCTCTCTTTCTATCATTCTCTCTCTATCATTCTCTGTCTATCATTCTCTCTCTATCATTCTCTCTCTCTATCATTTTCTCTCTCTATCATTTTCTCTTTATGATTCCCTCTCTCTATCATTCTCTCTCTCTATCATTTTCTCTCTATCATTCTCTCTCTCTATCATTCTCTCTATCATTCTCTCTCTCGCTATCATTCTCTCTATCATTCTCTCTCTCTCCATCATTCTCTTTCTCTATCATTCTCTCTCTCTTCATCATTCTCTCTCTCTATCATTCTCTCTCTCTATCATTCTCTCTTTCTATCATTCTCTCTTTCTATCATTCTCTCACTATCATTCTCTCTTTCTATCATTCTCTCTCTCTAGTATTCTCTCTCTATCATTCTCTCTCTATCATTCTCTCTCTCTACCATTCTCTGTCTATCATTCTCTCTCTATCATTCTCTCTCTCTATCATTTTCTCTCTCTATTGTTCTCTCTCTATCATTCCCTCCCTCTATCATTTTCTCTCTATCATTCTCTCTATCTATCATTTTCTCTCTATCATTCTCTCTCTCTATCATTTTCTCTCTATCATTCTCCCTCTCTATCATTCTCTCTTACTATCATTCTCTCTCTCTATTATTCTCTCGCTATCATTCTCTCTATCATTCTCTCTCTCTCTATCATTCTCTTTCTCTATAATTCTCTCTCTCTATCATTCTCTCTCTCTATCTTTCTCTCTCTCTATCATTCTCTCTCTATCATTCTCTCTCTCTATCATTTTCTCTCTCTATCATTCTCTTTCTCCATCATTCTCTCTCTCCATCATTCTCTTTCTCTATCATTCTCTCTCTCTCTCTCTCTCTCTCTATCATTCTCTCTATCTATCATTTTCTCTTTCTCTATCATTCTCTCTTTCTCTATCATACTCTCTCTCTATCATTCTCTCTCTATCATTCTCTCTCTATCATTCTCTCTCTCTATCATTTTCTCTCTCTATCATTTTCTCTCTATCGTTCTCTCTCTATCATTCCCTTTCTCTATCATTTTCTCTTTATCATTCTCTCTCTCTATCATTCTCTCTCTCTATCATTCTCTCGCTATCATTCTCTCTCTCTCTATCATTCTCTCTCTCTATCATTCTCTCTCTCCATCATTCTCTCTCTCTATCATTCTCTCTCACTATCATTCTCTCTCTATCATTCTCTCTCTCTATCATTCTCTCTGTCCATCATTCTATCTCTCTATAATTCTCTTTCTATCATTCTCTCTGTCCATCGTTCTCTCTCTCTATCATTCTCCATCTATCATTATCTCTCTCCATCATTCCCTCTCTCTATCATTTTCTCTCTATCATTCTCTCTTTCTATCATTCTCTCTCTATCATTCGCTCTCTATCATTCTCTTTCTCTATCATTCTCTCTCTCTATCATTCTCTCTCTCTATCTTTCTCTCTCTCTATCATTCTCTCTCTATCATTCTCTCTCTCTATCATTTTCTCTCTCTATCATTCTCTTTCTCCATCATTCTCTCTCTCCATCATTCTCTTTCTCTATCATTCTCTCTCTCTCTCTCTCTCTCTCTCTATCTATCATTTTTTCTTTCTCTATTATTCTCTCTTTCTCTATCATACTCTCTCTCTATCATTCTCTCTCTACAGTCTCTCTCTATCATTCTCTCTCTATCATTCTCTCTCTCTATCATTTTCTCTCTATCGTTCTCTCTCTATCATTCCCTCTCGCTATCATTTTCTCTCTAGCATTCTCTCTCTCTATCATTCTCTCTCTCTCTCTATCATTCTCTCTATCATTCTCTCTCTCTCTCTATCATTCTCTTTCTCTATCATTCTCTCTCTCTATCATTCTCTGTCTCTATCATTATCTGTCTCTATCATTCTCTCTCCATCATTCTCTCTCTATCATTCTCTCTCTCTATCATTCTCTCTCTCCATCATTCTCTCTCTATATCATTCGCTTTCTCTATCATTCTCTCTCTCTCTATCATTCTCTCTCTCTCTATCACTCTCTCTTTCTATCATTCTCTCTCTATCATTCGCTCTCCATCATTCTCTCTCTCTCTATCGTTCTCTCTCTCTATCATTCTCTCTCTCCATCATTCTCTCTCTCTATCATTCTCTCTCACTATCATTCTCTCTCTATCATTCTCTCTCACTATCATTCTCTCTGTCCATCATTCTATCTCTCTATAATTCTCTCTCTATCATTCTCTCTGTCCATCGTTCTCTCTCTCTATCATTCTCCGTCTATCATTATCTCTCTCTATCATTCCCTCTCTCTATCATTTTCTCTCTATCATTCTCTCTTTCTATCATTCTCTCTCTATCATTCGCTCTCTATCATTCTCTCTCTCTATCATTCTCTCTCTCTATCATTCTCTCTCTATCATTTTCTCTCTCTATCATTTTCTCTCTATCATTCCCTCTCTCTATCATTCTCTCTCTCTCTATCATTTTCTCTCTATCATTCTCTCTCTGTATTATTCTCTCGCTATCATTCTCTCTCTCGCTATCATTCTCTCTATCATTCTCTCTCTCTCTATCATTCTCTTTCTCTATCATTCTCTCTCTCTATCATTCTCTCTCCCTATCATTCTCTCTCTCTATCATTCTCTCTTTCTATCATTCTCTCTTTCTATCATTCTCTCTCTATCATTCTCTCTTTCTATCATTCTCTCTCTCTAGTATTCTCTCTCTATCATTCTCTCTCTCTTCCATTCTCTGTCTATCATTCTCTCTCTATCATTTTCTCTCTCTATCATTTTCTCTCTATCGTTCTCTCTCTATCATTCCCTTTCTCTATCATTTTCTCTTTATCATTCTCTCTCTCTATCATTCTCTCTCTCTATCATTCTCTCGCTATCATTCTCTCTCTCTCTATCATTCTCTCTCTCTATCATTCTCTCTCTCCATCATTCTCTCTCTCTATCATTCTCTCTCTCTATCATTCTCTCTCTCTATCATTCTCTCTGTCCATCATTCTATCTCTCTATAATTCTCTTTCTATCATTCTCTCTGTCCATCGTTCTCTCTCTCTATCATTCTCCATCTATCATTATCTCTCTCCATCATTCCCTCTCTCTATCATTTTCTCTCTATCATTCTCTCTTTCTATCATTCTCTCTCTATCATTCGCTCTCTATCATTCTCTCTCTCTATCATTCTCTCTCTCTATCATTCTCTCTCTATCATTTTCTCTCTCTATCATTTTCTCTCTATCATTCCCTCTCTCTATCATTCTCTCTCTCTCTATCATTTTCTCTCTATCATTCTCTCTCTGTATTATTCTCTCGCTATCATTCTCTCTCTCGCTATCATTCTCTCTATCATTCTCTCTCTCTCTATCATTCTCTTTCTCTATCATTCTCTCTCTCTATCATTCTCTCTCCCTATCATTCTCTCTCTCTATCATTCTCTCTTTCTATCATTCTCTCTTTCTATCATTCTCTCTCTATCATTCTCTCTTTCTATCATTCTCTCTCTCTAGTATTCTCTCTCTATCATTCTCTCTCTCTTCCATTCTCTGTCTATCATTCTCTCTCTATCTTTCTCTCTCTCTATCATTTTCTCTCTCTATCGTTCTCTCTCTATCATTCCCTCTCTCTATCATTTTCTCTCCATCATTCCCTCTCTCTATCATTTTCTCTCTATCATTCTCTCTTTCTATCATTCTCTCTGTATCATTCGCTCTCTATCATTCTCTCTCTCTATCATTCTCTCTCTCTATCATTCTCTCTCTATCATTCTCTCTGTCCATCATTCTATCTCTCTATAATTCTCTCTCTATCATTCTCTCTGTCCATCGTTCTCTCTCTCTATCATTCTCCGTCTATCATTATCTCTCTCTATCATTCCCTCTCTCTATCATTTCCTCTCTATCATTCTCTCTTTCTATCATTCTCTCTCTATCATTCGCTCTCTATCATTCTCTCTCTCTATCATTCTCTCTCTCTATCATTCTCTCCCTATCATTCTCTGTCTCTATCATTCTCTGTCTATCATTCTCTCTCTCTATCATTTTCTCTCTCTATCATATTCTCTCTATCATTCTCTCTCTATCATTCTCTCTCTCTATCATTCTCTCCCTCTATCATTCTCTCTCTATCATTCTCTCTCTCTATCATTCTCTCTCTATCATTCTCTCTCTCTATCATTTTCTCTCTCTATCATTTTCTCTCTATCATTCCCTCTCTCTATCATTCTCTCTCTCTATCATTTTCTCTTACTATCATTCTCTCTCTCTATTATTCTCTCGCTATCATTCTCTCTATCATTCTCTCTCTCTCTATCATTCTCTTTCTCTATCATTCTCTCTCTCTATCATTCTCTCTCTCTATCTTTCTCTCTCTCTATCATTCTCTCTCTATCATTCTCTCTCTCTATCATTTTCTCTCTCTATCATTCTCTTTCTCCATCATTCTCTCTCTCCATCATTCTCTTTCTCTATCATTCTCTCTCTCTCTCTCTCTCTCTCTATCATTCTCTCTATCTATCATTTTCTCTTTCTCTATCATTCTCTCTTCCTCTATCATACTCTCTCTCTATCATTCTCTCTCTATCATTCTCTCTGTCCATCATTCTATCTCTCTATAATTCTCTCTCTATCATTCTCTCTGTCCATCGTTCTCTCTCTCTATCATTCTCCGTCTATCATTATCTCTCTCTATCATTCCCTCTCTCTATCATTTTCTCTCTATCATTCTCTCTTTCTATCATTCTCTTTCTATCATTCGCTCTCTATCATTCTCTCTCTCTATCATTCTCTCTCTCTACCATTCTCTCTCTCTATCATTCTCTCTCTATCATTCTCTGTCTCTATCATTCTCTCTCTCTATCATTCTCTCTATATCATTCTCTCTCTCTATCATTCTCTCTTTCTATCATTCTCTCTCTATCATTCTCTGTCTATCATTCTCTCTCTATCATTCTCTCTCTCTATCATTTTCTCTCTCTATCATTTTCTCTTTATCATTCCCTCTCTCTATCATTCTCTCTCTCTATCATTTTCTCTCTATCATTCTCTCTCTCTATCATTCTCTCTATCATTCTCTCTCTCGCTATCATTCTCTCTATCATTCTCTCTCTCTCCATCATTCTCTTTCTCTATCATTCTCTCTCTCTATCATTCTCTCTCTCTATCATTCTCTCTCTCTATCATTCTCTCTTTCTATCATTCTCTCTTTCTATCATTCTCTCTCTATCATTCTCTCTTTCTATCATTCTCTCTCTCTAGTATTCTCTCTGTATCATTCTCTCTCTATCATTCTCTCTCTCTACCATTCTCTGTCTATCATTCTCTCTCTATCATTCTCTCTCTCTATCATTTTCTCTCTCTATTGTTCTCTCTCTATCATTCCCTCCCCCTATCATTTTCTCTCTATCATTCTCTCTCTCTATCATTTTCTCTCTATCATTCTCTCTCTCTATCATTTTCTCTCTATCATTCTCCCTCTCTATCATTCTCTCTTACTATCATTCTCTCTCTCTATTATTCTCTCGCTATCATTCTCTCTATCATTCTCTCTCTCTCTATCATTCTCTTTCTCTATCATTCTCTCTCTCTATCATTCTCTCTCTCTATCTTTCTCTCTCTCTATCATTCTCTCTCTATCATTCTCTCTCTCTATCATTTTCTCTCTCTATCATTCTCTTTCTCCATCATTCTCTCTCTCCATCATTCTCTTTCTCTATCATTCTCTCTCTCTCTCTCTCTCTCTCTATCATTCTCTCTATCTATTTTCTATAATTCTCTTTCTATCATTCTCTCTGTCCATCGTTCTCTCTCTCTATCATTCTCCATCTATCATTATCTCTCTCCATCATTCCCTCTCTCTATCATTTTCTCTCTATCATTCTCTCTTTCTATCATTCTCTATCTATCATTCGCTCTCTATCATTCTCTCTCTCTATCATTCTCTCTCTCTATCATTCTCTCTCTATCATTCTCTCTCTCTATCATTCTCTCTTTCTATCATTCTCTCTCTATCATTCTCTGTCTATCATTCTCTCTCTATCATTCTCTCTCTCTATCATTTTCTCTCTCTATCATTTTCTCTCTATCATTCCCTCTCTCTATCATTCTCTCTCTCTCTATCATTTTCTCTCTATCATTCTCTCTCTGTATTATTCTCTCGCTATCATTCTCTCTATCATTCTCTCTCTCGCTATCATTCTCTCTATCATTCTCTCTCTCTCTATCATTCTCTTTCTCTATCATTCTCTCTCTCTATTATTCTCTCTCTCTATCATTCTCTCTCTCTATCATTCTCTCTTTCTATCATTCTCTCTTTCTATCATTCTCTCTCTATCATTCTCTCTTTCTATCATTCTCTCTCTCTAGTATTCTCTCTCTATCATTCTCTCTCTCTTCCATTCTCTGTCTATCATTCTCTCTCTATCATTCTCTCTCTCTATCATTTTCTCTCTCTATTGTTCTCTCTCTATCATTCCCTCTCTCTATCATTTTCTCTCCATCATTCCCTCTCTCTATCATTTTCTCTCTATCATTCTCTCTTTCTATCATTCTCTCTCTATCATTCGCTCTCTATCATTCTCTCTCTCTATCATTCTCTTTCTCTATCATTCTCTCTCTCTATCATTCTCTTTCTCTATCATTCTCTCTCTCTCTATCATTCTCTCTCTCTCTATCATTCTCTCTCTCTCTATCATTTTCTCTCTATCACTCTCTCTTTCTATCATTCTCTCTCTATCATTCGCTCTCTATCATTCTCTCGCTCTCTATCATTCTCTCTCTCTATCATTCTCTCTCTCCATCATTCTCTCTCTCTATCATTCTCTCTCACTATCATTCTCTCTCTATCATTCTCTCTCACTATCATTCTCTCTGTCCATCATTCTATCTCTCTATAATTCTCTCTCTATCATTCTCTCTGTCCATCGTTCTCTCTCTCTATCATTCTCCGTCTATCATTATCTCTCTCTATCATTCCCTCTCTCTATCATTTTCTCTCTATCATTCTCTCTGTCCATCATTCTATCTCTCTATAATTCTCTCTCTATCATTCTCTCTGTCCATCGTTCTCTCTCTCTATCATTCTCCGTCTATCATTATCTCTCTCTATCATTCCCTCTCTCTATCATTTTCTCTCTATCATTCTCTCTTTCTATCATTCTCTCTCTATCATTCGCTCTCTATCATTCTCTCTCTCTATCATTCTCTCTCTCTATCATTCTCTCTCTATCATTTTCTCTCTCTATCATTTTCTCTCTATCATTCCCTCTCTCTATCATTCTCTCTCTCTCTATCATTTTCTCTCTATCATTCTCTCTCTGTATTATTCTCTCGCTATCATTCTCTCTCTCGCTATCATTCTCTCTATCATTCTCTC
This sequence comes from Dyspetes luteomarginatus, assembly GCA_963669185.1. Lineage (NCBI taxonomy): Eukaryota > Metazoa > Arthropoda > Insecta > Hymenoptera > Ichneumonidae > Dyspetes > Dyspetes luteomarginatus. Next base: position 12,418,442 of record OY769905.1, read on the forward strand.
TCTCTCTATCATTCTCTTTCTCTATCATTCTCTCTCTCTATCATTCTCTCTCCCTATCATTCTCTCTCTCTATCATTCTCTCTTTCTATCATTCTCTCTTTCTATCATTCTCTCTCTATCATTCTCTCTTTCTATCATTCTCTCTCTCTAGTATTCTCTCTCTATCATTCTCTCTCTCTTCCATTCTCTGTCTATCATTCTCTCTCTATCATTTTCTCTCTCTATCATTTTCTCTCTATCGTTCTCTCTCTATCATTCCCTTTCTCTATCATTTTCTCTTTATCATTCTCTCTCTCTATCATTCTCTCTCTCTATCATTCTCTCGCTATCATTCTCTCTCTCTCTATCATTCTCTCTCTCTATCATTCTCTCTCTCCATCATTCTCTCTCTCTATCATTCTCTCTCTCTATCATTCTCTCTCTCTATCATTCTCTCTGTCCATCATTCTATCTCTCTATAATTCTCTTTCTATCATTCTCTCTGTCCATCGTTCTCTCTCTCTATCATTCTCCATCTATCATTATCTCTCTCCATCATTCCCTCTCTCTATCATTTTCTCTCTATCATTCTCTCTTTCTATCATTCTCTCTCTATCATTCGCTCTCTATCATTCTCTCTCTCTATCATTCTCTCTCTCTATCATTCTCTCTCTATCATTTTCTCTCTCTATCATTTTCTCTCTATCATTCCCTCTCTCTATCATTCTCTCTCTCTCTATCATTTTCTCTCTATCATTCTCTCTCTGTATTATTCTCTCGCTATCATTCTCTCTCTCGCTATCATTCTCTCTATCATTCTCTCTCTCTCTATCATTCTCTTTCTCTATCATTCTCTCTCTCTATCATTCTCTCTCCCTATCATTCTCTCTCTCTATCATTCTCTCTTTCTATCATTCTCTCTTTCTATCATTCTCTCTCTATCATTCTCTCTTTCTATCATTCTCTCTCTCTAGTATTCTCTCTCTATCATTCTCTCTCTCTTCCATTCTCTGTCTATCATTCTCTCTCTATCTTTCTCTCTCTCTATCATTTTCTCTCTCTATCGTTCTCTCTCTATCATTCCCTCTCTCTATCATTTTCTCTCCATCATTCCCTCTCTCTATCATTTTCTCTCTATCATTCTCTCTTTCTATCATTCTCTCTGTATCATTCGCTCTCTATCATTCTCTCTCTCTATCATTCTCTCTCTCTATCATTCTCTCTCTATCATTCTCTCTGTCCATCATTCTATCTCTCTATAATTCTCTCTCTATCATTCTCTCTGTCCATCGTTCTCTCTCTCTATCATTCTCCGTCTATCATTATCTCTCTCTATCATTCCCTCTCTCTATCATTTCCTCTCTATCATTCTCTCTTTCTATCATTCTCTCTCTATCATTCGCTCTCTATCATTCTCTCTCTCTATCATTCTCTCTCTCTATCATTCTCTCCCTATCATTCTCTGTCTCTATCATTCTCTGTCTATCATTCTCTCTCTCTATCATTTTCTCTCTCTATCATATTCTCTCTATCATTCTCTCTCTATCATTCTCTCTCTCTATCATTCTCTCCCTCTATCATTCTCTCTCTATCATTCTCTCTCTCTATCATTCTCTCTCTATCATTCTCTCTCTCTATCATTTTCTCTCTCTATCATTTTCTCTCTATCATTCCCTCTCTCTATCATTCTCTCTCTCTATCATTTTCTCTTACTATCATTCTCTCTCTCTATTATTCTCTCGCTATCATTCTCTCTATCATTCTCTCTCTCTCTATCATTCTCTTTCTCTATCATTCTCTCTCTCTATCATTCTCTCTCTCTATCTTTCTCTCTCTCTATCATTCTCTCTCTATCATTCTCTCTCTCTATCATTTTCTCTCTCTATCATTCTCTTTCTCCATCATTCTCTCTCTCCATCATTCTCTTTCTCTATCATTCTCTCTCTCTCTCTCTCTCTCTCTATCATTCTCTCTATCTATCATTTTCTCTTTCTCTATCATTCTCTCTTCCTCTATCATACTCTCTCTCTATCATTCTCTCTCTATCATTCTCTCTGTCCATCATTCTATCTCTCTATAATTCTCTCTCTATCATTCTCTCTGTCCATCGTTCTCTCTCTCTATCATTCTCCGTCTATCATTATCTCTCTCTATCATTCCCTCTCTCTATCATTTTCTCTCTATCATTCTCTCTTTCTATCATTCTCTTTCTATCATTCGCTCTCTATCATTCTCTCTCTCTATCATTCTCTCTCTCTACCATTCTCTCTCTCTATCATTCTCTCTCTATCATTCTCTGTCTCTATCATTCTCTCTCTCTATCATTCTCTCTATATCATTCTCTCTCTCTATCATTCTCTCTTTCTATCATTCTCTCTCTATCATTCTCTGTCTATCATTCTCTCTCTATCATTCTCTCTCTCTATCATTTTCTCTCTCTATCATTTTCTCTTTATCATTCCCTCTCTCTATCATTCTCTCTCTCTATCATTTTCTCTCTATCATTCTCTCTCTCTATCATTCTCTCTATCATTCTCTCTCTCGCTATCATTCTCTCTATCATTCTCTCTCTCTCCATCATTCTCTTTCTCTATCATTCTCTCTCTCTATCATTCTCTCTCTCTATCATTCTCTCTCTCTATCATTCTCTCTTTCTATCATTCTCTCTTTCTATCATTCTCTCTCTATCATTCTCTCTTTCTATCATTCTCTCTCTCTAGTATTCTCTCTGTATCATTCTCTCTCTATCATTCTCTCTCTCTACCATTCTCTGTCTATCATTCTCTCTCTATCATTCTCTCTCTCTATCATTTTCTCTCTCTATTGTTCTCTCTCTATCATTCCCTCCCCCTATCATTTTCTCTCTATCATTCTCTCTCTCTATCATTTTCTCTCTATCATTCTCTCTCTCTATCATTTTCTCTCTATCATTCTCCCTCTCTATCATTCTCTCTTACTATCATTCTCTCTCTCTATTATTCTCTCGCTATCATTCTCTCTATCATTCTCTCTCTCTCTATCATTCTCTTTCTCTATCATTCTCTCTCTCTATCATTCTCTCTCTCTATCTTTCTCTCTCTCTATCATTCTCTCTCTATCATTCTCTCTCTCTATCATTTTCTCTCTCTATCATTCTCTTTCTCCATCATTCTCTCTCTCCATCATTCTCTTTCTCTATCATTCTCTCTCTCTCTCTCTCTCTCTCTATCATTCTCTCTATCTATTTTCTATAATTCTCTTTCTATCATTCTCTCTGTCCATCGTTCTCTCTCTCTATCATTCTCCATCTATCATTATCTCTCTCCATCATTCCCTCTCTCTATCATTTTCTCTCTATCATTCTCTCTTTCTATCATTCTCTATCTATCATTCGCTCTCTATCATTCTCTCTCTCTATCATTCTCTCTCTCTATCATTCTCTCTCTATCATTCTCTCTCTCTATCATTCTCTCTTTCTATCATTCTCTCTCTATCATTCTCTGTCTATCATTCTCTCTCTATCATTCTCTCTCTCTATCATTTTCTCTCTCTATCATTTTCTCTCTATCATTCCCTCTCTCTATCATTCTCTCTCTCTCTATCATTTTCTCTCTATCATTCTCTCTCTGTATTATTCTCTCGCTATCATTCTCTCTATCATTCTCTCTCTCGCTATCATTCTCTCTATCATTCTCTCTCTCTCTATCATTCTCTTTCTCTATCATTCTCTCTCTCTATTATTCTCTCTCTCTATCATTCTCTCTCTCTATCATTCTCTCTTTCTATCATTCTCTCTTTCTATCATTCTCTCTCTATCATTCTCTCTTTCTATCATTCTCTCTCTCTAGTATTCTCTCTCTATCATTCTCTCTCTCTTCCATTCTCTGTCTATCATTCTCTCTCTATCATTCTCTCTCTCTATCATTTTCTCTCTCTATTGTTCTCTCTCTATCATTCCCTCTCTCTATCATTTTCTCTCCATCATTCCCTCTCTCTATCATTTTCTCTCTATCATTCTCTCTTTCTATCATTCTCTCTCTATCATTCGCTCTCTATCATTCTCTCTCTCTATCATTCTCTTTCTCTATCATTCTCTCTCTCTATCATTCTCTTTCTCTATCATTCTCTCTCTCTCTATCATTCTCTCTCTCTCTATCATTCTCTCTCTCTCTATCATTTTCTCTCTATCACTCTCTCTTTCTATCATTCTCTCTCTATCATTCGCTCTCTATCATTCTCTCGCTCTCTATCATTCTCTCTCTCTATCATTCTCTCTCTCCATCATTCTCTCTCTCTATCATTCTCTCTCACTATCATTCTCTCTCTATCATTCTCTCTCACTATCATTCTCTCTGTCCATCATTCTATCTCTCTATAATTCTCTCTCTATCATTCTCTCTGTCCATCGTTCTCTCTCTCTATCATTCTCCGTCTATCATTATCTCTCTCTATCATTCCCTCTCTCTATCATTTTCTCTCTATCATTCTCTCTTTCTATCATTCTCTCTCTATCATTCGCTCTCTATCATTCTCTCTCTCTATCATTCTCTCTCTCTATCATTCTCTCTCTCTATCATTCTCTCTCTATCATTCTCTGTCTCTATCATGCTCTGTCTATCATTCTCTCTCTCTATCATTTTCTCTCTCTATCATATTCTCTCTATCATTCTCTCTCTCTATCATTCTCTCTCTCTATCATTCTCTCTCTATCATTCTCTCTCTCTATCATTCTCTCTTTCTATCATTCTCTCTCTATCATTCTCTGTCTATCATTCTCTCTCTATCATTCTCTCTCTCTATCATTTTCTCTCTCTATCATTTTCTCTTTATGATTCCCTCTCTCTATCATTCTCTCTCTCTATCATTTTCTCTCTATCATTCTCTCTCTCTATCATTCTCTCTATCATTCTCTCTCTCGCTATCATTCTCTCTATCATTCTCTCTCTCTCCATCATTCTCTTTCTCTATCATTCTCTCTCTCTTCATCATTCTCTCTCTCTATCATTCTCTCTCTCTATCATTCTCTCTTTCTATCATTCTCTCTTTCTATCATTCTCTCACTATCATTCTCTCTTTCTATCATTCTCTCTCTCTAGTATTCTCTCTCTATCATTCTCTCTCTATCATTCTCTCTCTCTACCATTCTCTGTCTATCATTCTCTCTCTATCATTCTCTCTCTCTATCATTTTCTCTCTCTATTGTTCTCTCTCTATCATTCCCTCCCTCTATCATTTTCTCTCTATCATTCTCTCTATCTATCATTTTCTCTCTATCATTCTCTCTCTCTATCATTTTCTCTCTATCATTCTCCCTCTCTATCATTCTCTCTTACTATCATTCTCTCTCTCTATTATTCTCTCGCTATCATTCTCTCTATCATTCTCTCTCTCTCTATCATTCTCTTTCTCTATAATTCTCTCTCTCTATCATTCTCTCTCTCTATCTTTCTCTCTCTCTATCATTCTCTCTCTATCATTCTCTCTCTCTATCATTTTCTCTCTCTATCATTCTCTTTCTCCATCATTCTCTCTCTCCATCATTCTCTTTCTCTATCATTCTCTCTCTCTCTCTCTCTCTCTCTATCATTCTCTCTATCTATCATTTTCTCTTTCTCTATCATTCTCTCTTTCTCTATCATACTCTCTCTCTATCATTCTCTCTCTATCATTCTCTCTCTATCATTCTCTCTCTCTATCATTTTCTCTCTCTATCATTTTCTCTCTATCGTTCTCTCTCTATCATTCCCTTTCTCTATCATTTTCTCTTTATCATTCTCTCTCTCTATCATTCTCTCTCTCTATCATTCTCTCGCTATCATTCTCTCTCTCTCTATCATTCTCTCTCTCTATCATTCTCTCTCTCCATCATTCTCTCTCTCTATCATTCTCTCTCACTATCATTCTCTCTCTATCATTCTCTCTCTCTATCATTCTCTCTGTCCATCATTCTATCTCTCTATAATTCTCTTTCTATCATTCTCTCTGTCCATCGTTCTCTCTCTCTATCATTCTCCATCTATCATTATCTCTCTCCATCATTCCCTCTCTCTATCATTTTCTCTCTATCATTCTCTCTTTCTATCATTCTCTCTCTATCATTCGCTCTCTATCATTCTCTTTCTCTATCATTCTCTCTCTCTATCATTCTCTCTCTCTATCTTTCTCTCTCTCTATCATTCTCTCTCTATCATTCTCTCTCTCTATCATTTTCTCTCTCTATCATTCTCTTTCTCCATCATTCTCTCTCTCCATCATTCTCTTTCTCTATCATTCTCTCTCTCTCTCTCTCTCTCTCTCTATCTATCATTTTTTCTTTCTCTATTATTCTCTCTTTCTCTATCATACTCTCTCTCTATCATTCTCTCTCTACAGTCTCTCTCTATCATTCTCTCTCTATCATTCTCTCTCTCTATCATTTTCTCTCTATCGTTCTCTCTCTATCATTCCCTCTCGCTATCATTTTCTCTCTAGCATTCTCTCTCTCTATCATTCTCTCTCTCCATCATTCTGTCTCTATCATTCTCTCTATCATTCTCTCTCTCTCTCTATCATTCTCTTTCTCTATCATTCTCTCTCTCTATCATTCTCTGTCTCTATCATTATCTGTCTCTATCATTCTCTCTCCATCATTCTCTCTCTATCATTCTCTCTCTCTATCATTCTCTCTCTCCATCATTCTCTCTCTATATCATTCGCTTTCTCTATCATTCTCTCTCTCTCTATCATTCTCTCTCTCTCTATCACTCTCTCTTTCTATCATTCTCTCTCTATCATTCGCTCTCCATCATTCTCTCTCTCTCTATCGTTCTCTCTCTCTATCATTCTCTCTCTCCATCATTCTCTCTCTCTATCATTCTCTCTCACTATCATTCTCTCTCTATCATTCTCTCTCACTATCATTCTCTCTGTCCATCATTCTATCTCTCTATAATTCTCTCTCTATCATTCTCTCTGTCCATCGTTCTCTCTCTCTATCATTCTCCGTCTATCATTATCTCTCTCTATCATTCCCTCTCTCTATCATTTTCTCTCTATCATTCTCTCTTTCTATCATTCTCTCTCTATCATTCGCTCTCTATCATTCTCGCTCTCTATCATTCTCTCTCTCTATCATTCTCTCTCTATCATTCTCTGTCTCTATCATTCTCTGTCTATCATTCTCTCTCTCTATCATTTTCTCTCTCTATCATATTCTCTCTATCATTCTCTCTCTATCATTCTCTCTCTCTATCATTCTCTCTCTCTATCATTCTCTCTCTATCATTCTCTCTCGCTATCATTCTCTCTTTCTATCATTCTCTCTCTATCATTCTCTCGCCATCATTCTCTCTATCATTCTCTCTCTCTCTATCATTCTCTTTCTCTATCATTCTCTCTCTCTATCATTCTCTCTCTCTCTATCATACTCTCTCTCTATCATTCTCTCTCTATCATTCTCTCTCTATCATTCTCTCTCTCTATCATTTTCTCTCTCTATCATTTTCTCTCTATCGTTCTCTCTCTATCATTCCCTCTGTCTATCATTTTCTCTCTATCATTCTCTCTCTCTATCATTCTCTCTCTCTATCATCCTCTCGCTATCATTCTCTCTCTCTCTATCATTCTCTCTCTCTATCATTCTCTCTCTCCATCATTCTCTCTCTCTATCATTCTCTCTCACTATCATTCTCTCTATATCATTCTCTCTCACTATCATTCTCTCTGTCCATCATTCTATCTCTCTATAATTCTCTCTCTATCATTCTCTCTGTCCATCGTTCTCTCTCTCTATCATTCTCCGTCTATCATTATCTCTCTCTATCATTCCCTCTCTCTATCATTTCCTCTCTATCATTCTCTCTTTCTATCATTCTCTCTCTATCATTCGCTCTCTATCATTCTCTCTCTCTATCATTCTCTCTCTCTATCATTCTCTCCCTATCATTCTCTGTCTCTATCATTCTCTGTCTATCATTCTCTCTCTCTATCATTTTCTCTCTCTATCATATTCTCTCTATCATTCTCTCTCTATCATTCTCTCTCTCTATCATTCTCTTTCTCTATCATTCTCTCTCTATCATTCTCTCTCTCTATCATTCTCTCTCTATCATTCTCTCTCTCTATCATTTTCTCTCTCTATCATTTTCTCTCTATCATTCCCTCTCTCTATCATACTCTCTCTCTATCATTTTCTCTCTATCATTCTCTCTCTCTATCATTCTCTTGCTATCATTCTCTCTATCATTCTCTCTCTCGCTATCATTCTCTCTATCATTCTCTCTCTCTCTATCATTCTCTTTCTCTATCATTCTCTCTCTCTATCATTCTCGCTCTCTATCATTCTCTCTCTCTATCATTCTCTCTTTCTATCATTCTCTCTTTCTATCATTCTCTCTCTATCATTCTCTCTTTCTATCATTCTCTCTCTCTAGTATTCTCTCTCTATCATTCTCTCTCTCTACCATTCTCTGTCTATCATTCTCTCTCTATCATTCTCTCTCTCTATCATTTTCTCTCTCTATTGTTCTCTCTCTATCATTCCCTCTCTCTATCATTTTCTCTCTATCATTCTCTCTCTCTATCATTTTCTCTCTATCATTCTCTCTCTCTACCATTCTCTGTCTATCATTCTCTCTCTCTATCATTTTCTCTCTCTATCGTTCTCTCTCTATCATTCCCTCTCTCTATCATTTTCTCTCTATCATTCTCTCTCTCTATCATTTTCTCTCTATCATTCTCTCTCTCTATCATTTTCTCTCTATCATTCTCTCTCACTATCATTCTCTCTGTCCATCATTCTATATCTCTATAATTCTCTCTCTATCATTCTCTCTGTCCATCGTTCTCTCTCTCTATCATTCTCCGTCTATCATTATCTCTCTCTATCATTCCCTCTCTCTATCATTTTCTCTCTATCATTCTCTCTTTCTATCATTCTCTCTCTATCATTCGCTCTCTATCATTCTCTCTCTCTATCATTCTCTCTCTCTATCATTCTCTCTCTCTATCATTCTCTCTCTATCATTCTCTCTCTCTATCATTTTCTCTCTATCATTCTCCCTCTCTATCATTCTCTCTTACTATCATTCTCTCTCTCTATCATTCTCTCTCTATCATTCTCTCTCTCTATCATTTTCTCTCTCCATCATTCTCTTTCTCCATCATTCTCTTTCTCTATCATTCTCTCTCTCTCTCTCTCTCTCTCGCTCTCTCTCATTTTCTCTCTATCATTCTCTCTTTCTATCATTCTCTCTCTATCATTCGCTCTCTATCATTCTCTCTCTCTATCATTCTCTCTCTCTGTCATTCTCTCTTTCTATCATTCTCTCTTTCTATCATTCTCTCTCTCTAGTATTCTCTCTCTATCATTCTCTCTCTCTACCATTCTCTGTCTATCATTCTCTCTCTATCATTCTCTCTCTCTATCATTTTCTCTCTCCATCGTTCTCTCTCTATCATTCCCTCTCTCTATCATTTTCTCTCTATCATTCTCTCTCTCTATCATTTTCTCTCTATCATTCTCTCTCTCTATCATTTTCTCTCTATCATTCTCTCTCACTATCATTCTCTCTGTCCATCATTCTATCTCTCTATAATTCTCTCTCTATCATTCTCTCTGTCCATCGTTCTCTCTCTCTATCATTCTCCGTCTATCATTATCTCTCTCTATCATTCCCTCTCTCTATCATTTTCTCTCTATCATTCTCTCTTTCTATCATTCTCTCTCTATCATTCGCTCTCTATCATTCTCTCTCTCTATCATTCTCTCTCTCTATCATTCTCTCTCTATCATTCTCTGTCTCTATCATTCTCTGTCTATCATTCTCTCTCTCTATCATTTTCTCTCTCTATCATATTCTCTCTATCATTCTCTCTCTATCATTCTCTCTCTCTATCATTCTCTCTCTCTATCATTCTGTCTCTATCATTCTCTCTCGCTATCATTCTCTCTTTCTATCATTCTCTCTCTATCATTCTCTCGCCATCATTCTCTCTATCATTCTCTCTCTCTCTATCATTCTCTTTCTCTATCATTCTCTCTCTCTATCATTCTCTCTCTCTCTATCATACTCTCTCTCTATCATTCTCTCTCTATCATTCTCTCTCTATCATTCTCTCTCTCTATCATTTTCTCTCTCTATCATTTTCTCTCTATCGTTCTCTCTCTATCATTCCCTCTGTCTATCATTTTCTCTCTATCATTCTCTCTCTCTATCATTCTCTCTCTCTATCATCCTCTCGCTATCATTCTCTCTCTCTCTATCATTCTCTCTCTCTATCATTCTCTCTCTCCATCATTCTCTCTCTCTATCATTCTCTCTCACTATCATTCTCTCTATATCATTCTCTCTCACTATCATTCTCTCTGTCCATCATTCTATCTCTCTATAATTCTCTCTCTATCATTCTCTCTGTCCATCGTTCTCTCTCTCTATCATTCTCCGTCTATCATTATCTCTCTCTATCATTCCCTCTCTCTATCATTTCCTCTCTATCATTCTCTCTTTCTATCATTCTCTCTCTATCATTCGCTCTCTATCATTCTCTCTCTCTATCATTCTCTCTCTCTATCATTCTCTCTCTCTATCATTCTCTCCCTATCATTCTCTGTCTCTATCATTCTCTGTCTATCATTCTCTCTCTCTATCATTTTCTCTCTCTATCATATTCTCTCTATCATTCTCTCTCTATCATTCTCTCTCTCTATCATTCTCTCTCTCTATCATTCTCTCTCTATCATTCTCTCTCTCTATCATTCTCTCTCTATCATTCTCTCTCTCTATCATTTTCTCTCTCTATCATTTTCTCTCTATCATTCCCTCTCTCTATCATACTCTCTCTCTATCATTTTCTCTCTATCATTCTCTCTCTCTATCATTCTCTTGCTATCATTCTCTCTATCATTCTCTCTCTCGCTATCATTCTCTCTATCATTCTCTCTCTCTCTATCATTCTCTTTCTCTATCATTCTCTCTCTCTATCATTCTCGCTCTCTATCATTCTCTCTCTCTATCATTCTCTCGTTCTATCATTCTCTCTTTCTATCATTCTCTCTCTATCATTCTCTCTTTCTATCATTCTCTCTCTCTAGTATTCTCTCTCTATCATTCTCTCTCTCTACCATTCTCTGTCTATCATTCTCTCTCTATCATTCTCTCTCTCTATCATTTTCTCTCTCTATTGTTCTCTCTCTATCATTCCCTCTCTCTATCATTTTCTCTCTATCATTCTCTCTCTCTATCATTTTCTCTCTATCATTCTCTCTCTCTACCATTCTCTGTCTATCATTCTCTCTCTCTATCATTTTCTCTCTCTATCGTTCTCTCTCTATCATTCCCTCTCTCTATCATTTTCTCTCTATCATTCTCTCTCTCTATCATTTTCTCTCTATCATTCTCTCTCTCTATCATTTTCTCTCTATCATTCTCTCTCACTATCATTCTCTCTGTCCATCATTCTATCTCTCTATAATTCTCTCTCTATCATTCTCTCTGTCCATCGTTCTCTCTCTCTATCATTCTCCGTCTATCATTATCTCTCTCTATCATTCCCTCTCTCTATCATTTTCTCTCTATCATTCTCTCTTTCTATCATTCTCTCTCTATCATTCGCTCTCTATCATTCTCTCTCTCTATCATTCTCTCTCTCTATCATTCTCTCTCTCTATCATTCTCTCTCTATCATTCTCTCTCTCTATCATTTTCTCTCCATCATTCCCTCTCTCTATCATTTTCTCTCTATCATTCTCTCTTTCTATCATTCTCTCTCTATCATTCGCTCTCTATCATTCTCTCTCTCTATCATTCTCTCTCTCTATCATTCTCTCTCTATCATTCTCTCTCTCTATCATTCTCTCTCTCTATCATTCTCTCTCTCTATCATTTTCTCTCTCAATCATTCTCTCTCTCTATCATTCTCTTTCTGCATCATTCTCTTTCTCTATCATTCTCTCTCTCTCTATCATTTTCTCTCTATCATTCTCTCTTTCTATCATTCTCTCTCTATCATTCGCTCTCTATCATTCTCTCTCTCTATCATTCTCTCTCTCTATCATTCTCTCTTTCTATCATTCTCTCTTTCTATCATTCTCTCTCTCTAGTATTCTCTCTCTCTACCATTCTATCTCTCTATAATTCTCTCTCTATCATTCTCTCTGTCCATCGTTCTCTCTCTCTATCATTCTCCGTCTATCATTATCTCTCTCTATCATTCCCTCTCTCTATCATTTTCTCTCTATCATTCTCTCTTTCTATCATTCTCTCTCTATCATTCGCTCTCTATCATTCTCTCTCTCTATCATTCTCTCTCTCTATCATTCTCTCTCTCTATCATTCTCTCTCTCTATCATTCTCTCTCTCTATCATTCTCTCTCCATCATTCTCTGTCTCTATCATTCTCTGTCTATCATTCTCTCTCTCTATCATTTTCTCTCTCTCTCATTTTCTCTCTATCGTTCTCTCTCCATCATTCTCTTTCTCTATCATTCTCTGTCTCTCTCTCTCTCTCTCTCTATCATTCTCTCTATCTATCATTCTCTCTCTATCATTCTCTCTCTCTATCATTTTCTCTCTCTATCATTTTCTCTATATCATTCCCTCTCTCTATCATTCTCTCTCTCTATCATTTTCTCTCTATCATTCTCTCTCTCTATCATTCTCTCGCTATCATTCTCTCTATCATTCTCTCTCTCGCTATCATTCTCTCTATCATTCTCTCTCTCTCTATCATTCTCTTTCTATATCATTCTCTCTCTCTATCATTCTCTCTCTCTATCATTCTCTCTCTCTATCATTCTCTCTTCCTATCATTCTCTCTTTCTATCATTCTCTCTCTATCATTCTCTCTTTCTATCATTATCTCTCTCTAGTATTCTCTCTCTATCATTCTCTCTCTCTACCATTCTCTGTGTATCATTCTCTCTCTATCATTCTCTCTCTCTATCATTTTCTCTCTCTATTGTTCTCTCTCTATCATTCCCTCTCTCTATCATTTTCTCTCTATCATTCTCTAACTCTATCATTTTCTCTCTATCATTCTCTCTCTCTATCATTTTCTCTCTATCATTCTCCCTCTCTATCATTCTCTCTTACTATCATTCTCTCTCTCTATCATTCTCTCTCTATCATTCTCTCTCTCTATCATTTTCTCTCTCCATCATTCTCTTTCTCCATCATTCTCTTTCTCTATCATTCTCTCTCTCTCTCTCTCTCTCTCGCTCTCTCTCATTTTCTCTCTATCATTCTCTCTTTCTATCATTCTCTCTCTATCATTCGCTCTCTATCATTCTCTCTCTCTATCATTCTCTCTCTCTGTCATTCTCTCTTTCTATCATTCTCTCTTTCTATCATTCTCTCTCTCTAGTATTCTCTCTCTATCATTCTCTCTCTCTACCATTCTCTGTCTATCATTCTCTCTCTATCATTCTCTCTCTCTATCATTTTCTCTCTCCATCGTTCTCTCTCTATCATTCCCTCTCTCTATCATTTTCTCTCTATCATTCTCTCTCTCTATCATTTTCTCTCTATCATTCTCTCTCTCTATCATTTTCTCTCTATCATTCTCTCTCACTATCATTCTCTCTGTCCATCATTCTATCTCTCTATAATTCTCTCTCTATCAGTCTCTCTGTCCATCGTTCTCTCTCTCTATCATTCTCTCTGTCCATCGTTCTCTCTCTCTATCATTCTCTCTGTCCATCGTTCTCTCCCTCTATCATTCTCCGTCTATCATTATCTCTCTCTATCATTCCCTCTCTCTATCATTTTCTCTCCATCATTCTCTCTTTCTATCATTCTCTCTCTATCATTCGCTCTCTATCATTCTCTCTCTCTATCATTCTCTCTCTCTATCATTCTCTCTCTATATCATTCTCTCTCTATCATTCTCTGTCTCTATCATTCTCTGTCTATCATTCTCTCTCTCTATCATTTTCTCTCTCTATCATATTCTCTCTATCATTCTCTCTCTATCATTCTCTCTCTCTATCATTCTCTCTCTCTATCTGTCTCTCTCTATCATTCTCTCTCTCTATCATTCTCTCTTTCTATCATTCTCTCTTTCTATCATTCTCTCTCTATCATTCTCTCTTTCTATCATTCTCTCTCTATCATTCTCTCTTTCTATCATTCTCTCTCTATCATTCTCTCTTTCTATCATTCTCCCTCTATCATTCTCTCTCTCTATCATTGTCTCTCTATCATTCTCTCTCTCTATCATTGCCTCTCTCTATCATTTTCTCTCTATCGTTCTCTCTCTATCATTCCCTCTCTCTATCATGTTCTCTCTATCATTCTCTCTCTCTATCATTTTCTCTCTATCATTCTCTCTCTCTATCATTCTCTCTCACTATCATTTTCTCTCTGTATCATCCTCTCTCTCTATCATTCTCTCTCTATCATTCTCTCTCTCTATCATTCTCTCTCTATCATTGTCTCTCTCTATCATTCTCTCTCTCTATCATTCTCTCTCTATCATTCTCTCTCTCTATCATTTTCTCTCTCCATCATTCTCTCTCTCCATCATTCTCTTTCTCTATCATTCACTCTCTCTCTCTCTCGCTCTCTCTCTCTCTCTATCATTCTCTCTCTCTATCATTTTCTCTCTCAATCATTCTCTCTCTCTATCATTCTCTTTCTGCATCATTCTCTTTCTCTATCATTCTCTCTCTCTCTATCATTCTCTCTCTATCATTCCCTCTCTCTATCATTCTCTCTCTCTATCATTTTCTCTCTATCATTCTCCCTCTCTATCATTCTCTCGCTATCATTCTCTCTATCATTCTCTCTCTCGCTATCATTCTCTCTATCATTCTCTCTCTCTCTATCATTCTCTCTCTCTATCATTCTCTCTTTCTATCATTCTCTCTCTATCATTCTCTCTCTCTATCATTCTTTGTCTATCATTCTCTCTCTATCATTCTCTCTCTCTATCATTTTCTCTATCTATCATTTTCTCTCTATCGTTCTCTCTCTATCATTCCCTCTCTCCATCATTTTCTCTCTATCATTCTCTCTTACTATCATTCTCTCTCTCTATTATTCTCTCGCTATCATTCTCTCCATCATTCTCTCTCTCTCTATCATTCTCTTTCTCTATCATTCTCTCTCTCTATCATTCTCTCTCTCTATCATTCCCTCTCTCTATCATTTTCTCTCTATCATTCTCTCTCTCTATCATTTTCTCTCTATCATTCTCTCTCTCTATCATTTTCTCTCTATCATTCTCTCTCTGTATCATTTTCTCTATCTATCATTTTCTCTCTATCGTTCTCTCTCTACCATTCCCTCTCTCTATCATTTTCTCTCTAGCATTCTCTATCTCTATCATTCTCTCTCTCCATCATTCTCTCTCTATCATTCTCTCGCTATCATTCTCTCTATCATTCTCTCTCTCTCTCTATCATTCTCTTTCTCTATCATTCTCTCTCTCCATCATTCTCTCTCTATCATTCTCTCTCTCTATTATTCTCTCTCTCCATCATTCTCTCTCTATATCATTCTCTTTCTCTATCATTCTCTCTCTCTCTATCATTCTCTCTCTCTCTATCATTCTCTCTCTCTCTATCATTTTCTCTCTATCACTCTCTTTTTCTATCATTCTCTCTCTATCATTCGCTCTCTATCATTCTCTCTCTCTCTATCATTCTCTCTCTCTATCATTCTCTCTCTCCATCATTCTCTCTCTCTATCATTCTCTCTCACTATCATTCTCTCTCTATCATTCTCTCTCACTATCATTCTCTCTGTCCATCATTCTATCTCTCTATAATTCTCTCTCTATCATTCTCTCTGTCCATCGTTTTCTCTCTCTATCATTCTCCGTCTATCATTATCTCTCTCTATCATTCCCTCTCTCTATCATTTTCTCTCTATCATTCTCTCTTTCTATCATTCTCTCTCTATCATTCGCTCTCTATCATTCTCTCTCTCTATCATTCTCTCTCTCTATCATTCTCTCTCTCTATCATTCTCTCTCTATCATTCTCTGTCTCTATCATGCTCTGTCTATCATTCTCTCTCTCTATCATTTTCTCTCTCTATCATATTCTCTCTATCATTCTCTCTCTCTATCATTCTCTCTCTCTATCATTCTCTCTCTATCATTCTCTCTCTCTATCATTCTCTCTTTCTATCATTCTCTCTCTATCATTCTCTGTCTATCATTCTCTCTCTATCATTCTCTCTCTCTATCATTTTCTCTCTCTATCATTTTCTCTTTATCATTCCCTCTCTCTATCATTCTCTCTCTCTATCATTTTCTCTCTATCATTCTCTCTCTCTATCATTCTCTCTCTCGCTATCATTCTCTCTATCATTCTCTCTCTCTCCATCATTCTCTTTCTCTATCATTCTCTCTCTCTATCATTCTCTCTCTCTATCATTCTCTCTCTCTATCATTCTCTCTTTCTATCATTCTCTCTTTCTATCATTCTCTCTCTATCATTCTCTCTTTCTATCATTCTCTCTCTCTAGTATTCTCTCTCTATCATTCTCTCTCTATCATTCTCTCTCTCTACCATTCTCTGTCTATCATTCTCTCTCTATCATTCTCTCTCGCTATCATTTTCTCTCTCTATTGTTCTCTCTCTATCATTCCCTCCCTCTATCATTTTCTCTCTATCATTCTCTCTCTCTATCATTTTCTCTCTATCATTCTCTCTCTCTATCATTTTCTCTCTATCATTCTCCCTCTCTATCATTCTCTCTTACTATCATTCTCTCTCTCTATTATTCTCTCGCTATCATTCTCTCTATCATTCTCTCTCTCTCTCTATCATTCTCTTTCTCTATCATTCTCTCTCTCTATCATTCTCTCTCTCTATCTTTCTCTCTCTCTATCATTCTCTCTCTATCATTCTCTCTCTCTATCATTTTCTCTCTCTATCATTTTCTCTCTATCGTTCTCTCTCTATCATTCCCTTTCTCTATCATTTTCTCTTTATCATTCTCTCTCTCTATCATTCTCTCTCTCTATCATTCTCTCGCTATCATTCTCTCTCTCTCTATCATTCTCTCTCTCTATCATTCTCTCTCTCCATCATTCTCTCTCTCTATCATTCTCTCTCTCTATCATTCTCTCTCTCTATCATTCTCTCTGTCCATCATTCTATCTCTCTATAATTCTCTTTCTATCATTCTCTCTGTCCATCGTTCTCTCTCTCTATCATTCTCCATCTATCATTATCTCTCTCCATCATTCCCTCTCTCTATCATTTTCTCTCTATCATTCTCTCTTTCTATCATTCTCTCTCTATCATTCGCTCTCTATCATTCTCTCTCTCTATCATTCTCTCTCTCTATCATTCTCTCTCTATCATTTTCTCTCTCTATCATTTTCTCTCTATCATTCCCTCTCTCTATCATTCTCTCTCTCTCTATCATTTTCTCTCTATCATTCTCTCTCTGTATTATTCTCTCGCTATCATTCTCTCTCTCGCTATCATTCTCTCTATCATTCTCTCTCTCTCTATCATTCTCTTTCTCTATCATTCTCTCTCTCTATCATTCTCTCTCCCTATCATTCTCTCTCTCTATCATTCTCTCTTTCTATCATTCTCTCTTTCTATCATTCTCTCTCTATCATTCTCTCTTTCTATCATTCTCTCTCTCTAGTATTCTCTCTCTATCATTCTCTCTCTCTTCCATTCTCTGTCTATCATTCTCTCTCTATCTTTCTCTCTCTCTATCATTTTCTCTCTCTATCGTTCTCTCTCTATCATTCCCTCTCTCTATCATTTTCTCTCCATCATTCCCTCTCTCTATCATTTTCTCTCTATCATTCTCTCTTTCTATCATTCTCTCTGTATCATTCGCTCTCTATCATTCTCTCTCTCTATCATTCTCTCTCTCTATCATTCTCTCTCTATCATTCTCTCTGTCCATCATTCTATCTCTCTATAATTCTCTCTCTATCATTCTCTCTGTCCATCGTTCTCTCTCTCTATCATTCTCCGTCTATCATTATCTCTCTCTATCATTCCCTCTCTCTATCATTTCCTCTCTATCATTCTCTCTTTCTATCATTCTCTCTCTATCATTCGCTCTCTATCATTCTCTCTCTCTATCATTCTCTCTCTCTATCATTCTCTCCCTATCATTCTCTGTCTCTATCATTCTCTGTCTATCATTCTCTCTCTCTATCATTTTCTCTCTCTATCATATTCTCTCTATCATTCTCTCTCTCTATCATTCTCTCTCTCTATCATTCTCTCTCTATCATTCTCTCTCTCTATCATTCTCTCTCTATCATTCTCTCTCTCTATCATTTTCTCTCTCTATCATTTTCTCTCTATCATTCCCTCTCTCTATCATACTCTCTCTCTATCATTTTCTCTCTATCATTCTCTCTCTCTATCATTCTCTTGCTATCATTCTCTCTATCATTCTCTCTCTCGCTATCATTCTCTCTATCATTCTCTCTCTCTCTATCATTCTCTTTCTCTATCATTCTCTCTCTCTATCATTCTCGCTCTCTATCATTCTCTCTCTCTATCATTCTCTCTTTCTAACATTCTCTCTTTCTATCATTCTCTCTCTATCATTCTCTCTTTCTATCATTCTCTCTCTCTAGTATTCTCTCTCTATCATTCTCTCTCTCTACCATTCTCTGTCTATCATTCTCTCTCTATCATTCTCTCTCTCTATCATTTACTCTCTCTATTGTTCTCTCTCTATCATTCCCTCTCTCTATCATTTTCTCTCTATCATTCTCTCTCTCTATCATTTTCTCTCTATCATTCTCTCTCTCTATCATTTTCTCTCTATCATTCTCTCTCTGTATCATTCTCTCTTACTATCATTCTCTCTCTCTATCATTCTCTCGCTATCATTCTCTCTATCATTCTCTCTCTCTCTATCATTCTCTTTCTCTATCATTCTCTCTCTCTATCATTCTCTCTCTCTATCTTTCTCTCTCTCTATCATTCTCTCTCTATCATTCTCTCTCTCTATCATTTTCTCTCTCTATCATTCTCTTTCTCCATCATTCTCTCTCTCCATCATTCTCTTTCTCTATCATTCTCTCTCTCTCTCTCTCTCTCTCTCTCTCTCTATCATTCTCTCTATCTATCATTTTCTCTGTCTCTATCATTCTCTCTTTCTCTATCATACTCTCTCTCTATCATTCTCTCTCTATCATTCTCTCTCTATCATTCTCTCTCTCTATCATTCTCTCTCTATCATTCTCTCTCTATCATTCTCTCTCTCTATCATTTTCTCTCTCTATCATTTTCTCTCTATCGTTTTCTCTCTATCATTCCCTCTCTCTATCATTTTCTCTCTATCATTCTCTCTCTCTATCATTCTCTCGCTATCATTCTCTCTCCATCATTCTCTCTCTATCATTCTCTCTCTCTATCATTCTCTCTATCTATCATTTTCTCTTTCTCTATCGTTCTCTCTTTCTCTATCATACTCTCTCTCTATCATTCTCTCTCTATCATTCTCTCTCTATCATTCTCTCTCTCTATCATTTTCTCTCTCTATCATTTTCTCTCTATCGTTCTCTCTCTATCATTCCCTTTCTCTATCATTTTCTCTTTATCATTCTCTCTCTCTATCATTCTCTCTCTCTATCATTCTCTCGCTATCATTCTCTCTCTCTCTATCATTCTCTCTCTCTATCATTCTCTCTCTCCATCATTCTCTCTCTCTATCATTCTCTCTCTCTATCATTCTCTCTCTCTATCATTCTCTCTGTCCATCATTCTATCTCTCTATAATTCTCTTTCTATCATTCTCTCTGTCCATCGTTCTCTCTCTCTATCATTCTCCATCTATCATTATCTCTCTCCATCATTCCCTCTCTCTATCATTTTCTCTCTATCATTCTCTCTTTCTATCATTCTCTCTCTATCATTCGCTCTCTATCATTCTCTCTCTCTATCATTCGCTCTCCATCATTCTCTCTCTCTCTATCGTTCTCTCTCTCTATCATTCTCTCTCTCCATCATTCTCTCTCTCTATCATTCTCTCTCACTATCATTCTCTCTCTATCATTCTCTCTCACTATCATTCTCTCTGTCCATCATTCTATCTCTCTATAATTCTCTCTCTATCATTCTCTCTGTCCATCGTTCTCTCTCTCTATCATTCTCCGTCTATCATTATCTCTCTCTATCATTCCCTCTCTCTATCATTTTCTCTCTATCATTCTCTCTTTCTATCATTCTCTCTCTATCATTCGCTCTCTATCATTCTCTCTCTCTATCATTCTCTCTCTCTATCATTCTCTCTCTATCATTCTCTGTCTCTATCATTCTCTGTCTATCATTCTCTCTCTCTATCATTTTCTCTCTATCATTCTCTCTCTATCATTCTCTCTCTCTATCATTCTCTCTCTCTATCATTCTCTCTCTATCATTCTCTCTCGCTATCATTCTCTCTTTCTATCATTCTCTCTCTATCATTCTCTCGCCATCATTCTCTCTATCATTCTCTCTCTCTCTATCATTCTCTTTCTCTATCATTCTCTCTCTCTATCATTCTCTCTCTCTCTATCATACTCTCTCTCTATCATTCTCTCTCTATCATTCTCTCTCTATCATTCTCTCTCTCTATCATTTTCTCTCTCTATCATTTTCTCTCTATCGTTCTCTCTCTATCATTCCCTCTCTCTATCATTTTCTCTCTATCATTCTCTCTCTCTATCATTCTCTCTCTCTATCATTCTCTCGCTATCATTCTCTCTCTCTCTATCATTCTCTCTCTCTATCATTCTCTCTCTCCATCATTCTCTCTCTCTATCATTCTCTCTCACTATCATTCTCTCTCTATCATTCTCTCTCACTATCATTCTCTCTGTCCATCATTCTATCTCTCTATAATTCTCTCTCTATCATTCTCTCTGTCCATCGTTCTCTCTGTCTATCATTCTCCGTCTATCATTATCTCTCTCTATCATTCCCTCTCTCTATCATTTCCTCTCTATCATTCTCTCTTTCTATCATTCTCTCTCTATCATTCGCTCTCTATCATTCTCTCTCTCTATCATTCTCTCTCTCTATCATTCTCTCCCTATCATTCTCTGTCTCTATCATTCTCTGTCTATCATTCTCTCTCTCTATCATTTTCTCTCTCTATCATATTCTCTCTATCATTCTCTCTCTATCATTCTCTCTCTCTATCATTCTCTCTCTCTATCATTCTCTCTCTATCATTCTCTCTCTCTATCATTCTCTCTCTATCATTCTCTCTCTCTATCATTTTCTCTCTCTATCATTTTCTCTCTATCATTCCCTCTCTCTATCATTCTCTCTCTCTATCATTCTCTTGCTATCATTCTCTCTATCATTCTCTCTCTCGCTATCATTCTCTCTATCATTCTCTCTCTCTCTATCATTCTCTTTCTCTATCATTCTCTCTCTCTATCATTCTCTCTCTCTATCTGTCTCTCTCTATCATTCTCTTTCTCTATCATTCTCTCTTTCTATCATTCTCTCTTTCTATCATTCTCTCTCTATCATTCTCTCTTTCTATCATTCTCTCTCTATCATTCTCTCTTTCTATCATTCTCTCTCTATCATTCTCTCTTTCTATCATTCTCCCTCTATCATTCTCTCTCTCTATCATTGTCTCTCTATCATTCTCTCTCTCTATCATTGCCTCTCTCTATCATTTTCTCTCTATCGTTCTCTCTCTATCATTCCCTCTCTCTATCATGTTCTCTCTATCATTCTCTCTCTCTATCATTTTCTCTCTATCATTCTCTCTCTCTATCATTCTCTCTCACTATCATTTTCTCTCTCTATCATCCTCTCTCTCTATCATTCTCTCTCTATCATTCTCTCTCTCTATCATTCTCTCTCTATCATTGTCTCTCTCTATCATTCTCTCTCTCTATCATTCTCTCTCTATCATTCTCTCTCTCTATCATTTTCTCTCTCCATCATTCTCTCTCTCCATCATTCTCTTTCTCTATCATTCACTCTCTCTCTCTCTCGCTCTCTCTCTCTCTCTATCATTCTCTCTCTCTATCATTTTCTCTCTCAATCATTCTCTCTCTCTATCATTCTCTTTCTGCATCATTCTCTTTCTCTATCATTCTCTCTCTCTCTATCATTCTCTCTCTATCATTCCCTCTCTCTATCATTCTCTCTCTCTATCATTTTCTCTCTATCATTCTCCCTCTCTATCATTCTCTCGCTATCATTCTCTCTATCATTCTCTCTCTCGCTATCATTCTCTCTATCATTCTCTCTCTCTCTATCATTCTCTCTCTCTATCATTCTCTCTCTCTATCATTCTCTCTCTCTATCATTCTCTCTCTCTATCATTCTCTCTTTCTATCATTCTCTCTCTATCATTCTCTCTCTCTATCATTCTTTGTCTATCATTCTCTCTCTATCATTCTCTCTCTCTATCATTTTCTCTATCTATCATTTTCTCTCTATCGTTCTCTCTCTATCATTCCCTCTCTCCATCATTTTCTCTCTATCATTCTCTCTTACTATCATTCTCTCTCTCTATTATTCTCTCGCTATCATTCTCTCCATCATTCTCTCTCTCTCTATCATTCTCTTTCTCTATCATTCTCTCTCTCTATCATTCTCTCTCTCTATCATTCCCTCTCTCTATCATTTTCTCTCTATCATTCTCTCTCTCTATCATTTTCTCTCTATCATTCTCTCTCTCTATCATTTTCTCTCTATCATTCTCTCTCTCTATCATTCTCTCTTACTATCATTCTCTCTCTCTATCATTCTCTCTCTCTCTATCATTCTCTTTCTCTGTCATTCTCTCTCTCTATCATTCTCGCTCTCTATCATTCTCTCCCTCTATCATTCTCTCTCTCTAGCATTCTCTCTCCATCATTCTCTCTCTCTGTCATTCTCTCTCTATCATCCTCTCTCTGTATCATTTTCTCTATCTATCATTTTCTCTCTATCGTTCTCTCTCTACCATTCCCTCTCTCTATCATTTTCTCTCTAGCATTCTCTATCTCTATCATTCTCTCTCTCCATCATTCTCTCTCTATCATTCTCTCGCTATCATTCTCTCTATCATTCTCTCTCTCTCTCTATCATTCTCTTTCTCTATCATTCTCTCTCTCCATCATTCTCTCTCTATCATTCTCTCTCTCTATTATTCTCTCTCTCCATCATTCTCTCTCTATATCATTCTCTTTCTCTATCATTCTCTCTCTCTCTATCATTCTCTCTCTCTCTATCATTCTCTCTCTCTCTATCATTTTCTCTCTATCACTCTCTTTTTCTATCATTCTCTCTCTATCATTCGCTCTCTATCATTCTCTCTCTCTCTATCATTCTCTCTCTCTATCATTCTCTCTCTCCATCATTCTCTCTCTCTATCATTCTCTCTCACTATCATTCTCTCTCTATCATTCTCTCTCACTATCATTCTCTCTGTCCATCATTCTATCTCTCTATAATTCTCTCTCTATCATTCTCTCTGTCCATCGTTTTCTCTCTCTATCATTCTCCGTCTATCATTATCTCTCTCTATCATTCCCTCTCTCTATCATTTTCTCTCTATCATTCTCTCTTTCTATCATTCTCTCTCTATCATTCGCTCTCTATCATTCTCTCTCTCTATCATTCTCTCTCTCTATCATTCTCTCTCTCTATCATTCTCTCTCTCTATCATTCTCTCTCTATCATTCTCTGTCTCTATCATGCTCTGTCTATCATTCTCTCTCTCTATCATTTTCTCTCTCTATCATATTCTCTCTATCATTCTCTCTCTCTATCATTCTCTCTCTCTATCATTCTCTCTCTATCATTCTCTCTCTCTATCATTCTCTCTTTCTATCATTCTCTCTCTATCATTCTCTGTCTATCATTCTCTCTCTATCATTCTCTCTCTCTATCATTTTCTCTCTCTATCATTTTCTCTTTATCATTCCCTCTCTCTATCATTCTCTCTCTCTATCATTTTCTCTCTATCATTCTCTCTCTCTATCATTCTCTCTATCATTCTCTCTCTCGCTATCATTCTCTCTATCATTCTCTCTCTCTCCATCATTCTCTTTCTCTATCATTCTCTCTCTCTATCATTCTCTCTCTCTATCATTCTCTCTCTCTATCATTCTCTCTTTCTATCATTCTCTCTTTCTATCATTCTCTCTCTATCATTCTCTCTTTCTATCATTCTCTCTCTCTAGTATTCTCTCTCTATCATTCTCTCTCTATCATTCTCTCTCTCTACCATTCTCTGTCTATCATTCTCTCTCTATCATTCTCTCTCTCTATCATTTTCTCTCTCTATTGTTCTCTCTCTATCATTCCCTCCCTCTATCATTTTCTCTCTATCATTCTCTCTCTCTATCATTTTCTCTCTATCATTCTCTCTCTCTATCATTTTCTCTCTATCATTCTCCCTCTCTATCATTCTCTCTTACTATCATTCTCTCTCTCTATTATTCTCTCGCTATCATTCTCTCTATCATTCTCTCTCTCTATCATTCTCTCTCTCTATCATTCTCTCCCTATCATTCTCTGTCTCTATCATTCTCTGTCTATCATTCTCTCTCTCTATCATTTTCTCTCTCTATCATATTCTCTCTATCATTCTCTCTCTATCATTCTCTCTCTCTATCATTCTCTCTCTCTATCATTCTCTCTCTATCATTCTCTCTCTCTATCATTCTCTCTCTATCATTCTCTCTCTCTATCATTTTCTCTCTCTATCATTTTCTCTCTATCATTCCCTCTCTCTATCATACTCTCTCTCTATCATTTTCTCTCTATCATTCTCTCTCTCTATCATTCTCTTGCTATCATTCTCTCTATCATTCTCTCTCTCGCTATCATTCTCTCTATCATTCTCTCTCTCTCTATCATTCTCTTTCTCTATCATTCTCTCTCTCTATCATTCTCGCTCTCTATCATTCTCTCTCTCTATCATTCTCTCTTTCTATCATTCTCTCTTTCTATCATTCTCTCTCTATCATTCTCTCTTTCTATCATTCTCTCTCTCTAGTATTCTCTCTCTATCATTCTCTCTCTCTACCATTCTCTGTCTATCATTCTCTCTCTATCATTCTCTCTCTCTATCATTTTCTCTCTCTATTGTTCTCTCTCTATCATTCCCTCTCTCTATCATTTTCTCTCTATCATTCTCTCTCTCTATCATTTTCTCTCTATCATTCTCTCTCTCTACCATTCTCTGTCTATCATTCTCTCTCTCTATCATTTTCTCTCTCTATCGTTCTCTCTCTATCATTCCCTCTCTCTATCATTTTCTCTCTATCATTCTCTCTCTCTATCATTTTCTCTCTATCATTCTCTCTCTCTATCATTTTCTCTCTATCATTCTCTCTCACTATCATTCTCTCTGTCCATCATTCTATCTCTCTATAATTCTCTCTCTATCATTCTCTCTGTCCATCGTTCTCTCTCTCTATCATTCTCCGTCTATCATTATCTCTCTCTATCATTCCCTCTCTCTATCATTTTCTCTCTATCATTCTCTCTTTCTATCATTCTCTCTCTATCATTCGCTCTCTATCATTCTCTCTCTCTATCATTCTCTCTCTCTATCATTCTCTCTCTCTATCATTCTCTCTCTATCATTCTCTCTCTCTATCATTTTCTCTCCATCATTCCCTCTCTCTATCATTTTCTCTCTATCATTCTCTCTTTCTATCATTCTCTCTCTATCATTCGCTCTCTATCATTCTCTCTCTCTATCATTCTCTCTCTCTATCATTCTCTCTCTATCATTCTCTCTCTCTATCATTCTCTCTCTCTATCATTCTCTCTCTCTATCATTTTCTCTCTCAATCATTCTCTCTCTCTATCATTCTCTTTCTGCATCATTCTCTTTCTCTATCATTCTCTCTCTCTCTATCATTTTCTCTCTATCATTCTCTCTTTCTATCATTCTCTCTCTATCATTCGCTCTCTATCATTCTCTCTCTCTATCATTCTCTCTCTCTATCATTCTCTCTTTCTATCATTCTCTCTTTCTATCATTCTCTCTCTCTAGTATTCTCTCTCTCTACCATTCTATCTCTCTATATTTCTCTCTCTATCATTCTCTCTGTCCATCGTTCTCTCTCTCTATCATTCTCCGTCTATCATTATCTCTCTCTATCATTCCCTCTCTCTATCATTTTCTCTCTATCATTCTCTCTTTCTATCATTCTCTCTCTATCATTCGCTCTCTATCATTCTCTCTCTCTATCATTCTCTCTCTCTATCATTCTCTCTCTCTATCATTCTCTCTCTCTATCATTCTCTCTCTCTATCATTCTCTCTCCATCATTCTCTGTCTCTATCATTCTCTGTCTATCATTCTCTCTCTCTATCATTTTCTCTCTCTCTCATTTTCTCTCTATCGTTCTCTCTCCATCATTCTCTTTCTCTATCATTCTCTGTCTCTCTCTCTCTCTCTCTCTATCATTCTCTCTATCTATCATTCTCTCTCTATCATTCTCTCTCTCTATCATTTTCTCTCTCTATCATTTTCTCTATATCATTCCCTCTCTCTATCATTCTCTCTCTCTATCATTTTCTCTCTATCATTCTCTCTCTCTATCATTCTCTCGCTATCATTCTCTCTATCATTCTCTCTCTCGCTATCATTCTCTCTATCATTCTCTCTCTCTCTATCATTCTCTTTCTATATCATTCTCTCTCTCTATCATTCTCTCTCTCTATCATTCTCTCTCTCTATCATTCTCTCTTCCTATCATTCTCTCTTTCTATCATTCTCTCTCTATCATTCTCTCTTTCTATCATTATCTCTCTCTAGTATTCTCTCTCTATCATTCTCTCTCTCTACCATTCTCTGTGTATCATTCTCTCTCTATCATTCTCTCTCTCTATCATTTTCTCTCTCTATTGTTCTCTCTCTATCATTCCCTCTCTCTATCATTTTCTCTCTATCATTCTCTAACTCTATCATTTTCTCTCTATCATTCTCTCTCTCTATCATTTTCTCTCTATCATTCTCCCTCTCTATCATTCTCTCTTACTATCATTCTCTCTCTCTATCATTCTCTCTCTATCATTCTCTCTCTCTATCATTTTCTCTCTCCATCATTCTCTTTCTCCATCATTCTCTTTCTCTATCATTCTCTCTCTCTCTCTCTCTCTCTCGCTCTCTCTCATTTTCTCTCTATCATTCTCTCTTTCTATCATTCTCTCTCTATCATTCGCTCTCTATCATTCTCTCTCTCTATCATTCTCTCTCTCTGTCATTCTCTCTTTCTATCATTCTCTCTTTCTATCATTCTCTCTCTCTAGTATTCTCTCTCTATCATTCTCTCTCTCTACCATTCTCTGTCTATCATTCTCTCTCTATCATTCTCTCTCTCTATCATTTTCTCTCTCCATCGTTCTCTCTCTATCATTCCCTCTCTCTATCATTTTCTCTCTATCATTCTCTCTCTCTATCATTTTCTCTCTATCATTCTCTCTCTCTATCATTTTCTCTCTATCATTCTCTCTCACTATCATTCTCTCTGTCCATCATTCTATCTCTCTATAATTCTCTCTCTATCAGTCTCTCTGTCCATCGTTCTCTCTCTCTATCATTCTCTCTGTCCATCGTTCTCTCTCTCTATCATTCTCTCTGTCCATCGTTCTCTCCCTCTATCATTCTCCGTCTATCATTATCTCTCTCTATCATTCCCTCTCTCTATCATTTTCTCTCCATCATTCTCTCTTTCTATCATTCTCTCTCTATCATTCGCTCTCTATCATTCTCTCTCTCTATCATTCTCTCTCTCTATCATTCTCTCTCTATATCATTCTCTCTCTATCATTCTCTGTCTCTATCATTCTCTGTCTATCATTCTCTCTCTCTATCATTTTCTCTCTCTATCATATTCTCTCTATCATTCTCTCTCTATCATTCTCTCTCTCTATCATTCTCTCTCTCTATCTGTCTCTCTCTATCATTCTCTCTCTCTATCATTCTCTCTTTCTATCATTCTCTCTTTCTATCATTCTCTCTCTATCATTCTCTCTTTCTATCATTCTCTCTCTATCATTCTCTCTTTCTATCATTCTCTCTCTATCATTCTCTCTTTCTATCATTCTCCCTCTATCATTCTCTCTCTCTATCATTGTCTCTCTATCATTCTCTCTCTCTATCATTGCCTCTCTCTATCATTTTCTCTCTATCGTTCTCTCTCTATCATTCCCTCTCTCTATCATGTTCTCTCTATCATTCTCTCTCTCTATCATTTTCTCTCTATCATTCTCTCTCTCTATCATTCTCTCTCACTATCATTTTCTCTCTGTATCATCCTCTCTCTCTATCATTCTCTCTCTATCATTCTCTCTCTCTATCATTCTCTCTCTATCATTGTCTCTCTCTATCATTCTCTCTCTCTATCATTCTCTCTCTATCATTCTCTCTCTCTATCATTTTCTCTCTCCATCATTCTCTCTCTCCATCATTCTCTTTCTCTATCATTCACTCTCTCTCTCTCTCGCTCTCTCTCTCTCTCTATCATTCTCTCTCTCTATCATTTTC
The DNA here is from genome assembly GCA_963669185.1 of Dyspetes luteomarginatus. Taxonomy (NCBI): domain Eukaryota; kingdom Metazoa; phylum Arthropoda; class Insecta; order Hymenoptera; family Ichneumonidae; genus Dyspetes; species Dyspetes luteomarginatus. The sequence goes on from OY769905.1 coordinate 12,446,824, forward strand.
TCTCTCAATCATTCTCTCTCTCTATCATTCTCTTTCTGCATCATTCTCTTTCTCTATCATTCTCTCTCTCTCTATCATTCTCTCTCTATCATTCCCTCTCTCTATCATTCTCTCTCTCTATCATTTTCTCTCTATCATTCTCCCTCTCTATCATTCTCTCGCTATCATTCTCTCTATCATTCTCTCTCTCGCTATCATTCTCTCTATCATTCTCTCTCTCTCTATCATTCTCTCTCTCTATCATTCTCTCTTTCTATCATTCTCTCTCTATCATTCTCTCTCTCTATCATTCTTTGTCTATCATTCTCTCTCTATCATTCTCTCTCTCTATCATTTTCTCTATCTATCATTTTCTCTCTATCGTTCTCTCTCTATCATTCCCTCTCTCCATCATTTTCTCTCTATCATTCTCTCTTACTATCATTCTCTCTCTCTATTATTCTCTCGCTATCATTCTCTCCATCATTCTCTCTCTCTCTATCATTCTCTTTCTCTATCATTCTCTCTCTCTATCATTCTCTCTCTCTATCATTCCCTCTCTCTATCATTTTCTCTCTATCATTCTCTCTCTCTATCATTTTCTCTCTATCATTCTCTCTCTCTATCATTTTCTCTCTATCATTCTCTCTCTGTATCATTTTCTCTATCTATCATTTTCTCTCTATCGTTCTCTCTCTACCATTCCCTCTCTCTATCATTTTCTCTCTAGCATTCTCTATCTCTATCATTCTCTCTCTCCATCATTCTCTCTCTATCATTCTCTCGCTATCATTCTCTCTATCATTCTCTCTCTCTCTCTATCATTCTCTTTCTCTATCATTCTCTCTCTCCATCATTCTCTCTCTATCATTCTCTCTCTCTATTATTCTCTCTCTCCATCATTCTCTCTCTATATCATTCTCTTTCTCTATCATTCTCTCTCTCTCTATCATTCTCTCTCTCTCTATCATTCTCTCTCTCTCTATCATTTTCTCTCTATCACTCTCTTTTTCTATCATTCTCTCTCTATCATTCGCTCTCTATCATTCTCTCTCTCTCTATCATTCTCTCTCTCTATCATTCTCTCTCTCCATCATTCTCTCTCTCTATCATTCTCTCTCACTATCATTCTCTCTCTATCATTCTCTCTCACTATCATTCTCTCTGTCCATCATTCTATCTCTCTATAATTCTCTCTCTATCATTCTCTCTGTCCATCGTTTTCTCTCTCTATCATTCTCCGTCTATCATTATCTCTCTCTATCATTCCCTCTCTCTATCATTTTCTCTCTATCATTCTCTCTTTCTATCATTCTCTCTCTATCATTCGCTCTCTATCATTCTCTCTCTCTATCATTCTCTCTCTCTATCATTCTCTCTCTCTATCATTCTCTCTCTATCATTCTCTGTCTCTATCATGCTCTGTCTATCATTCTCTCTCTCTATCATTTTCTCTCTCTATCATATTCTCTCTATCATTCTCTCTCTCTATCATTCTCTCTCTCTATCATTCTCTCTCTATCATTCTCTCTCTCTATCATTCTCTCTTTCTATCATTCTCTCTCTATCATTCTCTGTCTATCATTCTCTCTCTATCATTCTCTCTCTCTATCATTTTCTCTCTCTATCATTTTCTCTTTATCATTCCCTCTCTCTATCATTCTCTCTCTCTATCATTTTCTCTCTATCATTCTCTCTCTCTATCATTCTCTCTCTCGCTATCATTCTCTCTATCATTCTCTCTCTCTCCATCATTCTCTTTCTCTATCATTCTCTCTCTCTATCATTCTCTCTCTCTATCATTCTCTCTCTCTATCATTCTCTCTTTCTATCATTCTCTCTTTCTATCATTCTCTCTCTATCATTCTCTCTTTCTATCATTCTCTCTCTCTAGTATTCTCTCTCTATCATTCTCTCTCTATCATTCTCTCTCTCTACCATTCTCTGTCTATCATTCTCTCTCTATCATTCTCTCTCTCTATCATTTTCTCTCTCTATTGTTCTCTCTCTATCATTCCCTCCCTCTATCATTTTCTCTCTATCATTCTCTCTCTCTATCATTTTCTCTCTATCATTCTCTCTCTCTATCATTTTCTCTCTATCATTCTCCCTCTCTATCATTCTCTCTTACTATCATTCTCTCTCTCTATTATTCTCTCGCTATCATTCTCTCTATCATTCTCTCTCTCTCTCTATCATTCTCTTTCTCTATCATTCTCTCTCTCTATCATTCTCTCTCTCTATCTTTCTCTCTCTCTATCATTCTCTCTCTATCATTCTCTCTCTCTATCATTTTCTCTCTCTATCATTTTCTCTCTATCGTTCTCTCTCTATCATTCCCTTTCTCTATCATTTTCTCTTTATCATTCTCTCTCTCTATCATTCTCTCTCTCTATCATTCTCTCGCTATCATTCTCTCTCTCTCTATCATTCTCTCTCTCTATCATTCTCTCTCTCCATCATTCTCTCTCTCTATCATTCTCTCTCTCTATCATTCTCTCTCTCTATCATTCTCTCTGTCCATCATTCTATCTCTCTATAATTCTCTTTCTATCATTCTCTCTGTCCATCGTTCTCTCTCTCTATCATTCTCCATCTATCATTATCTCTCTCCATCATTCCCTCTCTCTATCATTTTCTCTCTATCATTCTCTCTTTCTATCATTCTCTCTCTATCATTCGCTCTCTATCATTCTCTCTCTCTATCATTCTCTCTCTCTATCATTCTCTCTCTATCATTTTCTCTCTCTATCATTTTCTCTCTATCATTCCCTCTCTCTATCATTCTCTCTCTCTCTATCATTTTCTCTCTATCATTCTCTCTCTGTATTATTCTCTCGCTATCATTCTCTCTCTCGCTATCATTCTCTCTATCATTCTCTCTCTCTCTATCATTCTCTTTCTCTATCATTCTCTCTCTCTATCATTCTCTCTCCCTATCATTCTCTCTCTCTATCATTCTCTCTTTCTATCATTCTCTCTTTCTATCATTCTCTCTCTATCATTCTCTCTTTCTATCATTCTCTCTCTCTAGTATTCTCTCTCTATCATTCTCTCTCTCTTCCATTCTCTGTCTATCATTCTCTCTCTATCTTTCTCTCTCTCTATCATTTTCTCTCTCTATCGTTCTCTCTCTATCATTCCCTCTCTCTATCATTTTCTCTCCATCATTCCCTCTCTCTATCATTTTCTCTCTATCATTCTCTCTTTCTATCATTCTCTCTGTATCATTCGCTCTCTATCATTCTCTCTCTCTATCATTCTCTCTCTCTATCATTCTCTCTCTATCATTCTCTCTGTCCATCATTCTATCTCTCTATAATTCTCTCTCTATCATTCTCTCTGTCCATCGTTCTCTCTCTCTATCATTCTCCGTCTATCATTATCTCTCTCTATCATTCCCTCTCTCTATCATTTCCTCTCTATCATTCTCTCTTTCTATCATTCTCTCTCTATCATTCGCTCTCTATCATTCTCTCTCTCTATCATTCTCTCTCTCTATCATTCTCTCCCTATCATTCTCTGTCTCTATCATTCTCTGTCTATCATTCTCTCTCTCTATCATTTTCTCTCTCTATCATATTCTCTCTATCATTCTCTCTCTCTATCATTCTCTCTCTCTATCATTCTCTCTCTATCATTCTCTCTCTCTATCATTCTCTCTCTATCATTCTCTCTCTCTATCATTTTCTCTCTCTATCATTTTCTCTCTATCATTCCCTCTCTCTATCATACTCTCTCTCTATCATTTTCTCTCTATCATTCTCTCTCTCTATCATTCTCTTGCTATCATTCTCTCTATCATTCTCTCTCTCGCTATCATTCTCTCTATCATTCTCTCTCTCTCTATCATTCTCTTTCTCTATCATTCTCTCTCTCTATCATTCTCGCTCTCTATCATTCTCTCTCTCTATCATTCTCTCTTTCTAACATTCTCTCTTTCTATCATTCTCTCTCTATCATTCTCTCTTTCTATCATTCTCTCTCTCTAGTATTCTCTCTCTATCATTCTCTCTCTCTACCATTCTCTGTCTATCATTCTCTCTCTATCATTCTCTCTCTCTATCATTTACTCTCTCTATTGTTCTCTCTCTATCATTCCCTCTCTCTATCATTTTCTCTCTATCATTCTCTCTCTCTATCATTTTCTCTCTATCATTCTCTCTCTCTATCATTTTCTCTCTATCATTCTCTCTCTGTATCATTCTCTCTTACTATCATTCTCTCTCTCTATCATTCTCTCGCTATCATTCTCTCTATCATTCTCTCTCTCTCTATCATTCTCTTTCTCTATCATTCTCTCTCTCTATCATTCTCTCTCTCTATCTTTCTCTCTCTCTATCATTCTCTCTCTATCATTCTCTCTCTCTATCATTTTCTCTCTCTATCATTCTCTTTCTCCATCATTCTCTCTCTCCATCATTCTCTTTCTCTATCATTCTCTCTCTCTCTCTCTCTCTCTCTCTCTCTCTATCATTCTCTCTATCTATCATTTTCTCTGTCTCTATCATTCTCTCTTTCTCTATCATACTCTCTCTCTATCATTCTCTCTCTATCATTCTCTCTCTATCATTCTCTCTCTCTATCATTCTCTCTCTATCATTCTCTCTCTATCATTCTCTCTCTCTATCATTTTCTCTCTCTATCATTTTCTCTCTATCGTTTTCTCTCTATCATTCCCTCTCTCTATCATTTTCTCTCTATCATTCTCTCTCTCTATCATTCTCTCGCTATCATTCTCTCTCCATCATTCTCTCTCTATCATTCTCTCTCTCTATCATTCTCTCTATCTATCATTTTCTCTTTCTCTATCGTTCTCTCTTTCTCTATCATACTCTCTCTCTATCATTCTCTCTCTATCATTCTCTCTCTATCATTCTCTCTCTCTATCATTTTCTCTCTCTATCATTTTCTCTCTATCGTTCTCTCTCTATCATTCCCTTTCTCTATCATTTTCTCTTTATCATTCTCTCTCTCTATCATTCTCTCTCTCTATCATTCTCTCGCTATCATTCTCTCTCTCTCTATCATTCTCTCTCTCTATCATTCTCTCTCTCCATCATTCTCTCTCTCTATCATTCTCTCTCTCTATCATTCTCTCTCTCTATCATTCTCTCTGTCCATCATTCTATCTCTCTATAATTCTCTTTCTATCATTCTCTCTGTCCATCGTTCTCTCTCTCTATCATTCTCCATCTATCATTATCTCTCTCCATCATTCCCTCTCTCTATCATTTTCTCTCTATCATTCTCTCTTTCTATCATTCTCTCTCTATCATTCGCTCTCTATCATTCTCTCTCTCTATCATTCGCTCTCCATCATTCTCTCTCTCTCTATCGTTCTCTCTCTCTATCATTCTCTCTCTCCATCATTCTCTCTCTCTATCATTCTCTCTCACTATCATTCTCTCTCTATCATTCTCTCTCACTATCATTCTCTCTGTCCATCATTCTATCTCTCTATAATTCTCTCTCTATCATTCTCTCTGTCCATCGTTCTCTCTCTCTATCATTCTCCGTCTATCATTATCTCTCTCTATCATTCCCTCTCTCTATCATTTTCTCTCTATCATTCTCTCTTTCTATCATTCTCTCTCTATCATTCGCTCTCTATCATTCTCTCTCTCTATCATTCTCTCTCTCTATCATTCTCTCTCTATCATTCTCTGTCTCTATCATTCTCTGTCTATCATTCTCTCTCTCTATCATTTTCTCTCTATCATTCTCTCTCTATCATTCTCTCTCTCTATCATTCTCTCTCTCTATCATTCTCTCTCTATCATTCTCTCTCGCTATCATTCTCTCTTTCTATCATTCTCTCTCTATCATTCTCTCGCCATCATTCTCTCTATCATTCTCTCTCTCTCTATCATTCTCTTTCTCTATCATTCTCTCTCTCTATCATTCTCTCTCTCTCTATCATACTCTCTCTCTATCATTCTCTCTCTATCATTCTCTCTCTATCATTCTCTCTCTCTATCATTTTCTCTCTCTATCATTTTCTCTCTATCGTTCTCTCTCTATCATTCCCTCTCTCTATCATTTTCTCTCTATCATTCTCTCTCTCTATCATTCTCTCTCTCTATCATTCTCTCGCTATCATTCTCTCTCTCTCTATCATTCTCTCTCTCTATCATTCTCTCTCTCCATCATTCTCTCTCTCTATCATTCTCTCTCACTATCATTCTCTCTCTATCATTCTCTCTCACTATCATTCTCTCTGTCCATCATTCTATCTCTCTATAATTCTCTCTCTATCATTCTCTCTGTCCATCGTTCTCTCTGTCTATCATTCTCCGTCTATCATTATCTCTCTCTATCATTCCCTCTCTCTATCATTTCCTCTCTATCATTCTCTCTTTCTATCATTCTCTCTCTATCATTCGCTCTCTATCATTCTCTCTCTCTATCATTCTCTCTCTCTATCATTCTCTCCCTATCATTCTCTGTCTCTATCATTCTCTGTCTATCATTCTCTCTCTCTATCATTTTCTCTCTCTATCATATTCTCTCTATCATTCTCTCTCTATCATTCTCTCTCTCTATCATTCTCTCTCTCTATCATTCTCTCTCTATCATTCTCTCTCTCTATCATTCTCTCTCTATCATTCTCTCTCTCTATCATTTTCTCTCTCTATCATTTTCTCTCTATCATTCCCTCTCTCTATCATTCTCTCTCTCTATCATTCTCTTGCTATCATTCTCTCTATCATTCTCTCTCTCGCTATCATTCTCTCTATCATTCTCTCTCTCTCTATCATTCTCTTTCTCTATCATTCTCTCTCTCTATCATTCTCTCTCTCTATCTGTCTCTCTCTATCATTCTCTTTCTCTATCATTCTCTCTTTCTATCATTCTCTCTTTCTATCATTCTCTCTCTATCATTCTCTCTTTCTATCATTCTCTCTCTATCATTCTCTCTTTCTATCATTCTCTCTCTATCATTCTCTCTTTCTATCATTCTCCCTCTATCATTCTCTCTCTCTATCATTGTCTCTCTATCATTCTCTCTCTCTATCATTGCCTCTCTCTATCATTTTCTCTCTATCGTTCTCTCTCTATCATTCCCTCTCTCTATCATGTTCTCTCTATCATTCTCTCTCTCTATCATTTTCTCTCTATCATTCTCTCTCTCTATCATTCTCTCTCACTATCATTTTCTCTCTCTATCATCCTCTCTCTCTATCATTCTCTCTCTATCATTCTCTCTCTCTATCATTCTCTCTCTATCATTGTCTCTCTCTATCATTCTCTCTCTCTATCATTCTCTCTCTATCATTCTCTCTCTCTATCATTTTCTCTCTCCATCATTCTCTCTCTCCATCATTCTCTTTCTCTATCATTCACTCTCTCTCTCTCTCGCTCTCTCTCTCTCTCTATCATTCTCTCTCTCTATCATTTTCTCTCTCAATCATTCTCTCTCTCTATCATTCTCTTTCTGCATCATTCTCTTTCTCTATCATTCTCTCTCTCTCTATCATTCTCTCTCTATCATTCCCTCTCTCTATCATTCTCTCTCTCTATCATTTTCTCTCTATCATTCTCCCTCTCTATCATTCTCTCGCTATCATTCTCTCTATCATTCTCTCTCTCGCTATCATTCTCTCTATCATTCTCTCTCTCTCTATCATTCTCTCTCTCTATCATTCTCTCTCTCTATCATTCTCTCTCTCTATCATTCTCTCTCTCTATCATTCTCTCTTTCTATCATTCTCTCTCTATCATTCTCTCTCTCTATCATTCTTTGTCTATCATTCTCTCTCTATCATTCTCTCTCTCTATCATTTTCTCTATCTATCATTTTCTCTCTATCGTTCTCTCTCTATCATTCCCTCTCTCCATCATTTTCTCTCTATCATTCTCTCTTACTATCATTCTCTCTCTCTATTATTCTCTCGCTATCATTCTCTCCATCATTCTCTCTCTCTCTATCATTCTCTTTCTCTATCATTCTCTCTCTCTATCATTCTCTCTCTCTATCATTCCCTCTCTCTATCATTTTCTCTCTATCATTCTCTCTCTCTATCATTTTCTCTCTATCATTCTCTCTCTCTATCATTTTCTCTCTATCATTCTCTCTCTCTATCATTCTCTCTTACTATCATTCTCTCTCTCTATCATTCTCTCTCTCTCTATCATTCTCTTTCTCTGTCATTCTCTCTCTCTATCATTCTCGCTCTCTATCATTCTCTCCCTCTATCATTCTCTCTCTCTAGCATTCTCTCTCCATCATTCTCTCTCTCTGTCATTCTCTCTCTATCATCCTCTCTCTGTATCATTTTCTCTATCTATCATTTTCTCTCTATCGTTCTCTCTCTACCATTCCCTCTCTCTATCATTTTCTCTCTAGCATTCTCTATCTCTATCATTCTCTCTCTCCATCATTCTCTCTCTATCATTCTCTCGCTATCATTCTCTCTATCATTCTCTCTCTCTCTCTATCATTCTCTTTCTCTATCATTCTCTCTCTCCATCATTCTCTCTCTATCATTCTCTCTCTCTATTATTCTCTCTCTCCATCATTCTCTCTCTATATCATTCTCTTTCTCTATCATTCTCTCTCTCTCTATCATTCTCTCTCTCTCTATCATTCTCTCTCTCTCTATCATTTTCTCTCTATCACTCTCTTTTTCTATCATTCTCTCTCTATCATTCGCTCTCTATCATTCTCTCTCTCTCTATCATTCTCTCTCTCTATCATTCTCTCTCTCCATCATTCTCTCTCTCTATCATTCTCTCTCACTATCATTCTCTCTCTATCATTCTCTCTCACTATCATTCTCTCTGTCCATCATTCTATCTCTCTATAATTCTCTCTCTATCATTCTCTCTGTCCATCGTTTTCTCTCTCTATCATTCTCCGTCTATCATTATCTCTCTCTATCATTCCCTCTCTCTATCATTTTCTCTCTATCATTCTCTCTTTCTATCATTCTCTCTCTATCATTCGCTCTCTATCATTCTCTCTCTCTATCATTCTCTCTCTCTATCATTCTCTCTCTCTATCATTCTCTCTCTATCATTCTCTGTCTCTATCATGCTCTGTCTATCATTCTCTCTCTCTATCATTTTCTCTCTCTATCATATTCTCTCTATCATTCTCTCTCTCTATCATTCTCTCTCTCTATCATTCTCTCTCTATCATTCTCTCTCTCTATCATTCTCTCTTTCTATCATTCTCTCTCTATCATTCTCTGTCTATCATTCTCTCTCTATCATTCTCTCTCTCTATCATTTTCTCTCTCTATCATTTTCTCTTTATCATTCCCTCTCTCTATCATTCTCTCTCTCTATCATTTTCTCTCTATCATTCTCTCTCTCTATCATTCTCTCTATCATTCTCTCTCTCGCTATCATTCTCTCTATCATTCTCTCTCTCTCCATCATTCTCTTTCTCTATCATTCTCTCTCTCTATCATTCTCTCTCTCTATCATTCTCTCTCTCTATCATTCTCTCTTTCTATCATTCTCTCTTTCTATCATTCTCTCTCTATCATTCTCTCTTTCTATCATTCTCTCTCTCGCTATCATTCTCTCTATCATTCTCTCTCTCTCCATCATTCTCTTTCTCTATCATTCTCTCTCTCTATCATTCTCTCTCTCTATCATTCTCTCTCTCTATCATTCTCTCTTTCTATCATTCTCTCTTTCTATCATTCTCTCTCTATCATTCTCTCTTTCTATCATTCTCTCTCTCTAGTATTCTCTCTCTATCATTCTCTCTCTATCATTCTCTCTCTCTACCATTCTCTGTCTATCATTCTCTCTTACTATCATTCTCTCTCTCTATTATTCTCTCGCTATCATTCTCTCTATCATTCTCTCTCTCTCTCTATCATTCTCTTTCTCTATCATTCTCTCTCTCTATCATTCTCTCTCTCTATCTTTCTCTCTCTCGATCATTCTCTCTCTATCATTCTCTCTCTCTATCATTTTCTCTCTCTATCATTCTCTTTCTCCATCATTCTCTCTCTCCATCATTCTCTTTCTCTATCATTCTCTCTCTCTCTCTCTCTCTCTCTATCATTCTCTCTATCTATCATTTTCTCTTTCTCTATCATTCTCTCTTTCTCTATCATACTCTCTCTCTATCATTCTCTCTCTATCATTCTCTCTCTATCATTCTCTCTCTCTATCATTTTCTCTCTCTATCATTTTCTCTCTATCGTTCTCTCTCTATCATTCCCTTTCTCTATCATTTTCTCTTTATCATTCTCTCTCTCTATCATTCTCTCTCTCTATCATTCTCTCGCTATCATTCTCTCTCTCTCTATCATTCTCTCTCTCTATCATTCTCTCTCTCCATCATTCTCTCTCTCTATCATTCTCTCTCTCTATCATTCTCTCTCTCTATCATTCTCTCTGTCCATCATTCTATCTCTCTATAATTCTCTTTCTATCATTCTCTCTGTCCATCGTTCTCTCTCTCTATCATTCTCCATCTATCATTATCTCTCTCCATCATTCCCTCTCTCTATCATTTTCTCTCTATCATTCTCTCTTTCTATCATTCTCTCTCTATCATTCGCTCTCTATCATTCTCTCTCTCTATCATTCTCTCTCTCTATCATTCGGTCTCTATCATTTTCTCTCTCTATCATTTTCTCTCTATCATTCCCTCTCTCTATCATTCTCTCTCTCTCTATCATTTTCTCTCTATCATTCTCTCTCTGTATTATTCTCTCGCTATCATTCTCTCTCTCGCTATCATTCTCTCTATCATTCTCTCTCTCTCTATCATTCTCTTTCTCTATCATTCTCTCTCTCTATCATTCTCTCTCTCTATCATTCTCTCTCTCTATCATTCTCTCTTTCTATCATTCTCTCTTTCTATCATTCTCTCTCTATCATTCTCTCTTTCTATCATTCTCTCTCTCTAGTATTCTCTCTCTATCATTCTCTCTCTCTTCCATTCTCTGTCTATCATTCTCTCTCTATCTTTCTCTCTCTCTATCATTTTCTCTCTCTATTGTTCTCTCTCTATCATTCCCTCTCTCTATTATTTTCTCTCCATCATTCCCTCTCTCTATCATTTTCTCTCTATCATTCTCTCTTTCTATCATTCTCTCTGTATCATTCGCTCTCTATCATTCTCTCTCTCTATCATTCTCTCTCTCTATCATTCTCTCTCTATCATTCTCTCTGTCCATCATTCTATCTCTCTATAATTCTCTCTCTATCATTCTCTCTGTCCATCGTTCTCTCTCTCTATCATTCTCCGTCTATCATTATCTCTCTCTATCATTCCCTCTCTCTATCATTTCCTCTCTATCATTCTCTCTTTCTATCATTCTCTCTCTATCATTCGCTCTCTATCATTCTCTCTCTCTATCATTCTCTCTCTCTATCATTCTCTCCCTATCATTCTCTGTCTCTATCATTCTCTGTCTATCATTCTCTCTCTCTATCATTTTCTCTCTCTATCATATTCTCTCTATCATTCTCTCTCTATCATTCTCTCTCTCTATCATTCTCTTGCTATCATTCTCTCTATCATTCTCTCTCTCGCTATCATTCTCTCTATCATTCTCTCTCTCTCTATCATTCTCTTTCTCTATCATTCTCTCTCTCTATCATTCTCTCTCTCTATCTGTCTCTCTCTATCATTCTCTCTCTCTATCATTCTCTCTTTCTATCATTCTCTCTTTCTATCATTCTCTCTCTATCATTCTCTCTTTCTATCATTCTCTCTCTATCATTCTCTCTTTCTATCATTCTCTCTCTATCATTCTCTCTTTCTATCATTCTCCCTCTATCATTCTCTCTCTCTATCATTGTCTCTCTATCATTCTCTCTCTCTATCATTGCCTCTCTCTATCATTTTCTCTCTATCGTTCTCTCTCTATCATTCCCTCTCTCTATCATGTTCTCTCTATCATTCTCTCTCTCTATCATTTTCTCTCTATCATTCTCTCTCTCTATCATTCTCTCTCACTATCATTTTCTCTCTCTATCATCCTCTCTCTCTATCATTCTCTCTCTATCATTCTCTCTCTCTATCATTCTCTCTCTATCATTGTCTCTCTCTATCATTCTCTCTCTCTATCATTCTCTCTCTATCATTCTCTCTCTGTATCATTTTCTCTCTCCATCATTCTCTCTCTCCATCATTCTCTTTCTCTATCATTCACTCTCTCTCTCTCTCGCTCTCTCTCTCTCTCTATCATTCTCTCTCTCTATCATTTTCTCTCTCAATCATTCTCTCTCTCTATCATTCTCTTTCTGCATCATTCTCTTTCTCTATCATTCTCTCTCTCTCTATCATTCTCTCTCTATCATTCCCTCTCTCTATCATTCTCTCTCTCTATCATTTTCTCTCTATCATTCTCCCTCTCTATCATTCTCTCGCTATCATTCTCTCTATCATTCTCTCTCTCGCTATCATTCTCTCTATCATTCTCTCTCTCTCTATCATTCTCTCTCTCTATCATTCTCTCTCTCTATCATTCTCTCTCTCTATCATTCTCTCTCTCTATCATTCTCTCTTTCTATCATTCTCTCTCTATCATTCTCTCTCTCTATCATTCTTTGTCTATCATTCTCTCTCTATCATTCTCTCTCTCTATCATTTTCTCTATCTATCATTTTCTCTCTATCGTTCTCTCCCTATCATTCCCTCTCTCCATCATTTTCTCTCTATCATTCTCTCTTACTATCATTCTCTCTCTCTATTATTCTCTCGCTATCATTCTCTCCATCATTCTCTCTCTCTCTATCATTCTCTTTCTCTATCATTCTCTCTCTCTATCATTCTCTCTCTCTATCATTCCCTCTCTCTATCATTTTCTCTCTATCATTCTCTCTCTCTATCATTTTCTCTCTATCATTCTCTCTCTCTATCATTTTCTCTCTATCATTCTCTCTCTCTATCATTCTCTCTTACTATCATTCTCTCTCTCTATCATTCTCTCTCTCTCTATCATTCTCTTTCTCTGTCATTCTCTCTCTCTATCATTCTCGCTCTCTATCATTCTCTCCCTCTATAATTCTCTCTCTCTAGCATTCTCTCTCCATCATTCTCTCTCTCTGTCATTCTCTCTCTATCATCCTCTCTCTGTATCATTTTCTCTATCTATCATTTTCTCTCTATCGTTCTCTCTCTACCATTCCCTCTCTCTATCATTTTCTCTCTAGCATTCTCTATCTCTATCATTCTCTCTCTCCATCATTCTCTCTCTATCATTCTCTCGCTATCATTCTCTCTATCATTCTCTCTCTCTCTCTATCATTCTCTTTCTCTATCATTCTCTCTCTCCATCATTCTCTCTCTATCATTCTCTCTCTCTATTATTCTCTCTCTCCATCATTCTCTCTCTATATCATTCTCTTTCTCTATCATTCTCTCTCTCTCTATCATTCTCTCTCTCTCTATCATTCTCTCTCTCTCTATCATTTTCTCTCTATCACTCTCTTTTTCTATCATTCTCTCTCTATCATTCGCTCTCTATCATTCTCTCTCTCTCTATCATTCTCTCTCTCTATCATTCTCTCTCTCCATCATTCTCTCTCTCTATCATTCTCTCTCACTATCATTCTCTCTCTATCATTCTCTCTCACTATCATTCTCTCTGTCCATCATTCTATCTCTCTATAATTCTCTCTCTATCATTCTCTCTGTCCATCGTTTTCTCTCTCTATCATTCTCCGTCTATCATTATCTCTCTCTATCATTCCCTCTCTCTATCATTTTCTCTCTATCATTCTCTCTTTCTATCATTCTCTCTCTATCATTCGCTCTCTATCATTCTCTCTCTCTATCATTCTCTCTCTCTATCATTCTCTCTCTCTATCATTCTCTCTCTATCATTCTCTGTCTCTATCATGCTCTGTCTATCATTCTCTCTCTCTATCATTTTCTCTCTCTATCATATTCTCTCTATCATTCTCTCTCTCTATCATTCTCTCTCTCTATCATTCTCTCTCTATCATTCTCTCTCTCTATCATTCTCTCTTTCTATCATTCTCTCTCTATCATTCTCTGTCTATCATTCTCTCTCTATCATTCTCTCTCTCTATCATTTTCTCTCTCTATCATTTTCTCTTTATCATTCCCTCTCTCTATCATTCTCTCTCTCTATCATTTTCTCTCTATCATTCTCTCTCTCTATCATTCTCTCTATCATTCTCTCTCTCGCTATCATTCTCTCTATCATTCTCTCTCTCTCCATCATTCTCTTTCTCTATCATTCTCTCTCTCTATCATTCTCTCTCTCTATCATTCTCTCTCTCTATCATTCTCTCTTTCTATCATTCTCTCTTTCTATCATTCTCTCTCTATCATTCTCTCTTTCTATCATTCTCTCTCTCTAGTATTCTCTCTCTATCATTCTCTCTCTATCATTCTCTCTCTCTACCATTCTCTGTCTATCATTCTCTCTCTATCATTCTCTCTCTCTATCATTTTCTCTCTCTATTGTTCTCTCTCTATCATTCCCTCCCTCTATCATTTTCTCTCTATCATTCTCTCTCTCTATCATTTTCTCTCTATCATTCTCTCTCTCTATCATTTTCTCTCTATCATTCTCCCTCTCTATCATTCTCTCTTACTATCATTCTCTCTCTCTATTATTCTCTCGCTATCATTCTCTCTATCATTCTCTCTCTCTCTCTATCATTCTCTTTCTCTATCATTCTCTCTCTCTATCATTCTCTCTCTCTATCTTTCTCTCTCTCTATCATTCTCTCTCTATCATTCTCTCTCTCTATCATTTTCTCTCTCTATCATTCTCTTTCTCCATCATTCTCTCTCTCCATCATTCTCTTTCTCTATCATTCTCTCTCTCTCTCTCTCTCTCTCTATCATTCTCTCTATCTATCATTTTCTCTTTCTCTATCATTCTCTCTTTCTCTATCATACTCTCTCTCTATCATTCTCTCTCTATCATTCCCTCTCTATCATTCTCTCTCTCTATCATTTTCTCTCTCTATCATTTTCTCTCTATCGTTCTCTCTCTATCATTCCCTTTCTCTATCATTTTCTCTTTATCATTCTCTCTCTCTATCATTCTCTCTCTCTATCATTCTCTCGCTATCATTCTCTCTCTCTCTATCATTCTCTCTCTCTATCATTCTCTCTCTCCATCATTCTCTCTCTCTATCATTCTCTCTCTCTATCATTCTCTCTCTCTATCATTCTCTCTGTCCATCATTCTATCTCTCTATAATTCTCTTTCTATCATTCTCTCTGTCCATCGTTCTCTCTCTCTATCATTCTCCATCTATCATTATCTCTCTCCATCATTCCCTCTCTCTATCATTTTCTCTCTATCATTCTCTCTTTCTATCATTCTCTCTCTATCATTCGCTCTCTATCATTCTCTCTCTCTATCATTCTCTCTCTCTATCATTCGGTCTCTATCATTTTCTCTCTCTATCATTTTCTCTCTATCATTCCCTCTCTCTATCATTCTCTCTCTCTCTATCATTTTCTCTGTATCATTCTCTCTCTGTATTATTCTCTCGCTATCATTCTCTCTCTCGCTATCATTCTCTCTATCATTCTCTCTCTCTCTATCATTCTCTTTCTCTATCATTCTCTCTCTCTATCATTCTCTCTCTCTATCATTCTCTCTCTCTATCATTCTCTCTTTCTATCATTCTCTCTTTCTATCATTCTCTCTCTATCATTCTCTCTTTCTATCATTCTCTCTCTCTAGTATTCTCTCTCTATCATTCTCTCTCTCTTCCATTCTCTGTCTATCATTCTCTCTCTATCTTTCTCTCTCTCTATCATTTTCTCTCTCTATTGTTCTCTCTCTATCATTCCCTCTCTCTATCATTTTCTCTCCATCATTCCCTCTCTCTATCATTTTCTCTCTATCATTCTCTCTTTCTATCATTCTCTCTGTATCATTCGCTCTCTATCATTCTCTCTCTCTATCATTCTCTCTCTATCATTCTCTCTGTCCATCATTCTATCTCTCTATAATTCTCTCTCTATCATTCTCTCTGTCCATCGTTCTCTCTCTCTATCATTCTCCGTCTATCATTATCTCTCTCTATCATTCCCTCTCTCTATCATTTCCTCTCTATCATTCTCTCTTTCTATCATTCTCTCTCTATCATTCGCTCTCTATCATTCTCTCTCTCTATCATTCTCTCTCTCTATCATTCTCTCCCTATCATTCTCTGTCTCTATCATTCTCTGTCTATCATTCTCTCTCTCTATCATTTTCTCTCTCTATCATATTCTCTCTATCATTCTCTCTCTATCATTCTCTCTCTCTATCATTCTCTCTCTCTATCATTCTCTCTCTATCATTCTCTCTCTCTATCATTCTCTCTCTATCATTCTCTCTCTCTATCATTTTCTCTCTCTATCATTTTCTCTCTATCATTCCCTCTCTCTATCATACTCTCTCTCTATCATTTTCTCTCTATCATTCTCTCTCTCTATCATTCTCTTGCTATCATTCTCTCTATCATTCTCTCTCTCGCTATCATTCTCTCTATCATTCTCTCTCTCTCTATCATTCTCTTTCTCTATCATTCTCTCTCTCTATCATTCTCGCTCTCTATCATTCTCTCTCTCTATCATTCTCTCTTTCTAACATTCTCTCTTTCTATCATTCTCTCTCTATCATTCTCTCTTTCTATCATTCTCTCTCTCTAGTATTCTCTCTCTATCATTCTCTCTCTCTACCATTCTCTGTCTATCATTCTCTCTCTATCATTCTCTCTCTCTATCATTTTCTCTCTCTATTGTTCTCTCTCTATCATTCCCTCTCTCTATCATTTTCTCTCTATCATTCTCTCTCTCTATCATTTTCTCTCTATCATTCTCTCTCTCTATCATTTTCTCTCTATCATTCTCTCTCTGTATCATTCTCTCTTACTATCATTCTCTCTCTCTATCATTCTCTCGCTATCATTCTCTCTATCATTCTCTCTCTCTCTATCATTCTCTTTCTCTATCATTCTCTCTCTCTATCATTCTCTCTCTCTATCTTTCTCTCTCTCTATCATTCTCTCTCTATCATTCTCTCTCTCTATCATTTTCTCTCTCTATCATTCTCTTTCTCCATCATTCTCTCTCTCCATCATTCTCTTTCTCTATCATTCTCTCTCTCTCTCTCTCTCTCTCTCTCTCTCTCTATCATTCTCTCTATCTATCATTTTCTCTGTCTCTATCATTCTCTCTTTCTCTATCATACTCTCTCTCTATCATTCTCTCTCTATCATTCTCTCTCTATCATTCTCTCTCTATCATTCTCTCTCTCTATCATTCTCTCTCTATCATTCTCTCTCTATCATTCTCTCTCTCTATCATTTTCTCTCTCTATCATTTTCTCTCTATCGTTTTCTCTCTATCATTCCCTCTCTCTATCATTTTCTCTCTATCATTCTCTCTCTCTATCATTCTCTCGCTATCATTCTCTCTCCATCATTCTCTCTCTATCATTCTCTCTCTCTATCATTCTCTCTATCTATCATTTTCTCTTTCTCTATCGTTCTCTCTTTCTCTATCATACTCTCTCTCTATCATTCTCTCTCTATCATTCTCTCTCTATCATTCTCTCTCTCTATCATTTTCTCTCTCTATCATTTTCTCTCTATCGTTCTCTCTCTATCATTCCCTTTCTCTATCATTTTCTCTTTATCATTCTCTCTCTCTATCATTCTCTCTCTCTATCATTCTCTCGCTATCATTCTCTCTCTCTCTATCATTCTCTCTCTCTATCATTCTCTCTCTCCATCATTCTCTCTCTCTATCATTCTCTCTCTCTATCATTCTCTCTCTCTATCATTCTCTCTGTCCATCATTCTATCTCTCTATAATTCTCTTTCTATCATTCTCTCTGTCCATCGTTCTCTCTCTCTATCATTCTCCATCTATCATTATCTCTCTCCATCATTCCCTCTCTCTATCATTTTCTCTCTATCATTCTCTCTTTCTATCATTCTCTCTCTATCATTCGCTCTCTATCATTCTCTCTCTCTATCATTCGCTCTCCATCATTCTCTCTCTCTCTATCGTTCTCTCTCTCTATCATTCTCTCTCTCCATCATTCTCTCTCTCTATCATTCTCTCTCACTATCATTCTCTCTCTATCATTCTCTCTCACTATCATTCTCTCTGTCCATCATTCTATCTCTCTATAATTCTCACTCTATCATTCTCTCTGTCCATCGTTCTCTCTGTCTATCATTCTCCGTCTATCATTATCTCTCTCTATCATTCCCTCTCTCTATCATTTCCTCTCTATCATTCTCTCTTTCTATCATTCTCTCTCTATCATTCGCTCTCTATCATTCTCTCTCTCTATCATTCTCTCTCTCTATCATTCTCTCCCTATCATTCTCTGTCTCTATCATTCTCTGTCTATCATTCTCTCTCTCTATCATTTTCTCTCTCTATCATATTCTCTCTATCATTCTCTCTCTATCATTCTCTCTCTCTATCATTCTCTCTCTCTATCATTCTCTCTCTATCATTCTCTCTCTCTATCATTCTCTCTCTATCATTCTCTCTCTCTATCATTTTCTCTCTCTATCATTTTCTCTCTATCATTCCCTCTCTCTATCATACTCTCTCTCTATCATTTTCTCTCTATCATTCTCTCTCTCTATCATTCTCTTGCTATCATTCTCTCTATCATTCTCTCTCTCGCTATCATTCTCTCTATCATTCTCTCTCTCTCTATCATTCTCTTTCTCTATCATTCTCTCTCTCTATCATTCTCGCTCTCTATCATTCTCTCTCTCTATCATTCTCTCTTTCTATCATTCTCTCTTTCTATCATTCTCTCTCTATCATTCTCTCTTTCTATCATTCTCTCTCTCTAGTATTCTCTCTCTATCATTCTCTCTCTCTACCATTCTTTGTCTATCATTCTCTCTCTATCATTCTCTCTCTCTATCATTTTCTCTCTCTATTGTTCTCTCTCTATCATTCCCTCTCTCTATCATTTTCTCTCTATCATTCTCTCTCTCTATCATTTTCGCTCTATCATTCTCTCTCTCTATCATTTTCTCTCTATCATTCTCTCTCTGTATCATTCTCTCTTACTATCATTCTCTCTCTCTATCATTCTCTCGCTATCATTCTCTCTATCATTCTCTCTCTCTCTATCATTCTCTTTCTCTATCATTCTCTCTCTCTATCATTCTCTCTCTCTATCTTTCTCTCTCTCTATCATTCTCTCTCTATCATTCTCTCTCTCTATCATTTTCTCTCTCTATCATTCTCTTTCTCCATCATTCTCTCTCTCCATCATTCTCTTTCTCTATCATTCTCTCTCTCTCTCTCTCTCTCTCTCTCTCTCTCTCTCTCTATCATTCCCTCTATCTATCATTTTCTCTTTCTCTATCATTCTCTCTTTCTCTATCATACTCTCTCTCTATCATTCTCTCTCTATCATTCTCTCTCTATCATTCTCTCTCTCTATCATTTTCTCTCTCTATCATTTTCTCTCTATCGTTTTCTCTCTATCATTCCCTCTCTCTATCATTTTCTCTCTATCATTCTCTCTCTCTATCATTCTCTCGCTATCATTCTCTCTCCATCATTCTCTCTCTATCATTCTCTCTCTCTATCATTCTCTCTCTCCATCATTCTCTCTCTCTATCATTCTCTCTCACTATCATTCTCTCTCACTATCATTCTCTCTCTCTATCATTCTCTCTCTCTATCATTCTCTTTCTCTATCATTCTCTCTCTCTCTATCATTCTCTCTCTCTCTATCATTTTCACTCTATCACTCTCTCTTTCTATCATTCTCTCTCTATCATTCGCTCTCTATCATTCTCTCTCTCTATCATTCTCTCTCTCTATCATTCTCTCTCTATGATTGTCTCTCTCTATCATTCTCTGTCTATCATTCTCTCTCTATCATTCTCTCTCTCTATCATTCTCTCTCTCTATCATTCTCTCGCTATCATTCTCTCTATCATTCTCTCTCTCTCTATCAATCTCTTTCTCTATCATTCTCTCTCTCTATCATTCTCTCTCTCTATCTTTCTCTCTCTCTATCATTCTCTCTCTATCATTCTCTCTCTCTATCATTTTCTCTCTCTATCATTCTCTTTCTCCATCATTCTCTCTCTCCATCATTCTCTTTCTCTATCATTCTCTCTCTCTCTCTCTCTCTCTCTCTCTCTCTCTCTCTATCATTCTCTCGCTATCATTCTCTCTATCATTCTCTCTCTCTCTATCATTCTCTTTCTCTATCATTCTCTTTCTCTATCATACTCTCTCTCTATCATTCTCTCTCTATCATTCTCTCTCTATCATTCTCTCTCTCTATCATTTTCTCTCTCTATCATTTTCTCTCTATCGTTTTCTCTCTATCATTCCCTCTCTCTATCATTTTCGCTCTATCATTCTCTCTCTCTATCATTCTCTCGCTATCATTCTCTCTCCATCATTCTCTCTCTATCATTCTCTCTCTCTATCATTCTCTCTATCTATCATTTTCTCTTTCTCTATCGTTCTCTCTTTCTCTATCATACTCTCTCTCTATCATTCTCTCTCTATCATTCTCTCTCTATCATTCTCTCTCTCTATCATTTTCTCTCTCTATCATTTTCTCTCTATCGTTCTCTCTCTATCATTCCCTTTCTCTATCATTTTCTCTTTATCATTCTCTCTCTCTATCATTCTCTCTCTCTATCATTCTCTCGCTATCATTCTCTCTCTCTCTATCATTCTCTCTCTCTATCATTCTCTCTCTCCATCATTCTCTCTCTCTATCATTCTCTCTCTCTATCATTCTCTCTCTCTATCATTCTCTCTGTCCATCATTCTATCTCTCTATAATTCTCTTTCTATCATTCTCTCTGTCCATCGTTCTCTCTCTCTATCATTCTCCATCTATCATTATCTCTCTCCATCATTCCCTCTCTCTATCATTTTCTCTCTATCATTCTCTCTTTCTATCATTCTCTCTCTATCATTCGCTCTCTATCATTCTCTCTCTCTATCATTCGCTCTCCATCATTCTCTCTCTCTCTATCGTTCTCTCTCTCTATCATTCTCTCTCTCCATCATTCTCTCTCTCTATCATTCTCTCTCACTATCATTCTCTCTCTATCATTCTCTCTCACTATCATTCTCTCTGTCCATCATTCTATCTCTCTATAATTCTCTCTCTATCATTCTCTCTGTCCATCGTTCTCTCTCTCTATCATTCTCCGTCTATCATTATCTCTCTCTATCATTCCCTCTCTCTATCATTTTCTCTCTATCATTCTCTCTTTCTATCATTCTCTCTCTATCATTCGCTCTCTATCATTCTCTCTCTCTATCATTCTCTCTCTCTATCATTCTCTCTCTATCATTCTCTGTCTCTATCATTCTCTGTCTATCATTCTCTCTCTCTATCATTTTCTCTCTCTATCATATTCTCTCTATCATTCTCTCTCTATCATTCTCTCTCTCTATCATTCTCTCTCTCTATCATTCTCTCTCTATCATTCTCTCTCGCTATCATTCTCTCTTTCTATCATTCTCTCTCTATCATTCTCTCGCCATCATTCTCTCTATCATTCTCTCTCTCTCTATCATTCTCTTTCTCTATCATTCTCTCTCTATCATTTTCTCTCTATCGTTCTCTCTCTATCATTCCCTCTCTCTATCATTTTCTCTCTATAATTCTCTCTCTCTATCATTCTCTCTCTCTATCATTCTCTCGCTATCATTCTCTCTCTCTCTATCATTCTCTCTCTCTATCATTCTCTCTCTCCATCATTCTCTCTCTCTATCATTCTCTCCCACTATCATTCTCTCTCTATCATTCTCTCTCACTATCATTCTCTCTGTCCATCATTCTATCTCTCTATAATTCTCTCTCTATCATTCTCTCTGTCCATCGTTCTCTCTGTCTATCATTCTCCGTCTATCATTATCTCTCTCTATCATTCCCTCTCTCTATCATTTCCTCTCTATCATTCTCTCTTTCTATCATTCTCTCTCTATCATTCGCTCTCTATCATTCTCTCTCTCTATCATTCTCTCTCTCTATCATTCTCTCCCTATCATTCTCTGTCTCTATCATTCTCTGTCTATCATTCTCTCTCTCTATCATTTTCTCTCTCTATCATATTCTCTCTATCATTCTCTCTCTATCATTCTCTCTCTCTATCATTCTCTCTCTCTATCATTCTCTCTCTATCATTCTCTCTCTCTATCATTCTCTCTCTATCATTCTCTCTCTCTATCATTTTCTCTCTCTATCATTTTCTCTCTATCATTCCCTCTCTCTATCATACTCTCTCTCTATCATTTTCTCTCTCTATCATTCTCTTGCTATCATTCTCTCTATCATTCTCTCTCTCGCTATCATTCTCTCTATCATTCTCTCTCTCTCTATCATTCTCTTTCTCTATCATTCTCGCTCTCTATCATTCTCTCTCTCTATCATTCTCTCTTTCTATCATTCTCTCTTTCTATCATTCTCTCTCTATCATTCTCTCTTTCTATCATTCTCTCTCTCTAGTATTCTCTCTCTATCATTCTCTCTCTCTACCATTCTCTGTCTATCATTCTCTCTCTATCATTCTCTCTCTCTATCATTTTCTCTCTCTATTGTTCTCTCTCTATCATTCCCTCTCTCTATCATTTTCTCTCTATCATTCTCTCTCTCTATCATTTTCTCTCTATCATTCTCTCTCTCTATCATTTTCTCTCTATCATTCTCTCTCTGTATCATTCTCTCTTACTATCATTCTCTCTCTCTATCATTCTCTCGCTATCATTCTCTCTATCATTCTATCTCTCTCTATCATTCTCTTTCTCTATCATTCTCTCTCTCTATCATTCTCTCTCTCTATCTTTCTCTCTCTCTATCATTCTCTCTCTATCATTCTCTCTCTCTATCATTTTCTCTCTCTATCATTCTCTTTCTCCATCATTCTCTCTCTCCATCATTCTCTTTCTCTAT
Source organism: Dyspetes luteomarginatus (assembly GCA_963669185.1). Classification (NCBI taxonomy): domain Eukaryota; kingdom Metazoa; phylum Arthropoda; class Insecta; order Hymenoptera; family Ichneumonidae; genus Dyspetes; species Dyspetes luteomarginatus. Next base: position 12,469,683 of record OY769905.1, read on the forward strand.
CATTCTCTCTCTCTCTCTCTCTGTCTCTCTCTCTCTCTCTATCATTCTCTCTATCTATCATTTTCTCTTTCTCTATCATTCTCTCTTTCTCTATCATACTCTCTCTCTATCATTCTCTCTCTATCATTCTCTCTCTCTATCATTTTCTCTCTCTATCATTTTCTCTCTATCGTTTTCTCTCTATCATTCCCTCTCTCTATCATTTTCTCTCTATCATTCTCTCTCTCTATCATTCTCTCGCTATCATTCTCTCTCCATCATTCTCTCTCTATCATTCTCTCTCTCTATCATTCTCTCTCTCCATCATTCTCTCTCTCTATCATTCTCTCTCACTATCATTCTCTCTCACTATCATTCTCTCTCTCTATCATTCTCTCTCTCTATCATTCTCTTTCTCTATCATTCTCTCTCTCTCTATCATTCTCTCTCTCTCTATCATTTTCACTCTATCACTCTCTCTTTCTATCATTCTCTCTCTATCATTCGCTCTCTATCATTCTCTCTCTCTATCATTCTCTCTCTCTATCATTCTCTCTCTATGATTGTCTCTCTCTATCATTCTCTGTCTATCATTCTCTCTCTATCATTCTCTCTCTCTATCATTTTCTCTCGCTATCATCTTCTCTCTATCATTCTCTCTCTATCATTCTCTCTCTCTATCATTCTCTCTCTCTATCATTCTCTCTCTCTATCATTCTCTCTCTATCATTCTCTCTCTCCATCATTCTCTCTTACTATCATTCTCTCTCTCTATCATTCTCTCTCTCTATCATTCTCTCTCTCTATCATTCTCTCTCTATCATTCTCTCTCTCTATCATTCTCTCTCTATCATTGTCTCTCTCTATCATTCTCTCTCTCTATCATTCTCTCTCTCTATCATTTTCTCTCTCCATCATTCTCTTTCTCCATCATTCTCTTTCTCTATCATTCTCTCTCTCTCTCTCTCTCTCTCGCTCTCTCTCATTTTCTCTCTATCATTCTCTCTTTCTATCATTCTCTCTCTATCATTCGCTCTCTATCATTCTCTCTCTCTATCATTCTCTCTCTCTGTCATTCTCTCTTTCTATCATTCTCTCTTTCTATCATTCTCTCTCTCTAGTATTCTCTCTCTATCATTCTCTCTCTCTACCATTCTCTGTCTATCATTCTCTCTCTATCATTCTCTCTCTCTATCATTTTCTCTCTCCATCGTTCTCTCTCTATCATTCCCTCTCTCTATCATTTTCTCTCTATCATTCTCTCTCTCTATCATTTTCTCTCTATCATTCTCTCTCTCTATCATTTTCTCTCTATCATTCTCTCTCACTATCATTCTCTCTGTCCATCATTCTATCTCTCTATAATTCTCTCTCTATCATTCTCTCTGTCCATCGTTCTCTCTCTCTATCATTCTCTCTGTCCATCGTTCTCTCTCTCTATCATTCTCTCTGTCCATCGTTCTCTCCCTCTATCATTCTCCGTCTATCATTATCTCTCTCTATCATTCCCTCTCTCTATCATTTTCTCTCCATCATTCTCTCTTTCTATCATTCTCTCTCTATCATTCGCTCTCTATCATTCTCTCTCTCTATCATTCTCTCTCTCTATCATTCTCTCTCTATCATTCTCTGTCTCTATCATTCTCTGTCTATCATTCTCTCTCTCTATCATTTTCTCTCTCTATCATATTCTCTCTATCATTCTCTCTCTATCATTCTCTCTCTCTATCATTCTCTCTCTCTATCTGTCTCTCTCTATCATTCTCTCTCTCTATCATTCTCTCTTTCTATCATTCTCTCTTTCTATCATTCTCTCTCTATCATTCTCTCTTTCTATCATTCTCTCTCTATCATTCTCTCTTTCTATCATTCTCTCTCTATCATTCTCTCTTTCTATCATTCTCTCTTTCTATCATTCTCTCTCTATCATTCTCTCTTTCTATCATTCTCTCTCTCTAGTATTCTCTCTCTATCATTCTCTCTCTCTATCATACTCTCTCTCTATCATTTTCTCTCTATCATTCTCTCTCTCTATCATTCTCTTGCTATCATTCTCTCTATCATTCTCTCTCTCGCTATCATTCTCTCTATCATTCTCTCTCTCTCTATCATTCTCTTTCTCTATCATTCTCTCTCTCTATCATTCTCGCTCTCTATCATTCTCTCTCTCTATCATTCTCTCTTTCTAACATTCTCTCTTTCTATCATTCTCTCTCTATCATTCTCTCTTTCTATCATTCTCTCTCTCTAGTATTCTCTCTCTATCATTCTCTCTCTCTACCATTCTCTGTCTATCATTCTCTCTCTATCATTCTCTCTCTCTATCATTTTCTCTCTCTATTGTTCTCTCTCTATCATTCCCTCTCTCTATCATTTTCTCTCTATCATTCTCTCTCTCTATCATTTTCTCTCTATCATTCTCTCTCTCTATCATTTTCTCTCTATCATTCTCTCTCTGTATCATTCTCTCTTACTATCATTCTCTCTCTCTATCATTCTCTCGCTATCATTCTCTCTATCATTCTCTCTCTCTCTATCATTCTCTTTCTCTATCATTCTCTCTCTCTATCATTCTCTCTCTCTATCTTTCTCTCTCTCTATCATTCTCTCTCTATCATTCTCTCTCTCTATCATTTTCTCTCTCTATCATTCTCTTTCTCCATCATTCTCTCTCTCCATCATTCTCTTTCTCTATCATTCTCTCTCTCTCTCTCTCTCTCTCTCTCTCTCTCTCTATCATTCTCTCTATCTATCATTTTCTCTGTCTCTATCATTCTCTCTTTCTCTATCATACTCTCTCTCTATCATTCTCTCTCTATCATTCTCTCTCTATCATTCTCTCTCTCTATCATTTTCTCTCTCTATCATTTTCTCTCTATCGTTTTCTCTCTATCATTCCCTCTCTCTATCATTTTCTCTCTATCATTCTCTCTCTCTATCATTCTCTCGCTATCATTCTCTCTCCATCATTCTCTCTCTATCATTCTCTCTCTCTATCATTCTCTCTATCTATCATTTTCTCTTTCTCTATCGTTCTCTCTTTCTCTATCATACTCTCTCTCTATCATTCTCTCTCTATCATTCTCTCTCTATCATTCTCTCTCTCTATCATTTTCTCTCTCTATCATTTTCTCTCTATCATTCCCTTTCTCTATCATTTTCTCTTTATCATTCTCTCTCTCTATCATTCTCTCTCTCTATCATTCTCTCGCTATCATTCTCTCTCTCTCTATCATTCTCTCTCTCTATCATTCTCTCTCTCCATCATTCTCTCTCTCTATCATTCTCTCTCTCTATCATTCTCTCTCTCTATCATTCTCTCTGTCCATCATTCTATCTCTCTATAATTCTCTTTCTATCATTCTCTCTGTCCATCGTTCTCTCTCTCTATCATTCTCCATCTATCATTATCTCTCTCCATCATTCCCTCTCTCTATCATTTCCTCTCTATCATTCTCTCTTTCTATCATTCTCTCTCTATCATTCGCTCTCTATCATTCTCTCTCTCTATCATTCTCTCTCTCTATCATTCTCTCCCTATCATTCTCTGTCTCTATCATTCTCTGTCTATCATTCTCTCTCTCTATCATTTTCTCTCTCTATCATATTCTCTCTATCATTCGCTCTCTATCATTCTCTCTCTCTATCATTCTCTCTCTCTATCATTCTCTCTCTATCATTCTCTCTCTCTATCATTCTCTCTCTATCATTCTCTCTCTCTATCATTTTCTCTCTCTATCATTCCCTCTCTCTATCATACTCTCTCTCTATCATTTTCTCTCTATCATTCTCTCTCTCTATCATTCTCTTGCTATCATTCTCTCTATCATTCTCTCTCTCGCTATCATTCTCTCTATCATTCTCTCTCTCTCTATCATTCTCTTTCTCTATCATTCTCTCTCTCTATCATTCTCGCTCTCTATCATTCTCTCTCTCTATCATTCTCTCTTTCTATCATTCTCTCTCTATCATTCTCTCTTTCTATCATTCTCTCTCTCTAGTATTCTCTCTCTATCATTCTCTCTCTCTACCATTCTCTGTCTATCATTCTCTCTCTATCATTCTCTCTCTCTATCATTTTCTCTCTCTATTGTTCTCTCTCTATCATTCCCTCTCTCTAGCATTTTCTCTCTATCATTCTCTCTCTCTATCATTTTCTCTCTATCATTCTCTCTCTCTATCATTTTCTCTCTATCATTCTCTCTCTCTATCATTTTCTCTCTATCATTCTCTCTCACTATCATTCTCTCTGTCCATCATTCTATCTCTCTATAATTCTCTCTCTATCATTCTCTCTGTCCATCGTTCTCTCTCTCTATCATTCTCCGTCTATCATTATCTCTCTCTATCATTCCCTCTCTCTATCATTTTCTCTCTATCATTCTCTCTTTCTATCATTCTCTCTCTATCATTCGCTCTCTATCATTCTCTCTCTCTATCATTCTCTCTCTCTATCATTCTCTCTCTCTATCATTCTCTCTCTATCATTCTCTCTCTCTATCATTTTCTCTCCATCATTCCCTCTCTCTATCATTTTCTCTCTATCATTCTCTCTTTCTATCATTCTCTCTCTATCATTCGCTCTCTATCATTCTCTCTCTCTATCATTCTCTCTCTCTATCATTCTCTCTCTATCATTCTCTCTCTCTATCATTCTCTCTCTCTATCATTCTCTCTCTCTATCATTTTCTCTCTCAATCATTCTCTCTCTCTATCATTCTCTTTCTGCATCATTCTCTTTCTCTATCATTCTCTCTCTCTCTATCATTTTCTCTCTATCATTCTCTCTTTCTATCATTCTCTCTCTATCATTCGCTCTCTATCATTCTCTCTCTCTATCATTCTCTCTCTCTATCATTCTCTCTTTCTATCATTCTCTCTTTCTATCATTCTCTCTCTCTAGTATTCTCTCTCTCTACCATTCTATCTCTCTATAATTCTCTCTCTATCATTCTCTCTGTCCATCGTTCTCTCTCTCTATCATTCTCCGTCTATCATTATCTCTCTCTATCATTCCCTCTCTCTATCATTTTCTCTCTATCATTTTCTCTCTATCATTCTCTCTTTCTATCATTCTCTCTCTATCATTCGCTCTCTATCATTCTCTCTCTCTATCATTCTCTCTCTCTATCATTCTCTCTCTCTATCATTCTCTCTCTCTATCATTCTCTCTCTCTATCATTCTCTCTCCATCATTCTCTGTCTCTATCATTCTCTGTCTATCATTCTCTCTCTCTATCATTTTCTCTCTCTCTCATTTTCTCTCTATCGTTCTCTCTCCATCATTCTCTTTCTCTATCATTCTCTGTCTCTCTCTCTCTCTCTCTCTATCATTCTCTCTATCTATCATTCTCTCTCTATCATTCTCTCTCTCTATCATTTTCTCTCTCTATCATTTTCTCTATATCATTCCCTCTCTCTATCATTCTCTCTCTCTATCATTTTCTCTCTATCATTCTCTCTCTCTATCATTCTCTCGCTATCATTCTCTCTATCATTCTCTCTCTCGCTATCATTCTCTCTATCATTCTCTCTCTCTCTATCATTCTCTTTCTATATCATTCTCTCTCTCTATCATTCTCTCTCTCTATCCTTCTCTCTCTCTATCATTCTCTCTTCCTATCATTCTCTCTTTCTATCATTCTCTCTCTATCATTCTCTCTTTCTATCATTATCTCTCTCTAGTATTCTCTCTCTATCATTCTCTCTCTCTACCATTCTCTGTGTATCATTCTCTCTCTATCATTCTCTCTCTCTATCATTTTCTCTCTCTATTGTTCTCTCTCTATCATTCCCTCTCTCTATCATTTTCTCTCTATCATTCTCTAACTCTATCATTTTCTCTCTATCATTCTCTCTCTCTATCATTTTCTCTCTATCATTCTCCCTCTCTATCATTCTCTCTTACTATCATTCTCTCTCTCTATCATTCTCTCTCTATCATTCTCTCTCTCTATCATTTTCTCTCTCCATCATTCTCTTTCTCCATCATTCTCTTTCTCTATCATTCTCTCTCTCTCTCTCTCTCGCTCTCTCTCATTTTCTCTCTATCATTCTCTCTTTCTATCATTCTCTCTCTATCATTCGCTCTCTATCATTCTCTCTCTCTATCATTCTCTCTCTCTGTCATTCTCTCTTTCTATCATTCTCTCTTTCTATCATTCTCTCTCTCTAGTATTCTCTCTCTATCATTCTCTCTCTCTACCATTCTCTGTCTATCATTCTCTCTCTATCATTCTCTCTCTCTATCATTTTCTCTCTCCATCGTTCTCTCTCTATCATTCCCTCTCTCTATCATTTTCTCTCTATCATTCTCTCTCTCTATCATTTTCTCTCTATCATTCTCTCTCTCTATCATTTTCTCTCTATCATTCTCTCTCACTATCATTCTCTCTGTCCATCATTCTATCTCTCTATAATTCTCTCTCTATCAGTCTCTCTGTCCATCGTTCTCTCTCTCTATCATTCTCTCTGTCCATCGTTCTCTCTCTCTATCATTCTCTCTGTCCATCGTTCTCTCCCTCTATCATTCTCCGTCTATCATTATCTCTCTCTATCATTCCCTCTCTCTATCATTTTCTCTCCATCATTCTCTCTTTCTATCATTCTCTCTCTATCATTCGCTCTCTATCATTCTCTCTCTCTATCATTCTCTCTCTCTATCATTCTCTCTCTATCATTCTCTGTCTCTATCATTCTCTGTCTATCATTCTCTCTCTCTATCATTTTCTCTCTCTATCATATTCTCTCTATCATTCTCTCTCTATCATTCTCTCTCTCTATCATTCTCTCTCTCTATCTGTCTCTCTCTATCATTCTCTCTCTCTATCATTCTCTCTTTCTATCATTCTCTCTTTCTATCATTCTCTCTCTATCATTCTCTCTTTCTATCATTCTCTCTCTATCATTCTCTCTTTCTATCATTCTCTCTCTATCATTCTCTCTTTCTATCATTCTCCCTCTATCATTCTCTCTCTCTATCATTGTCTCTCTATCATTCTCTCTCTCTATCATTGCCTCTCTCTATCATTTTCTCTCTATCGTTCTCTCTCTATCATTCCCTCTCTCTATCATGTTCTCTCTATCATTCTCTCTCTCTATCATTTTCTCTCTATCATTCTCTCTCTCTATCATTCTCTCTCACTATCATTTTCTCTCTCTATCATCCTCTCTCTCTATCATTCTCTCTCTATCATTCTCTCTCTCTATCATTCTCTCTCTATCATTGTCTCTCTCTATCATTCTCTCTCTCTATCATTCTCTCTCTATCATTCTCTCTCTCTGTCATTTTCTCTCTCCATCATTCTCTCTCTCCATCATTCTCTTTCTCTATCATTCACTCTCTCTCTCTCTCGCTCTCTCTCTCTCTCTATCATTCTCTCTCTCTATCATTTTCTCTCTCAATCATTCTCTCTCTCTATCATTCTCTTTCTGCATCATTCTCTTTCTCTATCATTCTCTCTCTCTCTATCATTCTCTCTCTATCATTCCCTCTCTCTATCATTCTCTCTCTCTATCATTTTCTCTCTATCATTCTCCCTCTCTATCATTCTCTCGCTATCATTCTCTCTATCATTCTCTCTCTCGCTATCATTCTCTCTATCATTCTCTCTCTCTCTATCATTCTCTCTCTCTATCATTCTCTCTTTCTATCATTCTCTCTCTATCATTCTCTCTCTCTATCATTCTTTGTCTATCATTCTCTCTCTATCATTCTCTCTCTCTATCATTTTCTCTATCTATCATTTTCTCTCTATCGTTCTCTCTCTATCATTCCCTCTCTCCATCATTTTCTCTCTATCATTCTCTCTTACTATCATTCTCTCTCTCTATTATTCTCTCGCTATCATTCTCTCCATCATTCTCTCTCTCTCTATCATTCTCTTTCTCTATCATTCTCTCTCTCTATCATTCTCTCTCTCTATCATTCCCTCTCTCTATCATTTTCTCTCTATCATTCTCTCTCTCTATCATTTTCTCTCTATCATTCTCTCTCTCTATCATTTTCTCTCTATCATTCTCTCTCTCTATCATTCTCTCTTACTATCATTCTCTCGCTCTATCATTCTCTCTCTCTCTATCATTCTCTTTCTCTGTCATTCTCTCTCTCTATCATTCTCGCTCTCTATCATTCTCTCCCTCTATCATTCTCTCTCTCTAGCATTCTCTCTCCATCATTCTCTCTCTCTGTCATTCTCTCTCTATCATCCTCTCTCTGTATCATTTTCTCTATCTATCATTTTCTCTCTATCGTTCTCTCTCTACCATTCCCTCTCTCTATCATTTTCTCTCTAGCATTCTCTATCTCTATCATTCTCTCTCTCCATCATTCTCTCTCTATCATTCTCTCGCTATCATTCTCTCTATCATTCTCTCTCTCTCTCTATCATTCTCTTTCTCTATCATTCTCTCTCTCCATCATTCTCTCTCTATCATTCTCTCTCTCTATTATTCTCTCTCTCCATCATTCTCTCTCTATATCATTCTCTTTCTCTATCATTCTCTCTCTCTCTATCATTCTCTCTCTCTCTATCATTCTCTCTCTCTCTATCATTTTCTCTCTATCACTCTCTTTTTCTATCATTCTCTCTCTATCATTCGCTCTCTATCATTCTCTCTCTCTCTATCATTCTCTCTCTCTATCATTCTCTCTCTCCATCATTCTCTCTCTCTATCATTCTCTCTCACTATCATTCTCTCTCTATCATTCTCTCTCACTATCATTCTCTCTGTCCATCATTCTATCTCTCTATAATTCTCTCTCTATCATTCTCTCTGTCCATCGTTTTCTCTCTCTATCATTCTCCGTCTATCATTATCTCTCTCTATCATTCCCTCTCTCTATCATTTTCTCTCTATCATTCTCTCTTTCTATCATTCTCTCTCTATCATTCGCTCTCTATCATTCTCTCTCTCTATCATTCTCTCTCTCTATCATTCTCTCTCTCTATCATTCTCTCTCTATCATTCTCTGTCTCTATCATGCTCTGTCTATCATTCTCTCTCTCTATCATTTTCTCTCTCTATCATATTCTCTCTATCATTCTCTCTCTCTATCATTCTCTCTCTCTATCATTCTCTCTCTATCATTCTCTCTCTCTATCATTCTCTCTTTCTATCATTCTCTCTCTATCATTCTCTGTCTATCATTCTCTCTCTATCATTCTCTCTCTCTATCATTTTCTCTCTCTATCATTTTCTCTTTATCATTCCCTCTCTCTATCATTCTCTCTCTCTATCATTTTCTCTCTATCATTCTCTCTCTCTATCATTCTCTCTATCATTCTCTCTCTCGCTATCATTCTCTCTATCATTCTCTCTCTCTCCATCATTCTCTTTCTCTATCATTCTCTCTCTCTATCATTCTCTCTCTCTATCATTCTCTCTCTCTATCATTCTCTCTTTCTATCATTCTCTCTTTCTATCATTCTCTCTCTATCATTCTCTCTTTCTATCATTCTCTCTCTCTAGTATTCTCTCTCTATCATTCTCTCTCTATCATTCTCTCTCTCTACCATTCTCTGTCTATCATTCTCTCTCTATCATTCTCTCTCTCTATCATTTTCTCTCTCTATTGTTCTCTCTCTATCATTCCCTCCCTCTATCATTTTCTCTCTATCATTCTCTCTCTCTATCATTTTCTCTCTATCATTTTCTCTCTATCATTCTCCCTCTCTATCATTCTCTCTTACTATCATTCTCTCTCTCTATTATTCTCTCGCTATCATTCTCTCTATCATTCTCTCTCTCTCTCTATCATTCTCTTTCTCTATCATTCTCTCTCTCTATCATTCTCTCTCTCTATCTTTCTCTCTCTCTATCATTCTCTCTCTATCATTCTCTCTCTCTATCATTTTCTCTCTCTATCATTTTCTCTCTATCGTTCTCTCTCTATCATTCCCTTTCTCTATCATTTTCTCTTTATCATTCTCTCTCTCTATCATTCTCTCTCTCTATCATTCTCTCGCTATCATTCTCTCTCTCTCTATCATTCTCTCTCTCTATCATTCTCTCTCTCCATCATTCTCTCTCTCTATCATTCTCTCTCTCTATCATTCTCTCTCTCTATCATTCTCTCTGTCCATCATTCTATCTCTCTATAATTCTCTTTCTATCATTCTCTCTGTCCATCGTTCTCTCTCTCTATCATTCTCCATCTATCATTATCTCTCTCCATCATTCCCTCTCTCTATCATTTTCTCTCTATCATTCTCTCTTTCTATCATTCTCTCTCTATCATTCGCTCTCTATCATTCTCTCTCTCTATCATTCTCTCTCTCTATCATTCTCTCTCTATCATTTTCTCTCTCTATCATTTTCTCTCTATCATTCCCTCTCTCTATCATTCTCTCTCTCTCTATCATTTTCTCTCTATCATTCTCTCTCTGTATTATTCTCTCGCTATCATTCTCTCTCTCGCTATCATTCTCTCTATCATTCTCTCTCTCTCTATCATTCTCTTTCTCTATCATTCTCTCTCTCTATCATTCTCTCTCTCTATCATTCTCTCTCTCTATCATTCTCTCTCTCTATCATTCTCTCTCTCTATCATTCTCTCTCTATCATTCTCTCTCTCTATCATTTTCTCTCCATCATTCCCTCTCTCTATCATTTTCTCTCTATCATTCTCTCTTTCTATCATTCTCTCTCTATCATTCGCTCTCTATCATTCTCTCTCTCTATCATTCTCTCTCTCTATCATTCTCTCTCTATCATTCTCTCTCTCTATCATTCTCTCTCTCTATCATTCTCTCTCTCTATCATTTTCTCTCTCAATCATTCTCTCTCTCTATCATTCTCTTTCTGCATCATTCTCTTTCTCTATCATTCTCTCTCTCTCTATCATTTTCTCTCTATCATTCTCTCTTTCTATCATTCTCTCTCTATCATTCGCTCTCTATCATTCTCTCTCTCTATCATTCTCTCTCTCTATCATTCTCTCTTTCTATCATTCTCTCTTTCTATCATTCTCTCTCTCTAGTATTCTCTCTCTCTACCATTCTATCTCTCTATAATTCTCTCTCTATCATTCTCTCTGTCCATCGTTCTCTCTCTCTATCATTCTCCGTCTATCATTATCTCTCTCTATCATTCCCTCTCTCTATCATTTTCTCTCTATCATTTTCTCTCTATCATTCTCTCTTTCTATCATTCTCTCTCTATCATTCGCTCTCTATCATTCTCTCTCTCTATCATTCTCTCTCTCTATCATTCTCTCTCTCTATCATTCTCTCTCTCTATCATTCTCTCTCTCTATCATTCTCTCTCCATCATTCTCTGTCTCTATCATTCTCTGTCTATCATTCTCTCTCTCTATCATTTTCTCTCTCTCTCATTTTCTCTCTATCGTTCTCTCTCCATCATTCTCTTTCTCTATCATTCTCTGTCTCTCTCTCTCTCTCTCTCTATCATTCTCTCTATCTATCATTCTCTCTCTATCATTCTCTCTCTCTATCATTTTCTCTCTCTATCATTTTCTCTATATCATTCCCTCTCTCTATCATTCTCTCTCTCTATCATTTTCTCTCTATCATTCTCTCTCTCTATCATTCTCTCGCTATCATTCTCTCTATCATTCTCTCTCTCGCTATCATTCTCTCTATCATTCTCTCTCTCTCTATCATTCTCTTTCTATATCATTCTCTCTCTCTATCATTCTCTCTCTCTATCCTTCTCTCTCTCTATCATTCTCTCTTCCTATCATTCTCTCTTTCTATCATTCTCTCTCTATCATTCTCTCTTTCTATCATTATCTCTCTCTAGTATTCTCTCTCTATCATTCTCTCTCTCTACCATTCTCTGTGTATCATTCTCTCTCTATCATTCTCTCTCTCTATCATTTTCTCTCTCTATTGTTCTCTCTCTATCATTCCCTCTCTCTATCATTTTCTCTCTATCATTCTCTAACTCTATCATTTTCTCTCTATCATTCTCTCTCTCTATCATTTTCTCTCTATCATTCTCCCTCTCTATCATTCTCTCTTACTATCATTCTCTCTCTCTATCATTCTCTCTCTATCATTCTCTCTCTCTATCATTTTCTCTCTCCATCATTCTCTTTCTCCATCATTCTCTTTCTCTATCATTCTCTCTCTCTCTCTCTCTCGCTCTCTCTCATTTTCTCTCTATCATTCTCTCTTTCTATCATTCTCTCTCTATCATTCGCTCTCTATCATTCTCTCTCTCTATCATTCTCTCTCTCTGTCATTCTCTCTTTCTATCATTCTCTCTTTCTATCATTCTCTCTCTCTAGTATTCTCTCTCTATCATTCTCTCTCTCTACCATTCTCTGTCTATCATTCTCTCTCTATCATTCTCTCTCTCTATCATTTTCTCTCTCCATCGTTCTCTCTCTATCATTCCCTCTCTCTATCATTTTCTCTCTATCATTCTCTCTCTCTATCATTTTCTCTCTATCATTCTCTCTCTCTATCATTTTCTCTCTATCATTCTCTCTCACTATCATTCTCTCTGTCCATCATTCTATCTCTCTATAATTCTCTCTCTATCAGTCTCTCTGTCCATCGTTCTCTCTCTCTATCATTCTCTCTGTCCATCGTTCTCTCTCTCTATCATTCTCTCTGTCCATCGTTCTCTCCCTCTATCATTCTCCGTCTATCATTATCTCTCTCTATCATTCCCTCTCTCTATCATTTTCTCTCCATCATTCTCTCTTTCTATCATTCTCTCTCTATCATTCGCTCTCTATCATTCTCTCTCTCTATCATTCTCTCTCTCTATCATTCTCTCTCTATCATTCTCTGTCTCTATCATTCTCTGTCTATCATTCTCTCTCTCTATCATTTTCTCTCTCTATCATATTCTCTCTATCATTCTCTCTCTATCATTCTCTCTCTCTATCATTCTCTCTCTCTATCTGTCTCTCTCTATCATTCTCTCTCTCTATCATTCTCTCTTTCTATCATTCTCTCTTTCTATCATTCTCTCTCTATCATTCTCTCTTTCTATCATTCTCTCTCTATCATTCTCTCTTTCTATCATTCTCTCTCTATCATTCTCTCTTTCTATCATTCTCCCTCTATCATTCTCTCTCTCTATCATTGTCTCTCTATCATTCTCTCTCTCTATCATTGCCTCTCTCTATCATTTTCTCTCTATCGTTCTCTCTCTATCATTCCCTCTCTCTATCATGTTCTCTCTATCATTCTCTCTCTCTATCATTTTCTCTCTATCATTCTCTCTCTCTATCATTCTCTCTCACTATCATTTTCTCTCTCTATCATCCTCTCTCTCTATCATTCTCTCTCTATCATTCTCTCTCTCTATCATTCTCTCTCTATCATTGTCTCTCTCTATCATTCTCTCTCTCTATCATTCTCTCTCTATCATTCTCTCTCTCTGTCATTTTCTCTCTCCATCATTCTCTCTCTCCATCATTCTCTTTCTCTATCATTCACTCTCTCTCTCTCTCGCTCTCTCTCTCTCTCTATCATTCTCTCTCTCTATCATTTTCTCTCTCAATCATTCTCTCTCTCTATCATTCTCTTTCTGCATCATTCTCTTTCTCTATCATTCTCTCTCTCTCTATCATTCTCTCTCTATCATTCCCTCTCTCTATCATTCTCTCTCTCTATCATTTTCTCTCTATCATTCTCCCTCTCTATCATTCTCTCGCTATCATTCTCTCTATCATTCTCTCTCTCGCTATCATTCTCTCTATCATTCTCTCTCTCTCTATCATTCTCTCTCTCTATCATTCTCTCTTTCTATCATTCTCTCTCTATCATTCTCTCTCTCTATCATTCTTTGTCTATCATTCTCTCTCTATCATTCTCTCTCTCTATCATTTTCTCTATCTATCATTTTCTCTCTATCGTTCTCTCTCTATCATTCCCTCTCTCCATCATTTTCTCTCTATCATTCTCTCTTACTATCATTCTCTCTCTCTATTATTCTCTCGCTATCATTCTCTCCATCATTCTCTCTCTCTCTATCATTCTCTTTCTCTATCATTCTCTCTCTCTATCATTCTCTCTCTCTATCATTCCCTCTCTCTATCATTTTCTCTCTATCATTCTCTCTCTCTATCATTTTCTCTCTATCATTCTCTCTCTCTATCATTTTCTCTCTATCATTCTCTCTCTCTATCATTCTCTCTTACTATCATTCTCTCGCTCTATCATTCTCTCTCTCTCTATCATTCTCTTTCTCTGTCATTCTCTCTCTCTATCATTCTCGCTCTCTATCATTCTCTCCCTCTATCATTCTCTCTCTCTAGCATTCTCTCTCCATCATTCTCTCTCTCTGTCATTCTCTCTCTATCATCCTCTCTCTGTATCATTTTCTCTATCTATCATTTTCTCTCTATCGTTCTCTCTCTACCATTCCCTCTCTCTATCATTTTCTCTCTAGCATTCTCTATCTCTATCATTCTCTCTCTCCATCATTCTCTCTCTATCATTCTCTCGCTATCATTCTCTCTATCATTCTCTCTCTCTCTCTATCATTCTCTTTCTCTATCATTCTCTCTCTCCATCATTCTCTCTCTATCATTCTCTCTCTCTATTATTCTCTCTCTCCATCATTCTCTCTCTATATCATTCTCTTTCTCTATCATTCTCTCTCTCTCTATCATTCTCTCTCTCTCTATCATTCTCTCTCTCTCTATCATTTTCTCTCTATCACTCTCTTTTTCTATCATTCTCTCTCTATCATTCGCTCTCTATCATTCTCTCTCTCTCTATCATTCTCTCTCTCTATCATTCTCTCTCTCCATCATTCTCTCTCTCTATCATTCTCTCTCACTATCATTCTCTCTCTATCATTCTCTCTCACTATCATTCTCTCTGTCCATCATTCTATCTCTCTATAATTCTCTCTCTATCATTCTCTCTGTCCATCGTTTTCTCTCTCTATCATTCTCCGTCTATCATTATCTCTCTCTATCATTCCCTCTCTCTATCATTTTCTCTCTATCATTCTCTCTTTCTATCATTCTCTCTCTATCATTCGCTCTCTATCATTCTCTCTCTCTATCATTCTCTCTCTCTATCATTCTCTCTCTCTATCATTCTCTCTCTATCATTCTCTGTCTCTATCATGCTCTGTCTATCATTCTCTCTCTCTATCATTTTCTCTCTCTATCATATTCTCTCTATCATTCTCTCTCTCTATCATTCTCTCTCTCTATCATTCTCTCTCTATCATTCTCTCTCTCTATCATTCTCTCTTTCTATCATTCTCTCTCTATCATTCTCTGTCTATCATTCTCTCTCTATCATTCTCTCTCTCTATCATTTTCTCTCTCTATCATTTTCTCTTTATCATTCCCTCTCTCTATCATTCTCTCTCTCTATCATTTTCTCTCTATCATTCTCTCTCTCTATCATTCTCTCTATCATTCTCTCTCTCGCTATCATTCTCTCTATCATTCTCTCTCTCTCCATCATTCTCTTTCTCTATCATTCTCTCTCTCTATCATTCTCTCTCTCTATCATTCTCTCTCTCTATCATTCTCTCTTTCTATCATTCTCTCTTTCTATCATTCTCTCTCTATCATTCTCTCTTTCTATCATTCTCTCTCTCTAGTATTCTCTCTCTATCATTCTCTCTCTATCATTCTCTCTCTCTACCATTCTCTGTCTATCATTCTCTCTCTATCATTCTCTCTCTCTATCATTTTCTCTCTCTATTGTTCTCTCTCTATCATTCCCTCCCTCTATCATTTTCTCTCTATCATTCTCTCTCTCTATCATTTTCTCTCTATCATTTTCTCTCTATCATTCTCCCTCTCTATCATTCTCTCTTACTATCATTCTCTCTCTCTATTATTCTCTCGCTATCATTCTCTCTATCATTCTCTCTCTCTCTCTATCATTCTCTTTCTCTATCATTCTCTCTCTCTATCATTCTCTCTCTCTATCTTTCTCTCTCTCTATCATTCTCTCTCTATCATTCTCTCTCTCTATCATTTTCTCTCTCTATCATTTTCTCTCTATCGTTCTCTCTCTATCATTCCCTTTCTCTATCATTTTCTCTTTATCATTCTCTCTCTCTATCATTCTCTCTCTCTATCATTCTCTCGCTATCATTCTCTCTCTCTCTATCATTCTCTCTCTCTATCATTCTCTCTCTCCATCATTCTCTCTCTCTATCATTCTCTCTCTCTATCATTCTCTCTCTCTATCATTCTCTCTGTCCATCATTCTATCTCTCTATAATTCTCTTTCTATCATTCTCTCTGTCCATCGTTCTCTCTCTCTATCATTCTCCATCTATCATTATCTCTCTCCATCATTCCCTCTCTCTATCATTTTCTCTCTATCATTCTCTCTTTCTATCATTCTCTCTCTATCATTCGCTCTCTATCATTCTCTCTCTCTATCATTCTCTCTCTCTATCATTCTCTCTCTATCATTTTCTCTCTCTATCATTTTCTCTCTATCATTCCCTCTCTCTATCATTCTCTCTCTCTCTATCATTTTCTCTCTATCATTCTCTCTCTGTATTATTCTCTCGCTATCATTCTCTCTCTCGCTATCATTCTCTCTATCATTCTCTCTCTCTCTATCATTCTCTTTCTCTATCATTCTCTCTCTCTATCATTCTCTCTCTCTATCATTCTCTCTCTCTATCATTCTCTCTTTCTATCATTCTCTCTTTCTATCATTCTCTCTCTATCATTCTCTCTTTCTATCATTCTCTCTCTCTAGTATTCTCTCTCTATCATTCTCTCTCTCTTCCATTCTCTGTCTATCATTCTCTCTCTATCTTTCTCTCTCTCTATCATTTTCTCTCTCTATCGTTCTCTCTCTATCATTCCCTCTCTCTATCATTTTCTCTCCATCATTCCCTCTCTCTATCATTTTCTCTCTATCATTCTCTCTTTCTATCATTCTCTCTGTATCATTCGCTCTCTATCATTCTCTCTCTCTATCATTCTCTCTCTATCATTCTCTCTGTCCATCATTCTATCTCTCTATAATTCTCTCTCTATCATTCTCTCTGTCCATCGTTCTCTCTCTCTATCATTCTCCGTCTATCATTATCTCTCTCTATCATTCCCTCTCTCTATCATTTCCTCTCTATCATTCTCTCTTTCTATCATTCTCTCTCTATCATTCGCTCTCTATCATTCTCTCTCTCTATCATTCTCTCTCTCTATCATTCTCTCCCTATCATTCTCTGTCTCTATCATTCTCTGTCTATCATTCTCTCTCTCTATCATTTTCTCTCTCTATCATATTCTCTCTATCATTCTCTCTCTATCATTCTCTCTCTCTATCATTCTCTCTCTCTATCATTCTCTCTCTATCATTCTCTCTCTCTATCATTCTCTCTCTATCATTCTCTCTCTCTATCATTTTCTCTCTCTATCATTTTCTCTCTATCATTCCCTCTCTCTATCATACTCTCTCTCTATCATTTTCTCTCTATCATTCTCTCTCTCTATCATTCTCTTGCTATCATTCTCTCTATCATTCTCTCTCTCGCTATCATTCTCTCTATCATTCTCTCTCTCTCTATCATTCTCTTTCTCTATCATTCTCTCTCTCTATCATTCTCGCTCTCTATCATTCTCTCTCTCTATCATTCTCTCTTTCTAACATTCTCTCTTTCTATCATTCTCTCTCTATCATTCTCTCTTTCTATCATTCTCTCTCTCTAGTATTCTCTCTCTATCATTCTCTCTCTCTACCATTCTCTGTCTATCATTCTCTCTCTATCATTCTCTCTCTCTATCATTTTCTCTCTCTATTGTTCTCTCTCTATCATTCCCTCTCTCTATCATTTTCTCTCTATCATTCTCTCTCTCTATCATTTTCTCTCTATCATTCTCTCTCTCTATCATTTTCTCTCTATCATTCTCTCTCTGTATCATTCTCTCTTACTATCATTCTCTCTCTCTATCATTCTCTCGCTATCATTCTCTCTATCATTCTCTCTCTCTCTATCATTCTCTTTCTCTATCATTCTCTCTCTCTATCATTCTCTCTCTCTATCTTTCTCTCTCTCTATCATTCTCTCTCTATCATTCTCTCTCTCTATCATTTTCTCTCTCTATCATTCTCTTTCTCCATCATTCTCTCTCTCCATCATTCTCTTTCTCTATCATTCTCTCTCTCTCTCTCTCTCTCTCTCTCTCTATCATTCTCTCTATCTATCATTTTCTCTGTCTCTATCATTCTCTCTTTCTCTATCATACTCTCTCTCTATCATTCTCTCTCTATCATTCTCTCTCTATCATTCTCTCTCTCTATCATTCTCTCTCTATCATTCTCTCTCTATCATTCTCTCTCTCTATCATTTTCTCTCTCTATCATTTTCTCGCTATCATTCTCTCTCTCTCTATCATTCTCTCTCTCTATCATTCTCTCTCTCCATCATTCTCTCTCTCTATCATTCTCTCTCTCTATCATTCTCTCTCTCTATCATTCTCTCTGTCCATCATTCTATCTCTCTATAATTCTCTTTCTATCATTCTCTCTGTCCATCGTTCTCTCTCTCTATCATTCTCCATCTATCATTATCTCTCTCCATCATTCCCTCTCTCTATCATTTTCTCTCTATCATTCTCTCTTTCTATCATTCTCTCTCTATCATTCGCTCTCTATCATTCTCTCTCTCTATCATTCGCTCTCCATCATTCTCTCTCTCTCTATCGTTCTCTCTCTCTATCATTCTCTCTCTCCATCATTCTCTCTCTCTATCATTCTCTCTCACTATCATTCTCTCTCTATCATTCTCTCTCACTATCATTCTCTCTGTCCATCATTCTATCTCTCTATAATTCTCTCTCTATCATTCTCTCTGTCCATCGTTCTCTCTCTCTATCATTCTCCGTCTATCATTATCTCTCTCTATCATTCCCTCTCTCTATCATTTTCTCTCTATCATTCTCTCTTTCTATCATTCTCTCTCTATCATTCGCTCTCTATCATTCTCTCTCTCTATCATTCTCTCTCTCTATCATTCTCTCTCTATCATTCTCTGTCTCTATCATTCTCTGTCTATCATTCTCTCTCTCTATCATTTTCTCTCTCTATCATATTCTCTCTATCATTCTCTCTCTATCATTCTCTCTCTCTATCATTCTCTCTCTCTATCATTCTCTCTCTATCATTCTCTCTCGCTATCATTCTCTCTTTCTATCATTCTCTCTCTATCATTCTCTCGCCATCATTCTCTCTATCATTCTCTCTCTCTCTATCATTCTCTTTCTCTATCATTCTCTCTCTCTATCATTCTCTCTCTCTCTATCATACTCTCTCTCTATCATTCTCTCTCTATCATTCTCTCTCTATCATTCTCTCTCTCTATCATTTTCTCTCTCTATCATTTTCTCTCTATCGTTCTCTCTCTATCATTCCCTCTCTCTATCATTTTCTCTCTATCATTCTCTCTCTCTATCATTCTCTCTCTCTATCATTCTCTCGCTATCATTCTCTCTCTCTCTATCATTCTCTCTCTCTATCATTCTCTCTCTCCATCATTCTCTCTCTCTATCATTCTCTCTCACTATCATTCTCTCTCTATCATTCTCTCTCACTATCATTCTCTCTGTCCATCATTCTATCTCTCTATAATTCTCTCTCTATCATTCTCTCTGTCCATCGTTCTCTCTGTCTATCATTCTCCGTCTATCATTATCTCTCTCTATCATTCCCTCTCTCTATCATTTCCTCTCTATCATTCTCTCTTTCTATCATTCTCTCTCTATCATTCGCTCTCTATCATTCTCTCTCTCTATCATTCTCTCTCTCTATCATTCTCTCCCTATCATTCTCTGTCTCTATCATTCTCTGTCTATCATTCTCTCTCTCTATCATTTTCTCTCTCTATCATATTCTCTCTATCATTCTCTCTCTATCATTCTCTCTCTCTATCATTCTCTCTCTCTATCATTCTCTCTCTATCATTCTCTCTCTCTATCATTCTCTCTCTATCATTCTCTCTCTCTATCATTTTCTCTCTCTATCATTTTCTCTCTATCATTCCCTCTCTCTATCATACTCTCTCTCTATCATTTTCTCTCTATCATTCTCTCTCTCTATCATTCTCTTGCTATCATTCTCTCTATCATTCTCTCTCTCGCTATCATTCTCTCTATCATTCTCTCTCTCTCTATCATTCTCTTTCTCTATCATTCTCTCTCTCTATCATTCTCGCTCTCTATCATTCTCTCTCTCTATCATTCTCTCTTTCTATCATTCTCTCTTTCTATCATTCTCTCTCTATCATTCTCTCTTTCTATCATTCTCTCTCTCTAGTATTCTCTCTCTATCATTCTCTCTCTCTACCATTCTCTGTCTATCATTCTCTCTCTATCATTCTCTCTCTCTATCATTTTCTCTCTCTATTGTTCTCTCTCTATCATTCCCTCTCTCTATCATTTTCTCTCTATCATTCTCTCTCTCTATCATTTTCGCTCTATCATTCTCTCTCTCTATCATTTTCTCTCTATCATTCTCTCTCTGTATCATTCTCTCTTACTATCATTCTCTCTCTCTATCATTCTCTCGCTATCATTCTCTCTATCATTCTCTCTCTCTCTATCATTCTCTTTCTCTATCATTCTCTCTCTCTATCATTCTCTCTCTCTATCTTTCTCTCTCTCTATCATTCTCTCTCTATCATTCTCTCTCTCTATCATTTTCTCTCTCCATCATTCTCTTTCTCCATCATTCTCTCTCTCCATCATTCTCTTTCTCTATCATTCTCTCTCTCTCTCTCTCTCTCTCTCTCTCTCTCTCTCTCTCTCTATCATTCTCTCTATCTATCATTTTCTCTTTCTCTATCATTCTCTCTTTCTCTATCATACTCTCTCTCTATCATTCTCTCTCTATCATTCTCTCTCTATCATTCTCTCTCTCTATCATTTTCTCTCTCTATCATTTTCTCTCTATCGTTTTCTCTCTATCATTCCCTCTCTCTATCATTTTCTCTCTATCATTCTCTCTCTCTATCATTCTCTCGCTATCATTCTCTCTCCATCATTCTCTCTCTATCATTCTCTCTCTCTATCATTCTCTCTCTCCATCATTCTCTCTCTCTATCATTCTCTCTCACTATCATTCTCTCTCACTATCATTCTCTCTCTCTATCATTCTCTCTCTCTATCATTCTCTTTCTCTATCATTCTCTCTCTCTCTATCATTCTCTCTCTCTCTATCATTTTCACTCTATCACTCTCTCTTTCTATCATTCTCTCTCTATCATTCGCTTTCTCCATCATTCTCTCTCTCCATCATTCTCTTTCTCTATCATTCTCTCTCTCTCTCTCTCTCTCTCTCTCTCTCTCTCTCTCTATCATTCTCTCGCTATCATTCTCTCTATCATTCTCTCTCTCTCTATCATTCTCTTTCTCTATCATTCTCTTTCTCTATCATACTCTCTCTCTATCATTCTCTCTCTATCGTTCTCTCTCTATCATTCTCTCTCTCTATCATTTTCTCTCTCTATCATTTTCTCTCTATCGTTTTCTCTCTATCATTCCCTCTCTCTATCATTTTCGCTCTATCATTCTCTCTCTCTATCATTCTCTCTCTCTATCATTTTCTCTCTCTATCATTTTCTCTCTATCGTTCTCTCTCTATCATTCCCTTTCTCTATCATTTTCTCTTTATCATTCTCTCTCTCTATCATTCTCTCTCTCTATCATTCTCTCGCTATCATTCTCTCTCTCTCTATCATTCTCTCTCTCTATCATTCTCTCTCTCCATCATTCTCTCTCTCTATCATTCTCTCTCTCTATCATTCTCTCTCTCTATCATTCTCTCTGTCCATCATTCTATCTCTCTATAATTCTCTTTCTATCATTCTCTCTGTCCATCGTTCTCTCTCTCTATCATTCTCCATCTATCATTATCTCTCTCCATCATTCCCTCTCTCTATCATTTTCTCTCTATCATTCTCTCTTTCTATCATTCTCTCTCTATCATTCGCTCTCTATCATTCTCTCTCTCTATCATTCGCTCTCCATCATTCTCTCTCTCTCTATCGTTCTCTCTCTCTATCATTCTCTCTCTCCATCATTCTCTCTCTCTATCATTCTCTCTCACTATCATTCTCTCTCTATCATTCTCTCTCACTATCATTCTCTCTGTCCATCATTCTATCTCTCTATAATTCTCTCTCTATCATTCTCTCTGTCCATCGTTCTCTCTCTCTATCATTCTCCGTCTATCATTATCTCTCTCTATCATTCCCTCTCTCTATCATTTTCTCTCTATCATTCTCTCTTTCTATCATTCTCTCTCTATCATTCGCTCTCTATCATTCTCTCTCTCTATCATTCTCTCTCTCTATCATTCTCTCTCTATCATTCTCTGTCTCTATCATTCTCTGTCTATCATTCTCTCTCTCTATCATTTTCTCTCTCTATCATATTCTCTCTATCATTCTCTCTCTATCATTCTCTCTCTCTATCATTCTCTCTCTCTATCATTCTCTCTCTATCATTCTCTCTCGCTATCATTCTCTCTTTCTATCATTCTCTCTCTATCATTCTCTCGCCATCATTCTCTCTATCATTCTCTCTCTCTCTATCATTCTCTTTCTCTATCATTCTCTCTCTCTATCATTCTCTCTCTCTCTATCATACTCTCTCTCTATCATTCTCTCTCTATCATTCTCTCTCTATCATTCTCTCTCTCTATCATTTTCTCTCTCTATCATTTTCTCTCTATCGTTCTCTCTCTATCATTCCCTCTCTCTATCATTTTCTCTCTATAATTCTCTCTCTCTATCATTCTCTCTCTCTATCATTCTCTCGCTATCATTCTCTCTCTCTCTATCATTCTCTCTCTCTATCATTCTCTCTCTCCATCATTCTCTCTCTCTATCATTCTCTCTCACTATCATTCTCTCTCTATCATTCTCTCTCACTATCATTCTCTCTGTCCATCATTCTATCTCTCTATAATTCTCTCTCTATCATTCTCTCTGTCCATCGTTCTCTCTGTCTATCATTCTCCGTCTATCATTATCTCTCTCTATCATTCCCTCTCTCTATCATTTCCTCTCTATCATTCTCTCTTTCTATCATTCTCTCTCTATCATTCGCTCTCTATCATTCTCTCTCTCTATCGGTCTCTCTCTCTATCATTCTCTCCCTATCATTCTCTGTCTCTATCATTCTCTGTCTATCATTCTCTCTCTCTATCATTTTCTCTCTCTATCATATTCTCTCTATCATTCTCTCTCTATCATTCTCTCTCTCTATCATTCTCTCTCTCTATCATTCTCTCTCTATCATTCTCTCTCTCTATCATTCTCTCTCTATCATTCTCTCTCTCTATCATTTTCTCTCTCTATCATTTTCTCTCTATCATTCCCTCTCTCTATCATTCTCTCTCTCTATCATTCTCTTGCTATCATTCTCTCTATCATTCTCTCTCTCGCTATCATTCTCTCTATCATTCTCTCTCTCTCTATCATTCTCTTTCTCTATCATTCTCTCTCTCTATCATTCTCGCTCTCTATCATTCTCTCTCTCTATCATTCTCTCTTTCTATCATTCTCTCTTTCTATCATTCTCTCTCTATCATTCTCTCTTTCTATCATTCTCTCTCTCTAGTATTCTCTCTCTATCATTCTCTCTCTCTACCATTCTCTGTCTATCATTCTCTCTCTATCATTCTCTCTCTCTATCATTTTCTCTCTCTATTGTTCTCTCTCTATCATTCCCTCTCTCTATCATTTTCTCTCTATCATTCTCTCTCTCTATCATTTTCTCTCTATCATTCTCTCTCTCTATCATTTTCTCTCTATCATTCTCTCTCTGTATCATTCTCTCTTACTATCATTCTCTCTCTCTATCATTCTCTCGCTATCATTCTCTCTATCATTCTATCTCTCTCTATCATTCTCTTTCTCTATCATTCTCTCTCTCTATCATTCTCTCTCTCTATCTTTCTCTCTCTCTATCATTCTCTCTCTATCATTCTCTCTCTCTATCATTTTCTCTCTCTATCATTCTCTTTCTCCATCATTCTCTCTCTCCATCATTCTCTTTCTCTATCATTCTCTCTCTCTCTCTCTCTCTCTCTCTCTCTCTCTCTATCATTCTCTCTATCTATCATTTTCTCTTTCTCTATCATTCTCTCTTTCTCTATCATACTCTCTCTCTATCATTCTCTCTCTATCATTCTCTCTCTCTATCATTTTCTCTCTCTATCATTTTCTCTCTATCATTCTCTCTTTCTATCATTCTCTCTCTATCATTCGCTCTCTATCATTCTCTCTCTCTATCATTCTCTCTCTCTATCATTCTCTCCCTATCATTCTCTGTCTCTATCATTCTCTGTCTATCATTCTCTCTCTCTATCATTTTCTCTCTCTATCATATTCTCTCTATCATTCTCTCTCTATCATTCTCTCTCTCTATCATTCTCTCTCTCTATCATTCTCTCTCTATCATTCTCTCTCTCTATCATTCTCTCTCTATCATTCTCTCTCTCTATCATTTTCTCTCTCTATCATTTTCTCTCTATCATTCCCTCTCTCTATCATTCTCTCTCTCTATCATTCTCTTGCTATCATTCTCTCTATCATTCTCTCTCTCGCTATCATTCTCTCTCTCTATCATTCCCTCTCTCTATCATTTTCTCTCTATCATTCTCTCTCTCTATCATTTTCTCTCTATCATTCTCTCTCTCTATCATTTTCTCTCTATCATTCTCTCTCTGTATCATTCTCTCTTACTATCATTCTCTCTCTCTATCATTCTCTCGCTATCATTCTCTCTATCATTCTATCTCTCTCTATCATTCTCTTTCTCTATCATTCTCTCTCTCTATCATTCTCTCTCTCTATCTTTCTCTCTCTCTATCATTCTCTCTCTATCATTCTCTCTCTCTATCATTTTCTCTCTCTATCATTCTCTTTCTCCATCATTCTCTCTCTCCATCATTCTCTTTCTCTATCATTCTCTCTCTCTCTCTCTCTCTCTCTCTCTCTCTCTATCATTCTCTCTATCTATCATTTTCTCTTTCTCTATCATTCTCTCTTTCTCTATCATACTCTCTCTCTATCATTCTCTCTCTATCATTCTCTCTCTCTATCATTTTCTCTCTCTATCATTTTCTCTCTATCGTTTTCTCTCTATCATTCCCTCTCTCTATCATTTTCTCTCTATCATTCTCTCTCTCTATCATTCTCTCGCTATCATTCTCTCTCCATCATTCTCTCTCTATCATTCTCTCTCTCTATCATTCTCTCTCTCCATCATTCTCTCTCTCTATCATTCTCTCTCACTATCATTCTCTCTCACTATCATTCTCTCTCTCTATCATTCTCTCTCTCTATCATTCTCTTTCTCTATCATTCTCTCTCTCTCTATCATTCTCTCTCTCTCTATCATTTTCACTCTATCACTCTCTCTTTCTATCATTCTCTCTCTATCATTCGCTCTCTATCATTCTCTCTCTCTATCATTCTCTCTCTCTATCATTCTCTCTCTATGATTGTCTCTCTCTATCATTCTCTGTCTATCATTCTCTCTCTATCATTCTCTCTCTCTATCATTTTCTCTCGCTATCATCTTCTCTCTATCATTCTCTCTCTATCATTCTCTCTCTCTATCATTCTCTCTCTCTATCATTCTCTCTCTCTATCATTCTCTCTCTATCATTCTCTCTCTCCATCATTCTCTCTTACTATCATTCTCTCTCTCTATCATTCTCTCTCTCTATCATTCTCTCTCTCTATCATTCTCTCTCTATCATTCTCTCTCTCTATCATTCTCTCTCTATCATTGTCTCTCTCTATCATTCTCTCTCTCTATCATTCTCTCTCTCTATCATTTTCTCTCTCCATCATTCTCTTTCTCCATCATTCTCTTTCTCTATCATTCTCTCTCTCTCTCTCTCTCTCTCGCTCTCTCTCATTTTCTCTCTATCATTCTCTCTTTCTATCATTCTCTCTCTATCATTCGCTCTCTATCATTCTCTCTCTCTATCATTCTCTCTCTCTGTCATTCTCTCTTTCTATCATTCTCTCTTTCTATCATTCTCTCTCTCTAGTATTCTCTCTCTATCATTCTCTCTCTCTACCATTCTCTGTCTATCATTCTCTCTCTATCATTCTCTCTCTCTATCATTTTCTCTCTCCATCGTTCTCTCTCTATCATTCCCTCTCTCTATCATTTTCTCTCTATCATTCTCTCTCTCTATCATTTTCTCTCTATCATTCTCTCTCTCTATCATTTTCTCTCTATCATTCTCTCTCACTATCATTCTCTCTGTCCATCATTCTATCTCTCTATAATTCTCTCTCTATCATTCTCTCTGTCCATCGTTCTCTCTCTCTATCATTCTCTCTGTCCATCGTTCTCTCTCTCTATCATTCTCTCTGTCCATCGTTCTCTCCCTCTATCATTCTCCGTCTATCATTATCTCTCTCTATCATTCCCTCTCTCTATCATTTTCTCTCCATCATTCTCTCTTTCTATCATTCTCTCTCTATCATTCGCTCTCTATCATTCTCTCTCTCTATCATTCTCTCTCTCTATCATTCTCTCTCTCTATCATTCTCTCTCTATCATTCTCTGTCTCTATCATTCTCTGTCTATCATTCTCTCTCTCTATCATTTTCTCTCTCTATCATATTCTCTCTATCATTCTCTCTCTATCATTCTCTCTCTCTATCATTCTCTCTCTCTATCTGTCTCTCTCTATCATTCTCTCTCTCTATCATTCTCTCTTTCTATCATTCTCTCTTTCTATCATTCTCTCTCTATCATTCTCTCTTTCTATCATTCTCTCTCTATCATTCTCTCTTTCTATCATTCTCTCTCTATCATTCTCTCTTTCTATCATTCTCTCTTTCTATCATTCTCTCTCTATCATTCTCTCTTTCTATCATTCTCTCTCTCTAGTATTCTCTCTCTATCATTCTCTCTTTCTATCATTCTCTCTCTCTAGTATTCTCTCTCTATCATTCTCTCTCTCTACCATTCTCTGTCTATCATTCTCTCTCTCTATCATTTTCTCTCTCTATCATATTCTCTCTATCATTCTCTCTCTATCATTCTCTCTCTCTATCATTCTCTCTCTCTATCATTCTCTCTCTATCATTCTCTCTCTCTATCATTCTCTCTCTATCATTCTCTCTCTCTATCATTTTCTCTCTCTATCATTTTCTCTCTATCATTCCCTCTCTCTATCATACTCTCTCTCTATCATTTTCTCTCTATCATTCTCTCTCTCTATCATTCTCTTGCTATCATTCTCTCTATCATTCTCTCTCTCGCTATCATTCTCTCTATCATTCTCTCTCTCTCTATCATTCTCTTTCTCTATCATTCTCTCTCTCTATCATTCTCGCTCTCTATCATTCTCTCTCTCTATCATTCTCTCTTTCTAACATTCTCTCTTTCTATCATTCTCTCTCTATCATTCTCTCTTTCTATCATTCTCTCTCTCTAGTATTCTCTCTCTATCATTCTCTCTCTCTACCATTCTCTGTCTATCATTCTCTCTCTATCATTCTCTCTCTCTATCATTTTCTCTCTCTATTGTTCTCTCTCTATCATTCCCTCTCTCTATCATTTTCTCTCTATCATTCTCTCTCTCTATCATTTTCTCTCTATCATTCTCTCTCTCTATCATTTTCTCTCTATCATTCTCTCTCTGTATCATTCTCTCTTACTATCATTCTCTCTCTCTATCATTCTCTCGCTATCATTCTCTCTATCATTCTCTCTCTCTCTATCATTCTCTTTCTCTATCATTCTCTCTCTCTATCATTCTCTCTCTCTATCTTTCTCTCTCTCTATCATTCTCTCTCTATCATTCTCTCTCTCTATCATTTTCTCTCTCTATCATTCTCTTTCTCCATCATTCTCTCTCTCCATCATTCTCTTTCTCTATCATTCTCTCTCTCTCTCTCTCTCTCTCTCTCTCTCTCTCTCTCTATCATTTTCTCTGTCTCTATCATTCTCTCTTTC
Organism: Dyspetes luteomarginatus; assembly: GCA_963669185.1. Taxonomy (NCBI): domain Eukaryota; kingdom Metazoa; phylum Arthropoda; class Insecta; order Hymenoptera; family Ichneumonidae; genus Dyspetes; species Dyspetes luteomarginatus. The sequence goes on from OY769905.1 coordinate 12,497,572, forward strand.
TCTATCATACTCTCTCTCTATCATTCTCTCTCTATCATTCTCTCTCTATCATTCTCTCTCTCTATCATTTTCTCTCTCTATCATTTTCTCTCTATCGTTTTCTCTCTATCATTCCCTCTCTCTATCATTTTCTCTCTATCATTCTCTCTCTCTATCATTCTCTCGCTATCATTCTCTCTCCATCATTCTCTCTCTATCATTCTCTCTCTCTATCATTCTCTCTATCTATCATTTTCTCTTTCTCTATCGTTCTCTCTTTCTCTATCATACTCTCTCTCTATCATTCTCTCTCTATCATTCTCTCTCTATCATTCTCTCTCTCTATCATTTTCTCTCTCTATCATTTTCTCTCTATCGTTCTCTCTCTATCATTCCCTTTCTCTATCATTTTCTCTTTATCATTCTCTCTCTCTATCATTCTCTCTCTCTATCATTCTCTCGCTATCATTCTCTCTCTCTCTATCATTCTCTCTCTCTATCATTCTCTCTCTCCATCATTCTCTCTCTCTATCATTCTCTCTCTCTATCATTCTCTCTCTCTATCATTCTCTCTGTCCATCATTCTATCTCTCTATAATTCTCTTTCTATCATTCTCTCTGTCCATCGTTCTCTCTCTCTATCATTCTCCATCTATCATTATCTCTCTCCATCATTCCCTCTCTCTATCATTTCCTCTCTATCATTCTCTCTTTCTATCATTCTCTCTCTATCATTCGCTCTCTATCATTCTCTCTCTCTATCATTCTCTCTCTCTATCATTCTCTCCCTATCATTCTCTGTCTCTATCATTCTCTGTCTATCATTCTCTCTCTCTATCATTTTCTCTCTCTATCATATTCTCTCTATCATTCGCTCTCTATCATTCTCTCTCTCTATCATTCTCTCTCTCTATCATTCTCTCTCTATCATTCTCTCTCTCTATCATTCTCTCTCTATCATTCTCTCTCTCTATCATTTTCTCTCTCTATCATTTTCTCTCTATCATTCCCTCTCTCTATCATACTCTCTCTCTATCATTTTCTCTCTATCATTCTCTCTCTCTATCATTCTCTTGCTATCATTCTCTCTATCATTCTCTCTCTCGCTATCATTCTCTCTATCATTCTCTCTCTCTCTATCATTCTCTTTCTCTATCATTCTCTCTCTCTATCATTCTCGCTCTCTATCATTCTCTCTCTCTATCATTCTCTCTTTCTATCATTCTCTCTTTCTATCATTCTCTCTCTATCATTCTCTCTTTCTATCATTCTCTCTCTCTAGTATTCTCTCTCTATCATTCTCTCTCTCTACCATTCTCTGTCTATCATTCTCTCTCTATCATTCTCTCTCTCTATCATTTTCTCTCTCTATTGTTCTCTCTCTATCATTCCCTCTCTCTATCATTTTCTCTCTATCATTCTCTCTCTCTATCATTTTCTCTCTATCATTCTCTCTCTCTATCATTTTCTCTCTATCATTCTCTCTCTGTATCATTCTCTCTTACTATCATTCTCTCTCTCTATCATTCTCTCGCTATCATTCTCTCTATCATTCTCTCTCTCTCTATCATTCTCTTTCTCTATCATTCTCTCTCTCTATCATTCTCTCTCTCTATCTTTCTCTCTCTCTATCATTCTGTCTCTATCATTCTCTCTCTCTATCATTTTCTCTCTCTATCATTCTCTTTCTCCATCATTCTCTCTCTCCATCATTCTCTTTCTCTATCATTCTCTCTCTCTCTCTCTCTCTCTCTCTCTCTCTCTCTATCATTCTCTCTATCTATCATTTTCTCTTTCTCTATCATTCTCTCTTTCTCTATCATACTCTCTCTCTATCATTCTCTCTCTATCATTCTCTCTCTATCATTCTCTCTCTCTATCATTTTCTCTCTCTATCATTTTCTCTCTATCGTTTTCTCTCTATCATTCCCTCTCTCTATCATTTTCTCTCTATCATTCTCTCTCTCTATCATTCTCTCGCTATCATTCTCTCTCCATCATTCTCTCTCTATCATTCTCTCTCTCTATCATTCTCTCTCTCCATCATTCTCTCTCTCTATCATTCTCTCTCACTATCATTCTCTCTCACTATCATTCTCTCTCTCTATCATTCTCTCTCTCTATCATTCTCTTTCTCTATCATTCTCTCTCTCTCTATCATTCTCTCTCTCTCTATCATTTTCACTCTATCACTCTCTCTTTCTATCATTCTCTCTCTATCATTCGCTCTCTATCATTCTCTCTCTCTATCATTCTCTCTCTATGATTGTCTCTCTCTATCATTCTCTGTCTATCATTCTCTCTCTATCATTCTCTCTCTCTATCATTCTCTCTCTCTATCATTCTCTCGCTATCATTCTCTCTATCATTCTCTCTCTCTCTATCATTCTCTTTCTCTATCATTCTCTCTCTCTATCATTCTCTCTCTCTATCTTTCTCTCTCTCTATCATTCTCTCTCTATCATTCTCTCTCTCTATCATTTTCTCTCTCTATCATTCTCTTTCTCCATCATTCTCTCTCTCCATCATTCTCTTTCTCTATCATTCTCTCTCTCTCTCTCTCTCTCTCTCTCTCTCTCTCTATCATTCTCTCGCTATCATTCTCTCTATCATTCTCTCTCTCTCTATCATTCTCTTTCTCTATCATTCTCTTTCTCTATCATACTCTCTCTCTATCATTCTCTCTCTATCATTCTCTCTCTATCATTCTCTCTCTCTATCATTTTCTCTCTCTATCATTTTCTCTCTATCGTTTTCTCTCTATCATTCCCTCTCTCTATCATTTTCTCTCTATCATTCTCTCTCTCTATCATTCTCTCGCTATCATTCTCTCTCCATCATTCTCTCTCTATCATTCTCTCTCTCTATCATTCTCTCTATCTATCATTTTCTCTTTCTCTATCGTTCTCTCTTTCTCTATCATACTCTCTCTCTATCATTCTCTCTCTATCATTCTCTCTCTATCATTCTCTCTCTCTATCATTTTCTCTCTCTATCATTTTCTCTCTATCGTTCTCTCTCTATCATTCCCTTTCTCTATCATTTTCTCTTTATCATTCTCTCTCTCTATCATTCTCTCTCTCTATCATTCTCTCGCTATCATTCTCTCTCTCTCTATCATTCTCTCTCTCTATCATTCTCTCTCTCCATCATTCTCTCTCTCTATCATTCTCTCTCTCTATCATTCTCTCTCTCTATCATTCTCTCTGTCCATCATTCTATCTCTCTATAATTCTCTTTCTATCATTCTCTCTGTCCATCGTTCTCTCTCTCTATCATTCTCCATCTATCATTATCTCTCTCCATCATTCCCTCTCTCTATCATTTTCTCTCTATCATTCTCTCTTTCTATCATTCTCTCTCTATCATTCGCTCTCTATCATTCTCTCTCTCTATCATTCGCTCTCCATCATTCTCTCTCTCTCTATCGTTCTCTCTCTCTATCATTCTCTCTCTCCATCATTCTCTCTCTCTATCATTCTCTCTCACTATCATTCTCTCTCTATCATTCTCTCTCACTATCATTCTCTCTGTCCATCATTCTATCTCTCTATAATTCTCTCTCTATCATTCTCTCTGTCCATCGTTCTCTCTCTCTATCATTCTCCGTCTATCATTATCTCTCTCTATCATTCCCTCTCTCTATCATTTTCTCTCTATCATTCTCTCTCTCTATCATTCTCTCTCTATCATTCTCTCTCGCTATCATTCTCTCTTTCTATCATTCTCTCTCTATCATTCTCTCGCCATCATTCTCTCTATCATTCTCTCTCTCTCTATCATTCTCTTTCTCTATCATTCTCTCTCTCTATCATTCTCTCTCTCTCTATCATACTCTCTCTCTATCATTCTCTCTCTATCATTCTCTCTCTATCATTCTCTCTCTCTATCATTTTCTCTCTCTATCATTTTCTCTCTATCGTTCTCTCTCTATCATTCCCTCTCTCTATCATTTTCTCTCTATCATTCTCTCTCTCTATCATTCTCTCGCTATCATTCTCTCTCCATCATTCTCTCTCTATCATTCTCTCTCTCTATCATTCTCTCTCTCCATCATTCTCTCTCTCTATCATTCTCTCTCACTATCATTCTCTCTCACTATCATTCTCTCTCTCTATCATTCTCTCTCTCTATCATTCTCTTTCTCTATCATTCTCTCTCTCTCTATCATTCTCTCTCTCTCTATCATTTTCACTCTTTCACTCTCTCTTTCTATCATTCTCTCTCTATCATTCGCTCTCTATCATTCTCTCTCTCTATCATTCTCTCTCTCTATCATTCTCTCTCTATGATTGTCTCTCTCTATCATTCTCTGTCTATCATTCTCTCTCTATCATTCTCTCTCTCTATCATTTTCTCTCGCTATCATCTTCTCTCTATCATTCTCTCTCTATCATTCTCTCTCTCTATCATTCTCTCTCTCTATCATTCTCTCTCTCTATCATTCTCTCTCTATCATTCTCTCTCTCCATCATTCTCTCTTACTATCATTCTCTCTCTCTATCATTCTCTCTCTCTATCATTCTCTCTCTCTATCATTCTCTCTCTATCATTCTCTCTCTCTATCATTCTCTCTCTATCATTGTCTCTCTCTATCATTCTCTCTCTCTATCATTCTCTCTCTCTATCATTTTCTCTCTCCATCATTCTCTTTCTCCATCATTCTCTTTCTCTATCATTCTCTCTCTCTCTCTCTCTCTCTCGCTCTCTCTCATTTTCTCTCTATCATTCTCTCTTTCTATCATTCTCTCTCTATCATTCGCTCTCTATCATTCTCTCTCTCTATCATTCTCTCTCTCTGTCATTCTCTCTTTCTATCATTCTCTCTTTCTATCATTCTCTCTCTCTAGTATTCTCTCTCTATCATTCTCTCTCTCTACCATTCTCTGTCTATCATTCTCTCTCTATCATTCTCTCTCTCTATCATTTTCTCTCTCCATCGTTCTCTCTCTATCATTCCCTCTCTCTATCATTTTCTCTCTATCATTCTCTCTCTCTATCATTTTCTCTCTATCATTCTCTCTCTCTATCATTTTCTCTCTATCATTCTCTCTCACTATCATTCTCTCTGTCCATCATTCTATCTCTCTATAATTCTCTCTCTATCATTCTCTCTGTCCATCGTTCTCTCTCTCTATCATTCTCTCTGTCCATCGTTCTCTCTCTCTATCATTCTCTCTGTCCATCGTTCTCTCCCTCTATCATTCTCCGTCTATCATTATCTCTCTCTATCATTCCCTCTCTCTATCATTTTCTCTCCATCATTCTCTCTTTCTATCATTCTCTCTCTATCATTCGCTCTCTATCATTCTCTCTCTCTATCATTCTCTCTCTCTATCATTCTCTCTCTCTATCATTCTCTCTCTATCATTCTCTGTCTCTATCATTCTCTGTCTATCATTCTCTCTCTCTATCATTTTCTCTCTCTATCATATTCTCTCTATCATTCTCTCTCTATCATTCTCTCTCTCTATCATTCTCTCTCTCTATCTGTCTCTCTCTATCATTCTCTCTCTCTATCATTCTCTCTTTCTATCATTCTCTCTTTCTATCATTCTCTCTCTATCATTCTCTCTTTCTATCATTCTCTCTCTATCATTCTCTCTTTCTATCATTCTCTCTCTATCATTCTCTCTTTTTATCATTCTCTCTTTCTATCATTCTCTCTCTATCATTCTCTCTTTCTATCATTCTCTCTCTCTAGTATTCTCTCTCTATCATTCTCTCTTTCTATCATTCTCTCTCTCTAGTATTCTCTCTCTATCATTCTCTCTCTCTACCATTCTCTGTCTATCATTCTCTCTCTCTATCATTTTCTCTCTCTATCATATTCTCTCTATCATTCTCTCTCTATCATTCTCTCTCTCTATCATTCTCTCTCTCTATCATTCTCTCTCTATCATTCTCTCTCTCTATCATTCTCTCTCTATCATTCTCTCTCTCTATCATTTTCTCTCTCTATCATTTTCTCTCTATCATTCCCTCTCTCTATCATACTCTCTCTCTATCATTTTCTCTCTATCATTCTCTCTCTCTATCATTCTCTTGCTATCATTCTCTCTATCATTCTCTCTCTCGCTATCATTCTCTCTATCATTCTCTCTCTCTCTATCATTCTCTTTCTCTATCATTCTCTCTCTCTATCATTCTCGCTCTCTATCATTCTCTCTCTCTATCATTCTCTCTTTCTAACATTCTCTCTTTCTATCATTCTCTCTCTATCATTCTCTCTTTCTATCATTCTCTCTCTCTAGTATTCTCTCTCTATCATTCTCTCTCTCTACCATTCTCTGTCTATCATTCTCTCTCTATCATTCTCTCTCTCTATCATTTTCTCTCTCTATTGTTCTCTCTCTATCATTCCCTCTCTCTATCATTTTCTCTCTATCATTCTCTCTCTCTATCATTTTCTCTCTATCATTCTCTCTCTCTATCATTTTCTCTCTATCATTCTCTCTCTGTATCATTCTCTCTTACTATCATTCTCTCTCTCTATCATTCTCTCGCTATCATTCTCTCTATCATTCTCTCTCTCTCTATCATTCTCTTTCTCTATCATTCTCTCTCTCTATCATTCTCTCTCTCTATCTTTCTCTCTCTCTATCATTCTCTCTCTATCATTCTCTCTCTCTATCATTTTCTCTCTCTATCATTCTCTTTCTCCATCATTCTCTCTCTCCATCATTCTCTTTCTCTATCATTCTCTCTCTCTCTCTCTCTCTCTCTCTCTCTCTCTCTATCATTTTCTCTGTCTCTATCATTCTCTCTTTCTCTATCATACTCTCTCTCTATCATTCTCTCTCTATCATTCTCTCTCTATCATTCTCTCTCTCTATCATTTTCTCTCTCTATCATTTTCTCTCTATCGTTTTCTCTCTATCATTCCCTCTCTCTATCATTTTCTCTCTATCATTCTCTCTCTCTATCATTCTCTCGCTATCATTCTCTCTCCATCATTCTCTCTCTATCATTCTCTCTCTCTATCATTCTCTCTATCTATCATTTTCTCTTTCTCTATCGTTCTCTCTTTCTCTATCATACTCTCTCTCTATCATTCTCTCTCTATCATTCTCTCTCTATCATTCTCTCTCTCTATCATTTTCTCTCTCTATCATTTTCTCTCTATCGTTCTCTCTCTATCATTCCCTTTCTCTATCATTTTCTCTTTATCATTCTCTCTCTCTATCATTCTCTCTCTCTATCATTCTCTCGCTATCATTCTCTCTCTCTCTATCATTCTCTCTCTCTATCATTCTCTCTCTCCATCATTCTCTCTCTCTATCATTCTCTCTCTCTATCATTCTCTCTCTCTATCATTCTCTCTGTCCATCATTCTATCTCTCTATAATTCTCTTTCTATCATTCTCTCTGTCCATCGTTCTCTCTCTCTATCATTCTCCATCTATCATTATCTCTCTCCATCATTCCCTCTCTCTATCATTTCCTCTCTATCATTCTCTCTTTCTATCATTCTCTCTCTATCATTCGCTCTCTATCATTCTCTCTCTCTATCATTCTCTCTCTCTATCATTCTCTCCCTATCATTCTCTGTCTCTATCATTCTCTGTCTATCATTCTCTCTCTCTATCATTTTCTCTCTCTATCATATTCTCTCTATCATTCGCTCTCTATCATTCTCTCTCTCTATCATTCTCTCTCTCTATCATTCTCTCTCTATCATTCTCTCTCTCTATCATTCTCTCTCTATCATTCTCTCTCTCTATCATTTTCTCTCTCTATCATTTTCTCTCTATCATTCCCTCTCTCTATCATACTCTCTCTCTATCATTTTCTCTCTATCATTCTCTCTCTCTATCATTCTCTTGCTATCATTCTCTCTATCATTCTCTCTCTCGCTATCATTCTCTCTATCATTCTCTCTCTCTCTATCATTCTCTTTCTCTATCATTCTCTCTCTCTATCATTCTCGCTCTCTATCATTCTCTCTCTCTATCATTCTCTCTTTCTATCATTCTCTGTTCAGTGCCTGAGCGTCGTGGTGCCCGTGCCATTGCGATCTCCATGCGAGCCGCGCTCGAACGACTCGTGTCCACAGGGATGCCAAATCTCGCGTGGACAAGGAGGCGAGCGCGCATTACACATTTACAAAAGAAAAAGAGTCGATCACGGTCGTCCGTCGAGTGACGATCGCCGGTGACGCGTATGGCGAGAGAGTCCAAGCGCTCTCTCATATACGACAAGGCGAATAGGGCCCGAGTGTCCTCTTTGTCTACACGGGACCGAGTGCCCACACACATACACATACCAGGGGGTCTTGCATCCTATCACTATACGAACGAGAGGCCCGAATATACTCTCATCTAGAGTCCAAGCGCTCTCTCATATACGACAAGGCGAATAGGGCCCGAGTGTCCTTTTTGTCCACACGGGACCGAGTGCCCACACACATACACATAGCAGGGGTCTTGCACCCTATCACTATACGAACGAGAGGCCCGAATACACTCTCATCTACGTTCGCTCTACGGAGCAATACAAATTCACGTGTGCGACACACGCTTTTATACGCTTGTGAATAATCTTCATGACGTCGTGGGTTTTTATGCCGCAAGGCTTTTCCCACAAAGAGCCAATAAACATATACAAATTCGATGGCTCAAACACGCGAGTTTTTTATTTAATAAAAACCTCATCCTCTATCCTTCGTCCGAAGAAAAAAGATTCAAGTCAAAACTACGAGGCAACTTCGCCTATGAAGAAGCTTCGACAATACAAATTGGTGTCAGAAGTGGGATTCGAACCCACGCCCACAGAGAGGACCAGAAAAAGTGCAAAAGTGCATCGCATTATCGAAAAGACGACTCTGCTACCGACCGACCATTGCCTCCGGACCTCGCCACCCCCAGCTCGTCATCTGTGGAACACGATCATCATCTCCAAAATATAAGTATTCAATCATTTCTAAATTCTTATACAGCATTATTTTTGGCGTTATACGTCTTCTTCATGATTCAAACGTTCGACATAGTCCAAAATATATTTCTTTTCGTTCTGTTCAACGTACGCTTTGTACGAAGAACGTCGCATGTATATATTCGGTTATCGCGTTTATAAAAAGCATAGGCCGCGTTGACCTGAGGGTCTCGATTTACGAGCGCTCAAGGGTATACCCTATATATACTCCGGGACTTGTTTACTTTAACTCGGGCCGTGCTCGGTCTCTAATTCTTTGTCGGGGTCGTGCGAGTTGGTACGTGTTTTTTCGGAAAAATATGCGCTACATGTGGAAAGGCTCGAGAGCTTACCCTTAAAAGTCAGTTGCAATACGACATTCAACGCAAGACATCGTGTCTCTCAGTTCGAAGTGTCGATACGTATTCCTTGTCAAATATCTCCGAAATATTTACTCGGTTCGTGTTCAGTCGAAATGGCTAACCGTGTAAAGTTTATTCATCAAAAACGCGCGACCTTGAAAGCGCAAATAACCAAACTCGAGAAAATCGCGGAAGATGCGGAATTAGATCCCGCGAATGTAAAAATGCGTTTAGATCGTGTCAAAGAACAATTTCGTGCATACGAAGAATTGCGCGATGAACTCGTGTTATTGGTCGAGGAAGAGAACGATCAAGTCGACGATTTCGACGAATTGCAAGATCGATTCTACGCGGTCGTGACAAAGATCGAGGCAGACTTGCCAGCGACAACGCCACAACCTCCGAATGTGTTAAACGTGACTTCTCTGCCGATCGATGGCACGCGTCGACTAAAATTACCGGTCGCGGATCTCCCGAAATTCGACGGGAATATCGAGAAGTGGCTCTCATTTAAAAGTACGTTTCTTACGATGATCGATTCTCGCGAAGATATAACGAAATTGCAAAAATTCCTTTATCTGAAGAATTGTCTCGAGGGTGACGCGTTAAATAAAATCTTGATTTATAACGTGAGCGAAGACAATTACGATACAGCGTGGAAGTTACTCTTAGATTCGTACGACAAGGTCCGAATCCTTATCGTGAAACATCTCGACGCGATCCTCGAGCTACCCGCGGTAACAAAGGCGTCGCATAAGGTTTGGCGAGACTCGTCGACGACATGCGTCAGCATGTGAACATGCTCGCGTCGATGGACGTTATACCGGACGAACATTTGTTGGTCCGGATAATCGAACGCGCGCTCCCCAACAATATTCGGATAAAGTGGGAAGAAACGCTCAATCTCGATATCTCTCCGACGCTCGCGCAAATATACAAATTCGTTTCCGAGACCGCGTTCCGTTTGTGCTCCATCGAGCAGGATGCCTCGCGTTCGAAACAAGAACTTAACAACAAACGATCGCTCTCTGGTAATAAAGAACGAAGCGGATTCAAGACGCGACGGGGAGAAAACGGCGCTCACACCCTCGCGACCGGCACGTCAGCAAAGTGCGTAGTATGCAAGAAAGAAATTCATCCCGCGTATCAGTGTCGCGAATTTCAAAGGATGACGGTGCCACAGCGGTGGAATCTCGTCAAGGGGGCGTCCCTGTGTAAAAACTGTCTGCGCCCACACGGGGGTAAATGCGCCTTCACGCATTGCAAAAAATGCTCGAGGTATCATCACACTCTCCTGCACAGCGATCCTTCTGCTGCAGCCCCCCACGCGACTCAACCAGGGGAAAAATCGGACGCGACGACCGATTCGACAACAAAGGTAAATTCGAAATATCACGAAATAATTGCACACAGTTTTACGTCGCGAGCTTTACAATCACAGCTAATGCTGAGCGCTCAAATACGCGTCAAGGACTTGCGCGGCCAGTTCGTAAAATGTCGTGCATTATTAGATACATGTGCAACGGCACATTTTATCACAGAGGATCTCGTGACAAAATTAAATTTACCGATACGCGCGTGCTCGATCTCGGTGGGAATGATCGACGACGCGAATACGATGTCTAAGGGCACGGTCGAGTGCACGTTTTATTCGATACACAATAATTTCAATAAAACTCTCACGTTTCTGATTATCCCGAAAATCGCGGATAATGCACCGAACGAAATTTTCCCTCGCGAATCAATCGATATACCGCGAAACGTAAGTTTGGCCGATCCGCAATTTCATTTGCCTCAAAAAATCGACGTCCTTATCGGGTCAGGGGCAACATTGTCATTATTATCGATCGGACAGTGTGATCTATCTCGCGACGGCTGCGATCTCTTTTTACAGAAAACCCAGCTCGGCTGGGCCGTCGCCGGCGGTAGAACAAACAATACGGTCGGGAAACGGGTATCGTGCCAATTAACCGAATTAAAAGAACAAATCGAGAAATTCTGGTTACTCGATGACGCAAGCGCGAGTCAGATAAAATTATCGCAAAATACGGACTGCGAAGCTCATTTTATTCAAAACGTTACTCGCGATTCGTCGGGACGGTACGTCGTTCATCTGCCGTTTCGCAGCGCAGATCGAGATCTCGGCGACTCTCGATCAATAGCCTTACGACGATTCGTCGGCTTGCAGAGAAAACTCAGCACAAATTCGATCCTTAAACAGGAATATTACAGAGTTATGAACGAGTACATCGAGCTAGGTCATATGTCACTCGTCGTCGACGAATCGCAACCCGGGTATTATCTCCCACACCACGCGGTTATAAAATCAACAAGCGCTACGACCAAGACTCGAGTTGTCTTCGACGCGTCCGCGAAGACGAGCAAAGGAATCTCGCTTAACGATACGTTAATGGTCGGCCCGACCATACAATTAAAATTATTCGAACATCTGATACGGTTTCGCAGTCACAAATACGTCATAACCGCGGATATCGCAAAAATGTATCGACAAGTCTGGGTTCATCCCAGCGACCGTCGCTATCAACGAATTTTTTGGCTCCATAACGAGAGAACACGCGTATTCGAGTTAAACACGGTGACATTCGGCGTATCGGCGGCTCCGTTTCTCGCAATACGAACTGTACAGAAACTCGCGAGCGACGAGAGCGCGGATTATCCAATCGGCGCCGAGGCCTTGACGCGCGACTTATACGTCGACGATCTGTTATCGGGAGCGGACACGTTCGATAAAATCGTACAAATTCGAGACGAAGTCATCGAAATATTGAAGTGCGGTGGATTCGATATTCGTCAATGGGCGTCCAATCATCCGCGAGCTTTAAACAATCTGACCGAGAAAACTTCAAATATCGAATTTTTAACAGACGAGAATCCCGTGCACAAGACACTCGGTATCTCGTGGAACGCGCGAAATGACGATTTACTATACACGGTAAAACGTATTGAGCCCTCCGAAAGGGTCACTAAACGATATATATTGTCCGAAATTGCTAAAATTTTCGACCCCCTCGGTCTACTCGGTCCGGTCATTCTCGTCTCCAAGGTGCTTATGCAGCGCTGTTGGAAGGCAAAAACTACCTGGGACGAATCCGTGCCCAGCGCTTTAGACTCCGCGTGGCGATCGTTCGCGGAACAACTCTCGTTAATCGACAATCTAAAAATTGATCGATACGTCTCGATAAATGACCCAATCGATATCCAAATTCACGGATTTTGCGACGCGAGTAACACAGGCTACGGGGCTTGTATATACGTGCGCTCTTGCGATCAGAAAGGCGAAATTCGTGTGAGACTTATCTGCTCAAAGGGGCGCGTCGCCCCGCTGAAAGATCAAACGACCCCGCGACTCGAACTCTGCGGCGCGTTGACACTCGCTCGTCTATATCACGAGATCCGCGAAGTATTAACCTTTCGCGTTGACAAGACAATTTTTTGGTCAGACTCGACTACAGTTTTACAATGGCTGAAAAAACATCCGAGCATCCTAAAGGTGTTCGAAGCGAATCGCGTCGCGCAAATACAAGAGGTCAGTAAAACCGCGGAGTGGCGACACATTCGAACCGATCAAAATCCGGCAGACGCGTTATCGCGAGGTCAACTCCCTCGAGAATTTATGAGCAATGACTCGTGGTTCCGGGGGCCTTCGTGGCTGGCCCAGCCTGAATCCGTGTGGCCTCAAATTGCCGTGGCACATTCGAAAGATTTACCCGGAATCAAAAAATTATTTTGCATGGCCTCGCAATTAAAATCGGAAGAAATTTTCGAAAAATTCTCGTCCTATACGCGATTGATCCGCGTCATCGCGTACTGCTTACGATTCTTACGCGACAATAAAGCCATAGGCGCGTTAACAATCGAAGAAATTAGCGAGGCCGAGTACCGCGTTATTCGATTAATACAACGAGCGCACTTTCAAGACGAGATCAATCGTCTCTTGTCCAAAGAAAAGGTAAAATGCGCAAAACTCGGATCTCTGAACCCGTTAGTCGACAAAAAAGGCTTGCTTCGCGTTGGTGGTCGCATAAACAAAGCCGATATCTCGCTGGATCAAAAGAATCCAATGCTTCTTCCATCGCGACGTTACGTAACCGATCTTTTGATTCGACATACACACGAGAAATTCTATCATGCCGGAATTCAATCGACATTATACAATATTCGGCAAAGATTTTGGATCTTAGACGGCAGAAATCAAATTCGTAAAATCGTTCAACGATGCGTGAGATGCATCCGGTTTCGCGCCGTACCGGGAACGTATCAAATGGCCGACTTGCCTAAATCGAGAGTAGATAACGCGCCGGCGTTTTATCACACGGGAGTCGATTATTTCGGTCCCATACTCGTCAAAGAGAAAAAACATCGTAATCGCGGTAGCGTGAAGGTTTATGGCTGCGTATTCATATGCATGTCGACAAAAGCTATTCACGTCGAGATCGCGAGCGACCTCACGACAGACGCGTTCCTCGCGGCTTTACGACGATTCACAAGTCGTCGGGGTATTCCGGGGCATATTTATTCCGATAACGGGACAAATTTTGTTGGAGCGAACAGTCAATTTCGCGAATTTTACGCATTGAGAGAATCCGAAGAATTTCGCTCTCAATTATACGCATTCACGTCAAACAGAAAAATCGAATGGCATTTTAATCCGCCCCTCTCACCTCATTTTGGAGGTATTTGGGAGGCGGCCGTAAAATCGTGTAAACACCATCTCAAGCGCGTAATGCGCGATCTTTTGTTTACATACGAAGAGCTAACCACTCTAGCAATCGAAGTCGAAGCCATTCTAAACTCTCGTCCATTGTGCCCTATTTCGACAGATCCGAATGATCCAATCGCTTTAACTCCTGCGCATTTTCTTGTCGGTCGACCTCTCACAATGCTGCCGGAAAATGATTTTTCGCTTGTTCCAGATAACCGATTGTCGTCGTGGCAACTAATTACGAAAACCCGGCAAGAATTCTGGCGCAGATGGCAACTCGAATACCTAAGCGAGTTGCAAAAACGACAAAAATGGATAAATCCATCCAAGAACATCGCACAGGACGCTGTCGTCCTATTAATCGACAAGAATCAACCTTGTATGCAGTGGCGCCTGGGTCGGGTGGTCGAGCTGCATCCGGGGGACGATGGCGTGGTCAGAGTCGTCACCGTGAAAACAACGCACGGAATCTACAAGCGCAACACAAAATCGATTTGCGCATTACCCATAAGCGCATGAAAATATCGTCAACCGCTAAACGATAGACGATAAAATGACAAATTTCTCATTTTTTAATTTTCAAATTTCTCAGTTAATTTCTCAGTTATACGAAGTCAATTTCTGCTCATTCAAAATTCATTCAACATGAAACGAAAGATGTAACCTGACAATATCTGTATTACATTCCAATTACGTATTCCGATCTAAGATAATGATTTATAAAAGAATCGATTATAATAAGTTCAAGACATGTACTTTTTGAATAATTTTGTTCGTTATCACTCCCAACGGGGGGAGGATGTTCAGTGCCTGAGCGTCGTGGTGCCCGTGCCATTGCGATCTCCATGCGAGCCGCGCTCGAACGACTCGTGTCCACAGGGATGCCAAATCTCGCGTGGACAAGGAGGCGAGCGCGCATTACACATTTACAAAAGAAAAAGAGTCGATCACGGTCGTCCGTCGAGTGACGATCGCCGGTGACGCGTATGGCGAGAGAGTCCAAGCGCTCTCTCATATACGACAAGGCGAATAGGGCCCGAGTGTCCTCTTTGTCTACACGGGACCGAGTGCCCACACACATACACATACCAGGGGGTCTTGCATCCTATCACTATACGAACGAGAGGCCCGAATATACTCTCATCTAGAGTCCAAGCGCTCTCTCATATACGACAAGGCGAATAGGGCCCGAGTGTCCTTTTTGTCCACACGGGACCGAGTGCCCACACACATACACATAGCAGGGGTCTTGCACCCTATCACTATACGAACGAGAGGCCCGAATACACTCTCATCTACGTTCGCTCTACGGAGCAATACAAATTCACGTGTGCGACACACGCTTTTATACGCTTGTGAATAATCTTCATGACGTCGTGGGTTTTTATGCCGCAAGGCTTTTCCCACAAAGAGCCAATAAACATATACAAATTCGATGGCTCAAACACGCGAGTTTTTTATTTAATAAAAACCTCATCCTCTATCCTTCGTCCGAAGAAAAAAGATTCAAGTCAAAACTACGAGGCAACTTCGCCTATGAAGAAGCTTCGACAATACATTCTCTCTTTCTATCATTCTCTCTCTATCATTCTCTCTTTCTATCATTCTCTCTCTCTAGTATTCTCTCTCTATCATTCTCTCTCTCTACCATTCTCTGTCTATCATTCTCTCTCTATCATTCTCTCTCTCTATCATTTTCTCTCTCTATTGTTCTCTCTCTATCATTCCCTCTCTCTATCATTTTCTCTCTATCATTCTCTCTCTCTATCATTTTCTCTCTATCATTCTCTCTCTCTATCATTTTCTCTCTATCATTCTCTCTCTGTATCATTCTCTCTTACTATCATTCTCTCTCTCTATCATTCTCTCGCTATCATTCTCTCTATCATTCTCTCTCTCTCTATCATTCTCTTTCTCTATCATTCTCTCTCTCTATCATTCTCTCTCTCTATCTTTCTCTCTCTCTATCATTCTCTCTCTATCATTCTCTCTCTCTATCATTTTCTCTCTCTATCATTCTCTTTCTCCATCATTCTCTCTCTCCATCATTCTCTTTCTCTATCATTCTCTCTCTCTCTCTCTCTCTCTCTCTCTCTCTCTCTATCATTCTCTCTATCTATCATTTTCTCTTTCTCTATCATTCTCTCTTTCTCTATCATACTCTCTCTCTATCATTCTCTCTCTATCATTCTCTCTCTATCATTCTCTCTCTCTATCATTTTCTCTCTCTATCATTTTCTCTCTATCGTTTTCTCTCTATCATTCCCTCTCTCTATCATTTTCTCTCTATCATTCTCTCTCTCTATCATTCTCTCGCTATCATTCTCTCTCCATCATTCTCTCTCTATCATTCTCTCTCTCTATCATTCTCTCTCTCCATCATTCTCTCTCTCTATCATTCTCTCTCACTATCATTCTCTCTCACTATCATTCTCTCTCTCTATCATTCTCTCTCTCTATCATTCTCTTTCTCTATCATTCTCTCTCTCTCTATCATTCTCTCTCTCTCTATCATTTTCACTCTATCACTCTCTCTTTCTATCATTCTCTCTCTATCATTCGCTCTCTATCATTCTCTCTCTCTATCATTCTCTCTCTCTATCATTCTCTCTCTATGATTGTCTCTCTCTATCATTCTCTGTCTATCATTCTCTCTCTATCATTCTCTCTCTCTATCATTCTCTCTCTCTATCATTCTCTCGCTATCATTCTCTCTATCATTCTCTCTCTCTCTATCATTCTCTTTCTCTATCATTCTCTCTCTCTATCATTCTCTCTCTCTATCTTTCTCTCTCTCTATCATTCTCTCTCTATCATTCTCTCTCTCTATCATTTTCTCTCTCTATCATTCTCTTTCTCCATCATTCTCTCTCTCCATCATTCTCTTTCTCTATCATTCTCTCTCTCTCTCTCTCTCTCTCTCTCTCTCTCTCTATCATTCTCTCGCTAACATTCTCTCTCTCTCTATCATTCTCTTTCTCTATCATTCTCTTTCTCTATCATACTCTCTCTCTATCATTCTCTCTCTATCATTCTCTCTCTATCATTCTCTCTCTCTATCATTTTCTCTCTCTATCATTTTCTCTCTATCGTTTTCTCTCTATCATTCCCTCTCTCTATCATTTTCTCTCTATCATTCTCTCTCTCTATCATTCTCTCGCTATCATTCTCTCTCCATCATTCTCTCTCTATCATTCTCTCTCTCTATCATTCTCTCTATCTATCATTTTCTCTTTCTCTATCGTTCTCTCTTTCTCTATCATACTCTCTCTCTATCATTCTCTCTCTATCATTCTCTCTCTATCATTCTCTCTCTCTATCATTTTCTCTCTCTATCATTTTCTCTCTATCGTTCTCTCTCTATCATTCCCTTTCTCTATCATTTTCTCTTTATCATTCTCTCTCTCTATCATTCTCTCTCTCTATCATTCTCTCGCTATCATTCTCTCTCTCTCTATCATTCTCTCTCTCTATCATTCTCTCTCTCCATCATTCTCTCTCTCTATCATTCTCTCTCTCTATCATTCTCTCTCTCTATCATTCTCTCTGTCCATCATTCTATCTCTCTATAATTCTCTTTCTATCATTCTCTCTGTCCATCGTTCTCTCTCTCTATCATTCTCCATCTATCATTATCTCTCTCCATCATTCCCTCTCTCTATCATTTTCTCTCTATCATTCTCTCTTTCTATCATTCTCTCTCTATCATTCGCTCTCTATCATTCTCTCTCTCTATCATTCGCTCTCCATCATTCTCTCTCTCTCTATCGTTCTCTCTCTCTATCATTCTCTCTCTCCATCATTCTCTCTCTCTATCATTCTCTCTCACTATCATTCTCTCTCTATCATTCTCTCTCACTATCATTCTCTCTGTCCATCATTCTATCTCTCTATAATTCTCTCTCTATCATTCTCTCTGTCCATCGTTCTCTCTCTCTATCATTCTCCGTCTATCATTATCTCTCTCTATCATTCCCTCTCTCTATCATTTTCTCTCTATCATTCTCTCTCTCTATCATTCTCTCTCTATCATTCTCTCTCGCTATCATTCTCTCTTTCTATCATTCTCTCTCCATCATTCTCTCGCCATCATTCTCTCTATCATTCTCTCTCTCTCTATCATTCTCTTTCTCTATCATTCTCTCTCTCTATCATTCTCTCTCTCTCTATCATACTCTCTCTCTATCATTCTCTCTCTATCATTCTCTCTCTATCATTCTCTCTCTCTATCATTTTCTCTCTCTATCATTTTCTCTCTATCGTTCTCTCTCTATCATTCCCTCTCTCTATCATTTTCTCTCTATCATTCTCTCTCTCTATCATTCTCTCTCTCTATCATTCTCTCGCTATCATTCTCTCTCTATTATTCTCTCTCACTATCATTCTCTCTGTCCATCATTCTATCTCTCTATAATTCTCTCTCTATCATTCTCTCTGTCCATCGTTCTCTCTCTCTATCATTCTCCGTCTATCATTATCTCTCTCTATCATTCCCTCTCTCTATCATTTTCTCTCTATCATTCTCTCTTTCTATCATTCTCTCTCTATCATTCGCTCTCTATCATTCTCTCTCTCTATCATTCTCTCTCTCTATCATTCTCTCTCTATCATTCTCTGTCTCTATCATTCTCTGTCTATCATTCTCTCTCTCTATCATTTTCTCTCTCTATCATTCTCTCTCTATCATTCTCTGTCTCTATCATTCTCTGTCTATCATTCTCTCTCTCTATCATTTTCTCTCTCTATCATATTCTCTCTATCATTCTCTCTCTATCATTCTCTCTCTCTATCATTCTCTCTCTCTATCATTATCTCTCTATCATTCTCTCTCTCTCTATCATTCTCTCTCTCTATCATTCTCTTTCTCTATCATTCTCTCTCTCTCTATCATTCTCTCTCTCTCTATCATTTTCACTCTATCACTCTCTCTTTCTATCATTCTCTCTCTATCATTCGCTCTCTATCATTCTCTCTCTCTATCATTCTCTCTCTCTATCATTCTCTCTCTATGATTGTCTCTCTCTATCATTCTCTGTCTATCATTCTCTCTCTATCATTGTCTCTCTCTATCATTTTCTCTCTCTATCATCTTCTCTCTATCATTCTCTCTCTATCATTCTCTCTCTCTATCATTCTCTCTCTCTATCATTCTCTCTCTCTATCATTCTCTCTCTATCATTCTCTCTCTCCATCATTCTCTCTTACTATCATTCTCTCTCTCTATCATTCTCTCTCTCTATCATTCTCTCTCTCCATCATTCTCTCTCTATCATTCTCTCTCTCTATCATTCTCTCTCTATCATTGTCTCTCTCTATCATTCTCTCTCTCTATCATTCTCTCTCTATCATTCTCTCTCACTATCATTCTCTCTGTCCATCAGTCTATCTCTCTATAATTCTCTCTCTATCATTCTCTCTGTCCATCGTTCTCTCTCTCTATCATTCTCCGTCTATCATTATCTCTCTCTATCATTCCCTCTCTCTATCATTTTCTCTCTATCATTCTCTCTTTCTATCATTCTCTCTCTATCATTCGCTCTCTATCATTCTCTCTCTCTATCATTCTCTCTCTCTATCATTCTCTCTCTATCATTCTCTGTCTCTATCATTCTCTGTCTATCATTCTCTCTCTCTATCATTTTCTCTCTCTATCATATTCTCTCTATCATTCTCTCTCTATCATTCTCTCTCTCTATCATTCTCTCTCTCTATCATTCTCTCTCTATCATTCTCTCTCGCTATCATTCTCTCTTTCTATCATTCTCTCTCTATCATTCTCTCGCCATCATTCTCTCTATCATTCTCTCTCTCTCTATCATTCTCTTTCTCTATCATTCTCTCTCTCTATCATTCTCTCTCTCTCTATCATACTCTCTCTCTATCATTCTCTCTCTATCATTCTCTCTCTCTATCATTTTCTCTCTCTATCATTTTCTCTCTATCGTTCTCTCTCTATCATTCCCTCTCTCTATCATTTTCTCTCTATCATTCTCTCTCTCTATCATTCTCTCTCTCTATCATTCTCTCGCTATCATTCTCTCTCTCTCTATCATTCTCTCTCTCTATCATTCTCTCTCTCCATCATTCTCTCTCTCTATCATTCTCTCTCACTATCATTCTCTCTCTATCATTCTCTCTCACTATCATTCTCTCTGTCCATCATTCTATCTCTCTATAATTCTCTCTCTATCATTCTCTCTGTCCATCGTTCTCTCTGTCTATCATTCTCCGTCTATCATTATCTCTCTCTATCATTCCCTCTCTCTATCATTTCCTCTCTATCATTCTCTCTTTCTATCATTCTCTCTCTATCATTCGCTCTCTATCATTCTCTCTCTCTATCATTCTCTCTCTCTATCATTCTCTCCCTATCATTCTCTGTCTCTATCATTCTCTGTCTATCATTCTCTCTCTCTATCATTTTCTCTCTCTATCATATTCTCTCTATCATTCTCTCTCTATCATTCTCTCTCTCTATCATTCTCTCTCTCTATCATTCTCTCTCTATCATTCTCTCTCTCTATCATTCTCTCTCTATCATTCTCTCTCTCTATCATTTTCTCTCTCTATCATTTTCTCTCTATCATTCCCTCTCTCTATCATACTCTCTCTCTATCATTTTCTCTCTATCATTCTCTCTCTCTATCATTCTCTTGCTATCATTCTCTCTATCATTCTCTCTCTCGCTATCATTCTCTCTATCATTCTCTCTCTCTCTATCATTCTCTTTCTCTATCATTCTCTCTCTCTATCATTCTCGCTCTCTATCATTCTCTCTCTCTATCATTCTCTCTTTCTATCATTCTCTCTTTCTATCATTCTCTCTCTATCATTCTCTCTTTCTATCATTCTCTCTCTCTAGTATTCTCTCTCTATCATTCTCTCTCTCTACCATTCTCTGTCTATCATTCTCTCTCTATCATTCTCTCTCTCTATCATTTTCTCTCTCTATTGTTCTCTCTCTATCATTCCCTCTCTCTATCATTTTCTCTCTATCATTCTCTCTCTCTATCATTTTCTCTCTATCATTCTCTCTCTCTATCATTTTCTCTCTATCATTCTCTCTCTCTATCATTCTCTTGCTATCATTCTCTCTATCATTCTCTCTCTCGCTATCATTCTCTCTATCATTCTCTCTCTCTCTATCATTCTCTTTCTCTATCATTCTCTCTCTCTATCATTCTCGCTCTCTATCATTCTCTCTCTCTATCATTCTCTCTTTCTATCATTCTCTCTTTCTATCATTCTCTCTCTATCATTCTCTCTTTCTATCATTCTCTCTCTCTAGTATTCTCTCTCTATCATTCTCTCTCTCTACCATTCTCTGTCTATCATTCTCTCTCTATCATTCTCTCTCTCTATCATTTTCTCTCTCTATTGTTCTCTCTCTATCATTCCCTCTCTCTATCATTTTCTCTCTATCATTCTCTCTCTCTATCATTTTCTCTCTATCATTCTCTCTCTCTATCATTTTCTCTCTATCATTCTCTCTCTGTATCATTCTCTCTTACTATCATTCTCTCTCTCTATCATTCTCTCGCTATCATTCTCTCTATCATTCTCTCTCTCTCCATCATTCTCTTTCTCTATCATTCTCTCTCTCTCTCTCTCTCTCTCTCTCTCTCTCTCTCTATCATTCTCTCTATCTATCATTTTCTCTTTCTCTATCATTCTCTCTTTCTCTATCATACTCTCTCTCTATCATTCTCTCTCTATCATTCTCTCTCTCTATCATTTTCTCTCTCTATCATTTTCTCTCTATCGTTTTCTCTCTATCATTCCCTCTCTCTATCATTTTCTCTCTATCATTCTCTCTCTCTATCATTCTCTCGCTATCATTCTCTCTCCATCATTCTCTCTCTATCATTCTCTCTCTCTATCATTCTCTCTCTCCATCATTCTCTCTCTCTATCATTCTCTCTCACTATCATTCTCTCTCACTATCATTCTCTCTCTCTATCATTCTCTCTCTCTATCATTCTCTTTCTCTATCATTCTCTCTCTCTCTATCATTCTCTCTCTCTCTATCATTTTCACTCTATCACTCTCTCTTTCTATCATTCTCTCTCTATCATTCGCTCTCTATCATTCTCTCTCTCTATCATTCTCTCTCTCTATCATTCTCTCTCTATGATTGTCTCTCTCTATCATTCTCTGTCTATCATTCTCTCTCTATCATTCTCTCTCTCTATCATTTTCTCTCTCTATCATCTTCTCTCTATCATTCTCTCTCTATCATTCTCTCTCTCTATCATTCTCTCTCTCTATCATTCTCTCTCTATCATTCTCTCTCTCCATCATTCTCTCTTACTATCATTCTCTCTCTCTATCATTCTCTCTCTCTATCATTGTCTCTCTCTATCATTCTCTCTCTATCATTCTCTCTCTCTATCATTCTCTCTCTATCATTGTCTCTCTCTATCATTCTCTCTCTCTATCATTCTCTCTCTATCATTCTCTCTCTCTATCATTTTCTCTCTCCATCATTCTCTTTCTCCATCATTCTCTTTCTCTATCATTCTCTCTCTCTCTCTCTCTCTCTCGCTCTCTCTCATTTTCTCTCTATCATTCTCTCTTTCTATCATTCTCTCTCTATCATTCGCTCTCTATCATTCTCTCTCTCTATCATTCTCTCTCTCTATCATTCTCTCTTTCTATCATTCTCTCTTTCTATCATTCTCTCTCTCTAGTATTCTCTCTCTATCATTCTCTCTCTCTACCATTCTCTGTCTATCATTCTCTCTCTCTATCATTTTCTCTCTCCATCGTTCTCTCTCTATCATTCCCTCTCTCTATCATTTTCTCTCTATCATTCTCTCTCTCTATCATTTTCTCTCTATCATTCTCTCTCTCTATCATTTTCTCTCTATCATTCTCTCTCACTATCATTCTCTCTGTCCATCATTCTATCTCTCTATAATTCTCTCTCTATCATTCTCTCTGTCCATCGTTCTCTCTCTCTATCATTCTATCTGTCCATCGTTCTCTCTCTCTATCATTCTCTCTGTCCATCGTTCTCTCTCTCTATCATTCTCCGTCTATCATTATCTCTCTCTATCATTCCCTCTCTCTATCATTTTCTCTCCATCATTCTCTCTTTCTATCATTCTCTCTCTATCATTCGCTCTCTATCATTCTCTCTCTCTATCATTCTCTCTCTCTATCATTCTCTCTCTATCATTCTCTGTCTCTATCATTCTCTGTCTATCATTCTCTCTCTCT
This sequence comes from Dyspetes luteomarginatus, assembly GCA_963669185.1. NCBI lineage: Eukaryota > Metazoa > Arthropoda > Insecta > Hymenoptera > Ichneumonidae > Dyspetes > Dyspetes luteomarginatus. Next base: position 12,520,771 of record OY769905.1, read on the forward strand.
ATCATTTTCTCTCTCTATCATATTCTCTCTATCATTCTCTCTCTATCATTCTCTCTCTCTATCATTCTCTCTCTCTATCTGTCTCTCTCTATCATTCTCTCTCTCTATCATTCTCTCTTTCTATCATTCTCTCTTTCTATGATTCTCTCTCTATCATTCTCTCTTTCTATCATTCTCTCTCTATCATTCTCTCTTTCTGTCATTCTCTCTCTATCATTCTCTCTCTCTATCATTCTCTCTCTATCATTCTCTGTCTCTATCATTCTCTGTCTATCATTCTCTCTCTCTATCATTTTCTCTCTCTATCATATTCTCTCTATCATTCTCTCTCTATCATTCTCTCTCTCTATCATTCTCTCTCTCTATCTGTCTCTCTCTATCATTCTCTCTCTCTATCATTCTCTCTTTCTATCATTCTCTCTTTCTATGATTCTCTCTCTATCATTCTCTCTTTCTATCATTCTCTCTCTATCATTCTCTCTTTCTATCATTCTCTCTCTATCATTCTCTCTTTCTATCATTCTCCCTCTATCATTCTCTCTCTCTATCATTGTCTCTCTATCATTCTCTCTCTCTATCATTGCCTCTCTCTATCATTTTCTCTCCATCGTTCTCTCTCTATCATTCCCTCTCTCTATCATGTTCTCTCTATCATTCTCTCTCTCTATCATTTTCTCTCTATCATTCTCTCTCTCTATCATTCTCTCTCACTATCATTTTCTCTCTCTATCATCCTCTCTCTCTATCATTCTCTCTCTATCATTCTCTCTCTCTATCATTCTCTCTCTATCATTGTCTCTCTCTATCATTCTCTCTCTCTATCATTCTCTCTCTATCATTCTCTCTCTCTATCATTTTCTCTCTCCATCATTCTCTCTCTCCATCATTCTCTTTCTCTATCATTCTCTCTCTCTCTCTCTCGCTCTCTCTCTCTCTCTATCATTCTCTCTCTCTATCATTTTCTCTCTCAATCATTCTCTCTCTCTATCATTCTCTTTCTGCATCATTCTCTTTCTCTATCATTCTCTCTCTCTCTATCATTCTCTCTCTATCATTCTCTCTCTCTATCATTTTCTCTCCCTATCATTTTCTCTCTATCATTCCCTCTCTCTATCATTCTCTCTCTCTATCATTTTCTCTCTATCATTCTCCCTCTCTATCATTCTCTCGCTATCATTCTCTCTATCATTCTCTCTCTCGCTATCATTCTCTCTATCATTCTCTCTCTCTATCATTCTCTTTCTCTATCATTCTCTCTCTCTATCATTCTCTCTCTCTATCATTCTCTCTCTCTATCATTCTCTCTTTCTATCATTCTCTCTCTATCATTCTCTCTCTCTATCATTCTCTGTCTATCATTCTCTCTCTATCATTCTCTCTCTCTATCATTTTCTCTATCTATCATTTTCTCTCTATCGTTCTCTCTCTATCATTCCGTCTCTCCATCATTTTCTCTCTATCATTCTCTCTTACTATCATTCTCTCTCTCTATCATTCTCTCGCTATCATTCTCTCCATCATTCTCTCTCTCTCTATCATTCTCTTTCTCTATCATTCTCTCTCTCTATCATTCTCTCTCTCTATCATTCCCTCTCTCTATCATTTTCTCTCTATCATTCTCTCTCTCTATCATTTTCTCTCTATCATTCTCTCTCTCTATCATTTTCTCTCTATCATTCTCTCTCTCTATCATTCTCTCTTACTATCATTCTCTCTCTCTATCATTCTCTCTCTCTCTATCATTCTCTTTCTCTGTCATTCTCTCTCTCTATCATTCTCGCTCTCTATCATTCTCTCCCTCTATCATTCTCTCTCTCTAGCATTCTCTCTCCATCATTCTCTCTCTCTGTCATTCTCTCTCTATCATCCTCTCTCTGTATCATTTTCTCTATCTATCATTTTCTCTCTATCGTTCTCTCTCTACCATTCCCTCTCTCTATCATTTTCTCTGTAGCATTCTCTATCTCTATCATTCTCTCTCTCCATCATTCTCTCTCTATCATTCTCTCGCTATCATTCTCTCTATCATTCTCTCTCTCTCTCTATCATTCTCTTTCTCTATCATTCTCTCTCTCCATCATTCTCTCTCTATCATTCTCTCTCTCTATTATTCTCTCTCTCCATCATTCTCTCTCTATATCATTCTCTTTCTCTATCATTCTCTCTCTCTCTATCATTCTCTCTCTCTCTATCATTCTCTCTCTCTCTATCATTTTCTCTCTATCACTCTCTTTTTCTATCATTCTCTCTCTATCATTCGCTCTCTATCATTCTCTCTCTCTCTATCATTCTCTCTCTCTATCATTCTCTCTCTCCATCATTCTCTCTCTCTATCATTCTCTCTCACTATCATTCTCTCTCTATCATTCTCTCTCACTATCATTCTCTCTGTCCATCATTCTATCTCTCTATAATTCTCTCTCTATCATTCTCTCTGTCCATCGTTTTCTCTCTCTATCATTCTCCGTCTATCATTATCTCTCTCTATCATTCCCTCTCTCTATCATTTTCTCTCTATCATTCTCTCTTTCTATCATTCTCTCTCTATCATTCGCTCTCTATCATTCTCTCTCTCTATCATTCTCTCTCTCTATCATTCTCTCTCTCTATCATTCTCTCTCTATCATTCTCTGTCTCTATCATGCTCTGTCTATCATTCTCTCTCTCTATCATTTTCTCTCTCTATCATATTTTCTCTATCATTCTCTGTCTCTATCATTCTCTCTCTCTATCATTCTCTCTCTATCATTCTCTCTCTCTATCATTCTCTCTTTCTATCATTCTCTCTCTATCATTCTCTGTCTATCATTCTCTCTCTATCATTCTCTCTCTCTATCATTTTCTCTCTCTATCATTTTCTCTTTATCATTCCCTCTCTCTATCATTCTCTCTCTCTATCATTTTCTCTCTATCATTCTCTCTCTCTATCATTCTCTCTATCATTCTCTCTCTCGCTATCATTCTCTCTATCATTCTCTCTCTCTCCATCATTCTCTTTCTCTATCATTCTCTCGCTCTATCATTCTCTCTCTCTATCATTCTCTCTCTCTATCATTCTCTCTTTCTATCATTCTCTCTTTCTATCATTCTCTCAATATCATTCTCTCTTTCTATCATTCTCTCTCTCTAGTATTCTCTCTCTATCATTCTCTCTCTATCATTCTCTCTCTCTACCATTCTCTGTCTATCATTCTCTCTCTATCATTCTCTCTCTCTATCATTTTCTCTCTCTATTGTTCTCTCTCTATCATTCCCTCCCTCTATCATTTTCTCTCTATCATTCTCTCTCTCTATCATTTTCTCTCTATCATTCTCTCTCTCTATCATTTTCTCTCTATCATTCTCCCTCTCTATCATTCTCTCTTACTATCATTCTCTCTCTCTATTATTCTCTCGCTATCATTCTCTCTATCATTCTCTCTCTCTCTATCATTCTCTTTCTCTATCATTCTCTCTCTCTATCATTCTCTCTCTCTATCTTTCTCTCTCTCTATCATTCTCTCTCTATCATTCTCTCTCTCTATCATTTTCTCTCTCTATCATTCTCTTTCTCCATCATTCTCTCTCTCCATCATTCTCTTTCTCTATCATTCTCTCTCTCTCTCTCTCTCTCTCTCTATCATTCTCTCTATCTATCATTTTCTCTTTCTCTATCATTCTCTCTTTCTCTATCATACTCTCTCTCTATCATTCTCTCTCTATCATTCTCTCTCTATCATTCTCTCTCTCTATCATTTTCTCTCTCTATCATTTTCTCTCTCTCTATCATTCTCTCTCTCTATCATTCTCTCTCTCCATCATTCTCTCTCTCTATCATTCTCTCTCTCTATCATTCTCTCTCTCTATCATTCTCTCTGTCCATCATTCTATCTCTCTATAATTCTCTTTCTATCATTCTCTCTGTCCATCGTTCTCTCTCTCTATCATTCTCCATCTATCATTATCTCTCTCCATCATTCCCTCTCTCTATCATTTTCTCTCTATCATTCTCTCTTTCTATCATTCTCTCTCTATCATTCGCTCTCTATCATTCTCTCTCTCTATCATTCTCTCTCTCTATCATTCTCTCTCTATCATTCTCTCTCTCTATCATCCTCTCTTTCTATCATTCTCTCTCTATCATTCTCTGTCTATCATTCTCTCTCTATCATTCTCTCTCTCTATCATTTTCTCTCTCTATCATTTTCTCTCTATCATTCCCTCTCTCTATCATTCTCTCTCTCTCTATCATTTTCTCTCTATCATTTTCTCTCTATCATTCTCTCTTTCTATCATTCTCTCTCTATCATTCTCTCTCTATCATTCTCTCTCTCTATCATTCTCTCTCTCTATCTGTCTCTCTCTATCATTCTCTCTCTCTATCATTCTCTCTTTCTATCATTCTCTCTTTCTATGATTCTCTCTCTATCATTCTCTCTTTCTATCATTCTCTCTCTATCATTCTCTCTTTCTGTCATTCTCTCTCTATCATTCTCTCTCTCTATCATTCTCTCTCTATCATTCTCTGTCTCTATCATTCTCTGTCTATCATTCTCTCTCTCTATCATTTTCTCTCTCTATCATATTCTCTCTATCATTCTCTCTCTATCATTCTCTCTCTCTATCATTCTCTCTCTCTATCTGTCTCTCTCTATCATTCTCTCTCTCTATCATTCTCTCTTTCTATCATTCTCTCTTTCTATGATTCTCTCTCTATCATTCTCTCTTTCTATCATTCTCTCTCTATCATTCTCTCTTTCTATCATTCTCTCTCTATCATTCTCTCTTTCTATCATTCTCCCTCTATCATTCTCTCTCTCTATCATTGTCTCTCTATCATTCTCTCTCTCTATCATTGCCTCTCTCTATCATTTTCTCTCCATCGTTCTCTCTCTATCATTCCCTCTCTCTATCATGTTCTCTCTATCATTCTCTCTCTCTATCATTTTCTCTCTATCATTCTCTCTCTCTATCATTCTCTCTCACTATCATTTTCTCTCTCTATCATCCTCTCTCTCTATCATTCTCTCTCTATCATTCTCTCTCTCTATCATTCTCTCTCTATCATTGTCTCTCTCTATCATTCTCTCTCTCTATCATTCTCTCTCTATCATTCTCTCTCTCTATCATTTTCTCTCTCCATCATTCTCTCTCTCCATCATTCTCTTTCTCTATCATTCTCTCTCTCTCTCTCTCGCTCTCTCTCTCTCTCTATCATTCTCTCTCTCTATCATTTTCTCTCTCAATCATTCTCTCTCTCTATCATTCTCTTTCTGCATCATTCTCTTTCTCTATCATTCTCTCTCTCTCTATCATTCTCTCTCTATCATTCTCTCTCTCTATCATTTTCTCTCCCTATCATTTTCTCTCTATCATTCCCTCTCTCTATCATTCTCTCTCTCTATCATTTTCTCTCTATCATTCTCCCTCTCTATCATTCTCTCGCTATCATTCTCTCTATCATTCTCTCTCTCGCTATCATTCTCTCTATCATTCTCTCTCTCTATCATTCTCTTTCTCTATCATTCTCTCTCTCTATCATTCTCTCTCTCTATCATTCTCTCTCTCTATCATTCTCTCTTTCTATCATTCTCTCTCTATCATTCTCTCTCTCTATCATTCTCTGTCTATCATTCTCTCTCTATCATTCTCTCTCTCTATCATTTTCTCTATCTATCATTTTCTCTCTATCGTTCTCTCTCTATCATTCCGTCTCTCCATCATTTTCTCTCTATCATTCTCTCTTACTATCATTCTCTCTCTCTATCATTCTCTCGCTATCATTCTCTCCATCATTCTCTCTCTCTCTATCATTCTCTTTCTCTATCATTCTCTCTCTCTATCATTCTCTCTCTCTATCATTCCCTCTCTCTATCATTTTCTCTCTATCATTCTCTCTCTCTATCATTTTCTCTCTATCATTCTCTCTCTCTATCATTTTCTCTCTATCATTCTCTCTCTCTATCATTCTCTCTTACTATCATTCTCTCTCTCTATCATTCTCTCTCTCTCTATCATTCTCTTTCTCTGTCATTCTCTCTCTCTATCATTCTCGCTCTCTATCATTCTCTCCCTCTATCATTCTCTCTCTCTAGCATTCTCTCTCCATCATTCTCTCTCTCTGTCATTCTCTCTCTATCATCCTCTCTCTGTATCATTTTCTCTATCTATCATTTTCTCTCTATCGTTCTCTCTCTACCATTCCCTCTCTCTATCATTTTCTCTGTAGCATTCTCTATCTCTATCATTCTCTCTCTCCATCATTCTCTCTCTATCATTCTCTCGCTATCATTCTCTCTATCATTCTCTCTCTCTCTCTATCATTCTCTTTCTCTATCATTCTCTCTCTCCATCATTCTCTCTCTATCATTCTCTCTCTCTATTATTCTCTCTCTCCATCATTCTCTCTCTATATCATTCTCTTTCTCTATCATTCTCTCTCTCTCTATCATTCTCTCTCTCTCTATCATTCTCTCTCTCTCTATCATTTTCTCTCTATCACTCTCTTTTTCTATCATTCTCTCTCTATCATTCGCTCTCTATCATTCTCTCTCTCTCTATCATTCTCTCTCTCTATCATTCTCTCTCTCCATCATTCTCTCTCTCTATCATTCTCTCTCACTATCATTCTCTCTCTATCATTCTCTCTCACTATCATTCTCTCTGTCCATCATTCTATCTCTCTATAATTCTCTCTCTATCATTCTCTCTGTCCATCGTTTTCTCTCTCTATCATTCTCCGTCTATCATTATCTCTCTCTATCATTCCCTCTCTCTATCATTTTCTCTCTATCATTCTCTCTTTCTATCATTCTCTCTCTATCATTCGCTCTCTATCATTCTCTCTCTCTATCATTCTCTCTCTCTATCATTCTCTCTCTCTATCATTCTCTCTCTATCATTCTCTGTCTCTATCATGCTCTGTCTATCATTCTCTCTCTCTATCATTTTCTCTCTCTATCATATTTTCTCTATCATTCTCTGTCTCTATCATTCTCTCTCTCTATCATTCTCTCTCTATCATTCTCTCTCTCTATCATTCTCTCTTTCTATCATTCTCTCTCTATCATTCTCTGTCTATCATTCTCTCTCTATCATTCTCTCTCTCTATCATTTTCTCTCTCTATCATTTTCTCTTTATCATTCCCTCTCTCTATCATTCTCTCTCTCTATCATTTTCTCTCTATCATTCTCTCTCTCTATCATTCTCTCTATCATTCTCTCTCTCGCTATCATTCTCTCTATCATTCTCTCTCTCTCCATCATTCTCTTTCTCTATCATTCTCTCGCTCTATCATTCTCTCTCTCTATCATTCTCTCTCTCTATCATTCTCTCTTTCTATCATTCTCTCTTTCTATCATTCTCTCAATATCATTCTCTCTTTCTATCATTCTCTCTCTCTAGTATTCTCTCTCTATCATTCTCTCTCTATCATTCTCTCTCTCTACCATTCTCTGTCTATCATTCTCTCTCTATCATTCTCTCTCTCTATCATTTTCTCTCTCTATTGTTCTCTCTCTATCATTCCCTCCCTCTATCATTTTCTCTCTATCATTCTCTCTCTCTATCATTTTCTCTCTATCATTCTCTCTCTCTATCATTTTCTCTCTATCATTCTCCCTCTCTATCATTCTCTCTTACTATCATTCTCTCTCTCTATTATTCTCTCGCTATCATTCTCTCTATCATTCTCTCTCTCTCTATCATTCTCTTTCTCTATCATTCTCTCTCTCTATCATTCTCTCTCTCTATCTTTCTCTCTCTCTATCATTCTCTCTCTATCATTCTCTCTCTCTATCATTTTCTCTCTCTATCATTCTCTTTCTCCATCATTCTCTCTCTCCATCATTCTCTTTCTCTATCATTCTCTCTCTCTCTCTCTCTCTCTCTCTATCATTCTCTCTATCTATCATTTTCTCTTTCTCTATCATTCTCTCTTTCTCTATCATACTCTCTCTCTATCATTCTCTCTCTATCATTCTCTCTCTATCATTCTCTCTCTCTATCATTTTCTCTCTCTATCATTTTCTCTCTCTCTATCATTCTCTCTCTCTATCATTCTCTCTCTCCATCATTCTCTCTCTCTATCATTCTCTCTCTCTATCATTCTCTCTCTCTATCATTCTCTCTGTCCATCATTCTATCTCTCTATAATTCTCTTTCTATCATTCTCTCTGTCCATCGTTCTCTCTCTCTATCATTCTCCATCTATCATTATCTCTCTCCATCATTCCCTCTCTCTATCATTTTCTCTCTATCATTCTCTCTTTCTATCATTCTCTCTCTATCATTCGCTCTCTATCATTCTCTCTCTCTATCATTCTCTCTCTCTATCATTCTCTCTCTATCATTCTCTCTCTCTATCATCCTCTCTTTCTATCATTCTCTCTCTATCATTCTCTGTCTATCATTCTCTCTCTATCATTCTCTCTCTCTATCATTTTCTCTCTCTATCATTTTCTCTCTATCATTCCCTCTCTCTATCATTCTCTCTCTCTCTATCATTTTCTCTCTATCATTTTCTCTCTATCATTCTCTCTTTCTATCATTCTCTCTGTATCATTCGCTCTCTATCATTCTCTCTCTCTATCATTCTCTCTCTCTATCATTCTCTCTCTATCATTCTCTCTCTCTATCATTCTCTCTCTCTATCATTCTCTCTCTCTATCATTCTCTCTCTATCATTCTCTCTCTCTCTATCATTCTCTTTCTCTATCATTCTCTCTCTCTATCATTCTCTCTCTCTATCATTCCCTCTCTCTATCATTCTCTCTCTCTATCATTTTCTCTCTATCATTCTCTCTCTGTATTATTCTCTCGCTATCATTCTCTCTATCATTCTCTCTCTCGCTATCATTCTCTCTATCATTCTCTCTCTCTCTATCATTCTCTTTCTCTATCATTCTCTCTCTCTATCATTCTCTCTCTCTATCATTCTCTCTCTCTATCATTCTCTCTCTATGATTATCTCTCTCTATCATTCTCTGTCTATTATTCTCTCTCTATCATTCTCTCTCTCTATCATCTTCTCTCTATCATTCTCTCTCTATCATTCTCTCTCTCTATCATTTTCTCTCTATCATTCTCTCTCACTATCATTCTCTCTGTCCATCATTCTATCTCTCTATAATTCTCTCTCTATCATTCTCTCTGTCCATCGTTCTCTCTCTCTATCATTCTCTCTGTCCATCGTTCTCTCTCTCTATCATTCTCTCTGTCCATCGTTCTCTCTCTCTATCATTCTCCGTCTATCATTATCTCTCTCTATCATTCCCTCTCTCTATCATTTTCTCTCCATCATTCTCTCTTTCTATCATTCTCTCTCTATCATTCGCTCTCTATCATTCTCTCTCTCTATCATTCTCTCTCTCTATCATTCTCTCTCTATTATTCTCTGTCTCTATCATTCTCTGTCTATCATTCTCTCTCTCTATCATTTTCTCTCTCTATCATATTCTCTCTATCATTCTCTCTCTATCATTCTCTCTCTCTATCATTCTCTCTCTCTATCTGTCTCTCTCTATCATTCTCTCTCTCTATCATTCTCTCTTTCTATCATTCTCTCTTTCTATGATTCTCTCTCTATCATTCTCTCTTTCTATCATTCTCTCTCTATCATTCTCTCTTTCTGTCATTCTCTCTCTATCATTCTCTCTCTCTATCATTCTCTCTCTATCATTCTCTGTCTCTATCATTCTCTGTCTATCATTCTCTCTCTCTATCATTTTCTCTCTCTATCATATTCTCTCTATCATTCTCTCTCTATCATTCTCTCTCTCTATCATTCTCTCTCTCTATCTGTCTCTCTCTATCATTCTCTCTCTCTATCATTCTCTCTTTCTATCATTCTCTCTTTCTATGATTCTCTCTCTATCATTCTCTCTTTCTATCATTCTCTCTCTATCATTCTCTCTTTCTATCATTCTCTCTCTATCATTCTCTCTTTCTATCATTCTCCCTCTATCATTCTCTCTCTCTATCATTGTCTCTCTATCATTCTCTCTCTCTATCATTGCCTCTCTCTATCATTTTCTCTCCATCGTTCTCTCTCTATCATTCCCTCTCTCTATCATGTTCTCTCTATCATTCTCTCTCTCTATCATTTTCTCTCTATCATTCTCTCTCTCTATCATTCTCTCTCACTATCATTTTCTCTCTCTATCATCCTCTCTCTCTATCATTCTCTCTCTATCATTCTCTCTCTCTATCATTCTCTCTCTATCATTGTCTCTCTCTATCATTCTCTCTCTCTATCATTCTCTCTCTATCATTCTCTCTCTCTATCATTTTCTCTCTCCATCATTCTCTCTCTCCATCATTCTCTTTCTCTATCATTCTCTCTCTCTCTCTCTCGCTCTCTCTCTCTCTCTATCATTCTCTCTCTCTATCATTTTCTCTCTCAATCATTCTCTCTCTCTATCATTCTCTTTCTGCATCATTCTCTTTCTCTATCATTCTCTCTCTCTCTATCATTCTCTCTCTATCATTCTCTCTCTCTATCATTTTCTCTCCCTATCATTTTCTCTCTATCATTCCCTCTCTCTATCATTCTCTCTCTCTATCATTTTCTCTCTATCATTCTCCCTCTCTATCATTCTCTCGCTATCATTCTCTCTATCATTCTCTCTCTCGCTATCATTCTCTCTATCATTCTCTCTCTCTATCATTCTCTTTCTCTATCATTCTCTCTCTCTATCATTCTCTCTCTCTATCATTCTCTCTCTCTATCATTCTCTCTTTCTATCATTCTCTCTCTATCATTCTCTCTCTCTATCATTCTCTGTCTATCATTCTCTCTCTATCATTCTCTCTCTCTATCATTTTCTCTATCTATCATTTTCTCTCTATCGTTCTCTCTCTATCATTCCGTCTCTCCATCATTTTCTCTCTATCATTCTCTCTTACTATCATTCTCTCTCTCTATCATTCTCTCGCTATCATTCTCTCCATCATTCTCTCTCTCTCTATCATTCTCTTTCTCTATCATTCTCTCTCTCTATCATTCTCTCTCTCTATCATTCCCTCTCTCTATCATTTTCTCTCTATCATTCTCTCTCTCTATCATTTTCTCTCTATCATTCTCTCTCTCTATCATTTTCTCTCTATCATTCTCTCTCTCTATCATTCTCTCTTACTATCATTCTCTCTCTCTATCATTCTCTCTCTCTCTATCATTCTCTTTCTCTGTCATTCTCTCTCTCTATCATTCTCGCTCTCTATCATTCTCTCCCTCTATCATTCTCTCTCTCTAGCATTCTCTCTCCATCATTCTCTCTCTCTGTCATTCTCTCTCTATCATCCTCTCTCTGTATCATTTTCTCTATCTATCATTTTCTCTCTATCGTTCTCTCTCTACCATTCCCTCTCTCTATCATTTTCTCTGTAGCATTCTCTATCTCTATCATTCTCTCTCTCCATCATTCTCTCTCTATCATTCTCTCGCTATCATTCTCTCTATCATTCTCTCTCTCTCTCTATCATTCTCTTTCTCTATCATTCTCTCTCTCCATCATTCTCTCTCTATCATTCTCTCTCTCTATTATTCTCTCTCTCCATCATTCTCTCTCTATATCATTCTCTTTCTCTATCATTCTCTCTCTCTCTATCATTCTCTCTCTCTCTATCATTCTCTCTCTCTCTATCATTTTCTCTCTATCACTCTCTTTTTCTATCATTCTCTCTCTATCATTCGCTCTCTATCATTCTCTCTCTCTCTATCATTCTCTCTCTCTATCATTCTCTCTCTCCATCATTCTCTCTCTCTATCATTCTCTCTCACTATCATTCTCTCTCTATCATTCTCTCTCACTATCATTCTCTCTGTCCATCATTCTATCTCTCTATAATTCTCTCTCTATCATTCTCTCTGTCCATCGTTTTCTCTCTCTATCATTCTCCGTCTATCATTATCTCTCTCTATCATTCCCTCTCTCTATCATTTTCTCTCTATCATTCTCTCTTTCTATCATTCTCTCTCTATCATTCGCTCTCTATCATTCTCTCTCTCTATCATTCTCTCTCTCTATCATTCTCTCTCTCTATCATTCTCTCTCTATCATTCTCTGTCTCTATCATGCTCTGTCTATCATTCTCTCTCTCTATCATTTTCTCTCTCTATCATATTTTCTCTATCATTCTCTGTCTCTATCATTCTCTCTCTCTATCATTCTCTCTCTATCATTCTCTCTCTCTATCATTCTCTCTTTCTATCATTCTCTCTCTATCATTCTCTGTCTATCATTCTCTCTCTATCATTCTCTCTCTCTATCATTTTCTCTCTCTATCATTTTCTCTTTATCATTCCCTCTCTCTATCATTCTCTCTCTCTATCATTTTCTCTCTATCATTCTCTCTCTCTATCATTCTCTCTATCATTCTCTCTCTCGCTATCATTCTCTCTATCATTCTCTCTCTCTCCATCATTCTCTTTCTCTATCATTCTCTCGCTCTATCATTCTCTCTCTCTATCATTCTCTCTCTCTATCATTCTCTCTTTCTATCATTCTCTCTTTCTATCATTCTCTCTCTATCATTCTCTCTTTCTATCATTCTCTCTCTCTAGTATTCTCTCTCTATCATTCTCTCTCTATCATTCTCTCTCTCTACCATTCTCTGTCTATCATTCTCTCTCTATCATTCTCTCTCTCTATCATTTTCTCTCTCTATTGTTCTCTCTCTATCATTCCCTCCCTCTATCATTTTCTCTCTATCATTCTCTCTCTCTATCATTTTCTCTCTATCATTCTCTCTCTCTATCATTTTCTCTCTATCATTCTCCCTCTCTATCATTCTCTCTTACTATCATTCTCTCTCTCTATTATTCTCTCGCTATCATTCTCTCTATCATTCTCTCTCTCTCTATCATTCTCTTTCTCTATCATTCTCTCTCTCTATCATTCTCTCTCTCTATCTTTCTCTCTCTCTATCATTCTCTCTCTATCATTCTCTCTCTCTATCATTTTCTCTCTCTATCATTCTCTTTCTCCATCATTCTCTCTCTCCATCATTCTCTTTCTCTATCATTCTCTCTCTCTCTCTCTCTCTCTCTCTATCATTCTCTCTATCTATCATTTTCTCTTTCTCTATCATTCTCTCTTTCTCTATCATACTCTCTCTCTATCATTCTCTCTCTATCATTCTCTCTCTATCATTCTCTCTCTCTATCATTTTCTCTCTCTATCATTTTCTCTCTCTCTATCATTCTCTCTCTCTATCATTCTCTCTCTCCATCATTCTCTCTCTCTATCATTCTCTCTCTCTATCATTCTCTCTCTCTATCATTCTCTCTGTCCATCATTCTATCTCTCTATAATTCTCTTTCTATCATTCTCTCTGTCCATCGTTCTCTCTCTCTATCATTCTCCATCTATCATTATCTCTCTCCATCATTCCCTCTCTCTATCATTTTCTCTCTATCATTCTCTCTTTCTATCATTCTCTCTCTATCATTCGCTCTCTATCATTCTCTCTCTCTATCATTCTCTCTCTCTATCATTCTCTCTCTATCATTCTCTCTCTCTATCATCCTCTCTTTCTATCATTCTCTCTCTATCATTCTCTGTCTATCATTCTCTCTCTATCATTCTCTCTCTCTATCATTTTCTCTCTCTATCATTTTCTCTCTATCATTCCCTCTCTCTATCATTCTCTCTCTCTCTATCATTTTCTCTCTATCATTTTCTCTCTATCATTCTCTCTTTCTATCATTCTCTCTGTATCATTCGCTCTCTATCATTCTCTCTCTCTATCATTCTCTCTCTCTATCATTCTCTCTCTATCATTCTCTCTCTCTATCATTCTCTCTCTCTATCATTCTCTCTCTCTATCATTCTCTCTCTATCATTCTCTCTCTCTCTATCATTCTCTTTCTCTATCATTCTCTCTCTCTATCATTCTCTCTCTCTATCATTCCCTCTCTCTATCATTCTCTCTCTCTATCATTTTCTCTCTATCATTCTCTCTCTGTATTATTCTCTCGCTATCATTCTCTCTATCATTCTCTCTCTCGCTATCATTCTCTCTATCATTCTCTCTCTCTCTATCATTCTCTTTCTCTATCATTCTCTCTCTCTATCATTCTCTCTCTCTATCATTCTCTCTCTCTATCATTCTCTCTCTCTATCATTCTCTCTCTATGATTATCTCTCTCTATCATTCTCTGTCTATTATTCTCTCTCTATCATTCTCTCTCTCTATCATCTTCTCTCTATCATTCTCTCTCTATCATTCTCTCTCTCTATCATTTTCTCTCTATCATTCTCTCGCTCTATCATTGTCTCTCTCTATCATTCTCTCTCTCTATCATTCTCTCTCTATCATTCTCTCTCTCTATCATTTTCTCTCTCCATCATTCTCTCTCTCTCTCTCTCTCTCGCTCTCTCTCTCTCTCTATCAGTCTCTCTCTCTATCATTTTCTCTCTCAATCATTCTCTCTCTCTATCATTCTCTTTCTGCATCATTCTCTTTCTCTATCATTCTCTCTCTCTCTATCATTTTCTCTCTATCATTCTCTCTTTCTATCATTCTCCCTCTATCATTCGCTCTCTATCATTCTCTCTCTCTATCATTCTCTCTCTCTATCATTCTCTCTTTCTATCATTCTCTCTTTCTATCATTCTCTCTCTCTAGTATTCTCTCTCTATCATTCTCTCTCTCTACCATTCTCTGTCTATCATTCTCTCTCTCTATCGTTTTCTCTCTCTATCGTTCTCTCTCTATCATTCCCTCTCTCTATCATTTTCTCTCTATCATTCTCTCTCTCTATCATTTTCTCTCTATCATTCTCTCTCTCTATCATTTTCTCTCTATCATTCTCTCTCACTATCATTCTCTCTGTCCATCATTCTATCTCTCTATAATTCTCTCTCTATCATTCTCTCTGTCCATCGTTCTCTCTCTCTATCATTCTCCGTCTATCATTATCTCTCTCTATCATTCCCTCTCTCTATCATTTTCTCTCTATCATTCTCTCTTTCTATCATTCTCTCTCTATCATTCGGTCTCTATCATTCTCTCTCTCTATCATTCTCTCTCTCTATCATTCTCTCTCTCTATCATTCTCTCTCTATCATTCTCTGTCTCTATCATTCTCTGTCTATCATTCTCTCTCTCTCTATCATTTTCTCTCTCTATCATATTCTCTCTATCATTCTCTCTCTATCATTGTCTCTCTCTATCATTCTCTCTCTCTATCATTCTCTCTCTATCATTCTCTCTCTATCATTCTCTCTCTCTATCATTCTCTCTTTCTATCATTCTCTCTCTATCATTCTCTGTCTATCATTCTCTCTCTATCATTCTCTCTCTCTATAATTTTCTCTCTCTATCATTTTCTCTCTATCATTCCCTCTCTCTATCATTCTCTCTCTCTATCATTTTCTCTCTATCATTTTCTCTCTCTATCATTCTCTCACTATCATTCTCTCTCTCTATCATTCTCTCTCTCTATCATTCTCTTTCTCTATCATTCTCTCTCTCTCTATCATTATCTCTCTCTCTATCATTTTCACTCTATCACTCTCTCTTTCTATCATTCTCTCTCTATCATTCGCTCTCTATCATTCTCTCTCTCTATCATTCTCTCTCTCTATCATTCTCTCTCTCTATCATTCTCTCTCTATCATTCTCTCTCTCTCTATCAATCTCTTTCTCTATCATTCTCTCTCTCTATCATTCTCTCTCTCTATCATTCCCTCTCTCTATCATTCTCTCTCTCTATCATTTTCTTTCTATCATTCTCTCTCTGTATTATTCTCTCGCTATCATTCTCTCTATCATTCTCTCTCTCGCTATCATTCTCTCTATCATTCTCTCTCTCTCTATCATTCTCTTTCTCCATCATTCTCTCTCTTTATCATTCTCTCTCTCTATCATTCTCTCTCTCTATCATTCTCTCTTTCTATCATTCTCTCTTTCTATCATTCTCTCTCTATCATTCTCTCTTTCTATCATTCTCTCTCTCTAGTATTCTCTCTCTATCATTCTCTCTCTCTTCCATTCTCTGTCTATCATTCTCTCTCTATCATTCTCTCTCTCTATCATTTTCTCTCTCTATTGTTCTCTCTCTATCATTCCCTCTCTCTATCATTTTCTCTCTATCATTCTCTCTCTCTATCATTTTCTCTCCATCATTCCCTCTCTCTATCATTTTCTCTCTATCATTCTCTCTTTCTATCATTCTCTCTCTATCATTCGCTCTCTATCATTCTCTCTCTCTATCATTCTCTCTCTCTATCATTCTCTCTCTATCATTCTCTCTCTCTATCATTCTCTCTCTCTATCATTCTCTCTCTCTATCATTTTCTCTCTCAATCATTCTCTCTCTCTATCATTCTCTTTCTGCATCATTCTCTTTCTCTATCATTCTCTCTCTCTCTATCATTTTCTCTCTATCATTCTCTCTTTCTATCATTCTCTCTCTATCATTCGCTCTCTATCATTCTCTCTCTCTATCATTCTCTCTCTCTATCATTCTCTCTTTCTATCATTCTCTCTTTCTATCATTCTCTCTCTCTAGTATTCTCTCTCTCTACCATTCTCTGTCTATCATTCTCTCTCTATCATTTTCTCTCTCCATCGTTCTCTCTCTATCATTCCCTCTCTCTATCATTTTCTCTCTATCATTCTCTCTCTCTATCATTTTCTCTCTATCATTCTCTCTCTCTATCATTTTCTCTCTATCATTCTCTCTCACTATCATTTTCTCTGTCCATCATTCTATCTCTCTATAATTCTCTCTCTATCATTCCCTCTGTCCATCGTTCTCTCTCTCTATCATTCTCTCTGTCCATCGTTCTCTCTCTCTATCATTCTCCGTCTATCATTATCTCTCTCTATCATTCCCTCTCTCTATCATTTTCTCTCTATCATTCTCTCTTTCTATCATTCTCTCTCTATCATTCGCTCTCTATCATTCTCTCTCTCTATCATTCTCTCTCTCTATCATTCTCTCTCTCTATCATTCTCTCTCTATCATTCTCTGTCTCTATCATTCTCTGTCTATCATTCTCTCTCTCTCTATCATTTTCTCTCTCTATCATATTCTCTCTATCATTCTCTCTCTATCATTGTCTCTCTCTATCATTCTCTCTCTCTATCATTCTCTCTCTATCATTCTCTCTCTATCATTCTCTCTCTCTATCATTCTCTCTTTCTATCATTCTCTCTCTATCATTCTCTGTCTATCATTCTCTCTCTATCATTCTCTCTCTCTATAATTTTCTCTCTCTATCATTTTCTCTCTATCATTCCCTCTCTCTATCATTCTCTCTCTCTATCATTTTCTCTCTATCATTTTCTCTCTCTATCATTCTCTCACTATCATTCTCTCTCTCTATCATTCTCTCTCTCTATCATTCTCTTTCTCTATCATTCTCTCTCTCTCTATCATTATCTCTCTCTCTATCATTTTCACTCTATCACTCTCTCTTTCTATCATTCTCTCTCTATCATTCGCTCTCTATCATTCTCTCTCTCTATCATTCTCTCTCTCTATCATTCTCTCTCTCTATCATTCTCTCTCTATCATTCTCTCTCTCTCTATCAATCTCTTTCTCTATCATTCTCTCTCTCTATCATTCTCTCTCTCTATCATTCCCTCTCTCTATCATTCTCTCTCTCTATCATTTTCTTTCTATCATTCTCTCTCTGTATTATTCTCTCGCTATCATTCTCTCTATCATTCTCTCTCTCGCTATCATTCTCTCTATCATTCTCTCTCTCTCTATCATTCTCTTTCTCCATCATTCTCTCTCTTTATCATTCTCTCTCTCTATCATTCTCTCTCTCTATCATTCTCTCTTTCTATCATTCTCTCTTTCTATCATTCTCTCTCTATCATTCTCTCTTTCTATCATTCTCTCTCTCTAGTATTCTCTCTCTATCATTCTCTCTCTCTTCCATTCTCTGTCTATCATTCTCTCTCTATCATTCTCTCTCTCTATCATTTTCTCTCTCTATTGTTCTCTCTCTATCATTCCCTCTCTCTATCATTTTCTCTCTATCATTCTCTCTCTCTATCATTTTCTCTCCATCATTCCCTCTCTCTATCATTTTCTCTCTATCATTCTCTCTTTCTATCATTCTCTCTCTATCATTCGCTCTCTATCATTCTCTCTCTCTATCATTCTCTCTCTCTATCATTCTCTCTCTATCATTCTCTCTCTCTATCATTCTCTCTCTCTATCATTCTCTCTCTCTATCATTTTCTCTCTCAATCATTCTCTCTCTCTATCATTCTCTTTCTGCATCATTCTCTTTCTCTATCATTCTCTCTCTCTCTATCATTTTCTCTCTATCATTCTCTCTTTCTATCATTCTCTCTCTATCATTCGCTCTCTATCATTCTCTCTCTCTATCATTCTCTCTCTCTATCATTCTCTCTTTCTATCATTCTCTCTTTCTATCATTCTCTCTCTCTAGTATTCTCTCTCTCTACCATTCTCTGTCTATCATTCTCTCTCTATCATTTTCTCTCTCCATCGTTCTCTCTCTATCATTCCCTCTCTCTATCATTTTCTCTCTATCATTCTCTCTCTCTATCATTTTCTCTCTATCATTCTCTCTCTCTATCATTTTCTCTCTATCATTCTCTCTCACTATCATTTTCTCTGTCCATCATTCTATCTCTCTATAATTCTCTCTCTATCATTCCCTCTGTCCATCGTTCTCTCTCTCTATCATTCTCTCTGTCCATCGTTCTCTCTCTCTATCATTCTCCGTCTATCATTATCTCTCTCTATCATTCCCTCTCTCTATCATTTTCTCTCTATCATTCTCTCTTTCTATCATTCTCTCTCTATCATTCGCTCTCTATCATTCTCTCTCTCTATCATTCTCTCTCTCTATCATTCTCTCTCTCTATCATTCTCTCTCTATCATTCTCTGTCTCTATCATTCTCTGTCTATCATTCTCTCTCTCTATTATTTTCTCTCTCTATCATATTCTCTCTATCATTCTCTCTCTATCATTCTCTCTCTCTATCATTCTCTCTCTCTATCATTCTCTCTCTATCATTCTCTCTCTCTATCATTCTCTCTTTCTATCATTCTCTCTCTATCATTCGCTCTCTATCATTCTCTCTCTCTCTATCATTCTCTCTCTCTATCATTCTCTCTCTCCATCATTCTCTCTCTATCATTCTCTCTCTCTATCATTGTCTCTCTATCATTCTCTCTCTCTATCATTGCCTCTCTCTATCATTTTCTCTCTATCGTTCTCTCTCTATCATTCCCTCTCTCTATCATGTTCTCTCTATCATTCTCTCTCTCTATCATTTTCCCTCTATCATTCTCTCTCTCTATCATTCTCTCTCACTATCATTCTCTCTCTCTATCATCCTCTCTCTCTATCATTCTCTCTCTATCATTCTCTCTCTCTATCATTCTCTCTCTATCATTGTCTCTCTCTATCATTCTCTCTCTCTATCATTCTCTCTCTATCATTCTCTCTCTCTATCATTTTCTCTCTCCATCATTCTCTCTCTCCATCATTCTCTTTCTCTATCATTCTCTCTCTCTCTCTCTCGCTCTCTCTCTCTCTCTATCATTCTCTCTCTCTATCATTTTCTCTCTCAATCATTCTCTCTCTCTATCATTCTCTTTCTGCATCATTCTCTTTCTCTATCATTCTCTCTCTCTCTATCATTCTCTCTCTATCATTCTCTCTCTCTATCATTTTCTCTCTCTATCATTTTCTCTCTATCATTCCCTCTCTCTATCATTCTCTCTCTCTATCATTTTCTCTCTATCATTCTCCCTCTCTATCATTCTCTCGCTATCATTCTCTCTATCATTCTCTCTCTCGCTATCATTCTCTCTATCATTCTCTCTCTCTCTATCATTCTCTTTCTCTATCATTCTCTCTCTCTATCATTCTCTCTCTCTATCATTCTCTCTCTCTATCATTCTCTCTTTCTATCATTCTCTCTCTATCATTCTCTCTCTCTATCATTCTCTGTCTATCATTCTCTCTCTATCATTCTCTCTCTCTATCATTTTCTCTATCTATCATTTTCTCTCTATCGTTCTCTCTCTATCATTCCCTCTCTCCATCATTTTCTCTCTATCATTCTCTCTTACTATCATTCTCTCTCCCTATCATTCTCTCGCTATCATTCTCTCCATCATTCTCTCTCTCTCTATCATTTTCTTTCTCTATCATTCTCTCTCTCTATCATTCTCTCTCTCTATCGTTCCCTCTCTCTATCATTTTCTCTCTATCATTCTCTCTCTCTATCATTTTCTCTCTATCATTCTCTCTCTCTATCATTTTCTCTCTATCATTCTCTCTCTCTATCATTCTCTCTTACTATCATTGTCTCTCGATATCATTCTCTCTCTCTCTATCATTCTCTTTCTCTATCATTCTCTCTCTCTATCATTCTCGCTCTCTATCATTCTCTCCCTCTATCATTCTCTCTCTCTAGCATTCTCTCTCCATCATTCTCTCTCTCTATCATTCTCTTTCTGTCATTCTCTCTCTATCATCCTCTCTCTGTATCATTTTCTCTATCTATCATTTTCTCTCTATCGTTCTCTCTCTATCATTCCCTCTCTCTATCATTTTCTCTCTAGCATTCTCTATCTCTATCATTCTCTCTCTCCATCATTCTCTCTCTATCATTCTCTCGCTATCATTCTCTCTATCATTCTCTCTCTCTCTCTATCATTCTCTTTCTCTATCATTCTCTCTCTCCATCATTCTCTCTCTATCATTCTCTCTCTCTATTATTCTCTCTCTCCATCATTCTCTCTCTATATCATTCTCTTTCTCTATCATTCTCTCTCTCTCTATCATTCTCTCTCTCTCTATTATTTTCTCTCTATCACTCTCTCTTTCTATCATTCTCTCTCTATCATTCGCTCTCTATCATTCTCTCTCTCTCTATCATTCTCTCTCTCTATCATTCTCTCTCTCCATCATTCTCTCTCTCTATCATTCTCTCTCACTATCATTCTCTCTCTATCATTCTCTCTCACTATCATTCTCTCTGTCCATCATTTTATCTCTCTATAATTCTCTCTCTATCATTCTCTCTGTCCATCGTTCTCTCTCTCTATCATTCTCCGTCTATCATTATCTCTCTCTATCATTCCCTCTCTCTATCATTTTCTCTCTATCATTATCTCTCTCTATCATTCCCTCTCTCTATCATTTTCTCTCTATCATTCTCTCTTTCTATCATTCTCTCTCTATCATTCGCTCTCTATCATTCTCTCTCTCTATCATTCTCTCTCTCTATCATTCTCTCTCTCTATCATTCTCTCTCTATCATTCTCTGTCTCTATCATTCTCTGTCTATCATTCTCTCTCTCTATTATTTTCTCTCTCTATCATATTCTCTCTATCATTCTCTCTCTATCATTCTCTCTCTCTATCATTCTCTCTCTCTATCATTCTCTCTCTATCATTCTCTCTCTCTATCATTCTCTCTTTCTATCATTCTCTCTCTATCATTCGCTCTCTATCATTCTCTCTCTCTCTATCATTCTCTCTCTCTATCATTCTCTCTCTCCATCATTCTCTCTCTATCATTCTCTCTCTCTATCGTTGTCTCTCTATCATTCTCTCTCTCTATCATTGCCTCTCTCTATCATTTTCTCTCTATCGTTCTCTCTCTATCATTCCCTCTCTCTATCATGTTCTCTCTATCATTCTCTCTCTCTATCATTTTCCCTCTATCATTCTCTCTCTCTATCATTCTCTCTCACTATCATTCTCTCTCTCTATCATCCTCTCTCTCTATCATTCTCTCTCTATCATTCTCTCTCTCTATCATTCTCTCTCTATCATTGTCTCTCTCTATCATTCTCTCTCTCTATCATTCTCTCTCTATCATTCTCTCTCTCTATCATTTTCTCTCTCCATCATTCTCTCTCTCCATCATTCTCTTTCTCTATCATTCTCTCTCTCTCTCTCGCTCTCTCTCTCTCTCTATCATTCTCTCTCTCTATCATTTTCTCTCTCAATCATTCTCTCTCTCTATCATTCTCTTTCTGCATCATTCTCTTTCTCTATCATTCTCTCTCTCTCTATCATTCTCTCTCTATCATTCTCTCTCTCTATCATTTTCTCTCTCTATCATTTTCTCTCTATCATTCCCTCTCTCTATCATTCTCTCTCTCTATCATTTTCTCTCTATCATTCTCCCTCTCTATCATTCTCTCGCTATCATTCTCTCTATCATTCTCTCTCTCGCTATCATTCTCTCTATCATTCTCTCTCTCTCTATCATTCTCTTTCTCTATCATTCTCTCTCTCTATCATTCTCTCTCTCTATCATTCTCTCTCTCTATCATTCTCTCTTTCTATCATTCTCTCTCTATCATTCTCTCTCTCTATCATTCTCTGTCTATCATTCTCTCTCTATCATTCTCTCTCTCTATCATTTTCTCTATCTATCATTTTCTCTCTATCGTTCTCTCTCTATCATTCCCTCTCTCCATCATTTTCTCTCTATCATTCTCTCTTACTATCATTCTCTCTCCCTATCATTCTCTCGCTATCATTCTCTCCATCATTCTCTCTCTCTCTATCATTCTCTTTCTCTATCATTCTCTCTCTCTATCATTCTCTCTCTCTATCGTTCCCTCTCTCTATCATTTTCTCTCTATCATTCTCTCTCTCTATCATTTTCTCTCTATCATTCTCTCTCTCTATCATTTTCTCTCTATCATTCTCTCTCTCTATCATTCTCTCTTACTATCATTGTCTCTCGATATCATTCTCTCTCTCTCTATCATTCTCTTTCTCTATCATTCTCTCTCTCTATCATTCTCGCTCTCTATCATTCTCTCCCTCTATCATTCTCTCTCTCTAGCATTCTCTCTCCATCATTCTCTCTCTCTATCATTCTCTTTCTGTCATTCTCTCTCTATCATCCTCTCTCTGTATCATTTTCTCTATCTATCATTTTCTCTCTATCGTTCTCTCTCTATCATTCCCTCTCTCTATCATTTTCTCTCTAGCATTCTCTATCTCTATCATTCTCTCTCTCCATCATTCTCTCTCTATCATTCTCTCGCTATCATTCTCTCTATCATTCTCTCTCTCTCTCTATCATTCTCTTTCTCTATCATTCTCTCTCTCCATCATTCTCTCTCTATCATTCTCTCTCTCTATTATTCTCTCTCTCCATCATTCTCTCTCTATATCATTCTCTTTCTCTATCATTCTCTCTCTCTCTATCATTCTCTCTCTCTCTATCATTCTCTCTCTCTCTATTATTTTCTCTCTATCACTCTCTCTTTCTATCATTCTCTCTCTATCATTCGCTCTCTATCATTCTCTCTCTCTCTATCATTCTCTCTCTCTATCATTCTCTCTCTCCATCATTCTCTCTCTCTATCATTCTCTCTCACTATCATTCTCTCTCTATCATTCTCTCTCACTATCATTCTCTCTGTCCATCATTTTATCTCTCTATAATTCTCTCTCTATCATTCTCTCTGTCCATCGTTCTCTCTCTCTATCATTCTCCGTCTATCATTATCTCTCTCTATCATTCCCTCTCTCTATCATTTTCTCTCTATCATTCTCTCTTTCTATCATTCTCTCTCTATCATTCGCTCTCCATCATTCTCTCTCTCTATCATTCTCTCTCTCTATCATTCTCTCTCTCTATCATTCTCTCTCTATCATTCTCTGTCTCTATCATGCTCTGTCTATCATTCTCTCTCTCTATCATTTTCTCTCTCTATCATATTCTCTCTATCATTCTCTCTCTCTATCATTCTCTCTTTCTATCATTCTCTCTTTCTATCATTCTCTCTCTCTAGTATTCTCTCTCTCTACCATTCTCTGTCTATCATTCTCTCTCTATCATTCTCTCTCTCTATCATTTTCTCTCTCCATCGTTCTCTCTCTATCATTCCCTCTCTCTATCATTTTCTCTCTATCATTCTCTCTCTCTATCATTTTCTCTCTATCATTCTCTCTCTCTATCATTTTCTCTCTATCATTCTCTCTCACTATCATTTTCTCTGTCCATCATTCTATCTCTCTATAATTCTCTCTCTATCATTCTCTCTGTCCATCGTTCTCTCTCTCTATCATTCTCTCTGTCCATCGTTCTCTCTCTCTATCATTCTCCGTCTATCATTATCTCTCTCTATCATTCCCTCTCTCTATCATTCGCTCTCTATCATTCTCTCTCTCTATCATTCTCTCTCTCTATCATTCTCTCTCTATCATTCTCTCTCTCTATCATTCTCTCTCTCTATCATTCTCTCTCTCTATCATTTTCTCTCTCAATCATTCTCTCTCTCTATCATTCTCTTTCTGCATCATTCTCTTTCTCTATCATTCTCTCTCTCTCTATCATTTTCTCTCTATCATTCTCTCTTTCTATCATTCTCTCTCTATCTTTCGCTCTCTATCATTCTCTCTCTCTATCATTCTCTCTCTCTATCATTCTCTCTTTCTATCATTCTCTCTTTCTATCATTCTCTCTCTCTAGTATTCTCTCTCTCTACCATTCTCTGTCTATCATTCTCTCTCTATCATTCTCTCTCTCTATCATTCTCTCTCTCTAGTATTCTCTCTCTATCATTCTCTCTCTATCATTCTCTCTCTCTACCATTCTCTGTCTATCATTCTCTCTCTATCATTCTCTCTCTCTATCATTTTCTCTCTCTATTGTTCTCTCTCTATCATTCTCTCTCTCTATTATTCTCTCGCTATCATTCTCTCTATCATTCTCTCTCTCTCTATCATTCTCTTTCTCTATCATTCTCTCTCTCTATCATTCTCTCTCTCTATCTTTCTCTCTCTCTATCATTCTCTCTCTATCATTCTCTCTCTCTATCATTTTCTCTCTCTATCATTCTCTTTCTCCATCATTCTCTCTCTCCATCATTCTCTTTCTCTATCATTCTCTCTCTCTCTCTCTCTCTCTCTCTATCATTCTCTCTATCTATCATTTTCTCTTTCTCTATCATTCTCTCTTTCTCTATCATACTCTCTCTCTATCATTCTCTATCTATCATTCTCTCTCTATCATTCTCTCTCTCTATCATTTTCTCTCTCTATCATTTTCTCTCTATCGTTCTCTCTCTATCATTCCCTTTCTCTATCATTTTCTCTTTATCATTCTCTCTCTCTATCATTCTCTCTCTCCATCATTCTCTCTCTCTATCATTCTCTCTCACTATCATTCTCTCTCTATCATTCTCTCTCTCTATCATTCTCTCTGTCCATCATTCTATCTCTCTATAATGCTCTTTCTATCATTCTCTCTGTCCATCGTTCTCTCTCTCTATCATTCTCCATCTATCATTATCTCTCTCCATCATTCCCTCTCTCTATCATTTTCTCTCTATCATTCTCTCTTTCTATCATTCTCTCTCTATCATTCGCTCTCTATCATTCTCTCTCTCTATCATTCTCTCTCTCTATCATTCTCTCTCTATCATTCTCTCTCTCTATCATTCTCTCTTTCTATCATTCTCTCTCTATCATTCTCTGTCTATCATTCTCTCTCTATCATTCTCTCTCTCTATCATTTTCTCTCTCTATCATTTTCTCTCTATCATTCCCTCTCTCTATCATTCTCTCTCTCTCTATCATTTTCTCTCTATCATTCTCTCTCTGTATTATTCTCTCGCTATCATTCTCTCTATCATTCTCTCTCTCGCTATCATTCTCTCTATCATTCTCTCTCTCTCTATCATTCTCTTTCTCTATCATTCTCTCTCTCTATCATTCTCTCTCTCTATCATTCTCTCTCTCTATCATTCTCTCTTTCTATCATTCTCGCTTTCTATCATTCTCTCTCTATCATTCTCTCTTTCTATCATTCTCTCTCTCTAGTATTCTCTCTCTATCATTCTCTCTCTCTTCCATTCTCTGTCTATCATTCTCTCTCTATCATTCTCTCTCTCTATCATTTTCTCTCTCTATTGTTCTCTCTCTATCATTCCCTCTCTCTATCATTTTCTCTCCATCATTCCCTCTCTCTATCATTTTCTCTCTATCATTCTCTCTTTCTATCATTCTCTCTCTATCATTCGCTCTCTATCATTCTCTCTCTCTATCATTCTCTCTCTCTATCATTCTCTCTCTATCATTCTCTCTCTCTATCATTCTCTCTCTCTATCATTCTCTCTCTCTATCATTCTCTCTCTATCATTCTCTCTCTCTCTATCATTCTCTTTCTCTATCATTCTCTCTCTCTATCATTCTCTCTCTCTATCATTCCCTCTCTCTATCATTCTCTCTCTCTATCATTTTCTCTCTATCATTCTCTCTCTGTATTATTCTCTCCCTATCATTCTCTCTATCATTCTCTCTCTCGCTATCATTCTCTCTCTGTATTATTCTCTCCCTATCTCTCTCTCTATCATTCTCTTTCTCTATCATTCTCTCTCTCTATCATTCTCTCTCTCTATCATTCTCTCTCTCTATCATTCTCTCTCTCTATCATTCTCTCTCTATGATTGTCTCTCTCTATCATTCTCTGTCTATTATTCTCTCTCTATCATTCTCTCTCTCTATCATCTTCTCTCTATCATTCTCTCTCTATCATTCTCTCTCTCTATCATTTTCTCTCTATCATTCTCTCGCTCTATCATTGTCTCTCTCTATCATTCTCTCTCTCTATCATTCTCTCTCTATCATTCTCTCTCTCTATCATTTTCTCTCTCCATCATTCTCTCTCTCTCTCTCTCTCTCGCTCTCTCTCTCTCTCTATCAGTCTCTCTCTCTATCATTTTCTCTCTCAATCATTCTCTCTCTCTATCATTCTCTTTCTGCATCATTCTCTTTCTCTATCATTCTCTCTCTCTCTATCATTTTCTCTCTATCATTCTCTCTTTCTATCATTCTCCCTCTATCATTCGCTCTCTATCATTCTCTCTCTCTATCATTCTCTCTCTCTATCATTCTCTCTTTCTATCATTCTCTCTTTCTATCATTCTCTCTCTCTAGTATTCTCTCTCTATCATTCTCTCTCTCTACCATTCTCTGTCTATCATTCTCTCTCTCTATCATTTTCTCTCTCTATCGTTCTCTCTCTATCATTCCCTCTCTCTATCATTTTCTCTCTATCATTCTCTCTCTCTATCATTTTCTCTCAATCATTCTCTCTCTCTATCATTTTCTCTCTATCATTCTCTCTCACTATCATTCTCTCTGTCCATCATTCTATCTCTCTATAATTCTCTCTCTATCATTCTCTCTGTCCATCGTTCTCTCTCTCTATCATTCTCCGTCTATCATTATCTCTCTCTATCATTCCCTCTCTCTATCATTTTCTCTCTATCATTCTCTCTTTCTATCATTCTCTCTCTATCATTCGCTCTCTATCATTCTCTCTCTCTATCATTCTCTCTCTCTATCATTCTCTCTCTCTATCATTCTCTCTCTATCATTCTCTGTCTCTATCATTCTCTGTCTATCATTCTCTCTCTCTATTATTTTCTCTCTCTATCATATTCTCTCTATCATTCTCTCTCTATCATTCTCTCTCTCTATCATTCTCTCTCTCTATCATTCTCTCTCTATCATTCTCTCTCTCTATCATTCTCTCTTTCTATCATTCTCTCTCTATCATTCGCTCTCTATCATTCTCTCTCTCTCTATCATTCTCTCTCTCTATCATTCTCTCTCTCCATCATTCTCTCTCTATCATTCTCTCTCTCTATCATTGTCTCTCTATCATTCTCTCTCTCTATCATTGCCTCTCTCTATCATTTTCTCTCTATCGTTCTCTCTCTATCATTCCCTCTCTCTATCATGTTCTCTCTATCATTCTCTCTCTCTATCATTTTCTCTCTATCATTCTCTCTCTCTATCATTCTCTCTCACTATCATTCTCTCTCTCTATCATCCTCTCTCTCTATCATTCTCTCTCTATCATTCTCTCTCTCTATCATTCTCTCTCTATCATTGTCTCTCTCTATCATTCTCTCTCTTTATCATTCTCTCTCTATCATTCTCTCTCTCTATCATTTTCTCTCTCCATCATTCTCTCTCTCCATCATTCTCTTTCTCTATCATTCTCTCTCTCTCTCTCTCGCTCTCTCTCTCTCTCTATCATTCTGTCTCTCTATCATTTTCTCTCTCAATCATTCTCTCTCTCTATCATTCTCTTTCTGCATCATTCTCTTTCTCTATCATTCTCTCTCTCTCTATCATTCTCTCTCTATCATTCTCTCTCTCTATCATTTTCTCTCTCTATCATTTTCTCTCTATCATTCCCTCTCTCTATCATTCTCTCTCTCTATCATTTTCTCTCTATCATTCTCCCTCTCTATCATTCTCTCGCTATCATTCTCTCTATCATTCTCTCTCTCGCTATCATTCTCTCTATCATTCTCTCTCTCTCTATCATTCTCTTTCTCTATCATTCTCTCTCTCTATCATTCTCTCTCTCTATCATTCTCTCTCTCTATCATTCTCTCTTTCTATCATTCTCTCTCTATCATTCTCTCTCTCTATCATTCTCTGTCTATCATTCTCTCTCTATCATTCTCTCTCTCTATCATTTTCTCTATCTATCATTTTCTCTCTATCGTTCTCTCTCTATCATTCCCTCTCTCTATCATTCTCTCTTACTATCATTCTCTCTCCCTATCATTCTCTCGCTATCATTCTCTCCATCATTCTCTCTCTCTCTACCATTCTCTTTCTCTATCATTCTCTCTCTCTATCATTCTCTCTCTCTATCGTTCCCTCTCTCTATCATTTTCTCTCTATCATTCTCTCTCTCTATCATTTTCTCTCTATCATTCTCTCTCTCTATCATTTTCTCTCTATCATTCTCTCTCTCTATCATTCTCTCTTACTATCATTGTCTCTCGATATCATTCTCTCTCTCTCTATCATTCTCTTTCTCTATCATTCTCTCTCTCTATCATTCTCGCTCTCTATCATTCTCTCCCTCTATCATTCTCTCTCTCTAGCATTCTCTCTCCATCATTCTCTCTCTCTATCATTCTCTTTCTGTCATTCTCTCTCTATCATCCTCTCTCTGTATCATTTTCTCTATCTATCATTTTCTCTCTATCGTTCTCTCTCTATCATTCCCTCTCTCTATCATTTTCTCTCTAGCATTCTCTATCTCTATCATTCTCTCTCTCCATCATTCTCTCTCTATCATTCTCTCGCTATCATTCTCTCTATCATTCTCTCTCTCTCTCTATCATTCTCTTTCTCTATCATTCTCTCTCTCCATCATTCTCTCTCTATCATTCTCTCTCTCTATTATTCTCTCTCTCCATCATTCTCTCTCTATATCATTCTCTTTCTCTATCATTCTCTCTCTCTCTATCATTCTCTCTCTCTCTATCATTCTCTCTCTCTCTATTATTTTCTCTCTATCACTCTCTCTTTCTATCATTCTCTCTCTATCATTCGCTCTCTATCATTCTCTCTCTCTCTATCATTCTCTCTCTCTATCATTCTCTCTCTCCATCATTCTCTCTCTCTATCATTCTCTCTCACTATCATTCTCTCTCTATCATTCTCTCTCACTATCATTCTCTCTGTCCATCATTTTATCTCTCTATAATTCTCTCTCTATCATTCTCTCTGTCCATCGTTCTCTCTCTCTATCATTCTCCGTCTATCATTATCTCTCTCTATCATTCCCTCTCTCTATCATTTTCTCTCTATCATTCTCTCTTTCTATCATTCTCTCTCTATCATTCGCTCTCCATCATTCTCTCTCTCTATCATTCTCTCTCTCTATCATTCTCTCTCTCTATCATTCTCTCTCTATCATTCTCTGTCTCTATCATGCTCTGTCTATCATTCTCTCTCTCTATCATTTTCTCTCTCTATCATATTCTCTCTATCATTCTCTCTCTCTATCATTCTCTCTTTCTATCATTCTCTCTTTCTATCATTCTCTCTCTCTAGTATTCTCTCTCTCTACCATTCTCTGTCTATCATTCTCTCTCTATCATTCTCTCTCTCTATCATTTTCTCTCTCCATCGTTCTCTCTCTATCATTCCCTCTCTCTATCATTTTCTCTCTATCATTCTCTCTCTCTATCATTTTCTCTCTATCATTCTCTCTCTCTATCATTTTCTCTCTATCATTCTCTCTCACTATCATTTTCTCTGTCCATCATTCTATCTCTCTATAATTCTCTCTCTATCATTCTCTCTGTCCATCGTTCTCTCTCTCTATCATTCTCTCTGTCCATCGTTCTCTCTCTCTATCATTCTCCGTCTATCATTATCTCTCTCTATCATTCCCTCTCTCTATCATTCGCTCTCTATCATTCTCTCTCTCTATCATTCTCTCTCTCTATCATTCTCTCTCTATCATTCTCTCTCTCTATCATTCTCTCTCTCTATCATTCTCTCTCTCTATCATTTTCTCTCTCAATCATTCTCTCTCTCTATCATTCTCTTTCTGCATCATTCTCTTTCTCTATCATTCTCTCTCTCTCTATCATTTTCTCTCTATCATTCTCTCTTTCTATCATTCTCTCTCTATCTTTCGCTCTCTATCATTCTCTCTCTCTATCATTCTCTCTCTCTATCATTCTCTCTTTCTATCATTCTCTCTTTCTATCATTCTCTCTCTCTAGTATTCTCTCTCTCTACCATTTTCTGTCTATCATTCTCTCTCTATCATTCTCTCTCTCTATCATTCTCTCTCTCTAGTATTCTCTCTCTATCATTCTCTCTCTATCATTCTCTCTCTCTACCATTCTCTGTCTATCATTCTCTCTCTATCATTCTCTCTCTCTATCATTTTCTCTCTCTATTGTTCTCTCTCTATCATTCTCTCTCTCTATTATTCTCTCGCTATCATTCTCTCTATCATTCTCTCTCTCTCTATCATTCTCTTTCTCTATCATTCTCTCTCTCTATCATTCTCTCTCTCTATCTTTCTCTCTCTCTATCATTCTCTCTCTATCATTCTCTCTCTCTATCATTTTCTCTCTCTATCATTCTCTTTCTCCATCATTCTCTCTCTCCATCATTCTCTTTCTCTATCATTCTCTCTCTCTCTCTCTCTCTCTCTCTATCATTCTCTCTATCTATCATTTTCTCTTTCTCTATCATTCTCTCTTTCTCTATCATACTCTCTCTCTATCATTCTCTATCTATCATTCTCTCTCTATCATTCTCTCTCTCTATCATTTTCTCTCTCTATCATTTTCTCTCTATCGTTCTCTCTCTATCATTCCCTTTCTCTATCATTTTCTCTTTATCATTCTCTCTCTCTATCATTCTCTCTCTCCATCATTCTCTCTCTCTATCATTCTCTCTCACTATCATTCTCTCTCTATCATTCTCTCTCTCTATCATTCTCTCTGTCCATCATTCTATCTCTCTATAATGCTCTTTCTATCATTCTCTCTGTCCATCGTTCTCTCTCTCTATCATTCTCCATCTATCATTATCTCTCTCCATCATTCCCTCTCTCTATCATTTTCTCTCTATCATTCTCTCTTTCTATCATTCTCTCTCTATCATTCGCTCTCTATCATTCTCTCTCTCTATCATTCTCTCTCTCTATCATTCTCTCTCTATCATTCTCTCTCTCTATCATTCTCTCTTTCTATCATTCTCTCTCTATCATTCTCTGTCTATCATTCTCTCTCTATCATTCTCTCTCTCTATCATTTTCTCTCTCTATCATTTTCTCTCTATCATTCCCTCTCTCTATCATTCTCTCTCTCTCTATCATTTTCTCTCTATCATTCTCTCTCTGTATTATTCTCTCGCTATCATTCTCTCTATCATTCTCTCTCTCGCTATCATTCTCTCTATCATTCTCTCTCTCTCTATCATTCTCTTTCTCTATCATTCTCTCTCTCTATCATTCTCTCTCTCTATCATTCTCTCTCTCTATCATTCTCTCTTTCTATCATTCTCGCTTTCTATCATTCTCTCTCTATCATTCTCTCTTTCTATCATTCTCTCTCTCTAGTATTCTCTCTCTATCATTCTCTCTCTCTTCCATTCTCTGTCTATCATTCTCTCTCTATCATTCTCTCTCTCTATCATTTTCTCTCTCTATTGTTCTCTCTCTATCATTCCCTCTCTCTATCATTTTCTCTCCATCATTCCCTCTCTCTATCATTTTCTCTCTATCATTCTCTCTTTCTATCATTCTCTCTCTATCATTCGCTCTCTATCATTCTCTCTCTCTATCATTCTCTCTCTCTATCATTCTCTCTCTATCATTCTCTCTCTCTATCATTCTCTCTCTCTATCATTCTCTCTCTCTATCATTCTCTCTCTATCATTCTCTCTCTCTCTATCATTCTCTTTCTCTATCATTCTCTCTCTCTATCATTCTCTCTCTCTATCATTCCCTCTCTCTATCATTCTCTCTCTCTATCATTTTCTCTCTATCATTCTCTCTCTGTATTATTCTCTCCCTATCATTCTCTCTATCATTCTCTCTCTCGCTATCATTCTCTCTCTGTATTATTCTCTCCCTATCTCTCTCTCTATCATTCTCTTTCTCTATCATTCTCTCTCTCTATCATTCTCTCTCTCTATCATTCTCTCTCTCTATCATTCTCTCTCTCTATCATTCTCTCTCTATGATTGTCTCTCTCTATCATTCTCTGTCTATTATTCTCTCTCTATCATTCTCTCTCTCTATCATCTTCTCTCTATCATTCTCTCTCTATCATTCTCTCTCTCTATCATTTTCTCTCTATCATTCTCTCGCTCTATCATTGTCTCTCTCTATCATTCTCTCTCTCTATCATTCTCTCTCTATCATTCTCTCTCTCTATCATTTTCTCTCTCCATCATTCTCTCTCTCTCTCTCTCTCTCGCTCTCTCTCTCTCTCTATCAGTCTCTCTCTCTATCATTTTCTCTCTCAATCATTCTCTCTCTCTATCATTCTCTTTCTGCATCATTCTCTTTCTCTATCATTCTCTCTCTCTCTATCATTTTCTCTCTATCATTCTCTCTTTCTATCATTCTCCCTCTATCATTCGCTCTCTATCATTCTCTCTCTCTATCATTCTCTCTCTCTATCATTCTCTCTTTCTATCATTCTCTCTTTCTATCATTCTCTCTCTCTAGTATTCTCTCTCTATCATTCTCTCTCTCTACCATTCTCTGTCTATCATTCTCTCTCTCTATCATTTTCTCTCTCTATCGTTCTCTCTCTATCATTCCCTCTCTCTATCATTTTCTCTCTATCATTCTCTCTCTCTATCATTTTCTCTCTATCATTCTCTCTCTCTATCATTTTCTCTCTATCATTCGCTCTCACTATCATTCTCTCTGTCCATCATTCTATCTCTCTATAATTCTCTCTCTATCATTCTCTCTGTCCATCGTTCTCTCTCTCTATCATTCTCCGTCTATCATTATCTCTCTCTATCATTCCCTCTCTCTATCATTTTCTCTCTATCATTCTCTCTTTCTATCATTCTCTCTCTATCATTCGCTCTCTATCATTCTCTCTCTCTATCATTCTCTCTCTCTATCATTCTCTCTCTCTATCATTCTCTCTCTATCATTCTCTGTCTCTATCATTCTCTGTCTATCATTCTCTCTCTCTATTATTTTCTCTCTCTATCATATTCTCTCTATCATTCTCTCTCTATCATTCTCTCTCTCTATCATTCTCTCTCTCTATCATTCTCTCTCTATCATTCTCTCTCTCTATCATTCTCTCTTTCTATCATTCTCTCTCTATCATTCGCTCTCTATCATTCTCTCTCTCTCTATCATTCTCTCTCTCTATCATTCTCTCTCTCCATCATTCTCTCTCTATCATTCTCTCTCTCTATCATTGTCTCTCTATCATTCTCTCTCTCTATCATTGCCTCTCTCTATCATTTTCTCTCTATCGTTCTCTCTCTATCATTCCCTCTCTCTATCATGTTCTCTCTATCATTCTCTCTCTCTATCATTTTCTCTCTATCATTCTCTCTCTCTATCATTCTCTCTCACTATCATTCTCTCTCTCTATCATCCTCTCTCTCTATCATTCTCTCTCTATCATTCTCTCTCTCTATCATTCTCTCTCTATCATTGTCTCTCTCTATCATTCTCTCTCTTTATCATTCTCTCTCTATCATTCTCTCTCTCTATCATTTTCTCTCTCCATCATTCTCTCTCTCCATCATTCTCTTTCTCTATCATTCTCTCTCTCTCTCTCTCGCTCTCTCTCTCTCTCTATCATTCTGTCTCTCTATCATTTTCTCTCTCAATCATTCTCTCTCTCTATCATTCTCTTTCTGCATCATTCTCTTTCTCTATCATTCTCTCTCTCTCTATCATTCTCTCTCTATCATTCTCTCTCTCTATCATTTTCTCTCTCTATCATTTTCTCTCTATCATTCCCTCTCTCTATCATTCTCTCTCTCTATCATTTTCTCTCTATCATTCTCCCTCTCTATCATTCTCTCGCTATCATTCTCTCTATCATTCTCTCTCTCGCTATCATTCTCTCTATCATTCTCTCTCTCTCTATCATTCTCTTTCTCTATCATTCTCTCTCTCTATCATTCTCTCTCTCTATCATTCTCTCTCTCTATCATTCTCTCTTTCTATCATTCTCTCTCTATCATTCTCTCTCTCTATCATTCTCTGTCTATCATTCTCTCTCTATCATTCTCTCTCTCTATCATTTTCTCTATCTATCATTTTCTCTCTATCGTTCTCTCTCTATCATTCCCTCTCTCTATCATTCTCTCTTACTATCATTCTCTCTCCCTATCATTCTCTCGCTATCATTCTCTCCATCATTCTCTCTCTCTCTACCATTCTCTTTCTCTATCATTCTCTCTCTCTATCATTCTCTCTCTCTATCGTTCCCTCTCTCTATCATTTTCTCTCTATCATTCTCTCTCTCTATCATTTTCTCTCTATCATTCTCTCTCTCTATCATTTTCTCTCTATCATTCTCTCTCTCTATCATTCTCTCTTACTATCATTGTCTCTCGATATCATTCTCTCTCTCTCTATCATTCTCTTTCTCTATCATTCTCTCTCTCTGTCATTCTCGCTCTCTATCATTCTCTCCCTCTATCATTCTCTCTCTCTAGCATTCTCTCTCTATCATTCTCTTTCTCTATCATTCTCTCTCTCTATCATTCTCTCTCTCTATCGTTCCCTCTCTCTATCATTTTCTCTCTATCATTCTCTCTCTCTATCATTTTCTCTCTATCATTCTCTCTCTCTATCATTTTCTCTCTATCATTCTCTCTCTCTATCATTCTCTCTTACTATCATTGTCTCTCGATATCATTCTCTCTCTCTCTATCATTCTCTTTCTCTATCATTCTCTCTCTCTATCATTCTCGCTCTCTATCATTCTCTCCCTCTATCATTCTCTCTCTCTAGCATTCTCTCTCCATCATTCTCTCTCTCTATCATTCTCTTTCTGTCATTCTCTCTCTATCATCCTCTCTCTGTATCATTTTCTCTATCTATCATTTTCTCTCTATCGTTCTCTCTCTATCATTCCCTCTCTCTATCATTTTCTCTCTAGCATTCTCTATCTCTATCATTCTCTCTCTCCATCATTCTCTCTCTATCATTCTCTCGCTATCATTCTCTCTATCATTCTCTCTCTCTCTCTATCATTCTCTTTCTCTATCATTCTCTCTCTCCATCATTCTCTCTCTATCATTCTCTCTCTCTATTATTCTCTCTCTCCATCATTCTCTCTCTATATCATTCTCTTTCTCTATCATTCTCTCTCTCTCTATCATTCTCTCTCTCTCTATCATTCTCTCTCTCTCTATTATTTTCTCTCTATCACTCTCTCTTTCTATCATTCTCTCTCTATCATTCGCTCTCTATCATTCTCTCTCTCTCTATCATTCTCTCTCTCTATCATTCTCTCTCTCCATCATTCTCTCTCTCTATCATTCTCTCTCACTATCATTCTCTCTCTATCATTCTCTCTCACTATCATTCTCTCTGTCCATCATTTTATCTCTCTATAATTCTCTCTCTATCATTCTCTCTGTCCATCGTTCTCTCTCTCTATCATTCTCCGTCTATCATTATCTCTCTCTATCATTCCCTCTCTCCATCATTTTCTCTCTATCATTCTCTCTTTCTATCATTCTCTCTCTATCATTCGCTCTCCATCATTCTCTCTCTCTATCATTCTCTCTCTCTATCATTCTCTCTCTCTATCATTCTCTCTCTATCATTCTCTGTCTCTATCATGCTCTGTCTATCATTCTCTCTCTCTATCATTTTCTCTCTCTATCATATTCTCTCTATCATTCTCTCTCTCTATCATTCTCTCTTTCTATCATTCTCTCTTTCTATCATTCTCTCTCTCTAGTATTCTCTCTCTCTACCATTCTCTGTCTATCATTCTCTCTCTATCATTCTCTCTCTCTATCATTTTCTCTCTCCATCGTTCTCTCTCTATCATTCCCTCTCTCTATCATTTTCTCTCTATCATTCTCTCTCTCTATCATTTTCTCTCTATCATTCTCTCTCTCTATCATTTTCTCTCTATCATTCTCTCTCACTATCATTTTCTCTGTCCATCATTCTATCTCTCTATAATTCTCTCTCTATCATTCTCTCTGTCCATCGTTCTCTCTCTCTATCATTCTCCGTCTATCATTATCTCTCTCTATCATTCCCTCTCTCTATCATTCGCTCTCTATCATTCTCTCTCTCTATCATTCTCTCTCTCTATCATTCTCTCTCTATCATTCTCTCTCTCTATCATTCTCTCTCTCTATCATTCTTTCTCTCTATCATTTTCTCTCTCAATCATTCTCTCTCTCTATCATTCTCTTTCTGCATCATTCTCTTTCTCTATCATTCTCTCTCTCTCTATCATTTTCTCTCTATCATTCTCTCTTTCTATCATTCTCTCTCTATCATTCGCTCTCTATCATTCTCTCTCTCTATCATTCTCTCTCTCTATCATTCTCTCTTTCTATCATTCTCTCTTTCTATCATTCTCTCTCTCTAGTATTCTCTCTCTCTACCATTCTCTGTCTATCATTCTCTCTCTATCATTCTCTCTCTCTATCATTCTCTCTCTCTAGTATTCTCTCTCTATCATTCTCTCTCTATCATTCTCTCTCTCTACCATTCTCTGTCTATCATTCTCTCTCTATCATTCTCTCTCTCTATCATTTTCTCTCTCTATTGTTCTCTCTCTATCATTCTCTCTCTCTATTATTCTCTCGCTATCATTCTCTCTATCATTCTCTCTCTCTCTATCATTCTCTTTCTCTATCATTCTCTCTCTCTATCATTCTCTCTCTCTATCTTTCTCTCTCTCTATCATTCTCTCTCTATCATTCTCTCTCTCTATCATTTTCTCTCTCTATCATTCTCTTTCTCCATCATTCTCTCTCTCCATCATTCTCTTTCTCTATCATTCTCTCTCTCTCTCTCTCTCTCTCTATCATTCTCTCTATCTATCATTTTCTCTTTCTCTATCATACTCTCTTTCTCTATCATACTCTCTCTCTATCATTCTCTATCTATCATTCTCTCTCTATCATTCTCTCTCTCTATCATTTTCTCTCTCTATCATTTTCTCTCTATCGTTCTCTCTCTATCATTCCCTTTCTCTATCATTTTCTCTTTATCATTCTCTCTCTCTATTATTCTCTCTCTCCATCATTCTCTCTCTCTATCATTCTCTCTCACTATCATTCTCTCTCTATCATTCTCTCTCTCTATCATTCTCTCTGTCCATCATTCTATCTCTCTATAATGCTCTTTCTATCATTCTCTCTGTCCATCGTTCTCTCTCTCTATCATTCTCCATCTATCATTGTCTCTCTCCATCATTCCCTCTCTCTATCATTTTCTCTCTATCATTCTCTCTTTCTATCATTCTCTCTCTATCATTCGCTCTCTATCATTCTCTCTCTCTATCATTCTCTCTCTCAATCATTCTCTCTCTATCATTCTCTCTCTCTATCATTCTCTCTTTCTATCATTCTCTCTCTATCATTCTCTGTCTATCATTCTCTCTCTATCATTCTCTCTCTCTATCATTTTCTCTCTCTATCATTTTCTCTCTATCATTCCCTCTCTCTATCATTCTCTCTCTCTCTATCATTTTCTCTCTATCATTCTCTCTCTGTATTATTCTCTCGCTATCATTCTCTCTATCATTCTCTCTCTCGCTATCATTCTCTCTATCATTCTCTCTCTCTCTATCATTCTCTTTCTCTATCATTCTCTCTCTCTATCATTCTCTCTCTCTATCATTCTCTCTCTCTATCATTCTCTCTTTCTATCATTCTCGCTTTCTATCATTCTCTCTCTATCATTCTCTCTTTCTATCATTCTCTCTCTCTAGTATTCTCTCTCTATCATTCTCTCTCTCTTCCATTCTCTGTCTATCATTCTCTCTCTATCATTCTCTCTCTCTATCATTTTCTCTCTCTATTGTTCTCTCTCTATCATTCCCTCTCTCTATCATTTTCTCTCCATCATTCCCTCTCTCTATCATTTTCTCTCTATCATTCTCTCTTTCTATCATTCTCTCTCTATCATTCGCTCTCTATCATTCTCTCTCTCTATCATTCTCTCTCTCTATCATTCTCTCTCTATCATTCTCTCTCTCTCTATCATTCTCTTTCTCTATCATTCTCTCTCTCTATCATTCTCTCTCTCTATCATTCCCTCTCTCTATCATTCTCTCTCTCTATCATTTTCTCTCTATCATTCTCTCTCTGTATTATTCTCTCCCTATCATTCTCTCTATCATTCTCTCTCTCGCTATCATTCTCTCTCTGTATTATTCTCTCCCTATCTCTCTCTCTATCATTCTCTTTCTCTATCATTCTCTCTCTCTATCATTCTCTCTCTCTATCATTCTCTCTCTCTATCATTCTCTCTCTCTATCATTCTCTCTCTCTATCATTCTCTCTCTCTATCATTCTCTCTCTATGATTGTCTCTCTCTATCATTCTCTGTCTATTATTCTCTCTCTATCATTCTCTCTCTCTATCATCTTCTCTCTATCATTCTCTCTCTATCATTCTCTCTCTCTATCATTTTCTCTCTATCATTCTCTCGCTCTATCATTGTCTCTCTCTATCATTCTCTCTCTCTATCATTCTCTCTCTATCATTCTCTCTCTCTATCATTTTCTCTCTCCATCATTCTCTCTCTCTCTCTCTCTCTCGCTCTCTCTCTCTCTCTATCAGTCTCTCTCTCTATCATTTTCTCTCTCAATCATTCTCTCTCTCTATCATTCTCTTTCTGCATCATTCTCTTTCTCTATCATTCTCTCTCTCTCTATCATTTTCTCTCTATCATTCTCTCTTTCTATCATTCTCCCTCTATCATTCGCTCTCTATCATTCTCTCTCTCTATCATTCTCTCTCTCTATCATTCTCTCTTTCTATCATTCTCTCTTTCTATCATTCTCTCTCTCTAGTATTCTCTCTCTATCATTCTCTCTCTCTACCATTCTCTGTCTATCAT
This sequence comes from Dyspetes luteomarginatus, assembly GCA_963669185.1. Taxonomy (NCBI): domain Eukaryota; kingdom Metazoa; phylum Arthropoda; class Insecta; order Hymenoptera; family Ichneumonidae; genus Dyspetes; species Dyspetes luteomarginatus. The sequence goes on from OY769905.1 coordinate 12,560,122, forward strand.
TCTCTCTCTCTATCATTTTCTCTCTCTATCGTTCTCTCTCTATCATTCCCTCTCTCTATCATTTTCTCTCTATCATTCTCTCTCTCTATCATTTTCTCTCTATCATTCTCTCTCTCTATCATTTTCTCTCTATCATTCTCTCTCACTATCATTCTCTCTGTCCATCATTCTATCTCTCTATAATTCTCTCTCTATCATTCTCTCTGTCCATCGTTCTCTCTCTCTATCATTCTCCGTCTATCATTATCTCTCTCTATCATTCCCTCTCTCTATCATTTTCTCTCTATCATTCTCTCTTTCTATCATTCTCTCTCTATCATTCGCTCTCTATCATTCTCTCTCTCTATCATTCTCTCTCTCTATCATTCTCTCTCTCTATCATTCTCTCTCTATTATTCTCTGTCTCTATCATTCTCTGTCTATCATTCTCTCTCTTTCTATCATTTTCTCTCTCTATCATATTCTCTCTATCATTCTCTCTCTATCATTGTCTCTCTCTATCATTCTCTCTCTCTATCATTCTCTCTCTATCATTCTCTCTCTCTATCATTCTCTCTCTCTATCATTCTCTCTCTATCATTCTCTCTCTCTATCATTCTCTCTTTCTATCATTCTCTCTCTATCATTCGCTCTCTATCATTCTCTCTCTCTCTATCATTCTCTCTCTCTATCATTCTCTCTCTCCATCATTCTCTCTCTATCATTCTCTCTCTCTATCATTGTCTCTCTATCATTCTCTCTCTCTATCATTGCCTCTCTCTATCATTTTCTCTCTATCGTTCTCTCTCTATCATTCCCTCTCTCTATCATGTTCTCTCTATCATTCTCTCTCTCTATCATTTTCTCTCTATCATTCTCTCTCTCTATCATTCTCTCTCACTATCATTCTCTCTCTCTATCATCCTCTCTCTCTATCATTCTCTCTCTATCATTCTCTCTCTCTATCATTCTCTCTCTATCATTGTCTCTCTCTATCATTCTCTCTCTCTATCATTCTCTCTCTATCATTCTCTCTCTCTATCATTTTCTCTCTCCATCATTCTCTCTCTCCATCATTCTCTTTCTCTATCATTCTCTCTCTCTCTCTCTCGCTCTCTCTCTCTCTCTATCATTCTCTCTCTCTATCATTTTCTCTCTCAATCATTCTCTCTCTCTATCATTCTCTTTCTGCATCATTCTCTTTCTCTATCATTCTCTCTCTCTCTATCATTCTCTCTCTATCATTCTCTCTCTCTATCATTTTCTCTCTCTATCATTTTCTCTCTATCATTCCCTCTCTCTATCATTCTCTCTCTCTATCATTTTCTCTCTATCATTCTCCCTCTCTATCATTCTCTCGCTATCATTCTCTCTATCATTCTCTCTCTCGCTATCATTCTCTCTATCATTCTCTCTCTCTCTATCATTCTCTTTCTCTATCATTCTCTCTCTCTATCATTCTCTCTCTCTATCATTCTCTCTCTCTATCATTCTCTCTTTCTATCATTCTCTCTCTATCATTCTCTCTCTCTATCATTCTCTGTCTATCATTCTCTCTCTATCATTCTCTCTCTCTATCATTTTCTCTATCTATCATTTTCTCTCTATCGTTCTCTCTCTATCATTCCCTCTCTCTATCATTCTCTCTTACTATCATTCTCTCTCCCTATCATTCTCTCGCTATCATTCTCTCCATCATTCTCTCTCTCTCTATCATTCTCTTTCTCTATCATTCTCTCTCTCTATCATTCTCTCTCTCTATCGTTCCCTCTCTCTATCATTTTCTCTCTATCATTCTCTCTCTCTATCATTTTCTCTCTATCATTCTCTCTCTCTATCATTTTCTCTCTATCATTCTCTCTCTCTATCATTCTCTCTTACTATCATTGTCTCTCGATATCATTCTCTCTCTCTCTATCATTCTCTTTCTCTATCATTCTCTCTCTCTATCATTCTCGCTCTCTATCATTCTCTCCCTCTATCATTCTCTCTCTCTAGCATTCTCTCTCCATCATTCTCTCTCTCTATCATTCTCTTTCTGTCATTCTCTCTCTATCATCCTCTCTCTGTATCATTTTCTCTATCTATCATTTTCTCTCTATCGTTCTCTCTCTATCATTCCCTCTCTCTATCATTTTCTCTCTAGCATTCTCTATCTCTATCATTCTCTCTCTCTCTCTATCATTCTCTTTCTCTATCATTCTCTCTCTCCATCATTCTCTCTCTATCATTCTCTCTCTCTATCATTGTCTCTCTATCATTCTCTCTCTCTATCATTCTCTCTCTCTATCATTCTCTCTCTCTATCATTCTCTTTCTCTATCATTCTCTCTCTCTCTATCATTATCTCTCTCTCTATCATTTTCACTCTATCACTCTCTCTTTCCATCATTCTCTCTCTATCATTCGCTCTCTATCATTCTCTCTCTCTATCATTCTCTCTCTCTATCATTCTCTCTCTCTATCATTCTCTCTCTATCATTCTCTCTCTCTCTATCAATCTCTTTCTCTATCATTCTCTCTCTCTATCATTCTCTCTCTCTATCATTCCCTCTCTCTATCATTCTCTCTCTCTATCATTTTCTCTCTATCATTCTCTCTCTGTATTATTCTCTCGCTATCATTCTCTCTATCATTCTCTCTCTCGCTATCATTCTCTCTATCATTCTCTCTCTCTCTATCATTCTCTTTCTCCATCATTCTCTCTCTTTATCATTCTCTCTCTCTATCATTCTCTCTCTCTATCATTCTCTCTTTCTATCATTCTCTCTTTCTATCATTCTCTCTCTATCATTCTCTCTTTCTATCATTCTCTCTCTCTAGTATTCTCTCTCTATCATTCTCTCTCTCTTCCATTCTCTGTCTATCATTCTCTCTCTATCATTCTCTCTCTCTATCATTTTCTCTCTCTATTGTTCTCTCTCTATCATTCCCTCGCTCTATCATTTTCTCTCTATCATTCTCTCTCTCTATCATTTTCTCTCCATCATTCCCTCTCTCTATCATTCTCTCTTTCTATCATTCTCTCTCTATCATTCGCTCTCTATCATTCTCTCTCTCTATCATTCTCTCTCTCTATCATTCTCTCTCTATCATTCTCTCTCTCTATCATTCTCTCTCTCTATCATTTTCTCTCTCAATCATTCTCTCTCTCTATCATTCTCTTTCTGCATCATTCTCTTTCTCTATCATTCTCTCTCTCTCTATCATTTTCTCTCTATCATTCTCTCTTTCTATCATTCTCTCTCTATCATTCGCTCTCTATCATTCTCTCTCTCTATCATTCTCTCTCTCTATCATTCTCTCTTTCTATCATTCTCTCTTTCTATCATTCTCTCTCTCTAGTATTCTCTCTCTCTACCATTCTCTGTCTATCATTCTCTCTCTATCATTTTCTCTCTCCATCGTTCTCTCTCTATCATTCCCTCTCTCTATCATTTTCTCTCTATCATTCTCTCTCTCTATCATTTTCTCTCTATCATTCTCTCTCTCTATCATTTTCTCTCTATCATTTTCTCTCTATCATTCTCTCTCACTATCATTTTCTCTGTCCATCATTCTTTCTCTCTATAATTCTCTCTCTATCATTCTCTCTGTCCATCGTTCTCTCTCTCTATCATTCTCTCTGTCCATCGTTCTCTCTCTCTATCATTCTCCGTCTATCATTATCTCTCTCTATCATTCCCTCTCTCTATCATTTTCTCTCTATCATTCTCTCTTTCTATCATTCTCTCTCTATCATTCGCTCTCTATCATTCTCTCTCTCTATCATTCTCTCTCTCTATCATTCTCTCTCTCTATCATTCTCTCTCTATCATTCTCTGTCTCTATCATTCTCTGTCTATCATTCTCTCTCTCTATCATTTTCTCTCTCTATCATATTCTCTCTATCATTCTCTCTCTATCATTCTCTCTCTCTATCATTCTCTCTCTCTATCATTCTCTCTCTATCATTCTCTCTCTCTATCATTCTCTCTTTCTATCATTCTCTCTCTATCATTCGCTCTCTATCATTCTCTCTCTCTCTATCATTCTCTCTCTCTATCATTCTCTCTCTCCATCATTCTCTCTCTATCATTCTCTCTCTCTATCATTGTCTCTCTATCATTCTCTCTCTCTATCATTGCCTCTCTCTATCATTTTCTCTCTATCGTTCTCTCTCTATCATTCCCTCTCTCTATCATGTTCTCTCTATCATTCTCTCTCTCTATCATTTTCTCTCTATCATTCTCTCTCTCTATCATTCTCTCTCACTATCATTCTCTCTCTCTATCATCCTCTCTCTCTATCATTCTCTCTCTATCATTCTCTCTCTCTATCATTCTCTCTCTATCATTGTCTCTCTCTATCATTCTCTCTCTTTATCATTCTCTCTCTATCATTCTCTCTCTCTATCATTTTCTCTCTCCATCATTCTCTCTCTCCATCATTCTCTTTCTCTATCATTCTCTCTCTCTCTCTCTCGCTCTCTCTCTCTCTCTATCATTCTCTCTCTCTATCATTTTCTCTCTCAATCATTCTCTCTCTCTATCATTCTCTTTCTGCATCATTCTCTTTCTCTATCATTCTCTCTCTCTCTATCATTCTCTCTCTATCATTCTCTCTCTCTATCATTTTCTCTCTCTATCATTTTCTCTCTATCATTCCCTCTCTCTATCATTCTCTCTCTCTATCATTTTCTCTCTATCATTCTCCCTCTCTATCATTCTCTCGCTATCATTCTCTCTATCATTCTCTCTCTCGCTATCATTCTCTCTATCATTCTCTCTCTCTCTATCATTCTCTTTCTCTATCATTCTCTCTCTCTATCATTCTCTCTCTCTATCATTCTCTCTCTCTATCATTCTCTCTTTCTATGATTCTCTCTCTATCATTCTCTCTCTCTATCATTCTCTGTCTATCATTCTCTCTCTATCATTCTCTCTCTCTATCATTTTCTCTATCTATCATTTTCTCTCTATCGTTCTCTCTCTATCATTCCCTCTCTCTATCATTCTCTCTTACTATCATTCTCTCTCCCTATCATTCTCTCGCTATCATTCTCTCCATCATTCTCTCTCTCTCTATCATTCTCTTTCTCTATCATTCTCTCTCTCTATCATTCTCTCTCTCTATCGTTCCCTCTCTCTATCATTTTCTCTCTATCATTCTCTCTCTCTATCATTTTCTCTCTATCATTCTCTCTCTCTATCATTTTCTCTCTATCATTCTCTCTCTCTATCATTCTCTCTTACTATCATTGTCTCTCGATATCATTCTCTCTCTCTCTATCATTCTCTTTCTCTATCATTCTCTCTCTCTATCATTCTCGCTCTCTATCATTCTCTCCCTCTATCATTCTCTCTCTCTAGCATTCTCTCTCCATCATTCTCTCTCTCTATCATTCTCTTTCTGTCATTCTCTCTCTATCATCCTCTCTCTGTATCATTTTTTCTATCTATCATTTTCTCTCTATCGTTCTCTCTCTATCATTCCCTCTCTCTATCATTTTCTCTCTAGCATTCTCTATCTCTATCATTCTCTCTCTATCATTCTCTCTCTCTATCATTGTCTCTCTATCATTCTCTCTCTCTATCATTCTCTCTCTCTATCATTCTCTCTCTCTATCATTCTCTTTCTCTATCATTCTCTCTCTCTCTATCATTATCTCTCTCTCTATCATTTTCACTCTATCACTCTCTCTTTCTATCATTCTCTCTCTATCATTCGCTCTCTATCATTCTCTCTCTCTATCATTCTCTCTCTCTATCATTCTCTCTCTCTATCATTCTCTCTCTATCATTCTCTCTCTCTCTATCAATCTCTTTCTCTATCATTCTCTCTCTCTATCATTCTCTCTCTCTATCATTCCCTCTCTCTATCATTCTCTCTCTCTATCATTTTCTCTCTATCATTCTCTCTCTGTATTATTCTCTCGCTATCATTCTCTCTATCATTCTCTCTCTCGCTATCATTCTCTCTATCATTCTCTCTCTCTCTATCATTCTCTTTCTCCATCATTCTCTCTCTTTATCATTCTCTCTCTCTATCATTCTCTCTCTCTATCATTCTCTCTTTCTATCATTCTCTCTTTCTATCATTCTCTCTCTATCATTCTCTCTTTCTATCATTCTCTCTCTCTAGTATTCTCTCTCTATCATTCTCTCTCTCTTCCATTCTCTGTCTATCATTCTCTCTCTATCATTCTCTCTCTCTATCATTTTCTCTCTCTATTGTTCTCTCTCTATCATTCCCTCTCTCTATCATTTTCTCTCTATCATTCTCTCTCTCTATCATTTTCTCTCCATCATTCCCTCTCTCTATCATTCTCTCTTTCTATCATTCTCTCTCTATCATTCGCTCTCTATCATTCTCTCTCTCTATCATTCTCTCTCTCTATCATTCTCTCTCTATCATTCTCTCTCTCTATCATTGTCTCTCTCTATCATTTTCTCTCTCAATCATTCTCTCTCTCTATCATTCTCTTTCTGCATCATTCTCTTTCTCTATCATTCTCTCTCTCTCTATCATTTTCTCTCTATCATTCTCTCTTTCTATCATTCTCTCTCTATCATTCGCTCTCTATCATTCTCTCTCTCTATCATTCTCTCTCTCTATCATTCTCTCTTTCTATCATTCTCTCTTTCTATCATTCTCTCTCTCTAGTATTCTCTCTCTCTACCATTCTCTGTCTATCATTCTCTCTCTATCATTTTCTCTCTCCATCGTTCTCTCTCTATCATTCCCTCTCTCTATCATTTTCTCTCTATCATTCTCTCTCTCTATCATTTTCTCTCTATCATTCTCTCTCTCTATCATTTTCTCTCTATCATTTTCTCTCTATCATTCTCTCTCACTATCATTTTCTCTGTCCATCATTCTTTCTCTCTATAATTCTCTCTCTATCATTCTCTCTGTCCATCGTTCTCTCTCTCTATCATTCTCTCTGTCCATCGTTCTCTCTCTCTATCATTCTCCGTCTATCATTATCTCTCTCTATCATTCCCTCTCTCTATCATTTTCTCTCTATCATTCTCTCTTTCTATCATTCTCTCTCTATCATTCGCTCTCTATCATTCTCTCTCTCTATCATTCTCTCTCTCTATCATTCTCTCTCTCTATCATTCTCTCTCTATCATTCTCTGTCTCTATCATTCTCTGTCTATCATTCTCTCTCTCTATCATTTTCTCTCTCTATCATATTCTCTCTATCATTCTCTCTCTATCATTCTCTCTCTCTATCATTCTCTCTCTCTATCATTCTCTCTCTATCATTCTCTCTCTCTATCATTCTCTCTTTCTATCATTCTCTCTCTATCATTCGCTCTCTATCATTCTCTCTCTCTCTATCATTCTCTCTCTCTATCATTCTCTCTCTCCATCATTCTCTCTCTATCATTCTCTCTCTCTATCATTGTCTCTCTATCATTCTCTCTCTCTATCATTGCCTCTCTCTATCATTTTCTCTCTATCGTTCTCTCTCTATCATTCCCTCTCTCTATCATGTTCTCTCTATCATTCTCTCTCTCTATCATTTTCTCTCTATCATTCTCTCTCTCTATCATTCTCTCTCACTATCATTCTCTCTCTCTATCATCCTCTCTCTCTATCATTCTCTCTCTATCATTCTCTCTCTCTATCATTCTCTCTCTATCATTGTCTCTCTCTATCATTCTCTCTCTCTATCATTCTCTCTCTATCATTCTCTCTCTCTATCATTTTCTCTCTCCATCATTCTCTCTCTCCATCATTCTCTTTCTCTATCATTCTCTCTCTCTCTCTCTCGCTCTCTCTCTCTCTCTATCATTCTCTCTCTCTATCATTTTCTCTCTCAATCATTCTCTCTCTCTATCATTCTCTTTCTGCATCATTCTCTTTCTCTATCATTCTCTCTCTCTCTATCATTCTCTCTCTATCATTCTCTCTCTCTATCATTTTCTCTCTCTATCATTTTCTCTCTATCATTCCCTCTCTCTATCATTCTCTCTCTCTATCATTTTCTCTCTATCATTCTCCCTCTCTATCATTCTCTCGCTATCATTCTCTTTCTCTATCATTCTCTCTCTCTATCATTCTCTCTCTCTATCATTCTCTCTCTCTATCATTCTCTCTTTCTATCATTCTCTCTCTATCATTCTCTCTCTCTATCATTCTCTGTCTATCATTCTCTCTCTATCATTCTCTCTCTCTATCATTTTCTCTATCTATCATTTTCTCTCTATCGTTCTCTCTCTATCATTCCCTCTCTCCATCATTTTCTCTCTATCATTCTCTCTTACTATCATTCTCTCTCCCTATCATTCTCTCGCTATCATTCTCTCCATCATTCTCTCTCTCTCTATCATTCTCTTTCTCTATCATTCTCTCTCTCTATCATTCTCTCTCTCTATCGTTCCCTCTCTCTATCATTTTCTCTCTATCATTCTCTCTCTCTATCATTTTCTCTCTATCATTCTCTCTCTCTATCATTTTCTCTCTATCATTCTCTCTCTCTATCATTCTCTCTTACTATCATTGTCTCTCGATATCATTCTCTCTCTCTCTATCATTCTCTTTCTCTATCATTCTCTCTCTCTATCATTCTCGCTCTCTATCATTCTCTCCCTCTATCATTCTCTCTCTCTAGCATTCTCTCTCCATCATTCTCTCTCTCTATCATTCTCTTTCTGTCATTCTCTCTCTATCATCCTCTCTCTGTATCATTTTCTCTATCTATCATTTTCTCTCTATCGTTCTCTCTCTATCATTCCCTCTCTCTATCATTTTCTCTCTAGCATTCTCTATCTCTATCATTCTCTCTCTCCATCATTCTCTCTCTATCATTCTCTCGCTATCATTCTCTCTATCATTCTCTCTCTCTCTCTATCATTCTCTTTCTCTATCATTCTCTCTCTCCATCATTCTCTCTCTATCATTCTCTCTCTCTATTATTCTCACTCTCCATCATTCTCTCTCTATATCATTCTCTTTCTCTATCATTCTCTCTCTCTCTATCATTCTCTCTCTCTCTATCATTCTCTCTCTCTCTATCATTCTCTCTCTCTATCATTCTCTCTCTCCATCATTCTCTCTCTCTATCATTCTCTCTCACTATCATTCTCTCTCTATCATTCTCTCTCACTATCATTCTCTCTGTCCATCATTTTATCTCTCTATAATTCTCTCTCTATCATTCTCTCTGTCCATCGTTCTCTCTCTCTATCATTCTCCGTCTATCATTATCTCTCTCTATCATTCCCTCTCTCTATCATTTTCTCTCTATCATTCTCTCTTTCTATCATTCTCTCTCTATCATTCGCTCTCCATCATTCTCTCTCTCTATCATTCTCTCTCTCTATCATTCTCTCTCTCTATCATTCTCTCTCTATCATTCTCTGTCTCTATCATGCTCTGTCTATCATTCTCTCTCTCTATCATTTTCTCTCTCTATCATATTCTCTCTATCATTCTCTCTCTCTATCATTCTCTCTTTCTATCATTCTCTCTTTCTATCATTCTCTCTCTCTAGTATTCTCTCTCTCTACCATTCTCTGTCTATCATTCTCTCTCTATCATTCTCTCTCTCTATCATTTTCTCTCTCCATCGTTCTCTCTCTATCATTCCCTCTCTCTATCATTTTCTCTCTATCATTCTCTCTCTCTATCATTTTCTCTCTATCATTCTCTCTCTCTATCATTTTCTCTCTATCATTCTCTCTCACTATCATTTTCTCTGTCCATTATTCTATCTCTCTATAATTCTCTCTCTATCATTCTCTCTGTCCATCGTTCTCTCTCTCTATCATTCTCCGTCTATCATTATCTCTCTCTATCATTCCCTCTCTCTATCATTCGCTCTCTATCATTCTCTCTCTCTATCATTCTCTCTCTCTATCATTCTCTCTCTATCATTCTCTCTCTCTATCATTCTCTCTCTCTATCATTCTCTCTCTCTATCATTTTCTCTCTCAATCATTCTCTCTCTCTATCATTCTCTTTCTGCATCATTCTCTTTCTCTATCATTCTCTCTCTCTCTATCATTTTCTCTCTATCATTCTCTCTTTCTATCATTCTCTCTCTATCATTCGCTCTCTATCATTCTCTCTCTCTATCATTCTCTCTCTCTATCATTCTCTCTTACTATCCTTCTCTCTTTCTATCATTCTCTCTCTCTAGTATTCTCTCTCTCTACCATTCTCTGTCTATCATTCTCTCTCTATCATTCTCTCTCTCTATCATTATCTCTCTCTAGTATTCTCTCTCTATCATTCTCTCTCTATCATTCTCTCTCTCTACCATTCTCTGTCTATCATTCTCTCTCTATCATTCTCTCTCTCTATCATTTTCTCTCTCTATTGTTTTCTCTCTATCATTCCCTCCCTCTATCATTTTCTCTCTATCATTCTCTCTCTCTATCATTTTCTCTCTATCATTCTCTCTCTCTATCATTTTCTCTCTATCATTCTCCCTCTCTATCATTCTCTCTTACTATCATTCTCTCTCTCTATTATTCTCTCGCTATCATTCTCTCTATCATTCTCTCTCTCTCTATCATTCTCTTTCTCTATCATTCTCTCTCTCTATCATTCTCTCTCTCTATCTTTCTCTCTCTCTATCATTCTCTCTCTATCATTCTCTCTCTCTATCATTTTCTCTCTCTATCATTCTCTTTCTCCATCATTCTCTCTCTCCATCATTCTCTTTCTCTATCATTCTCTCTCTCTCTCTCTCTCTCTCTATCATTCTCTCTATCTATCATTTTCTCTTTCTCTATCATTCTCTCTTTCTCTATCATACTCTCTCTCTATCATTCTCTATCTATCATTCTCTCTCTATCATTCTCTCTCTCTATCATTTTCTCTCTCTATCATTTTCTCTCTATCGTTCTCTCTCTATCATTCCCTTTCTCTATCATTTTCTCTTTATCATTCTCTCTCTCTATCATTCTCTCTCTCTATCATTCTCTCTCTCTATCATTCTCTCGCTATCATTCTCTCTCTCTCTATCATTCTCTCTCTCTATCATTCTCTCTCTCCATCATTCTCTCTCTCTATCATTCTCTCTCACTATCATTCTCTCTCTATCATTCTCTCTCTCTATCATTCTCTCTGTCCATCATTCTATCTCTCTATAATGCTCTTTCTATCATTCTCTCTGTCCATCGTTCTCTCTCTCTATCATTCTCCATCTATCATTATCTCTCTCCATCATTCCCTCTCTCTATCATTTTCTCTCTATCATTCTCTCTTTCTATCATTCTCTCTCTATCATTCGCTCTCTATCATTCTCTCTCTCTATCATTCTCTCTCTCTATCATTCTCTCTCTATCATTCTCTCTCTCTATCATTCTCTCTTTCTATCATTCTCTCTCTATCATTCTCTGTCTATCATTCTCTCTCTATCATTCTCTCTCTCTATCATTTTCTCTCTCTATCATTTTCTCTCTATCATTCCCTCTCTCTATCATTCTCTCTCTCTCTATCATTTTCTCTCTATCATTCTCTCTCTGTATTATTCTCTCGCTATCATTCTCTCTATCATTCTCTCTCTCGCTATCATTCTCTCTATCATTCTCTCTCTCTCTATCATTCTCTTTCTCTATCATTCTCTCTCTCTATCATTCTCTCTCTCTATCATTCTCTCTCTCTATCATTCTCTCTTTCTATCATTCTCTCTTTCTATCATTCTCTCTCTATCATTCTCTCTTTCTATCATTCTCTCTCTCTAGTATTCTCTCTCTATCATTCTCTCTCTCTTCCATTCTCGTTCTATCATTCTCTCTCTATCATTCTCTCTCTCTATCATTTTCTCTCTCTATTGTTCTCTCTCTATCATTCCCTCTCTCTATCATTTTCTCTCCATCATTCCCTCTCTCTATCATTTTCTCTCTATCATTCTCTCTTTCTATCATTCTCTCTCTATCATTCGCTCTCTATCATTCTCTCTCTCTATCATTCTCTCTCTCTATCATTCTCTCTCTATCATTCTCTCTCTCTATCATTCTCTCTCTCTATCATTCTCTCTCTCTATCATTCTCTCTCTATCATTCTCTCTCTCTCTATCATTCTCTTTCTCTATCATTCTCTCTCTCTATCATTCTCTCTCTCTATCATTCCCTCTCTCTATCATTCTCTCTCTCTATCATTTTCTCTCTATCATTCTCTCTCTGTATTATTCTCTCCCTATCATTCTCTCTATCATTCTCTCTCTCGCTATCATTCTCTCTCTGTATTATTCTCTCCCTATGTCTCTCTCTATCATTCTCTTTCTCTATCATTCTCTCTCTCTATCATTCTGTCTCTCTATCATTCTCTCTCTCTATCATTCTCTCTCTCTATCATTCTCTCTCTCTATCATTCTCTCTCTATGATTGTCTCTCTCTATCATTCTCTGTCTATTATTCTCTCTCTATCATTCTCTCTCTCTATCATCTTCTCTCTATCATTCTCTCTCTATCATTCTCTCTCTCTATCATTTTCTCTCTATCATTCACTCGCTCTATCATTGTCTCTCTCTATCATTCTCTCTCTCTATCATTCTCTCTCTATCATTCTCTCTCTCTATCATTTTCTCTCTCCATCATTCTCTCTCTCTCTCTCTCTCTCGCTCTCTCTCTCTCTCTATCAGTCTCTCTCTCTATCATTTTCTCTCTCAATCATTCTCTCTCTCTATCATTCTCTTTCTGCATCATTCTCTTTCTCTATCATTCTCTCTCTCTCTATCATTTTCTCTCTATCATTCTCTCTTTCTATCATTCTCCCTCTATCATTCGCTCTCTATCATTCTCTCTCTCTATCATTCTCTCTCTCTATCATTCTCTCTTTCTATCATTCTCTCTTTCTATCATTCTCTCTCTCTAGTATTCTCTCTCTATCATTCTCTCTCTCTACCATTCTCTGTCTATCATTCTCTCTCTCTATCATTTTCTCTCTCTATCGTTCTCTCTCTATCATTCCCTCTCTCTATCATTTTCTCTCTATCATTCTCTCTCTCTATCATTTTCTCTCTATCATTCTCTCTCTCTATCATTTTCTCTCTATCATTCTCTCTCACTATCATTTTCTCTGTCCATCATTCTATCTCTCTATAATTCTCTCTCTATCATTCTCTCTGTCCATCGTTCTCTCTCTCTATCATTCTCCGTCTATCATTATCTCTCTCTATCATTCCCTCTCTCTATCATTTTCTCTCTATCATTCTCTCTCTATCATTCTCTCTTTCTATCATTCTCTCTCTATCATTCGCTCTCTATCATTCTCTCTCTCTATCATTCTCTCTCTCTATCATTCTCTCTCTATCATTCTCTCTCTATTATTCTCTGTCTCTATCATTCTCTGTCTATCATTCTCTCTCTTTCTATCATTTTCTCTCTCTATCATATTCTCTCTATCATTCTCTCTCTATCATTGTCTCTCTCTATCATTCTCTCTCTCTATCATTCTCTCTCTATCATTCTCTCTCTATCATTCTCTCTCTCTATCATTCTCTCTTTCTATCATTCTCTCTCTATCATTCTCTGTCTATGATTCTCTCTCTATCATTCTCTCTCTCTATAATTTTCTCTCTCTATCATTTTCTCTCTATCATTCCCTCTCTCTATCATTCTCTCTCTCTATCATTTTCTCTCTATCATTTTCTCTCTCTATCATTCTCTCACTATCATTCTCTCTCTCTATCATTCTCTCTCTCTATCATTCTCTTTCTCTATCATTCTCTCTCTCTCTATCATTATCTCTCTCTCTATCATTTTCACTCTATCACTCTCTCTTTCTATCATTCTCTCTCTATCATTCGCTCTCTATCATTCTCTCTCTCTATCATTCTCTCTCTCTATCATTCTCTCTCTCTATCATTCTCTCTCTATCATTCTCTCTCTCTCTATCAATCTCTTTCTCTATCATTCTCTCTCTCTATCATTCTCTCTCTCTATCATTCCCTCTCTCTATCATTCTCTCTCTCTATCATTTTCTCTCTATCATTCTCTCTCTGTATTATTCTCTCGCTATCATTCTCTCTATCATTCTCTCTCTCGCTATCATTCTCTCTATCATTCTCTCTCTCTCTATCATTCTCTTTCTCCATCATTCTCTCTCTTTATCATTCTCTCTCTCTATCATTCTCTCTCTCTATCATTCTCTCTTTCTATCATTCTCTCTTTCTATCAATCTCTCTCTATCATTCTCTCTTTCTATCATTCTCTCTCTCTAGTATTCTCTCTCTATCATTCTCTCTCTCTTCCATTCTCTGTCTATCATTCTCTCTCTATCATTCTCTCTCTCTATCATTTTCTCTCTCAATCATTCTCTCTCTCTATCATTCTCTTTCTGCATCATTCTCTCTCTTTATCATTCTCTCTCTCTATCATTCTCTCTCTCTATCATTCTCTCTTTCTATCATTCTCTCTTTCTATCAATCTCTCTCTATCATTCTCTCTTTCTATCATTCTCTCTCTCTAGTATTCTCTCTCTATCATTCTCTCTCTCTTCCATTCTCTGTCTATCATTCTCTCTCTATCATTCTCTCTCTCTATCATTTTCTCTCTCAATCATTCTCTCTCTCTATCATTCTCTTTCTGCATCATTCCCTCTCTCTATCATTTTCTCTCTATCATTCTCTCTTTCTATTATTCTCTCTCTATCATTCGCTCTCTATCATTCTCTCTCTCTATCATTCTCTCTCTCTATCATTCTCTCTCTATCATTCTCTCTCTCTATCATTCTCTCTCTCTATCATTCTCTCTCTCTATCATTTTCTCTCTCAATCATTCTCTCTCTCTATCATTCTCTTTCTGCATCATTCTCTTTCTCTATCATTCTCTCTCTCTCTATCATTTTCTCTCTATCATTCTCTCTTTCTATCATTCTCTCTCTATCATTCGCTCTCTATCATTCTCTCTCTCTATCATTCTCTCTCTCTATCATTCTCTCTTTCTATCATTCTCTCTTTCTATCATTCTCTCTCTCTAGTATTCTCTCTCTCTACCATTCTCTGTCTATCATTCTCTCTCTATCATTCTCTCTCTCTATCATTTTCTCTCTCCATCGTTCTCTCTCTATCATTCCCTCTCTCTATCATTTTCTCTCTATCATTCTCTCTCTCTATCATTTTCTCTCTATCATTCTCTCTCTCTATCATTTTCTCTCTATCATTCTCTCTCTCTATCATTCTCTCTCTCTATCATTTTCTCTCTCAATCATTCTCTCTCTCTATCATTCTCTTTCTGCATCATTCTCTTCCTCTATCATTCTCTCTCTCTCTATCATTTTCTCTCTATCATTCTCTCTCTCTATCATTTTCTCTTTATCATTCTCTCTCTCTATCATTCTCTCTCTCTATCATCCTCTCGCTATCATTCTCTCTCTCTCTATCATTCTCTCTCTCTATCATTCTCTCTCTCCATCATTCTCTCTCTCTATCATTCTCTCTCACTATCATTCTCTCTCTATCATTCTCTCTCTCTATCATTCTCTCTGTCCATCATTCTATCTCTCTATAATGCTCTTTCTATCATTCTCTCTGTCCATCGTTCTCTCTCTCTATCATTCTCCATCTATCATTATCTCTCTCCATCATTCCCTCTCTCTATCATTTTCTCTCTATCATTCTCTCTTTCTATCATTCTCTCTCTATCATTCGCTCTCTATCATTCTCTCTCTCTATCATTCTCTCTCTCTATCATTCTCTCTCTATCATTCTCTCTCTCTATCATTCTCTCTTTCTATCATTCTCTCTCTATCATTCTCTGTCTATCATTCTCTCTCTATCATTCTCTCTCTCTATCATTTTCTCTCTCAATCATTCTCTCTCTCTATCATTCTCTTTCTGCATCATTCTCTTTCTCTATCATTCTCTCTCTCTCTATCATTCTCTCTCTATCATTCTCTCTCTCTATCATTTTCTCTCTCTATCATTTTCTCTCTATCATTCCCTCTCTCTATCATTCTCTCTCTCTATCATTTTCTCTCTATCATTCTCCCTCTCTATCATTCTCTCGCTATCATTCTCTCTATCATTCTCTCTCTCGCTATCATTCTCTCTATCATTCTCTCTCTCTCTATCATTCTCTCTCTATCATTCTCTCTCTCTATCGTTCCCTCTCTCTATCATTTTCTCTCTATCATTCTCTCTCTCTATCATTTTCTCTCTATCATTCTCTCTCTCTATCATTTTCTCTCTATCATTCTCTCTCTCTATCATTCTCTCTTACTATCATTGTCTCTCGATATCATTCTCTCTCTCTCTATCATTCTCTTTCTCTATCATTCTCTCTCTCTATCATTCTCGCTCTCTATCATTCTCTCCCTCTATCATTCTCTCTCTCTAGCATTCTCTCTCCATCATTCTCTCTCTCTATCATTCTCTTTCTGTCATTCTCTCTCTATCATCCTCTCTCTGTATCATTTTCTCTATCTATCATTTTCTCTCTATCGTTCTCTCTCTATCATTCCCTCTCTCTATCATTTTCTCTCTAGCATTCTCTATCTCTATCATTCTCTCTCTCCATCATTCTCTCTCTATCATTCTCTCGCTATCATTCTCTCTATCATTCTCTCTCTCTCTCTATCATTCTCTTTCTCTATCATTCTCTCTCTCCATCATTCTCTCTCTATCATTCTCTCTCTCTATTATTCTCTCTCTCCATCATTCTCTCTCTATATCATTCTCTTTCTCTATCATTCTCTCTCTCTCTATCATTCTCTCTCTCTCTATCATTCTCTCTCTCTCTATTATTTTCTCTCTATCACTCTCTCTTTCTATCATTCTCTCTCTATCATTCGCTCTCTATCATTCTCTCTCTCTCTATCATTCTCTCTCTCTATCATTCTCTCTCTCCATCATTCTCTCTCTCTATCATTCTCTCTCACTATCATTCTCTCTCTATCATTCTCTCTCACTATCATTCTCTCTGTCCATCATTTTATCTCTCTATAATTCTCTCTCTATCATTCTCTCTGTCCATCGTTCTCTCTCTCTATCATTCTCCGTCTATCATTATCTCTCTCTATCATTCCCTCTCTCCATCATTTTCTCTCTATCATTCTCTCTTTCTATCATTCTCTCTCTATCATTCGCTCTCCATCATTCTCTCTCTCTATCATTCTCTCTCTCTATCATTCTCTCTCTCTATCATTCTCTCTCTATCATTCTCTGTCTCTATCATGCTCTGTCTATCATTCTCTCTCTCTATCATTTTCTCTCTCTATCATATTCTCTCTATCATTCTCTCTCTCTATCATTCTCTCTTTCTATCATTCTCTCTTTCTATCATTCTCTCTCTCTAGTATTCTCTCTCTCTACCATTCTCTGTCTATCATTCTCTCTCTATCATTCTCTCTCTCTATCATTTTCTCTCTCCATCGTTCTCTCTCTATCATTCCCTCTCTCTATCATTTTCTCTCTATCATTCTCTCTCTCTATCATTTTCTCTCTATCATTCTCTCTCTCTATCATTTTCTCTCTATCATTCTCTCTCACTATCATTTTCTCTGTCCATCATTCTATCTCTCTATAATTCTCTCTCTATCATTCTCTCTGTCCATCGTTCTCTCTCTCTATCATTCTCTCTGTCCATCGTTCTCTCTCTCTATCATTCTCCGTCTATCATTATCTCTCTCTATCATTCCCTCTCTCTATCATTCGCTCTCTATCATTCTCTCTCTCTATCATTCTCTCTCTCTATCATTCTCTCTCTATCATTCTCTCTCTCTATCATTCTCTCTCTCTATCATTCTTTCTCTCTATCATTTTCTCTCTCAATCATTCTCTCTCTCTATCATTCTCTTTCTGCATCATTCTCTTTCTCTATCATTCTCTCTCTCTCTATCATTTTCTCTCTATCATTCTCTCTTTCTATCATTCTCTCTCTATCATTCGCTCTCTATCATTCTCTCTCTCTATCATTCTCTCTCTCTATCATTCTCTCTTTCTATCATTCTCTCTTTCTATCATTCTCTCTCTCTAGTATTCTCTCTCTCTACCATTCTCTGTCTATCATTCTCTCTCTATCATTCTCTCTCTCTATCATTCTCTCTCTCTAGTATTCTCTCTCTATCATTCTCTCTCTATCATTCTCTCTCTCTACCATTCTCTGTCTATCATTCTCTCTCTATCATTCTCTCTCTCTATCATTTTCTCTCTCTATTGTTCTCTCTCTATCATTCTCTCTCTCTATTATTCTCTCGCTATCATTCTCTCTATCATTCTCTCTCTCTCTATCATTCTCTTTCTCTATCATTCTCTCTCTCTATCATTCTCTCTCTCTATCTTTCTCTCTCTCTATCATTCTCTCTCTATCATTCTCTCTCTCTATCATTTTCTCTCTCTATCATTCTCTTTCTCCATCATTCTCTCTCTCCATCATTCTCTTTCTCTATCATTCTCTCTCTCTCTCTCTCTCTCTCTATCATTCTCTCTATCTATCATTTTCTCTTTCTCTATCATACTCTCTTTCTCTATCATACTCTCTCTCTATCATTCTCTATCTATCATTCTCTCTCTATCATTCTCTCTCTCTATCATTTTCTCTCTCTATCATTTTCTCTCTATCGTTCTCTCTCTATCATTCCCTTTCTCTATCATTTTCTCTTTATCATTCTCTCTCTCTATCATTCTCTCTCTCCATCATTCTCTCTCTCTATCATTCTCTCTCACTATCATTCTCTCTCTATCATTCTCTCTCTCTATCATTCTCTCTGTCCATCATTCTATCTCTCTATAATGCTCTTTCTATCATTCTCTCTGTCCATCGTTCTCTCTCTCTATCATTCTCCATCTATCATTATCTCTCTCCATCATTCCCTCTCTCTATCATTTTCTCTCTATCATTCTCTCTTTCTATCATTCTCTCTCTATCATTCGCTCTCTATCATTCTCTCTCTCTATCATTCTCTCTCTCTATCATTCTCTCTCTATCATTCTCTCTCTCTATCATTCTCTCTTTCTATCATTCTCTCTCTATCATTCTCTGTCTATCATTCTCTCTCTATCATTCTCTCTCTCTATCATTTTCTCTCTCTATCATTTTCTCTCTATCATTCCCTCTCTCTATCATTCTCTCTCTCTCTATCATTTTCTCTCTATCATTCTCTCTCTGTATTATTCTCTCGCTATCATTCTCTCTATCATTCTCTCTCTCGCTATCATTCTCTCTATCATTCTCTCTCTCTCTATCATTCTCTTTCTCTATCATTCTCTCTCTCTATCATTCTCTCTCTCTATCATTCTCTCTCTCTATCATTCTCTCTTTCTATCATTCTCGCTTTCTATCATTCTCTCTCTATCATTCTCTCTTTCTATCATTCTCTCTCTCTAGTATTCTCTCTCTATCATTCTCTCTCTCTTCCATTCTCTGTCTATCATTCTCTCTCTATCATTCTCTCTCTCTATCATTTTCTCTCTCTATTGTTCTCTCTCTATCATTCCCTCTCTCTATCATTTTCTCTCCATCATTCCCTCTCTCTATCATTTTCTCTCTATCATTCTCTCTTTCTATCATTCTCTCTCTATCATTCGCTCTCTATCATTCTCTCTCTCTATCATTCTCTCTCTCTATCATTCTCTCTCTATCATTCTCTCTCTCTATCATTCTCTCTCTCTATCATTCTCTCTCTCTATCATTCTCTCTCTATCATTCTCTCTCTCTCTATCATTCTCTTTCTCTATCATTCTCTCTCTCTATCATTCTCTCTCTCTATCATTCCCTCTCTCTATCATTCTCTCTCTCTATCATTTTCTCTCTATCATTCTCTCTCTGTATTATTCTCTCCCTATCATTCTCTCTATCATTCTCTCTCTCGCTATCATTCTCTCTCTGTATTATTCTCTCCCTATCTCTCTCTCTATCATTCTCTTTCTCTATCATTCTCTCTCTCTATCATTCTCTCTCTCTATCATTCTCTCTCTCTATCATTCTCTCTCTCTATCATTCTCTCTCTCTATCATTCTCTCTCTATGATTGTCTCTCTCTATCATTCTCTGTCTATTATTCTCTCTCTATCATTCTCTCTCTCTATCATCTTCTCTCTATCATTCTCTCTCTATCATTCTCTCTCTCTATCATTTTCTCTCTATCATTCTCTCGCTCTATCATTGTCTCTCTCTATCATTCTCTCTCTCTATCATTCTCTCTCTATCATTCTCTCTCTCTATCATTTTCTCTCTCCATCATTCTCTCTCTCTCTCTCTCTCTCGCTCTCTCTCTCTCTCTATCAGTCTCTCTCTCTATCATTTTCTCTCTCAATCATTCTCTCTCTCTATCATTCTCTTTCTGCATCATTCTCTTTCTCTATCATTCTCTCTCTCTCTATCATTTTCTCTCTATCATTCTCTCTTTCTATCATTCTCCCTCTATCATTCGCTCTCTATCATTCTCTCTCTCTATCATTCTCTCTCTCTATCATTCTCTCTTTCTATCATTCTCTCTTTCTATCATGCTCTCTCTCTAGTATTCTCTCTCTATCATTCTCTCTCTCTACCATTCTCTGTCTATCATTCTCTCTCTCTATCATTTTCTCTCTCTATCGTTCTCTCTCTATCATTCCCTCTCTCTATCATTTTCTCTCTATCATTCTCTCTCTCTATCATTTTCTCTCTATCATTCTCTCTCTCTATCATTTTCTCTCTATCATTCTCTCTCACTATCATTCTCTCTGTCCATCATTCTATCTCTCTATAATTCTCTCTCTATCATTCTCTCTGTCCATCGTTCTCTCTCTCTATCATTCTCCGTCTATCATTATCTCTCTCTATCATTCCCTCTCTCTATCATTTTCTCTCTATCATTCTCTCTTTCTATCATTCTCTCTCTATCATTCGCTCTCTATCATTCTCTCTCTCTATCATTCTCTCTCTCTATCATTCTCTCTCTCTATCATTCTCTCTCTATTATTCTCTGTCTCTATCATTCTCTGTCTATCATTCTCTCTCTTTCTATCATTTTCTCTCTCTATCATATTCTCTCTATCATTCTCTCTCTATCATTGTCTCTCTCTATCATTCTCTCTCTCTATCATTCTCTCTCTATCATTCTCTCTCTCTATCATTCTCTCTCTCTATCATTCTCTCTCTATCATTCTCTCTCTCTATCATTCTCTCTTTCTATCATTCTCTCTCTATCATTCGCTCTCTATCATTCTCTCTCTCTCTATCATTCTCTCTCTCTATCATTCTCTCTCTCCATCATTCTCTATCTATCATTCTCTCTCTCTATCATTGTCTCTCTATCATTCTCTCTCTCTATCATTGCCTCTCTCTATCATTTTCTCTCTATCGTTCTCTCTCTATCATTCCCTCTCTCTATCATGTTCTCTCTATCATTCTCTCTCTCTATCATTTTCTCTCTATCATTCTCTCTCTCTATCATTCTCTCTCACTATCATTCTCTCTCTCTATCATCCTCTCTCTCTATCATTCTCTCTCTATCATTCTCTCTCTCTATCATTCTCTCTCTATCATTGTCTCTCTCTATCATTCTCTCTCTCTATCATTCTCTCTCTATCATTCTCTCTCTCTATCATTTTCTCTCTCCATCATTCTCTCTCTCCATCATTCTCTTTCTCTATCATTCTCTCTCTCTCTCTCTCGCTCTCTCTCTCTCTCTATCATTCTCTCTCTCGATCATTTTCTCTCTCAATCATTCTCTCTCTCTATCATTCTCTTTCTGCATCATTCTCTTTCTCTATCATTCTCTCTCTCTCTATCATTCTCTCTCTATCATTCTCTCTCTCTATCATTTTCTCTCTCTATCATTTTCTCTCTATCATTCCCTCTCTCTATCATTCTCTCTCTCTATCATTTTCTCTCTATCATTCTCCCTCTCTATCATTCTCTCGCTATCATTCTCTCTATCATTCTCTCTCTCGCTATCATTCTCTCTATCATTCTCTCTCTCTCTATCATTCTCTTTCTCTATCATTCTCTCTCTCTATCATTCTCTCTCTCTATCATTCTCTCTCTCTATCATTCTCTCTTTCTATCATTCTCTCTCTATCATTCTCTCTCTCTATCATTCTCTGTCTATCATTCTCTCTCTATCATTCTCTCTCTCTATCATTTTCTCTATCTATCATTTTCTCTCTATCGTTCTCTCTCTATCATTCCCTCTCTCTATCATTCTCTCTTACTATCATTCTCTCTCCCTATCATTCTCTCGCTATCATTCTCTCCATCATTCTCTCTCTCTCTATCATTCTCTTTCTCTATCATTCTCTCTCTCTATCATTCTCTCTCTCTATCGTTCCCTCTCTCTATCATTTTCTCTCTATCATTCTCTCTCTCTATCATTTTCTCTCTATCATTCTCTCTCTCTATCATTTTCTCTCTATCATTCTCTCTCTCTATCATTCTCTCTTACTATCATTGTCTCTCGATATCATTCTCTCTCTCTCTATCATTCTCTTTCTCTATCATTCTCTCTCTCTATCATTCTCGCTCTCTATCATTCTCTCCCTCTATCATTCTCTCTCTCTAGCATTCTCTCTCCATCATTCTCTCTCTCTATCATTCTGTTTCTGTCATTCTCTCTCTATCATCCTCTCTCTGTATCATTTTCTCTATCTATCATTTTCTCTCTATCGTTCTCTCTCTATCATTCCCTCTCTCTATCATTTTCTCTCTAGCATTCTCTATCTCTATCATTCTCTCTCTATCATTCTCTCTCTCTATCATTATCTCTCTATCATTCTCTCTCTCTATCATTCTCTCTCTCTATCATTCTCTCTCTCTATCATTCTCTTTCTCTATCATTCTCTCTCTCTCTATCATTATCTCTCTCTCTATCATTTTCACTCTATCACTCTCTCTTTCTATCATTCTCTCTCTATCATTCGCTCTCTATCATTCTCTCTCTCTATCATTCTCTCTCTCTATCATTCTCTCTCTCTATCATTCTCTCTCTATCATTCTCTCTCTCTCTATCAATCTCTTTCTCTATCATTCTCTCTCTCTATCATTCTCTCTCTCTATCATTCCCTCTCTCTATCATTCTCTCTCTCTATCATTTTCTCTCTATCATTCTCTCTCTGTATTATTCTCTCGCTATCATTCTCTCTATCATTCTCTCTCTCGCTATCATTCTCTCTATCATTCTCTCTCTCTCTATCATTCTCTTTCTCCATCATTCTCTCTCTTTATCATTCTCTCTCTCTATCATTCTCTCTCTCTATCATTCTCTCTTTCTATCATTCTCTCTTTCTATCATTCTCTCTCTATCATTCTCTCTTTCTATCATTCTCTCTCTCTAGTATTCTCTCTCTATCATTCTCTCTCTCTTCCATTCTCTGTCTATCATTCTCTCTCTATCATTCTCTCTCTCTATCATTTTCTCTCTCTATTGTTCTCTCTCTATCATTCCCTCTCTCTATCATTTTCTCTCTGTCATTCTCTCTCTCTATCATTTTCTCTCCATCATTCCCTCTCTCTATCATTCTCTCTTTCTATCATTCTCTCTCTATCATTCGCTCTCTATCATTCTCTCTCTCTATCATTCTCTCTCTCTATCATTCTCTCTCTATCATTCTCTCTCTCTATCATTCTCTCTCTCTATCATTTTCTCTCTCAATCATTCTCTCTCTCTATCATTCTCTTTCTGCATCATTCTCTTTCTCTATCATTCTCTCTCTCTCTATCATTTTCTCTCTATCATTCTCTCTTTCTATCATTCTCTCTCTATCATTCGCTCTCTATCATTCTCTCTCTCTATCATTCTCTCTCTCTATTATTCTATCTTTCTATCATTCTCTCTTTCTATCATTCTCTCTCTCTAGTATTCTCTCTCTCTACCATTCTCTGTCTATCATTCTCTCTCTATCATTTTCTCTCTCCATCGTTCTCTCTCTATCATTCCCTCTCTCTATCATTTTCTCTCTATCATTCTCTCTCTCTATCATTTTCTCTCTATCATTCTCTCTCTCTATCATTTTCTCTCTATCATTTTCTCTCTATCATTCTCTCTCACTATCATTTTCTCTGTCCATCATTCTTTCTCTCTATAATTCTCTCTCTATCATTCTCTCTGTCCATCGTTCTCTCTCTCTATCATTCTCTCTGTCCATCGTTCTCTCTCTCTATCATTCTCCGTCTATCATTATCTCTCTCTATCATTCCCTCTCTCTATCATTTTCTCTCTATCATTCTCTCTTTCTATCATTCTCTCTCTATCATTCGCTCTCTATCATTCTCTCTCTCTATCATTCTCTCTCTCTATCATTCTCTCTCTCTATCATTCTCTCTCTATCATTCGCTCTCTATCATTCTCTCTCTCTCTATCATTCTCTCTCTCTATCATTCTCTCTCTCCATCATTCTCTCTCTATCATTCTCTCTCTCTATCATTGTCTCTCTATCATTCTCTCTCTCTATCATTGCCTCTCTCTATCATTTTCTCTCTATCGTTCTCTCTCTATCATTCCCTCTCTCTATCATGTTCTCTCTATCATTCTCTCTCTCTATCATTTTCTCTCTATCATTCTCTCTCTCTATCATTCTCTCTCACTATCATTCTCTCTCTCTATCATCCTCTCTCTCTATCATTCTCTCTCTATCATTCTCTCTCTCTATCATTCTCTCTCTATCATTGTCTCTCTCTATCATTCTCTCTCTCTATCATTCTCTCTCTATCATTCTCTCTCTCTATCATTTTCTCTCTCCATCATTCTCTCTCTCCATCATTCTCTTTCTCTATCATTCTCTCTCTCTCTCTCTCGCTCTCTCTCTCTCTCTATCATTCTCTCTCTCTATCATTTTCTCTCTCAATCATTCTCTCTCTCTATCATTCTCTTTCTGCATCATTCTCTTTCTCTATCATTCTCTCTCTCTCTATCATTCTCTCTCTATCATTCTCTCTCTCTATCATTTTCTCTCTCTATCATTTTCTCTCTATCATTCCCTCTCTCTATCATTCTCTCTCTCTATCATTTTCTCTCTATCATTCTCCCTCTCTATCATTCTCTCTCTATCATTCTCTCTCTCTATCATTCTCTGTCTATCATTCTCTCTCTATCATTCTCTCTCTCTATCATTTTCTCTATCTATCATTTTCTCTCTATCGTTCTCTCTCTATCATTCCCTCTCTCCATCATTTTCTCTCTATCATTCTCTCTTACTATCATTCTCTCTCCCTATCATTCTCTCGCTATCATTCTCTCCATCATTCTCTCTCTCTCTATCATTCTCTTTCTCTATCATTCTCTCTCTCTATCATTCTCTCTCTCTATCGTTCCCTCTCTCTATCATTTTCTCTCTATCATTCTCTCTCTCTATCATTTTCTCTCTATCATTCTCTCTCTCTATCATTTTCTCTCTATCATTCTCTCTCTCTATCATTCTCTCTTACTATCATTGTCTCTCGATATCATTCTCTCTCTCTCTATCATTCTCTTTCTCTATCATTCTCTCTCTCTATCATTCTCGCTCTCTATCATTCTCTCCCTCTATCATTCTCTCTCTCTAGCATTCTCTCTCCATCATTCTCTCTCTCTATCATTCTCTTTCTGTCATTCTCTCTCTATCATCCTCTCTCTGTATCATTTTCTCTATCTATCATTTTCTCTCTATCGTTCTCTCTCTATCATTCCCTCTCTCTATCATTTTCTCTCTAGCATTCTCTATCTCTATCATTCTCTCTCTCCATCATTCTCTCTCTATCATTCTCTCGCTATCATTCTCTCTATCATTCTCTCTCTCTCTCTATCATTCTCTTTCTCTATCATTCTCTCTCTCCATCATTCTCTCTCTATCATTCTCTCTCTCTATTATTCTCACTCTCCATCATTCTCTCTCTATATCATTCTCTTTCTCTATCATTCTCTCTCTCTCTATCATTCTCTCTCTCTCTATCATTCTCTCTCTCTCTATCATTCTCTCTCTCTATCATTCTCTCTCTCCATCATTCTCTCTCTCTATCATTCTCTCTCACTATCATTCTCTCTCTATCATTCTCTCTCACTATCATTCTCTCTGTCCATCATTTTATCTCTCTATAATTCTCTCTCTATCATTCTCTCTGTCCATCGTTCTCTCTCTCTATCATTCTCCGTCTATCATTATCTCTCTCTATCATTCCCTCTCTCTATCATTTTCTCTCTATCATTCTCTCTTTCTATCATTCTCTCTCTATCATTCGCTCTCCATCATTCTCTCTCTCTATCATTCTCTCTCTCTATCATTCTCTCTCTCTATCATTCTCTCTCTATCATTCTCTGTCTCTATCATGCTCTGTCTATCATTCTCTCTCTCTATCATTTTCTCTCTCTATCATATTCTCTCTATCATTCTCTCTCTCTATCATTCTCTCTTTCTATCATTCTCTCTTTCTATCATTCTCTCTCTCTAGTATTCTCTCTCTCTACCATTCTCTGTCTATCATTCTCTCTCTATCATTCTCTCTCTCTATCATTTTCTCTCTCCATCGTTCTCTCTCTATCATTCCCTCTCTCTATCATTTTCTCTCTATCATTCTCTCTCTCTATCATTTTCTCTCTATCATTCTCTCTCTCTATCATTTTCTCTCTATCATTCTCTCTCACTATCATTTTCTCTGTCCATCATTCTATCTCTCTATAATTCTCTCTCTATCATTCTCTCTGTCCATCGTTCTCTCTCTCTATCATTCTCTCTGTCCATCGTTCTCTCTCTCTATCATTCTCCGTCTATCATTATCTCTCTCTATCATTCCCTCTCTCTATCATTCGCTCTCTATCATTCTCTCTCTCTATCATTCTCTCTCTCTATCATTCTCTCTCTATCATTCTCTCTCTCTATCATTCTCTCTCTCTATCATTCTCTCTCTCTATCATTTTCTCTCTCAATCATTCTCTCTCTCTATCATTCTCTTTCTGCATCATTCTCTTTCTCTATCATTCTCTCTCTCTCTATCATTTTCTCTCTATCATTCTCTCTTTCTATCATTCTCTCTCTATCATTCGCTCTCTATCATTCTCTCTCTCTATCATTCTCTCTCTCTATCATTCTCTCTTTCTATCCTTCTCTCTTTCTATCATTCTCTCTCTCTAGTATTCTCTCTCTCTACCATTCTCTGTCTATCATTCTCTCTCTATCATTCTCTCTCTCTATCATTATCTCTCTCTAGTATTCTCTCTCTATCATTCTCTCTCTCTACCATTCTCTGTCTATCATTCTCTCTCTATCATTCTCTCTCTCTATCATTTTCTCTCTCTATTGTTTTCTCTCTATCATTCCCTCCCTCTATCATTTTCTCTCTATCATTCTCTCTCTCTATCATTTTCTCTCTATCATTCTCTCTCTCTATCATTTTCTCTCTATCATTCTCCCTCTCTATCATTCTCTCTTACTATCATTCTCTCTCTCTATTATTCTCTCGCTATCATTCTCTCTATCATTCTCTCTCTCTCTATCATTCTCTTTCTCTATCATTCTCTCTCTCTATCATTCTCTCTCTCTATCTTTCTCTCTCTCTATCATTCTCTCTCTATCATTCTCTCTCTCTATCATTTTCTCTCTCTATCATTCTCTTTCTCCATCATTCTCTCTCTCCATCATTCTCTTTCTCTATCATTCTCTCTCTCTCTCTCTCTCTCTCTCTATCATTCTCTCTATCTATCATTTTCTCTTTCTCTATCATTCTCTCTTTCTCTATCATACTCTCTCTCTATCATTCTCTATCTATCATTCTCTCTCTATCATTCTCTCTCTCTATCATTTTCTCTCTCTATCATTTTCTCTCTATCGTTCTCTCTCTATCATTCCCTTTCTCTATCATTTTCTCTTTATCATTCTCTCTCTCTATCATTCTCTCTCTCTATCATTCTCTCTCTCTATCATTCTCTCGCTATCATTCTCTCTCTCTCTATCATTCTCTCTCTCTATCATTCTCTCTCTCCATCATTCTCTCTCTCTATCATTCTCTCTCACTATCATTCTCTCTCTATCATTCTCTCTCTCTATCATTCTCTCTGTCCATCATTCTATCTCTCTATAATGCTCTTTCTATCATTCTCTCTGTCCATCGTTCTCTCTCTCTATCATTCTCCATCTATCATTATCTCTCTCCATCATTCCCTCTCTCTATCATTTTCTCTCTATCATTCTCTCTTTCTATCATTCTCTCTCTATCATTCGCTCTCTATCATTCTCTCTCTCTATCATTCTCTCTCTCTATCATTCTCTCTCTCTATCATTCTCTCTTTCTATCCTTCTCTCTTTCTATCATTCTCTCTCTCTAGTATTCTCTCTCTCTACCATTCTCTGTCTATCATTCTCTCTCTATCATTCTCTCTCTCTATCATTATCTCTCTCTAGTATTCTCTCTCTATCATTCTCTCTCTCTACCATTCTCTGTCTATCATTCTCTCTCTATCATTCTCTCTCTCTATCATTTTCTCTCTCTATTGTTTTCTCTCTATCATTCCCTCCCTCTATCATTTTCTCTCTATCATTCTCTCTCTCTATCATTTTCTCTCTATCATTCTCTCTCTCTATCATTTTCTCTCTATCATTCTCCCTCTCTATCATTCTCTCTTACTATCATTCTCTCTCTCTATTATTCTCTCGCTATCATTCTCTCTATCATTCTCTCTCTCTCTATCATTCTCTTTCTCTATCATTCTCTCTCTCTATCATTCTCTCTCTCTATCTTTCTCTCTCTCTATCATTCTCTCTCTATCATTCTCTCTCTCTATCATTTTCTCTCTCTATCATTCTCTTTCTCCATCATTCTCTCTCTCCATCATTCTCTTTCTCTATCATTCTCTCTCTCTCTCTCTCTCTCTCTCTATCATTCTCTCTATCTATCATTTTCTCTTTCTCTATCATTCTCTCTTTCTCTATCATACTCTCTCTCTATCATTCTCTATCTATCATTCTCTCTCTATCATTCTCTCTCTCTATCATTTTCTCTCTCTATCATTTTCTCTCTATCGTTCTCTCTCTATCATTCCCTTTCTCTATCATTTTCTCTTTATCATTCTCTCTCTCTATCATTCTCTCTCTCTATCATTCTCTCTCTCTATCATTCTCTCGCTATCATTCTCTCTCTCTCTATCATTCTCTCTCTCTATCATTCTCTCTCTCCATCATTCTCTCTCTCTATCATTCTCTCTCACTATCATTCTCTCTCTATCATTCTCTCTCTCTATCATTCTCTCTGTCCATCATTCTATCTCTCTATAATGCTCTTTCTATCATTCTCTCTGTCCATCGTTCTCTCTCTCTATCATTCTCCATCTATCATTATCTCTCTCCATCATTCCCTCTCTCTATCATTTTCTCTCTATCATTCTCTCTTTCTATCATTCTCTCTCTATCATTCGCTCTCTATCATTCTCTCTCTCTATCATTCTCTCTCTCTATCATTCTCTCTCTATCATTCTCTCTCTCTATCATTCTCTCTTTCTATCATTCTCTCTCTATCATTCTCTGTCTATCATTCTCTCTCTATCATTCTCTCTCTCTATCATTTTCTCTCTCTATCATTTTCTCTCTATCATTCCCTCTCTCTATCATTCTCTCTCTCTCTATCATTTTCTCTCTATCATTCTCTCTCTGTATTATTCTCTCGCTATCATTCTCTCTATCATTCTCTCTCTCGCTATCATTCTCTCTATCATTCTCTCTCTCTCTATCATTCTCTTTCTCTATCATTCTCTCTCTCTATCATTCTCTCTCTCTATCATTCTCTCTCTCTATCATTCTCTCTTTCTATCATTCTCTCTTTCTATCATTCTCTCTCTATCATTCTCTCTTTCTATCATTCTCTCTCTCTAGTATTCTCTCTCTATCATTCTCTCTCTCTTCCATTCTCGTTCTATCATTCTCTCTCTATCATTCTCTCTCTCTATCATTTTCTCTCTCTATTGTTCTCTCTCTATCATTCCCTCTCTCTATCATTTTCTCTCCATCATTCCCTCTCTCTATCATTTTCTCTCTATCATTCTCTCTTTCTATCATTCTCTCTCTATCATTCGCTCTCTATCATTCTCTCTCTCTATCATTCTCTCTCTCTATCATTCTCTCTCTATCATTCTCTCTCTCTATCATTCTCTCTCTCTATCATTCTCTCTCTCTATCATTCTCTCTCTATCATTCTCTCTCTCTCTATCATTCTCTTTCTCTATCATTCTCTCTCTCTATCATTCTCTCTCTCTATCATTCCCTCTCTCTATCATTCTCTCTCTCTATCATTTTCTCTCTATCATTCTCTCTCTGTATTATTCTCTCCCTATCATTCTCTCTATCATTCTCTCTCTCGCTATCATTCTCTCTCTGTATTATTCTCTCCCTATGTCTCTCTCTATCATTCTCTTTCTCTATCATTCTCTCTCTCTATCATTCTCTCTCTCTATCATTCTCTCTCTCTATCATTCTCTCTCTCTATCATTCTCTCTCTCTATCATTCTCTCTCTATGATTGTCTCTCTCTATCATTCTCTGTCTATTATTCTCTCTCTATCATTCTCTCTCTCTATCATCTTCTCTCTATCATTCTCTCTCTATCATTCTCTCTCTCTATCATTTTCTCTCTATCATTCACTCGCTCTATCATTGTCTCTCTCTATCATTCTCTCTCTCTATCATTCTCTCTCTATCATTCTCTCTCTCTATCATTTTCTCTCTCCATCATTCTCTCTCTCTCTCTCTCTCTCGCTCTCTCTCTCTCTCTATCAGTCTCTCTCTCTATCATTTTCTCTCTCAATCATTCTCTCTCTCTATCATTCTCTTTCTGCATCATTCTCTTTCTCTATCATTCTCTCTCTCTCTATCATTTTCTCTCTATCATTCTCTCTTTCTATCATTCTCCCTCTATCATTCGCTCTCTATCATTCTCTCTCTCTATCATTCTCTCTCTCTATCATTCTCTCTTTCTATCATTCTCTCTTTCTATCATTCTCTCTCTCTAGTATTCTCTCTCTATCATTCTCTCTCTCTACCATTCTCTGTCTATCATTCTCTCTCTCTATCATTTTCTCTCTCTATCGTTCTCTCTCTATCATTCCCTCTCTCTATCATTTTCTCTCTATCATTCTCTCTCTCTATCATTTTCTCTCTATCATTCTCTCTCTCTATCATTTTCTCTCTATCATTCTCCCTCACTATCATTTTCTCTGTCCATCATTCTATCTCTCTATAATTCTCTCTCTATCATTCTCTCTGTCCATCGTTCTCTCTCTCTATCATTCTCCGTCTATCATTATCTCTCTCTATCATTCCCTCTCTCTATCATTTTCTCTCTATCATTCTCTCTCTATCATTCTCTCTTTCTATCATTCTCTCTCTATCATTCGCTCTCTATCATTCTCTCTCTCTATCATTCTCTCTCTCTATCATTCTCTCTCTATCATTCTCTCTCTATTATTCTCTGTCTCTATCATTCTCTGTCTATCATTCTCTCTCTTTCTATCATTTTCTCTCTCTATCATATTCTCTCTATCATTCTCTCTCTATCATTGTCTCTCTCTATCATTCTCTCTCTCTATCATTCTCTCTCTATCATTCTCTCTCTATCATTCTCTCTCTCTATCATTCTCTCTTTCTATCATTCTCTCTCTATCATTCTCTGTCTATGATTCTCTCTCTATCATTCTCTCTCTCTATAATTTTCTCTCTCTATCATTTTCTCTCTATCATTCCCTCTCTCTATCATTCTCTCTCTCTATCATTTTCTCTCTATCATTTTCTCTCTCTATCATTCTCTCACTATCATTCTCTCTCTCTATCATTCTCTCTCTCTATCATTCTCTTTCTCTATCATTCTCTCTCTCTCTATCATTATCTCTCTCTCTATCATTTTCACTCTATCACTCTCTCTTTCTATCATTCTCTCTCTATCATTCGCTCTCTATCATTCTCTCTCTCTATCATTCTCTCTCTCTATCATTCTCTCTCTCTATCATTCTCTCTCTATCATTCTCTCTCTCTCTATCAATCTCTTTCTCTATCATTCTCTCTCTCTATCATTCTCTCTCTCTATCATTCCCTCTCTCTATCATTCTCTCTCTCTATCATTTTCTCTCTATCATTCTCTCTCTGTATTATTCTCTCGCTATCATTCTCTCTATCATTCTCTCTCTCGCTATCATTCTCTCTATCATTCTCTCTCTCTCTATCATTCTCTTTCTCCATCATTCTCTCTCTTTATCATTCTCTCTCTCTATCATTCTCTCTCTCTATCATTCTCTCTTTCTATCATTCTCTCTTTCTATCAATCTCTCTCTATCATTCTCTCTTTCTATCATTCTCTCTCTCTAGTATTCTCTCTCTATCATTCTCTCTCTCTTCCATTCTCTGTCTATCATTCTCTCTCTATCATTCTCTCTCTCTATCATTTTCTCTCTCAATCATTCTCTCTCTCTATCATTCTCTTTCTGCATCATTCTCTCTCTTTATCATTCTCTCTCTCTATCATTCTCTCTCTCTATCATTCTCTCTTTCTATCATTCTCTCTTTCTATCAATCTCTCTCTATCATTCTCTCTTTCTATCATTCTCTCTCTCTAGTATTCTCTCTCTATCATTCTCTCTCTCTTCCATTCTCTGTCTATCATTCTCTCTCTATCATTCTCTCTCTCTATCATTTTCTCTCTCAATCATTCTCTCTCTCTATCATTCTCTTTCTGCATCATTCCCTCTCTCTATCATTTTCTCTCTATCATTCTCTCTTTCTATTATTCTCTCTCTATCATTCGCTCTCTATCATTCTCTCTCTCTATCATTCTCTCTCTCTATCATTCTCTCTCTATCATTCTCTCTCTCTATCATTCTCTCTCTCTATCATTCTCTCTCTCTATCATTTTCTCTCTCAATCATTCTCTCTCTCTATCATTCTCTTTCTGCATCATTCTCTTTCTCTATCATTCTCTCTCTCTCTATCATTTTCTCTCTATCATTCTCTCTTTCTATCATTCTCTCTCTATCATTCGCTCTCTATCATTCTCTCTCTCTATCATTCTCTCTCTCTATCATTCTCTCTTTCTATCATTCTCTCTTTCTATCATTCTCTCTCTCTAGTATTCTCTCTCTCTACCATTCTCTGTCTATCATTCTCTCTCTATCATTCTCTCTCTCTATCATTTTCTCTCTCCATCGTTCTCTCTCTATCATTCCCTCTCTCTATCATTTTCTCTCTATCATTCTCTCTCTCTATCATTTTCTCTCTATCATTCTCTCTCTCTATCATTTTCTCTCTATCATTCTCTCTCTCTATCATTCTCTCTCTCTATCATTTTCTCTCTCAATCATTCTCTCTCTCTATCATTCTCTTTCTGCATCATTCTCTTCCTCTATCATTCTCTCTCTCTCTATCATTTTCTCTCTATCATTCTCTCTCTCTATCATTTTCTCTTTATCATTCTCTCTCTCTATCATTCTCTCTCTCTATCATTCTCTCGCTATCATTCTCTCTCTCTCTATCATTCTCTCTCTCTATCATTCTCTCTCTCCATCATTCTCTCTCTCTATCATTCTCTCTCACTATCATTCTCTCTCTATCATTCTCTCTCTCTATCATTCTCTCTGTCCATCATTCTATCTCTCTATAATGCTCTTTCTATCATTCTCTCTGTCCATCGTTCTCTCTCTCTATCATTCTCCATCTATCATTATCTCTCTCCATCATTCCCTCTCTCTATCATTTTCTCTCTATCATTCTCTCTTTCTATCATTCTCTCTCTATCATTCGCTCTCTATCATTCTCTCTCTCTATCATTCTCTCTCTCTATCATTCTCTCTCTATCATTCTCTCTCTCTATCATTCTCTCTTTCTATCATTCTCTCTCTATCATTCTCTGTCTATCATTCTCTCTCTATCATTCTCTCTCTCTATCATTTTCTCTCTCTATCATTTTCTCTCTATCATTCCCTCTCTCTATCATTCTCTCTCTCTCTATCATTTTCTCTCTATCATTCTTTCTCTGTATTATTCTCTCGCTATCATTCTCTCTATCATTCTCTCTCTCGCTATCATTCTCTCTATCATTCTCTCTCTCTCTATCATTCTCTTTCTCTATCATTCTCTCTCTCTATCATTCTCTCTCTCTATCATTCTCTCTCTCTATCATTCTCTCTTTCTATCATTCTCTCTTTCTATCATTCTCTCTCTCTAGTATTCTCTCTCTATCATTCTCTCTCTCTTCCATTCTCTGTCTATCATTCTCTCTCTATCATTCTCTCTCTCTATCATTTTCTCTCTCTATTGTTCTCTCTCTATCATTCCCTCTCTCTATCATTTTCTCTCCATCATTCCCTCTCTCTATCATTTTCTCTCTATCATTCTCTCTTTCTATCATTCTCTCTCTATCATTCGCTCTCTATCATTCTCTCTCTCTATCATTCTCTCTCTCTATCATTCTCTCTCTATCATTCTCTCTCTCTATCATTCTCTCTCTCTATCATTCTCTCTCTCTATCATTTTCTCTCTATCATTCTCTCTCTCTATCATTTTCTCTCTATCATTCTCTCTCTCTATCATTCTCTCTCTCTATCATTTTCTCTCTCAATCATTCTCTCTCTCTATCATTCTCTTTCTGCATCATTTTCTTTCTCTATCATTCTCTCTCTCTATCATTCTCTCTCTCTATCATTCCCTCTCTCTATCATTCTCTCTCTCTATCATTTTCTCTCTATCATTCTCTCTCTGTATTATTCTCTCCCTATCATTCTCTCCATCATTCTCTCTCTCGCTATCATTCTCTCTCTGTATTATTCTCTCCCTATCTCTCTCTCTATCATTCTCTTTCTCTATCATTCTCTCTCTCTATCATTCTCTCTCTCTATCATTCTCTCTCTCTATCATTCTCTCTCTCTATCATTCTCTCTCTCTATCATTCTCTCTCTCTATCATTCTCTCTCTATGATTGTCTCTCTCTATCATTCTCTCTCTATTATTCTCTCTCTATCATTCTCTCTCTCTATCATCTTCTCTCTATCATTCTCTCTCTATCATTCTCTCTCTCTATCATTTTCTCTCTATCATTCTCTCGCTCTATCATTGTCTCTCTCTATCATTCTCTCTCTCTATCATTCTCTCTCTATCATTCTCTCTCTCTATCATTTTCTCTCTCCATCATTCTCTCTCTCTCTCTCTCTCTCGCTCTCTCTCTCTCTCTATCAGTCTCTCTCTCTATCATTTTCTCTCTCAATCATTCTCTCTCTCTATCATTCTCTTTCTGCATCATTCTCTTTCTCTATCATTCTCTCTCTCTCTATCATTTTCTCTCTATCATTCTCTCTTTCTATCATTCTCCCTCTATCATTCGCTCTCTATCATTCTCTCTCTCTATCATTCTCTCTCTCTATCATTCTCTCTTTCTATCATTCTCTCTTTCTATCATTCTCTCTCTCTAGTATTCTCTCTCTATCATTCTCTCTCTCTACCATTCTCTGTCTTTCATTCTCTCTCTCTATCATTTTCTCTCTCTATCGTTCTCTCTCTATCATTCCCTCTCTCTATCATTTTCTCTCTATCATTCTCTCTCTCTATCATTTTCTCTCTATCATTCTCTCTCTCTATCATTTTCTCTCTATCATTCTCTCTCACTATCATTCTCTCTGTCCATCATTCTATCTCTCTATAATTCTCTCTCTATCATTCTCTCTGTCCATCGTTCTCTCTCTCTATCATTCTCCGTCTATCATTATCTCTCTCTATCATTCCCTCTCTCTATCATTTTCTCTCTATCATTCTCTCTTTCTATCATTCTCTCTCTATCATTCGCTCTCTATCATTCTCTCTCTCTATCATTCTCTCTCTCTATCATTCTCTCTCTATTATTCTCTGTCTCTATCATTCTCTGTCTATCATTCTCTCTCTTTCTATCATTTTCTCTCTCTATCATATTCTCTCTATCATTCTCTCTCTATCATTGTCTCTCTCGATCATTCTCTCTCTCTATCATTCTCTCTCTATCATTCTCTCTCTATCATTCTCTCTCTATCATTCTCTCTCTCTATCATTCTCTCTTTCTATCATTCTCTCTCTATCATTCTCTGTCTATCATTCTCTCTGTATCATTCTCTCTCTCTATAATTTTCTCTCTCTATCATTTTCTCTCTATCATTCCCTCTCTCTATCATTCTCTCTCTCTATCATTTTCTCTCTATCATTTTCTCTCTCTATCATTCTCTCACTATCATTCTCTCTCTCTATCATTCTCTCTCTCTATCATTCTCTTTCTCTATCATTCTCTCTCTCTCTATCATTATCTCTCTCTCTATCATTTTCACTCTATCACTCTCTCTTTCTATCATTCTCTCTCTATCATTCGCTCTCTATCATTCTCTCTCTCTATCATTCTCTCTCTCTATCATTCTCTCTCTCTATCATTCTCTCTCTATCATTCTCTCTCTCTCTATCAATCTGTTTCTCTATCATTCTCTCTCTCTATCATTCTCTCTCTCTATCATTCCCTCTCTCTATCATTCTCTCTCTCTATCATTTTCTCTCTATCATTCTCTCTCTGTATTATTCTCTCGCTATCATTCTCTCTATCATTCTCTCTCTCGCTATCATTCTCTCTATCATTCTCTCTCTCTCTATCATTCTCTTTCTCCATCATTCTCTCTCTTTATCATTCTCTCTCTCTATCATTCTCTCTCTCTATCATTCTCTCTTTCTATCATTCTCTCTTTCTATCATTCTCTCTCTATCATTCTCTCTTTCTATCATTCTCTCTCTCTAGTATTCTCTCTCTATCATTCTCTCTCTCTTCCATTCTCTGTCTATCATTCTCTCTCTATCATTCTCTCTCTCTATCATTTTCTCTCTCTATTGTTCTCTCTCTATCATTCCCTCTCTCTATCATTTTCTCTCTATCATTCTCTCTCTCTATCATTTTCTCTCCATCATTCCCTCTCTCTATCATTTTCTCTCTATCATTCTCTCTTTCTATCATTCTCTCTCTATCATTCGCTCTCTATCATTCTCTCTCTCTATCATTCTCTCTCTCTATCATTCTCTCTCTATCATTCTCTCTCTCTATCATTCTCTCTCTCAATCATTCTCTCTCTCTATCATTCTCTTTCTGCATCATTCTCTTTCTCTATCATTCTCTCTCTCTCTATCATTTTCTCTCTATCATTCTCTCTTTCTATCATTCTCTCTCTATCATTCGCTCTCTATCATTCTCTCTCTCTATCATTCTCTCTCTCTATCATTCTCTCTTTCTATCATTCTCTCTTTCTATCATTCTCTCTCTCTAGTATTCTCTCTCTCTACCATTCTCTGTCTATCATTCTCTCTCTATCATTCTCTCTCTCTATCATTTTCTCTCTCCATCGTTCTCTCTCTATCATTCCCTCTCTCTATCATTTTCTCTCTATCATTCTCTCTCTCTATCATTTTCTCTCTATCATTCTCTCTCTCTATCATTTTCTCTCTATCATTCTCTCTCACTATCATTTTCTCTGTCCATCATTCTATCTCTCTATAATTCTCTCTCTATCATTCTCTCTGTCCATCGTTCTCTCTCTCTATCATTCTCTCTGTCCATCGTTCTCTCTCTCTATCATTCTCCGTCTATCATTATCTCTCTCTATCATTCCCTCTCTCTATCATTTTCCCTCTATCATTCTCTCTTTCTATCATTCTCTCTCTATCATTCGCTCTCTATCATTCTCTCTCTCTATCATTCTCTCTCTCTATCATTCTCTCTCTCTATCATTCTCTCTCTATCATTCTCTGTCTCTATCATTCTCTGTCTATCATTCTCTCTCTCTATCATTTTCTCTCTCTATCATATTCTCTCTATCATTCTCTCTCTATCATTCTCTCTCTCTATCATTCTCTCTCTCTATCATTCTCTCTCTATCATTCTCTCTCTCTATCATTCTCTCTTTCTATCATTCTCTCTCTATCATTCTCTCTTTCTATCATTCTCTCTCTATCATTCTCTCTTTCTATCATTCTCTCTCTATCATTCTCTCTTTCTATCATTCTCCCTCTATCATTCTCTCTCTCTATCATTGTCTCTCTATCATTCTCTCTCTCTATCATTGCCTCTCTCTATCATTTTCTCTCTATCGTTCTCTCTCTATCATTCCCTCTCTCTATCATGTTCTCTCTATCATTCTCTCTCTCTATCATTTTCTCTCTATCATTCTCTCTCTCTATCATTCTCTCTCACTATCATTCTCTCTCTCTATCATCCTCTCTCTCTATCATTCTCTCTCTATCATTCTCTCTCTCTATCATTCTCTCTCTATCATTGTCTCTCTCTATCATTCTCTCTCTCTATCATTCTCTATCATTCTCTCTCTCTATCATTTTCTCTCTCCATCATTCTCTCTCTCCATCATCCTCTTTCTCTATCATGCTCTCTCTCTCTCTCGCTCTCTCTCTCTCTCTATCATTCTCTCTCTCTATCATTTTCTCTCTCAATCATTCTCTCTCTCTATCATTCTCTTTCTGCATCATTCTCTTTCTCTATCATTCTCTCTCTCTCTATCATTCTCTCTCTCTATCATTTTCTCTCTCTATCATTTTCTCTCTATCATTCCCTCTCTCTATCATTCTCTCTCTCTATCATTTTCTCTCTATCATTCTCCCTCTCTATCATTCTCTCGCTATCATTCTCTCTATCATTCTCTCTCTCGCTATCATTCTCTCTATCATTCTCTCTCTCTCTATCATTCTCTTTCTCTATCATTCTCTCTCTCTATCATTCTCTCTCTCTATCATTCTCTCTCTCTATCATTCTCTCTTTCTATCATTCTCTCTCTATCATTCTCTCTCTCTATCATTCTCTGTCTATCATTCTCTCTCTATCATTCTCTCTCTCTATCATTTTCTCTATCTATCATTTTCTCTCTATCGTTCTCTCTCTATCATTCCCTCTCTCCATCATTTTCTCTCTATCATTCTCTCTTACTATCATTCTCTCTCCCTATCATTCTCTCGCTATCATTCTCTCCATCATTCTCTCTCTCTCTATCATTCTCTTTCTCTATCATTCTCTCTCTCTATCATTCTCTCTCTCTATCGTTCCCTCTCTCTATCATTTTCTCTCTATCATTCTCTCTCTCTATCATTTTCTCTCTATCATTCTCTCTCTCTATCATTTTCTCTCTATCATTCTCTCTCTCTATCATTCTCTCTTACTATCATTGTCTCTCTCTATCATTCTCTCTCTCTCTATCATTCTCTTTCTCTATCATTCTCTCTCTCTATCATTCTCGCTCTATATCATTCTCTCCCTCTATCATTCTCTCTCTCTAGCATTCTCTCTCCATCATTCTCTCTCTCTATCATTCTCTTTCTGTCATTCTCTCTCTATCATCCTCTCTCTGTATCATTTTCTCTATCTATCATTTTCTCTCTATCGTTCTCTCTCTATCATTCCCTCTCTCTATCATTTTCTCTCTAGCATTCTCTATCTCTATCATTCTCTCTCTCCATCATTCTCTCTCTATCATTCTCTCGCTATCATTCTCTCTATCATTCTCTCTCTCTCTCTATCATTCTCTTTCTCTATCATTCTCTCTCTCCATCATTCTCTCTCTATCATTCTCTCTCTCTATTATTCTCTCTCTCCATCATTCTCTCTCTATATCATTCTCTCTCTCTCTATCATTCTCTCTCTCTCTATCATTTTCTCTCTATCACTCTCTCTTTCTATCATTCTCTCTCTATCATTCGCTCTCTATCATTCTCTCTCTCTATCATTTTCTCTCTCTATCATTCTCTCTTTCTATCATTCTCTCTTTCTATCATTCTCTCTCTCTAGTATTCTCTCTCTCTACCATTCTCTGTCTATCATTCTCTCTCTATCATTCTCTCTCTCTATCATTTTCTCTCTCCATCGTTCTCTCTCTATCAATCCCTCTCTCTATCATTTTCTCTCTATCATTCTCTCTCTCTATCATTTTCTCTCTATCATTCTCTCTCTCTATCATTTTCTCTCTATCATTCTCTCTCACTATCATTTTCTCTGTCCATCATTCTATCTCTCTATAATTCTCTCTCTATCATTCTCTCTGTCCATCGTTCTCTCTCTCTATCATTCTCTCTGTCCATCGTTCTCTCTCTCTATCATTCTCCGTCTATCATTATCTCTCTCTATCATTCCCTCTCTCTATCATTTTCTCTCTATCATTCTCTCTCTCCATCATCCTCTTTCTCTATCATGCTCTCTCTCTCTCTCTCGCTCTCTCTCTCTCTCTATCATTCTCTCTCTCTATCATTTTCTCTCTCAATCATTCTCTCTCTCTATCATTCTCTTTCTGCATCATTCTCTTTCTCTATCATTCTCTCTCTCTCTATCATTCTCTCTCTCTATCATTTTCTCTCTGTATCATTTTCTCTCTATCATTCCCTCTCTCTATCATTCTCTCTCTCTCTATCATTTTCTCTCTATCATTCTCTCTCTGTATTATTCTCTCGCTATCATTCTCTCTATCATTCTCTCTCTCGCTATCATTCTCTCTATCATTCTCTCTCTCTCTATCATTCTCTTTCTCTATCATTCTCTCTCTCTATCATTCTCTCTCTCTATCATTCTCTCTCTCTATCATTCTCTCTTTCTATCATTCTCTCTTTCTATCATTCTCTCTCTATCATTCTCTCTTTCTATCATTCTCTCTCTCTCTAGTATTCTCTCTCTATCATTCTCTCTCTCTTCCATTCTCTGTCTATCATTCTCTCTCTATCATTCTCTCTCTCTATCATTTTCTCTCTCTATTGTTCTCTCTCTATCATTCCGTCTCTCTATCATTTTCTCTCCATCATTCCCTCTCTCTATCATTTTCTCTCTATCATTCTCTCTTTCTATCATTCTCTCTCTATCATTCGCTCTCTATCATTCTCTCTCTCTATCATTCTCTCTCTCTATCATTCTCTCTCTATCATTCTCTCTCTCTATCATTCTCTCTCTCTATCATTCTCTCTCTCTATCATTCTCCCTCTATCATTCTCTCTCTCTCTATCATTCTCTTTCTCTATCATTCTCTCTCTCTATCATTCTCTCTTTCTATCATTCCCTCTCTCTATCATTCTCTCTCTCTATCATTTTCTCTCTATCATTCTCTCTCTGTATT
Source organism: Dyspetes luteomarginatus (assembly GCA_963669185.1). Taxonomy (NCBI): domain Eukaryota; kingdom Metazoa; phylum Arthropoda; class Insecta; order Hymenoptera; family Ichneumonidae; genus Dyspetes; species Dyspetes luteomarginatus. The sequence continues at coordinate 12,601,054 of OY769905.1, forward strand.
ATTCTCTCGCTATCATTCTCTCTATCATTCTCTCTCTCGCTATCATTCTCTCTATCATTCTCTCTCTCTCTATCATTCTCTTTCTCTATCATTCTCTCTCTCTATCATTCTCTCTCTCTATCATTCTCTCTCTCTATCATTCTCTCTCTCTATCATTCTCTCTCTCTATCATTCTCTCTCTATGATTGTCTCTCTCTATCATTCTCTGTCTATTATTCTCTCTCTATCATTCTCTCTCTCTATCATCTTCTCTCTATCATTCTCTCTCTATCATTCTTTCTCTCTATCATTTTCTCTCTATCATTCTCTCGCTCTATCATTGTCTCTCTCTATCATTCTCTCTCTCTATCATTCTCTCTCTATCATTCTCTCTCTCTATCATTTTCTCTCTCCATCATTCTCTCTCTCTCTCTCTCTCTCGCTCTCTCTCTCTCTCTATCATTTTCTCTCTCAATCATTCTCTCTCTCTATCATTCTCTCTCTCTCTATCATTTTCTCTCTATCATTCTCTCTTTCTATCATTCTCCCTCTATCATTCGCTCTCTATCATTCTCTCTCTCTATCATTCTCTCTCTCTATCATTCTCTCTTTCTATCATTCTCTCTTTCTATCATTCTCTCTCTCTAGTATTCTCTCTCTATCATTCTCTCTCTCTACCATTCTCTGTCTATCATTCTCTCTCTCTATCATTTTCTCTCTCTATCGTTCTCTCTCTATCATTCCCTCTCTCTATCATTTTCTCTCTATCATTCTCTCTCTCTATCATTTTCTCTCTATCATTCTCTCTCTCTATCATTTTCTCTCTATCATTCTCTCTCACTATCATTCTCTCTGTCCATCATTCTATCTCTCTATAATTCTCTCTCTATCATTCTCTCTGTCCATCGTTCTCTCTCTCTATCATTCTCCGTCTATCATTATCTCTCTCTATCATTCCCTCTCTCTATCATTTTCTCTCTATCATTCTCTCTTTCTATCATTCTCTCTCTATCATTCGCTCTCTATCATTCTCTCTCTCTATCATTCTCTCTCTCTATCATTCTCTCTCTCTATCATTCTCTCTCTATCATTCTCTGTCTCTATCATTCTCTGTCTATCATTCTCTCTCTCTCTATCATTTTCTCTCTCTATCATATTCTCTCTATCATTCTCTCTCTATCATTGTCTCTCTCTATCATTCTCTCTCTCTATCATTCTCTCTCTATCATTCTCTCTCTATCATTCTCTCTCTCTATCATTCTCTCTTTCTATCATTCTCTCGCTATCATTCTCTGTCTATCATTCTCTCTCTATCATTCTCTCTCTCTATAATTTTCTCTCTCTATCATTTTCTCTCTATCATTCCCTCTCTCTATCATTCTCTCTCTCTACCATTTTCTCTCTATCATTTTCTCTCTCTATCATTCTCTCACTATCATTCTCTCTCTGTATCATTCTCTCTCTCTATCATTCTCTTTCTCTATCATTCTCTCTCTCTCTATCATTATCTCTCTCTCTATCATTTTCACTCTATCACTCTCTCTTTCTATCATTCTCTCTCTATCATTCGCTCTCTATCATTCTCTCTCTCTATCATTCTCTCTCTCTATCATTCTCTCTCTCTATCATTCTCTCTCTATCATTCTCTCTCTCTCTATCAATCTCTTTCTCTATCATTCTCTCTCTCTATCATTCTCTCTCTCTATCATTCCCTCTCTCTATCATTTTCTCTCTATCATTCTCTCTCTGTATTATTCTCTCGCTATCATTCTCTCTATCATTCTCTCTCTCTCTATCATTCTCTTTCTCCATCATTCTCTCTCTTTATCATTCTCTCTCTCTATCATTCTCTCACTCTATCATTCTCTCTTTCTATCATTCTCTCTTTCTATCATTCTCTCTCTATCATTCTCTCTTTCTATCATTCTCTCTCTCTAGTATTCTCTCTCTATCATTCTCTCTCTCTTCCATTCTCTGTCTATCATTCTCTCTCTATCATTCTCTCTCTCTATCATTTTCTCTCTCTATTGTTCTCTCTCTATCATTCCCTCTCTCTATCATTTTCTCTCTATCATTCTCTCTCTCTATCATTTTCTCTCCATCATTCCCTCTCTCTATCATTTTCTCTCTATCATTCTATCTTTCTATCATTCTCTCTCTATCATTCGCTCTCTATCATTCTCTCTTTCTATCATTCTCTCTCTATCATTCGCTCTCTATCATTCTCTCTCTCTATCATTCTCTCTCTCTATCATTCTCTCTTTCTATCATTCTCTCTTTCTATCATTCTCTCTCTCTAGTATTCTCTCTCTCTACCATTCTCTGTCTATCATTCTCTCTCTATCATTCTCTCTCTCTATCATTTTCTCTCTCCATCGTTCTCTCTCTATCATTCCCTCTCTCTATCATTTTCTCTCTATCATTCTCTCTCTCTATCATTTTCTCTCTATCATTCTCTCTCACTATCATTTTCTCTGTCCATCATTCTATCTCTCTATAATTCTCTCTCTATCATTCTCTCTGTCCATCGTTCTCTCTCTTTATCATTCTCTCTGTCCATCGTTCTCTCTCTCTATCATTCTCCGTCTATCATTATCTCTCTCTATCATTCCCTCTCTCTATCATTTTCCCTCTATCATTCTCTCTCTATCATTCGCTCTCTATCATTCTCTCTCTCTATCATTCTCTCTCTCTATCATTCTCTCTCTCTATCATTCTCTCTCTATCATTCTCTGTCTCTATCATTCTCTGTCTATCATTCTCTCTCTCTATCATTTTCTCTCTCTATCATATTCTCTCTATCATTCTCTCTCTATCATTCTCTCTCTCTATCATTCTCTCTCTCTATCATTCTCTCTCTATCATTCTCTCTCTCTATCATTCTCTCTTTCTATCATTCTCCCTCTATCATTCTCTCTCTCTATCATTGTCTCTCTATCATTCTCTCTCTCTATCATTGCCTCTCTCTATCATTTTCTCTCTATCGTTCTCTCTCTATCATTCCCTCTCTCTATCATGTTCTCTCTATCATTCTCTCTCTCTATCATTTTCTCTCTATCATTCTCTCTCTCTATCATTCTCTCTCACTATCATTCTCTCTCTCTATCATCCTCTCTCTCTATCATTCTCTCTCTATCATTCTCTCTCTCTATCATTCTCTCTCTATCATTGTCTCTCTCTATCATTCTCTCTCTCTATCATTCTCTCTCTATCATTCTCTCTCTCTATCATTTTCTCTCTCCATCATTCTCTCTCTCCATCATTCTCTTTCTCTATCATGCTCTCTCTCTCTCTCTCGCTCTCTCTCTCTCTCTATCATTCTCTCTCTCTATCATTTTCTCTCTCAATCATTCTCTCTCTCTATCATTCTCTTTCTGCATCATTCTCTTTCTCTATCATTCTCTCTCTCTCTATCATTCTCTCTCTCTATCATTTTCTCTCTCTATCATTTTCTCTCTATCATTCCCTCTCTCTATCATTCTCTCTCTCTATCATTTTCTCTCTATCATTCTCCCTCTCTATCATTCTCTCGCTATCATTCTCTCTATCATTCACTCTCTCGCTATCATTTTCTCTATCATTCTCTCTCTCTCTCTATCATTCTCTTTCTCTATCATTCTCTCTCTCTATCATTCTCTCTCTCTATCATTCTCTCTCTCTATCATTCTCTCTTTCTATCATTCTCTCTCTATCATTCTCTCTCTCTATCATTCTCTGTCTATCATTCTCTCTCTATCATTCTCTCTCTCTATCATTTTCTCTATCTATCATTTTCTCTCTATCGTTCTCTCTCTATCATTCCCTCTCTCCATCATTTTCTCTCTATCATTCTCTCTTACTATCATTCTCTCTCCCTATCATTCTCTCGCTATCATTCTCTCCATCATTCTCTCTCTCTCTATCATTCTCTTTCTCTATCATTCTCTCTCTCTATCATTCTCTCTCTCTATCGTTCCCTCTCTCTATCATTTTCTCTCTATCATTCTCTCTCTCTATCATTTTCTCTCTATCATTCTCTCTCTCTATCATTTTCTCTCTATCATTCTCTCTCTCTATCATTCTCTCTTACTATCATTGTCTCTCTCTATCATTCTCTCTCTCTCTATCATTCTCTTTCTCTATCATTCTCTCTCTCTATCATTCTCGCTCTCTATCATTCTCTCCCTCTATCATTCTCTCTCTCTAGCATTCTCTCTCCATCATTCTCTCTCTCTATCATTCTCTTTCTGTCATTCTCTCTCTATCATCCTCTCTCTGTATCATTTTCTCTATCTATCATTTTCTCTCTATCGTTCTCTCTCTATCATTCCCTCTCTCTATCATTTTCTCTCTAGCATTCTCTATCTCTATCATTCTCTCTCTCCATCATTCTCTCTCTATCATTCTCTCGCTATCATTCTCTCTATCATTCTCTCTCTCTCTCTATCATTCTCTTTCTCTATCATTCTCTCTCTCCATCATTCTCTCTCTATCATTCTCTCTCTCTATTATTCTCTCTCTCCATCATTCTCTCTCTATATCATTCTCTTTCTCTATCATTCTCTCTCTCTCTATCATTCTCTCTCTCTCTATCATTCTCTCTCTCTCTATCATTTTCTCTCTATCACTCTCTCTTTCTATCATTCTCTCTCTATCATTCGCTCTCTATCATTCTCTCTCTCTCTATCATTCTCTCTCTCTATCATTCTCTCTCTCCATCATTCTCTCTCTATCATTCTCTCTCTCTATCATTGTCTCTCTATCATTCTTTCTCTCTATCATTGCCTCTCTCTATCATTTTCTCTCTATCGTTCTCTCTCTATCATTCCCTCTCTCTATCATGTTCTCTCTATCATTCTCTCTCTCTATCATTTTCTCTCTATCATTCTCTCTCTCTATCATTCTCTCTCACTATCATTCTCTCTCTCTATCATCCTCTCTCTCTATCATTCTCTCTCTATCATTCTCTCTCTCTATCATTCTCTCTCTATCATTGTCTCTCTCTATCATTCTCTCTCTCTATCATTCTCTCTCTATCATTCTCTCTCTCTATCATTTTCTCTCTCCATCATTCTCTCTCTCCATCATTCTCTTTCTCTATCATTCTCTCTCTCTCTCTCTCGCTCTCTCTCTCTCTCTATCATTCTCTCTCTCTATCATTTTCTCTCTCAATCATTCTCTCTCTCTATCATTCTCTTTCTGCATCATTCTCTTTCTCTATCATTCTCTCTCTCTCTATCATTCTCTCTCTATCATTCTCTCTCTCTATCATTTTCTCTCTGTATCATTTTCTCTCTATCATTCCCTCTCTCTATCATTCTCTCTCTCTATCATTTTCTCTCTATCATTCTCCCTCTCTATCATTCTCTCGCTATCATTCTCTCTATCATTCTCTCTCTCGCTATCATTCTCTCTATCATTCTCTCTCTCTCTATCATTCTCTTTCTCTATCATTCTCTCTCTCTATCATTCTCTCTCTCTATCATTCTCTCTCTCTATCATTCTCTCTTTCTATCATTCTCTCTCTATCATTCTCTCTCTCTATCATTCTCTTTCTGCATCATTCTCTTTCTCTATCATTCTCTCTCTCTCTATCATTCTCTCTCTATCATTCTCTCTCTCTATCATTTTCTCTCTCTATCATTTTCTCTCTATCATTCCCTCTCTCTATCATTCTCTCTCTCTATTATTCTCTCGCTATCATTCTCTCTATCATTCTCTCTCTCTCTATCATTCTCTTTCTCTATTATTCTCTCTCTCTATCATTCTCTCTCTCTATCTTTCTCTCTCTCTATCATTCTCTCTCTATCATTCTCTCTCTCTATCATTTTCTCTCTCTATCATTCTCTTTCTCCATCATTCTCTCTCTCCATCATTCTCTTTCTCTATCATTCTCTCTCTCTCTCTCTCTCTCTCTATCATTCTCTCTATCTATCATTTTCTCTTTCTCTATCATTCTCTCTTTCTCTATCATACTCTCTCTCTATCATTCTCTATCTATCATTCTCTCTCTATCATTCTCTCTCTCTATCATTTTCTCTCTCTATCATTTTCTCTCTATCGTTCTCTCTCTATCATTCCCTTTCTCTATCATTTTCTCTTTATCATTCTCTCTCTCTATCATTCTCTCTCTCTATCATTCTCTCGCTATCATTCTCTCTCTCTCTATCATTCTCTCTCTCTATCATTCTCTCTCTCCATCATTCTCTCTCTCTATCATTCTCTCTCACTATCATTCTCTCTCTATCATTCTCTCTCTCGATCATTCTCTCTGTCCATCATTCTATCTCTGTATAATGCTCTTTCTATCATTCTCTCTGTCCATCGTTCTCTCTCTCTATCATTCTCCATCTATCATTATCTCTCTCCATCATTCCCTCTCTCTATCATTTTCTCTCTATCATTCTCTCTTTCTATCATTCTCTCTCTATCATTCGCTCTCTATCATTCTCTCTCTCTATCATTCTCTCTCTCTATCATTCTCTCTCTATCATTCTCTCTCTCTATCATTCTCTCTTTCTATCATTCTCTCTCTATCATTCTCTGTCTATCATTCTCTCTCTATCATTCTCTCTCTCTATCATTTTCTCTCTCTATCATTTTCTCTCTATCATTCCCTCTCTCTATCATTCTCTCTCTCTCTATCATTTTCTCTCTATCATTCTCTCTCTGTATTATTCTCTCGCTATCATTCTCTCTATCATTCTCTCTCTCGCTATCATTCTCTCTATCATTCTCTCTCTCTCTATCATTCTCTTTCTCTATCATTCTCTCTCTCTATCATTCTCTCTCTCTATCATTCTCTCTCTCTATCATTCTCTCTTTCTATCATTCTCTCTTTCTATCATTCTCTCTCTATCATTCTCTCTTTCTATCATTCTCTCTCTCTCTAGTATTCTCTCTCTATCATTCTCTCTCTCTTCCATTCTCTGTCTATCATTCTCTCTCTATCATTCTCTCTCTCTATCATTCTCTCTCTCTATCATTTTCTCTCTCTATTGTTCTCTCTCTATCATTCCCTCTCTCTATCATTTTCTCTCCATCATTCCCTCTCTCTATCATTTTCTCTCTATCATTCTCTCTTTCTATCATTCTCTCTCTATCATTCGCTCTCTATCATTCTCTCTCTCTATCATTCTCTCTCTCTATCATTCTCTCTCTATCATTCTCTCTCTCTATCATTCTCTCTCTCTATCATTCTCTCTCTCTATCATTCTCTCTCTCTATCATTCTCTCTCTATCATTCTCTCTCTCTCTATCATTCTCTTTCTCTATCATTCTCTCTCTCTATCATTCTCTCTTTCTATCATTCCCTCTCTCTATCATTCTCTCTCTCTATCATTTTCTCTCTATCATTCTCTCTCTGTATTATTCTCTCGCTATCATTCTCTCTATCATTCTCTCTCTCGCTATCATTCTCTCTATCATTCTCTCTCTCTCTATCATTCTCTTTCTCTATCATTCTCTCTCTCTATCATTCTCTCTCTCTATCATTCTCTCTCTCTATCATTCTCTCTCTCTATCATTCTCTCTCTCTATCATTCTCTCTCTCTATCATTCTCTCTCTATGATTGTCTCTCTCTATCATTCTCTGTCTATTATTCTCTCTCTATCATTCTCTCTCTCTATCATCTTCTCTCTATCATTCTCTCTCTATCATTCTTTCTCTCTATCATTTTCTCTCTATCATTCTCTCGCTCTATCATTGTCTCTCTCTATCATTCTCTCTCTCTATCATTCTCTCTCTATCATTCTCTCTCTCTATCATTTTCTCTCTCCATCATTCTCTCTCTCTCTCTCTCTCTCGCTCTCTCTCTCTCTCTATCATTTTCTCTCTCAATCATTCTCTCTCTCTATCATTCTCTTTCTGCATCATTCTCTTTCTCTATCATTCTCTCTCTCTCTATCATTTTCTCTCTATCATTCTCTCTTTCTATCATTCTCCCTCTATCATTCGCTCTCTATCATTCTCTCTCTCTATCATTCTCTCTCTCTATCATTCTCTCTTTCTATCATTCTCTCTTTCTATCATTCTCTCTCTCTAGTATTCTCTCTCTATCATTCTCTCACTCTACCATTCTCTGTCTATCATTCTCTCTCTCTATCATTTTCTCTCTCTATCGTTCTCTCTCTATCATTCCCTCTCTCTATCATTTTCTCTCTATCATTCTCTCTCTCTATCATTTTCTCTCTATCATTCTCTCTCTCTATCATTTTCTCTCTATCATTCTCTCTCACTATCATTCTCTCTGTCCATCATTCTATCTCTCTATAATTCTCTCTCTATCATTCTCTCTGTCCATCGTTCTCTCTCTCTATCATTCTCCGTCTATCATTATCTCTCTCTATCATTCCCTCTCTCTATCATTTTCTCTCTATCATTCTCTCTTTCTATCATTCTCTCTCTATCATTCGCTCTCTATCATTCTCTCTCTCTATCATTCTCTCTCTCTATCATTCTCTCTCTCTATCATTCTCTCTCTATCATTCTCTGTCTCTATCATTCTCTGTCTATCATTCTCTCTCTCTCTATCATTTTCTCTCTCTATCATATTCTCTCTATCATTCTCTCTCTATCATTGTCTCTCTCTATCATTCTCTCTCTCTATCATTCTCTCTCTATCATTCTCTCTCTATCATTCTCTCTCTCTATCATTCTCTCTTTCTATCATTCTCTCGCTATCATTCTGTTGTACGCGAGTTTCTATTTCACGTAATTTTCCCCCTGCTCGCAATAATGCCCGCTTATCTATTCCATAATGTCAATAATCACCCTAACTATTAATCCACCTTTATATTATATTCCGTACTGGGTACTTATTTTGCGCCAACTACTAGGCATTACACCTTACAATATCGATCTGACCCATATTACCCGTAGATATTTACCCTATTGATCGGTTTTGGGCCGTTGCGGGCGATTTCCACGCCCGAAGTATCCTCACTGGCCGCAGGGCAGCGTTCGTCCTGGGACCTTCGCGTTTATACCTTACCAATATCTTATGAATAACTATAAGCAAATATTCGATGTAAATGGTAGTACACTCTCGGCTTCGGTCGACGAGGAATAAAACACGAGGCCTATACCTGTCTCTGTTATTTTTTTGCACACTGCACCAACACGGTGGCTGGTCATCCTGCCCCACACTCGGCGGCTGGTCAAACCTGCCCCACACACGGCGGCTGGGTCAACCTGCCCCACACACGGCGGCTGGATCAACCTGCCCCACACACGGCGGCTGGGTCAACCTGCCCCACACTCGGTGGCTGGTCATCCTGCCCCACACTCGGCGGCTGGTCAACCCTGCCCCACACTCGGCGGCTGGTCATCCTGCCCCACACTCGGCGGCTGGACAGTCCTGCCCCGTGGACGACATTCCACCACCTTCCAGCCCTCAGCGGCGAACCCACCTACTAACGCTACCCTGACAGTATTCCTACATACTCCCTGTCACTCATCCCGTTCTCCTAACACAGCTACTTTACCTCTCGTTCCCTCCCACCGAACGGACTCCTACCAACCCACCATACTCATTGACCAGCGTCACTAATCGTTACGTTGACAATTTGGCGCCCAACGTGGGGCATGATAGCAATGAGTGCTTCAACAACCCGTTACCCAGCTCTACTCATCACGGGATTAAGGCTAGTCGAGGGCAGCCTATCTCGAATCACTGCTCGTCTACAATGATGAGCACCCAACTACGCACTTCTGGGAGTGTATAAACACCCAGTGGCGCCCAACACCTACCACCGATTCCGGGGAGTCATCCATATGACGGAAGCCGGCAATCAAGTCAACAGACTGGACTTGGAACATCGGGATCAGGAGGATTCCCGAGAAGTTGTTAATCAACGACGGATCGCGATGATGACAACTGCGTCAAATCTGACAGCTCGGGACAGATTCCTTCCTTTAACCAACCTCGATGTCTCACGAACGACTCCAGACTACTTTCGGGATGCCGCGGCACCATCGTCAGCCCGCGCATACCTACTTTGGCCGCCGTTCCTGACGCTCACAGGGCGCGACCACCAAAATTTCAACGTACCTTGGCACGAGTTCATCCGATTGCTTCCCGGTTGTGCCCATAACGCCGCAGAGCAAAAACGACGATGCAACCACAACCAACGATTAATTCAACCACCATCAAACCGAAGTGCTCGGCACCCCGAACAACACTTCACCACCATACTCGAGAAGAGTTTATCCATCACGACTCTCACGGACGCTGAAGCTATTGCAAACTCTTCCCTACTAGCAACTTCTAAAAATTAGATCGTCACCGGCACATGGGGTTTCAAGAGGCCTTTGGAATCTCTCCACCAAACCTTACGGTGAGCCCGGAACACCGACTTCGACTTGCTTACGCATCGCTGCTGAGCATTTACAGTCTACGTTGATCTTGGAACAACTGAACCTTAAGGTTGTATCTAAGCCAACTCTGTCGGTCACTAAATTTCAAAGTCATACGGAAGAACACCTAACCGGAGTGCGCTAAACCCTGCGGCTAACTCTCCAATATACGCCCATGGTCTAAAAACCATGGCAGGAGACTCACCGACCGCATCAGCCCCAAAGCATCCGGAACATCATAGATATTACAGAAGATACGCAACTGCTGGAACCGAACCTCCGAGATTTCGAATAAGAGATCTCATCTATGTAAGAAATCACTCTCAATCCAATGCCATCGACGGCATTCACGCAGGCTCTCTCCGGATGGAAAGACCCATTCCGCGTGCAGCGACAACTGGGAGATAAAAACTACCTCACCTCAAACACAATAAACGGGTGAAGGTTCATGGAGGACAAGTGACACGGACTATTTTTCCGCCGGAAGGACGAGCAACAATGGGAAGGTAGCCAAACCCTACGGCTAACCTCCCGGGCCCATCGTCGGGTACCGAATCTCCTAAAAGCGAAAAACGTCATCGAGAGCCAAGGCTGGCTCCAACAGCCGCAGAGATGGAAGTGGAGACGACTGCTCTCCAGCTTCCCAGCGTAGCAACCGGACGACCTCGCGATCGACTACCAGGGACGTCAAGAAGAGTGGCCACGCCACCCGAATACTCAGACAAGATGCGACGTCACTTACGGTTGTAGAACCAAGCATACCTTGGAAGTCAATTCGTTTGATATCTTTATTACTATGTTACTTCCATTACCAAAGTTAAAACTAACAATTCATATATTCGCGGTCATTATCTTAGCAGGGGGGGGGGGCTTGTTGTACGCGAGTTTCTATTTCACGTAATTTTCCCCCTGCTCGCAATAATGCCCGCTTATCTATTCCATAATGTCAATAATCACCCTAACTATTAATCCACCTTTATATTATATTCCGTACTGGGTACTTATTTTGCGCCAACTACTAGGCATTACACCTTACAATATCGATCTGACCCATATTACCCGTAGATATTTACCCTATTGATCGGTTTTGGGCCGTTGCGGGCGATTTCCACGCCCGAAGTATCCTCACTGGCCGCAGGGCAGCGTTCGTCCTGGGACCTTCGCGTTTATACCTTACCAATATCTTATGAATAACTATAAGCAAATATTCGATGTAAATGGGAGTACACTCTCGGCTTCGGTCGACGAGGAATAAAACACGAGGCCTATACCTGTCTCTGTTATTTTTTTGCACACTGCACCAACACGGTGGCTGGTCATCCTGCCCCACACTCGGCGGCTGGTCAAACCTGCCCCACACACGGCGGCTGGGTCAACCTGCCCCACACACGGCGGCTGGATCAACCTGCCCCACACACGGCGGCTGGGTCAACCTGCCCCACACTCGGTGGCTGGTCATCCTGCCCCACACTCGGCGGCTGGTCAACCCTGCCCCACACTCGGCGGCTGGTCATCCTGCCCCACACTCGGCGGCTGGACAGTCCTGCCCCGTGGACGACATTCCACCACCTTCCAGCCCTCAGCGGCGAACCCACCTACTAACGCTACCCTGACAGTATTCCTACATACTCCCTGTCACTCATCCCGTTCTCCTAACACAGCTACTTTACCTCTCGTTCCCTCCCACCGAACGGACTCCTACCAACCCACCATACTCATTGACCAGCGTCACTAATCGTTACGTTGACAATTCTCTGTCTATCATTCTCTCTCTATCATTCTCTCTCTCTATAATTTTCTCTCTCTATCATTTTCTCTCTATCATTCCCTCTCTCTATCATTCTCTCTCTCTATCATTTTCTCTCTATCATTTTCTCTCTCTATCATTCTCTCACTATCATTCTCTCTCTCTATCATTCTCTCTCTCTATCATTCTCTTTCTCTATCATTCTCTCTCTCTCTATCATTATCTCTCTCTCTATCATTTTCACTCTATCACTCTCTCTTTCTATCATTCTCTCTCTATCATTCGCTCTCTATCATTCTCTCTCTCTATCATTCTCTCTCTCTATCATTCTCTCTCTCTATCATTCTCTCTCTATCATTCTCTCTCTCTCTATCAATCTCTTTCTCTATCATTCTCTCTCTCTATCATTCTCTCTCTCTATCATTCCCTCTCTCTATCATTCTCTCTCTCTATCATTTTCTCTCTATCATTCTCTCTCTGTATTATTCTCTCGCTATCATTCTCTCTATCATTCTCTCTCTCGCTATCATTCTCTCTATCATTCTCTCTCTCTCTATCATTCTCTTTCTCCATCATTCTCTCTCTTTATCATTCTCTCTCTCTATCATTCTCTCTCTCTATCATTCTCTCTTTCTATCATTCTCTCTTTCTATCATTCTCTCTCTATCATTCTCTCTTTCTATCATTCTCTCTCTCTAGTATTCTCTCTCTATCATTCTCTCTCTCTTCCATTCTCTGTCTATCATTCTCTCTCTATCATTCTCTCTCTCTATCATTTTCTCTCTCTATCATTTTCTCTCTATCATTCCCTCTCTCTATCATTCTCTCTCTCTATCATTTTCTCTCTATCATTCTCTCTCTCTATCATTTTCTCTCTCTATCGTTCTCTCTCTATCATTCCCTCTCTCTATCATTTTCTCTCTATCATTCTCTCTCTCTATCATTTTCTCTCTATCATTCTCTCTCTCTATCATTTTCTCTCTATCATTCTCTCTCACTATCATTCTCTCTGTCCATCATTCTATCTCTCTATAATTCTCTCTCTATCATTCTCTCTGTCCATCGTTCTCTCTCTCTATCATTCTCCGTCTATCATTATCTCTCTCTATCATTCCCTCTCTCTATCATTTTCTCTCTATCATTCTCTCTTTCTATCATTCTCTCTCTATCATTCGCTCTCTATCATTCTCTCTCTCTATCATTCTCTCTCTCTATCATTCTCTCTCTCTATCATTCTCTCTCTATCATTCTCTGTCTCTATCATTCTCTGTCTATCATTCTCTCTCTCTCTATCATTTTCTCTCTCTATCATATTCTCTCTATCATTCTCTCTCTATCATTGTCTCTCTCTATCATTCTCTCTCTCTATCATTCTCTCTCTATCATTCTCTCTCTATCATTCTCTCTCTCTATCATTCTCTCTTTCTATCATTCTCTCGCTATCATTCTCTGTCTATCATTCTCTCTCTATCATTCTCTCTCTCTATAATTTTCTCTCTCTATCATTTTCTCTCTATCATTCCCTCTCTCTATCATTCTCTCTCTCTATCATTTTCTCTCTATCATTTTCTCTCTCTATCATTCTCTCACTATCATTCTCTCTCTCTATCATTCTCTCTCTCTATCATTCTCTTTCTCTATCATTCTCTCTCTCTCTATCATTATCTCTCTCTCTATCATTTTCACTCTATCACTCTCTCTTTCTATCATTCTCTCTCTATCATTCGCTCTCTATCATTCTCTCTCTCTATCATTCTCTCTCTCTATCATTCTCTCTCTCTATCATTCTCTCTCTATCATTCTCTCTCTCTCTATCAATCTCTTTCTCTATCATTCTCTCTCTCTATCATTCTCTCTCTCTATCATTCCCTCTCTCTATCATTCTCTCTCTCTATCATTTTCTCTCTATCATTCTCTCTCTGTATTATTCTCTCGCTATCATTCTCTCTATCATTCTCTCTCTCGCTATCATTCTCTCTATCATTCTCTCTCTCTCTATCATTCTCTTTCTCCATCATTCTCTCTCTTTATCATTCTCTCTCTCTATCATTCTCTCTCTCTATCATTCTCTCTTTCTATCATTCTCTCTTTCTATCATTCTCTCTCTATCATTCTCTCTTTCTATCATTCTCTCTCTCTAGTATTCTCTCTCTATCATTCTCTCTCTCTTCCATTCTCTGTCTATCATTCTCTCTCTATCATTCTCTCTCTCTATCATTTTCTCTCTCTATTGTTCTCTCTCTATCATTCCCTCTCTCTATCATTTTCTCTCTATCATTCTCTCTCTCTATCATTTTCTCTCCATCATTCCCTCTCTCTATCATTTTCTCTCTATCATTCTCTCTTTCTATCATTCTCTCTCTATCATTCGCTCTCTATCATTCTCTCTTTCTATCATTCTCTCTCTATCATTCGCTCTCTATCATTCTCTCTCTCTATCATTCTCTCTCTCTATCATTCTCTCTTTCTATCATTCTCTCTTTCTATCATTCTCTCTCTCTAGTATTCTCTCTCTCTACCATTCTCTGTCTATCATTCTCTCTCTATCATTCTCTCTCTCTATCATTTTCTCTCTCCATCGTTCTCTCTCTATCATTCCCTCTCTCTATCATTTTCTCTCTATCATTCTCTCTCTCTATCATTTTCTCTCTATCATTCTCTCTCTCTATCATTTTCTCTCTATCATTCTCTCTCACTATCATTTTCTCTGTCCATCATTCTATCTCTCTATAATTCTCTCTCTATCATTCTCTCTGTCCATCGTTCTCTCTCTTTATCATTCTCTCTGTCCATCGTTCTCTCTCTCTATCATTCTCCGTCTATCATTATCTCTCTCTATCATTCCCTCTCTCTATCATTTTCCCTCTATCATTCTCTCTTTCTATCATTCTCTCTCTATCATTCGCTCTCTATCATTCTCTCTCTCTATCATTCTCTCTCTCTATCATTCTCTCTCTCTATCATTCTCTCTCTCTATCATTCTCTCTCTATCATTCTCTGTCTCTATCATTCTCTGTCTATCATTCTATCTCTCTATCATTTTCTCTCTCTATCATATTCTCTCTATCATTCTCTCTCTATCATTCTCTCTCTCTATCATTCTCTCTCTCTATCATTCTCTCTCTATCATTCTCTCTCTCTATCATTCTCTCTTTCTATCATTCTCCCTCTATCATTCTCTCTCTCTATCATTGTCTCTCTATCATTCTCTCTCTCTATCATTGCCTCTCTCTATCATTTTCTCTCTATCGTTCTCTCTCTATCATTCCCTCTCTCTATCATGTTCTCTCTATCATTCTCTCTCTCTATCATTTTCTCTCTATCATTCTCTCTCTCTATCATTCTCTCTCACTATCATTCTCTCTCTCTATCATCCTCTCTCTCTATCATTCTCTCTCTATCATTCTCTCTCTCTATCATTCTCTCTCTATCATTGTCTCTCTCTATCATTCTCTCTCTCTATCATTCTCTCTCTATCATTCTCTCTCTCTATCATTTTCTCACTCCATCATTCTCTCTCTCCATCATTCTCTTTCTCTATCATGCTCTCTCTCTCTCTCTCGCTCTCTCTCTCTCTCTATCATTCTCTCTCTCTATCATTTTCTCTCTCAATCATTCTCTCTCTCTATCATTCTCTTTCTGCATCATTCTCTTTCTCTATCATTCTCTCTCTCTCTATCATTCTCTCTCTCTATCATTTTCTCTCTCTATCATTTTCTCTCCATCATTCCCTCTCTCTATCATTCTCTCTCTCTATCATTTTCTCTCTATCATTCTCCCTCTCTATCATTCTCTCGCTATCATTCTCTCTATCATTCTCTCTCTCGCTATCATTTTCTCTATCATTCTCTCTCTCTCTCTATCATTCTCTGTCTCTATCATTCTCTCTCTCTATCATTCTCTCTCTCTATCATTCTCTCTCTCTATCATTCTCTCTTTCTATCATTCTCTCTCTATCATTCTCTCTCTCTATCATTCTCTGTCTATCATTCTCTCTCTATCATTCTCTCTCTCTATCATTTTCTCTATCTATCATTTTCTCTCTATCGTTCTCTCTCTATCATTCCCTCTCTCCATCATTTTCTCTCTATCATTCTCTCTTACTATCATTCTCTCTCCCTATCATTCTCTCGCTATCATTCTCTCCATCATTCTCTCTCTCTCTATCATTCTCTTTCTCTATCATTCTCTCTCTCTATCATTCTCTCTCTCTATCGTTCCCTCTCTCTATCATTTTCTCTCTATCATTCTCTCTCTCTATCATTTTCTCTCTATCATTCTCTCTCTCTATCATTTTCTCTCTATCATTCTCTCTCTCTATCATTCTCTCTTACTATCATTGTCTCTCTCTATCATTCTCTCTCTCTCTATCATTCTCTTTCTCTATCATTCTCTCTCTCTATCATTCTCGCTCTCTATCATTCTCTCCCTCTATCATTCTCTCTCTCTAGCATTCTCTCTCCATCATTCTCTCTCTCTATCATTCTCTTTCTGTCATTCTCTCTCTATCATCCTCTCTCTGTATCATTTTCTCTATCTATCATTTTCTCTCTATCGTTCTCTCTCTATCATTCCCTCTCTCTATCATTTTCTCTCTAGCATTCTCTATCTCTATCATTCTCTCTCTCCATCATTCTCTCTCTATCATTCTCTCGCTATCATTCTCTCTATCATTCTCTCTCTCTCTCTATCATTCTCTTTCTCTATCATTCTCTCTCTCCATCATTCTCTCTCTATCATTCTCTCTCTCTATTATTCTCTCTCTCCATCATTCTCTCTCTCTCTATCATTCTCTCTCTCTCTATCATTCTCTCTCTCTCTATCATTTTCTCTCTATCACTCTCTCTTTCTATCATTCTCTCTCTATCATTCGCTCTCTATCATTCTCTCTCTCTCTATCATTCTCTCTCTCTATCATTCTCTCTCTCCATCATTCTCTCTCTATCATTCTCTCTCTCTATCATTGTCTCTCTATCATTCTCTCTCTCTATCATTGCCTCTCTCTATCATTTTCTCTCTATCGTTCTCTCTCTATCATTCCCTCTCTCTATCATGTTCTCTCTATCATTCTCTCTCTCTATCATTTTCTCTCTATCATTCTCTCTCTCTATCATTCTCTCTCACTATCATTCTCTCTCTCTATCATCCTCTCTCTCTATCATTCTCTCTCTATCATTCTCTCTCTCTATCATTCTCTCTCTATCATTGTCTCTCTCTATCATTCTCTCTCTCTATCATTCTCTCTCTATCATTCTCTCTCTCTATCATTTTCTCTCTCCATCATTCTCTCTCTCCATCATTCTCTTTCTCTATCATTCTCTCTCTCTCTCTCTCGCTCTCTCTCTCTCTCTATCATTCTCTCTCTCTATCATTTTCTCTCTCAATCATTCTCTCTCTCTATCATTCTCTTTCTGCATCATTCTCTTTCTCTATCATTCTCTCTCTCTCTATCATTCTCTCTCTATCATTCTCTCTCTCTATCATTTTCTCTCTGTATCATTTTCTCTCTATCATTCCCTCTCTCTATCATTCTCTCTCTCTACCATTTTCTCTCTATCATTCTCCCTCTCTATCATTCTCTCGCTATCATTCTCTCTATCATTCTCTCTCTCGCTATCATTCTCTCTCTCTCTATCATTCTCTTTCTCTATCATTCTCTCTCTCTATTATTCTCTCTCTCCATCATTCTCTCTCTATATCATTCTCTTTCTCTATCATTCTCTCTCTCTCTATCATTCTCTCTCTCTCTATTATTTTCTCTCTATCACTCTCTCTTTCTATCATTCTCTCTCTATCATTCGCTCTCTATCATTCTCTCCCTCTCTATCATTCTCTCTCTCTATCATTCTCTCTCTCCATCATTCTCTCTCTCTATCATTCTCTCTCACTATCATTCTCTCTCTATCATTCTCTCTCACTATCATTCTCTCTGTCCATCATTCTATCTCTCTATAATTCTCTCTCTATCATTCTCTCTGTCCATCGTTCTCTCTCTCTATCATTCTCCGTCTATCATTATCTCTCTCTATCATTCCCTCTCTCTATCATTTTCTCTCTATCATTCTCTCTTTCTATCATTCTCTCTCTATCATTCGCTCTCTATCATTCTCTCTCTCTATCATTCTCTCTCTCTATCATTCTCTCTCTCTATCATTCTCTCTCTATCATTCTCTGTCTCTATCATGCTCTGTCTATCATTCTCTCTCTCTATCATTTTCTCTCTCTATCATATTCTCTCTATCATTCTCTCTCTCTATCATTCTCTCTCTCTATCATTCTCTCTCTATCATTCTCTCTCTCTATCATTCTCTCTTTCTATCATTCTCTCTCTATCATTCTCTGTCTATCATTCTCTCTCTATCATTCTCTCTCTCTATCATTTTCTCTCTCTATCATTTTCTCTTTATAATTCCCTCTCTCTATCATTCTCTCTCTCTATCATTTTCTCTCTATCATTCTCTCTCTCTATCATTCTCTCTATCATTCTCTCTCTCGCTATCATTCTCTCTATCATTCTCTCTCTCTCCATCATTCTCTTTCTCTATCATTCTCTCTCTCTATCATTCTCTCTCTCTATCATTCTCTCTCTCTATCATTCTCTCTTTCTATCATTCTCTCTTTCTATCATTCTCTCTCTATCATTCTCTCTTTCTATCATTCTCTCTCTCTAGTATTCTCTCTCTATCATTCTCTCTCTATCATTCTCTCTCTCTACCATTCTCTGTCTATCATTCTCTCTCTATCATTCTCTCTCTCTATCATTTTCTCTCTCTATTGTTCTCTCTCTATCATTCCCTCCCTCTATCATTTTCTCTCTATCATTCTCTCTCTCTATCATTTTCTCTCTATCATTCTCTCTCTCTATCATGTTCTCTCTATCATTCTCCCTCTCTATCATTCTCTCTTACTATCATTCTCTCTCTCTATTATTCTCTCGCTATCATTCTCTCTATCATTCTCTCTCTCTCTATCATTCTCTTTCTCTATCATTCTCTCTCTCTATCATTCTCTCTCTCTATCTTTCTCTCTCTCTATCATTCTCTCTCTATCATTCTCTCTCTCTATCATTTTCTCTCTCTATCATTCTCTTTCTCCATCATTCTCTCTCTCCATCATTCTCTTTCTCTATCATTCTCTCTCTCTCTCTCTCTCTCTCTATCATTCTCTCTATCTATCATTTTCTCTTTCTCTATCATTCTCTCTTTCTCTATCATACTCTCTCTCTATCATTCTCTATCTATCATTCTCTCTCTATCATTCTCTCTCTCTATCATTTTCTCTCTCTATCATTTTCTCTCTATCGTTCTCTCTCTATCATTCCCTTTCTCTATCATTTTCTCTTTATCATTCTCTCTCTCTATCATTCTCTCTCTCTATCATTCTCTCGCTATCATTCTCTCTCTCTCTATCATTCTCTCTCTCTATCATTCTCTCTCTCCATCATTCTCTCTCTCTATCATTCTCTCTCACTATCATTCTCTCTCTATCATTCTCTCTCTCTATCATTCTCTCTGTCCATCATTCTATCTCTCTATAATTCTCTTTCTATCATTCTCTCTGTCCATCGTTCTCTCTCTCTATCATTCTCCATCTATCATTATCTCTCTCCATCATTCCCTCTCTCTATCATTTTCTCTCTATCATTCTCTCTTTCTATCATTCTCTCTCTATCATTCGCTCTCTATCATTCTCTCTCTCTATCATTCTCTCTCTCTATCATTCTCTCTCTATCATTCTCTCTCTCTATCATTCTCTCTTTCTATCATTCTCTCTCTATCATTCTCTGTCTATCATTCTCTCTCTATCATTCTCTCTCTCTATCATTTTCTCTCTCTATCATTTTCTCTCTATCATTCCCTCTCTCTATCATTCTCTCTCTCTCTATCATTTTCTCTCTATCATTCTCTCTCTGTATTATTCTCTCGCTATCATTCTCTCTATCATTCTCTCTCTCTCTATCATTCTCTTTCTCTATCATTCTCTCTCTCTATCATTCTCTCTCTCTATCATTCTCTCTTTCTATCATTCTCTCTTTCTATCATTCTCTCTCTATCATTCTCTCTTTCTATCATTCTCTCTCTCTAGTATTCTCTCTCTATCATTCTCTCTCTCTTCCATTCTCTGTCTATCATTCTCTCTCTATCATTCTCTCTCTCTATCATTCTCTCTCTATGATTGTCTCTCTCTATCATTCTCTGTCTATTATTCTCTCTCTATCATTCTCTCTCTCTATCATCTTCTCTCTATCATTCTCTCTCTATCATTCTCTCTCTCTATCATTTTCTCTCTATCATTCTCTCGCTCTATCATTGTCTCTCTCTATCATTCTCTCTCTCTATCATTCTCTCTCTATCATTCTCTCTCTCTATCATTTTCTCTCTCCATCATTCTCTCTCTCTCTCTCTCTCTCGCTCTCTCTCTCTCTCTATCAGTCTCTCTCTCTATCATTTTCTCTCTCAATCATTCTCTCTCTCTATCATTCTCTTTCTGCATCATTCTCTTTCTTCATCATTCTCTCTCTCTCTATCATTTTCTCTCTATCATTCTCTCTTTCTATCATTCTCCCTCTATCATTCGCTCTCTATCATTCTCTCTCTCTATCATTCTCTCTCTCTATCATTCTCTCTTTCTATCATTCTCTCTTTCTATCATTCTCTCTCTCTAGTATTCTCTCTCTATCATTCTCTCTCTCTACCATTCTCTGTCTATCATTCTCTCTCTCTATCATTTTCTCTCTCTATCGTTCTCTCTCTATCATTCCCTCTCTCTATCATTTTCTCTCTATCATTCTCTCTCTCTATCATTCTCTCTCTCTATCATTTTCTCTCTATCATTCTCTCTCACTATCATTCTCTCTGTCCATCATTCTATCTCTCTATAATTCTCTCTCTATCATTCTCTCTGTCCATCGTTCTCTCTCTCTATCATTCTCCGTCTATCATTATCTCTCTCTATCATTCCCTCTCTCTATCATTTTCTCTCTATCATTCTCTCTTTCTATCATTCTCTCTCTATCATTCGCTCTCTATCATTCTCTCTCTCTATCATTCTCTCTCTCTATCATTCTCTCTCTCTATCATTCTCTCTCTATCATTCTCTGTCTCTATCATTCTCTGTCTATCATTCTCTCTCTCTCTATCATTTTCTCTCTCTATCATATTCTCTCTATCATTCTCTCTCTATCATTGTCTCTCTCTATCATTCTCTCTCTCTATCATTCTCTCTCTATCATTCTCTCTCTATCATTCTCTCTCTCTATCATTCTCTCTTTCTATCATTCTCTCTCTATCATTCTCTGTCTATCATTCTCTCTCTATCATTCTCTCTCTCTATAATTTTCTCTCTCTATCATTTTCTCTCTATCATTCCCTCTCTCTATCATTCTCTCTCTCTATCATTTTCTCTCTATCATTTTCTCTCTCTATCATTCTCTCACTATCATTCTCTCTCTCTATCATTCTCTCTCTCTATCATTCTCTTTCTCTATCATTCTCTCTCTCTCTATCATTATCTCTCTCTCTATCATTTTCACTCTATCACTCTCTCTTTCTATCATTCTCTCACTATCATTCTCTCTCTCTATCATCCTCTCTCTCTATCATTCTCTCTCTATCATTCTCTCTCTCTATCATTCTCTCTCTATCATTGTCTCTCTCTATCATTCTCTCTCTCTATCATTCTCTCTCTATCATTCTCTCTCTCTATCATTTTCTCTCTCCATCATTCTCTTTCTCTATCATTCTCTCTCTCTCTCTCTCGCTCTCTCTCTCTCTCTATCATTCTCTCTCTCTATCATTTTCTCTCTCAATCATTCTCTCTCTCTATCATTCTCTTTCTGCATCATTCTCTTTCTCTATCATTCTCTCTCTCTCTATCATTCTCTCTCTCTATCATTTTCTCTCTCTATCATTTTCTCTCTATCATTCCCTCTCTCTATCATTCTCTCTCTCTATCATTTTCTCTCTATCATTCTCCCTCTCTATCATTCTCTCGCTATCATTCTCTCTATCATTCTCTCTCTCGCTATCATTCTCTCTATCATTCTCTCTCTCTCTATCATTCTCTTTCTCTATCATTCTCTCTCTCTATCATTCTCTCTCTCTATCATTCTCTCTCTCTATCATTCTCTCTTTCTATCATTCTCTCTCTATCATTCTCTCTCTCTCCATCATTCTCTTTCTCTATCATTCTCTCTCTCTATCATTCTCTCTCTCTATCATTCTCTCTTTCTATCATTCTCTCTTTCTATCATTCTCTCTCTATCATTCTCTCTTTCTATCATTCTCTCTCTCTAGTATTCTCTCTCTATCATTCTCTCTCTATCATTCTCTCTCTCTACCATTCTCTGTCTATCATTCTCTCTCTATCATTCTCTCTCTCTATCATTTTCTCTCTCTATTGTTCTCTCTCTATCATTCCCTCCCTCTATCATTTTCTCTCTATCATTCTCTCTCTCTATCATTTTCTCTCTATCATTCTCTCTCTCTATCATTTTCTCTCTATCATTCTCCCTCTCTATCATTCTCTCTTACTATCATTCTCTCTCTCTATTATTCTCTCGCTATCATTCTCTCTATCATTCTCTCTCTCTCTATCATTCTCTTTCTCTATCATTCTCTCTCTCTATCATTCTCTCTCTCTATCTTTCTCTCTCTCTATCATTCTCTCTCTATCATTCTCTCTCTCTATCATTTTCTCTCTCTATCATTCTCTTTCTCCATCATTCTCTCTCTCCATCATTCTCTTTCTCTATCATTCTCTCTCTCTCTCTCTCTCTCTCTCTATCATTCTCTCTATCTATCATTTTCTCTTTCTCTATCATTCTCTCTTTCTCTATCATACTCTCTCTCTATCATTCTCTATCTATCATTCTCTCTCTATCATTCTCTCTCTCTATCATTTTCTCTCTCTATCATTTTCTCTCTATCGTTCTCTCTCTATCATTCCCTTTCTCTATCATTTTCTCTTTATCATTCTCTCTCTCTATCATTCTCTCTCTCTATCATTCTCTCGCTATCATTCTCTCTCTCTCTATCATTCTCTCTCTCTATCATTCTCTCTCTCCATCATTCTCTCTCTCTATCATTCTCTCTCACTATCATTCTCTCTCTATCATTCTCTCTCTCTATCATTCTCTCTGTCCATCATTCTATCTCTGTATAATGCTCTTTCTATCATTCTCTCTGTCCATCGTTCTCTCTCTCTATCATTCTCCATCTATCATTATCTCTCTCCATCATTCCCTCTCTCTATCATTTTCTCTCTATCATTCTCTCTTTCTATCATTCTCTCTCTATCATTCGCTCTCTATCATTCTCTCTCTCTATCATTCTCTCTCTCTATCATTCTCTCTCTATCATTCTCTCTCTCTATCATTCTCTCTTTCTATCATTCTCTCTCTATCATTCTCTGTCTATCATTCTCTCTCTATCATTCTCTCTCTCTATCATTTTCTCTCTCTATCATTTTCTCTCTATCATTCCCTCTCTCTATCATTCTCTCTCTCTCTATCATTTTCTCTCTATCATTCTCTCTCTGTATTATTCTCTCGCTATCATTCTCTCTATCATTCTCTCTCTCGCTATCATTCTCTCTATCATTCTCTCTCTCTCTATCATTCTCTTTCTCTATCATTCTCTCTCTCTATCATTCTCTCTCTCTATCATTCTCTCTCTCTATCATTCTCTCTTTCTATCATTCTCTCTTTCCATCATTCTCTCTCTATCATTCTCTCTTTCTATCATTCTCTCTCTCTCCAGTATTCTCTCTCTATCATTCTCTCTCTCTTCCATTCTCTGTCTATCATTCTCTCTCTATCATTCTCTCTCTCTATCATTTTCTCTCTCTATTGTTCTCTCTCTATCATTCCCTCTCTCTATCATTTTCTCTCCATCATTCCCTCTCTCTATCATTTTCTCTCTATCATTCTCTCTTTCTATCATTCTCTCTCTATCATTCGCTCTCTATCATTCTCTCTCTCTATCATTCTCTCTCTCTATCATTCTCTCTCTATCATTCTCTCTCTCTATCATTCTCTCTCTCTATCATTCTCTCTCTCTATCATTCTCTCTCTATCATTCTCTCTCTCTCTATCATTCTCTTTCTCTATCATTCTCTCTCTCTATCATTCTCTCTCTCTATCATTCCCTCTCTCTATCATTCTCTCTCTCTATCATTTTCTCTCTATCATTCTCTCTCTCTATCATTCTCTCTCTCTATCATTCTCTCTCTCTAACATTCTCTCTCTCTATCATTCTCTCTCTATGATTGTCTCTCTCTATCATTCTCTGTCTATTATTCTCTCTCTATCATTCTCTCTCTCTATCATCTTCTCTCTATCATTCTCTCTCTATCATTCTTTCTCTCTATCATTTTCTCTCTATCATTCTCTCGCTCTATCATTGTCTCTCTCTATCATTCTCTCTCTCTATCATTTTCTCTCTATCATTCTCTCTCTCTATCATTTTCTCTCTCCATCATTCTCTCTCTCTCTCTCTCTCTCGCTCTCTCTCTCTCTCTCTATCATTTTCTCTCTCAATCATTCTCTCTCTCTATCATTCTCTTTCTGCATCATTCTCTTTCTCTATCATTCTCTCTCTCTCTATCATTTTCTCTCTATCATTCTCTCTTTCTATCATTCTCCCTCTATCATTCGCTCTCTATCATTCTCTCTCTCTATCATTCTCTCTCTCTATCATTCTCTCTTTCTATCATTCTCTCTTTCTATCATTCTCTCTCTCTAGTATTCTCTCTCTATCATTCTCTCTCTCTACCATTCTCTGTCTATCATTCTCTCTCTCTATCATTTTCTCTCTCTATCGTTCTCTCTCTATCATTCCCTCTCTCTAACATTTTCTCTCTATCATTCTCTCTCTCTATCATTTTCTCTCTATCATTCTCTCTCTCTATCATTTTCTCTCTATCATTCTCTCTCACTATCATTCTCTCTGTCCATCATTCTATCTCTCTATAATTCTCTCTCTATCATTCTCTCTGTCCATCGTTCTCTCTCTCTATCATTCTCCGTCTATCATTATCTCTCTCTATCATTCCCTCTCTCTATCATTTTCTCTCTATCATTCTCTCTTTCTATCATTCTCTCTCTATCATTCGCTCTCTATCATTCTCTCTCTCGATCATTCTCTCTCTCTATCATTCTCTCTCTATCATTCTCTGTCTCTATCATTCTCTGTCTATCATTCTCTCTCTCTCTATCATTTTCTCTCTCTATCATATTCTCTCTATCATTCTCTCTCTATCATTGTCTCTCTCTATCATTCTCTCTCTCTATCATTCTCTCTCTATCATTCTCTCTCTATCATTCTCTCTCTCCATCATTCTCTCTTTCTATCATTCTCTCGCTATCATTCTCTGTCTATCATTCTCTCTCTATCATTCTCTCTCTCTATAATTTTCTCTCTCTATCATTTTCTCTCTATCATTCCCTCTCTCTATCATTCTCTCTCTCTATCATTTTCTCTCTATCATTTTCTCTCTCTATCATTCTCGCACTATCATTCTCTCTCTCTATCATTCTCTCTCTCTATCATTCTCTTTCTCTATCATTCTCTCTCTCTCTATCATTATCTCTCTCTCTATCATTTTCACTCTATCACTCTCTCTTTCTATCATTCTCTCTCTATCATTCGCTCTCTATCATTCTCTCTCTCTATCATTCTCTCTCTCTATCATTCTCTCTCTCTATCATTCTCTCTCTCTATCATTCTCTCTCTCTATCATTCCCTCTCTCTATCATTCTCTCTCTCTCTATCATTTTCTCTCTATCATTCTCTCTCTCTATCATTCTCTCTTTCTATCATTCTCTCTTTCCATCATTCTCTCTCTATCATTCTCTCTTTCTATCATTCTCTCTCTCTCCAGTATTCTCTCTCTATCATTCTCTCTCTCTTCCATTCTCTGTCTATCATTCTCTCTCTATCATTCTCTCTCTCTATCATTTTCTCTCTCTATTGTTCTCTCTCTATCATTCCCTCTCTCTATCATTTTCTCTCCATCATTCCCTCTCTCTATCATTTTCTCTCTATCATTCTCTCTTTCTATCATTCTCTCTCTATCATTCGCTCTCTATCATTCTCTCTCTCTATCATTCTCTCTCTCTATCATTCTCTCTCTATCATTCTCTCTCTCTATCATTCTCTCTCTCTATCATTCTCTCTCTCTATCATTCTCTCTCTATCATTCTCTCTCTCTCTATCATTCTCTTTCTCTATCATTCTCTCTCTCTATCATTCTCTCTCTCTATCATTCCCTCTCTCTATCATTCTCTCTCTCTATCATTTTCTCTCTATCATTCTCTCTCTCTATCATTCTCTCTCTCTATCATTCTCTCTCTCTAACATTCTCTCTCTCTATCATTCTCTCTCTATGATTGTCTCTCTCTATCATTCTCTGTCTATTATTCTCTCTCTATCATTCTCTCTCTCTATCATCTTCTCTCTATCATTCTCTCTCTATCATTCTCTCTCTCTATCATTTTCTCTCTATCATTCTCTCGCTCTATCATTGTCTCTCTCTATCATTCTCTCTCTCTATCATTCTCTCTCTATCATTCTCTCTCTCTATCATTTTCTCTCTCCATCATTCTCTCTCTCTCTCTCTCTCTCGCTCTCTCTCTCTCTCTATCAGTCTCTCTCTCTATCATTTTCTCTCTCAATCATTCTCTCTCTCTATCATTCTCTTTCTGCATCATTCTCTTTCTTCATCATTCTCTCTCTCTCTATCATTTTCTCTCTATCATTCTCTCTTTCTATCATTCTCCCTCTATCATTCGCTCTCTATCATTCTCTCTCTCTATCATTCTCTCTCTCTATCATTCTCTCTTTCTATCATTCTCTCTTTCTATCATTCTCTCTCTCTAGTATTCTCTCTCTATCATTCTCTCTCTCTACCATTCTCTGTCTATCATTCTCTCTCTCTATCATTTTCTCTCTCTATCGTTCTCTCTCTATCATTCCCTCTCTCTATCATTTTCTCTCTATCATTCTCTCTCTCTATCATTCTCTCTCTCTATCATTTTCTCTCTATCATTCTCTCTCACTATCATTCTCTCTGTCCATCATTCTATCTCTCTATAATTCTCTCTCTATCATTCTCTCTGTCCATCGTTCTCTCTCTCTATCATTCTCCGTCTATCATTATCTCTCTCTATCATTCCCTCTCTCTATCATTTTCTCTCTATCATTCTCTCTTTCTATCATTCTCTCTCTATCATTCGCTCTCTATCATTCTCTCTCTCTATCATTCTCTCTCTCTATCATTCTCTCTCTCTATCATTCTCTCTCTATCATTCTCTGTCTCTATCATTCTCTGTCTATCATTCTCTCTCTCTCTATCATTTTCTCTCTCTATCATATTCTCTCTATCATTCTCTCTCTATCATTGTCTCTCTCTATCATTCTCTCTCTCTATCATTCTCTCTCTATCATTCTCTCTCTATCATTCTCTCTCTCTATCATTCTCTCTTTCTATCATTCTCTCTCTATCATTCTCTGTCTATCATTCTCTCTCTATCATTCTCTCTCTCTATAATTTTCTCTCTCTATCATTTTCTCTCTATCATTCCCTCTCTCTATCATTCTCTCTCTCTATCATTTTCTCTCTATCATTTTCTCTCTCTATCATTCTCTCACTATCATTCTCTCTCTCTATCATTCTCTCTCTCTATCATTCTCTTTCTCTATCATTCTCTCTCTCTCTATCATTATCTCTCTCTCTATCATTTTCACTCTATCACTCTCTCTTTCTATCATTCTCTCACTATCATTCTCTCTCTCTATCATCCTCTCTCTCTATCATTCTCTCTCTATCATTCTCTCTCTCTATCATTCTCTCTCTATCATTGTCTCTCTCTATCATTCTCTCTCTCTATCATTCTCTCTCTATCATTCTCTCTCTCTATCATTTTCTCTCTCCATCATTCTCTTTCTCTATCATTCTCTCTCTCTCTCTCTCGCTCTCTCTCTCTCTCTATCATTCTCTCTCTCTATCATTTTCTCTCTCAATCATTCTCTCTCTCTATCATTCTCTTTCTGCATCATTCTCTTTCTCTATCATTCTCTCTCTCTCTATCATTCTCTCTCTCTATCATTTTCTCTCTCTATCATTTTCTCTCTATCATTCCCTCTCTCTATCATTCTCTCTCTCTATCATTTTCTCTCTATCATTCTCCCTCTCTATCATTCTCTCGCTATCATTCTCTCTATCATTCTCTCTCTCGCTATCATTCTCTCTATCATTCTCTCTCTCTCTATCATTCTCTTTCTCTATCATTCTCTCTCTCTATCATTCTCTCTCTCTATCATTCTCTCTCTCTATCATTCTCTCTTTCTATCATTCTCTCTCTATCATTCTCTCTCTCTCCATCATTCTCTTTCTCTATCATTCTCTCTCTCTATCATTCTCTCTCTCTATCATTCTCTCTTTCTATCATTCTCTCTTTCTATCATTCTCTCTCTATCATTCTCTCTTTCTATCATTCTCTCTCTCTAGTATTCTCTCTCTATCATTCTCTCTCTATCATTCTCTCTCTCTACCATTCTCTGTCTATCATTCTCTCTCTATCATTCTCTCTCTCTATCATTTTCTCTCTCTATTGTTCTCTCTCTATCATTCCCTCCCTCTATCATTTTCTCTCTATCATTCTCTCTCTCTATCATTTTCTCTCTATCATTCTCTCTCTCTATCATTTTCTCTCTATCATTCTCCCTCTCTATCATTCTCTCTTACTATCATTCTCTCTCTCTATTATTCTCTCGCTATCATTCTCTCTATCATTCTCTCTCTCTCTATCATTCTCTTTCTCTATCATTCTCTCTCTCTATCATTCTCTCTCTCTATCTTTCTCTCTCTCTATCATTCTCTCTCTATCATTCTCTCTCTCTATCATTTTCTCTCTCTATCATTCTCTTTCTCCATCATTCTCTCTCTCCATCATTCTCTTTCTCTATCATTCTCTCTCTGTCTCTCTCTCTCTCTCTATCATTCTCTCTATCTATCATTTTCTCTTTCTCTATCATTCTCTCTTTCTCTATCATACTCTCTCTCTATCATTCTCTATCTATCATTCTCTCTCTATCATTCTCTCTCTCTATCATTTTCTCTCTCTATCATTTTCTCTCTATCGTTCTCTCTCTATCATTCCCTTTCTCTATCATTTTCTCTTTATCATTCTCTCTCTCTATCATTCTCTCTCTCTATCATTCTCTCGCTATCATTCTCTCTCTCTCTATCATTCTCTCTCTCTATCATTCTCTCTCTCCATCATTCTCTCTCTCTATCATTCTCTCTCACTATCATTCTCTCTCTATCATTCTCTCTCTCTATCATTCTCTCTGTCCATCATTCTATCTCTGTATAATGCTCTTTCTATCATTCTCTCTGTCCATCGTTCTCTCTCTCTATCATTCTCCATCTATCATTATCTCTCTCCATCATTCCCTCTCTCTATCATTTTCTCTCTATCATTCTCTCTTTCTATCATTCTCTCTCTATCATTCGCTCTCTATCATTCTCTCTCTCTATCATTCTCTCTCTCTATCATTCTCTCTCTATCATTCTCTCTCTCTATCATTCTCTCTTTCTATCATTCTCTCTCTATCATTCTCTGTCTATCATTCTCTCTCTATCATTCTCTCTCTCTATCATTTTCTCTCTCTATCATTTTCTCTCTATCATTCCCTCTCTCTATCATTCTCTCTCTCTCTATCATTTTCTCTCTATCATTCTCTCTCTGTATTATTCTCTCGCTATCATTCTCTCTATCATTCTCTCTCTCGCTATCATTCTCTCTATCATTCTCTCTCTCTCTATCATTCTCTTTCTCTATCATTCTCTCTCTCTATCATTCTCTCTCTCTATCATTCTCTCTCTCTATCATTCTCTCTTTCTATCATTCTCTCTTTCCATCATTCTCTCTCTATCATTCTCTCTTTCTATCATTCTCTCTCTCTCCAGTATTCTCTCTCTATCATTCTCTCTCTCTTCCATTCTCTGTCTATCATTCTCTCTCTATCATTCTCTCTCTCTATCATTTTCTCTCTCTATTGTTCTCTCTCTATCATTCCCTCTCTCTATCATTTTCTCTCCATCATTCCCTCTCTCTATCATTTTCTCTCTATCATTCTCTCTTTCTATCATTCTCTCTCTATCATTCGCTCTCTATCATTCTCTCTCTCTATCATTCTCTCTCTCTATCATTCTCTCTCTATCATTCTCTCTCTCTATCATTCTCTCTCTCTATCATTCTCTCTCTCTATCATTCTCTCTCTATCATTCTCTCTCTCTCTATCATTCTCTTTCTCTATCATTCTCTCTCTCTATCATTCTCTCTCTCTATCATTCCCTCTCTCTATCATTCTCTCTCTCTATCATTTTCTCTCTATCATTCTCTCTCTCTATCATTCTCTCTCTCTATCATTCTCTCTCTCTAACATTCTCTCTCTCTATCATTCTCTCTCTATGATTGTCTCTCTCTATCATTCTCTGTCTATTATTCTCTCTCTATCATTCTCTCTCTCTATCATCTTCTCTCTATCATTCTCTCTCTATCATTCTTTCTCTCTATCATTTTCTCTCTATCATTCTCTCGCTCTATCATTGTCTCTCTCTATCATTCTCTCTCTCTATCATTTTCTCTCTATCATTCTCTCTCTCTATCATTTTCTCTCTCCATCATTCTCTCTCTCTCTCTCTCTCTCGCTCTCTCTCTCTCTCTATCATTTTCTCTCTCAATCATTCTCTCTCTCTATCATTCTCTTTCTGCATCATTCTCTTTCTCTATCATTCTCTCTCTCTCTATCATTTTCTCTCTATCATTCTCTCTTTCTATCATTCTCCCTCTATCATTCGCTCTCTATCATTCTCTCTCTCTATCATTCTCTCTCTCTATCATTCTCTCTTTCTATCATTCTCTCTTTCTATCATTCTCTCTCTCTAGTATTCTCTCTCTATCATTCTCTCTCTCTACCATTCTCTGTCTATCATTCTCTCTCTCTATCATTTTCTCTCTCTATCGTTCTCTCTCTATCATTCCCTCTCTCTAACATTTTCTCTCTATCATTCTCTCTCTCTATCATTTTCTCTCTATCATTCTCTCTCTCTATCATTTTCTCTCTATCATTCTCTCTCACTATCATTCTCTCTGTCCATCATTCTATCTCTCTATAATTCTCTCTCTATCATTCTCTCTGTCCATCGTTCTCTCTCTCTATCATTCTCCGTCTATCATTATCTCTCTCTATCATTCCCTCTCTCTATCATTTTCTCTCTATCATTCTCTCTTTCTATCATTCTCTCTCTATCATTCGCTCTCTATCATTCTCTCTCTCGATCATTCTCTCTCTCTATCATTCTCTCTCTATCATTCTCTGTCTCTATCATTCTCTGTCTATCATTCTCTCTCTCTCTATCATTTTCTCTCTCTATCATATTCTCTCTATCATTCTCTCTCTATCATTGTCTCTCTCTATCATTCTCTCTCTCTATCATTCTCTCTCTATCATTCTCTCTCTATCATTCTCTCTCTCCATCATTCTCTCTTTCTATCATTCTCTCGCTATCATTCTCTGTCTATCATTCTCTCTCTATCATTCTCTCTCTCTATAATTTTCTCTCTCTATCATTTTCTCTCTATCATTCCCTCTCTCTATCATTCTCTCTCTCTATCATTTTCTCTCTATCATTTTCTCTCTCTATCATTCTCGCACTATCATTCTCTCTCTCTATCATTCTCTCTCTCTATCATTCTCTTTCTCTATCATTCTCTCTCTCTCTATCATTATCTCTCTCTCTATCATTTTCACTCTATCACTCTCTCTTTCTATCATTCTCTCTCTATCATTCGCTCTCTATCATTCTCTCTCTCTATCATTCTCTCTCTCTATCATTCTCTCTCTCTATCATTCTCTCTCTCTATCATTCTCTCTCTCTATCATTCCCTCTCTCTATCATTCTCTCTCTCTCTATCATTTTCTCTCTATCATTCTCTCTCTCTATCATTCTCTCTTTCTATCATTCTCTCTTTCCATCATTCTCTCTCTATCATTCTCTCTTTCTATCATTCTCTCTCTCTCCAGTATTCTCTCTCTATCATTCTCTCTCTCTTCCATTCTCTGTCTATCATTCTCTCTCTATCATTCTCTCTCTCTATCATTTTCTCTCTCTATTGTTCTCTCTCTATCATTCCCTCTCTCTATCATTTTCTCTCCATCATTCCCTCTCTCTATCATTTTCTCTCTATCATTCTCTCTTTCTATCATTCTCTCTCTATCATTCGCTCTCTATCATTCTCTCTCTCTATCATTCTCTCTCTCTATCATTCTCTCTCTATCATTCTCTCTCTCTATCATTCTCTCTCTCTATCATTCTCTCTCTCTATCATTCTCTCTCTATCATTCTCTCTCTCTCTATCATTCTCTTTCTCTATCATTCTCTCTCTCTATCATTCTCTCTCTCTATCATTCCCTCTCTCTATCATTCTCTCTCTCTATCATTTTCTCTCTATCATTCTCTCTCTCTATCATTCTCTCTCTCTATCATTCTCTCTCTCTAACATTCTCTCTCTCTATCATTCTCTCTCTATGATTGTCTCTCTCTATCATTCTCTGTCTATTATTCTCTCTCTATCATTCTCTCTCTCTATCATCTTCTCTCTATCATTCTCTCTCTATCATTCTTTCTCTCTATCATTTTCTCTCTATCATTCTCTCGCTCTATCATTGTCTCTCTCTATCATTCTCTCTCTCTATCATTTTCTCTCTATCATTCTCTCTCTCTATCATTTTCTCTCTCCATCATTCTCTCTCTCTCTCTCTCTCTCGCTCTCTCTCTCTCTCTATCATTTTCTCTCTCAATCATTCTCTCTCTCTATCATTCTCTTTCTGCATCATTCTCTTTCTCTATCATTCTCTCTCTCTCTATCATTTTCT
The DNA here is from genome assembly GCA_963669185.1 of Dyspetes luteomarginatus. Taxonomy (NCBI): domain Eukaryota; kingdom Metazoa; phylum Arthropoda; class Insecta; order Hymenoptera; family Ichneumonidae; genus Dyspetes; species Dyspetes luteomarginatus. The sequence continues at coordinate 12,634,061 of OY769905.1, forward strand.
CTCTATCATTCTCTCTTTCTATCATTCTCCCTCTATCATTCGCTCTCTATCATTCTCTCTCTCTATCATTCTCTCTCTCTATCATTCTCTCTTTCTATCATTCTCTCTTTCTATCATTCTCTCTCTCTAGTATTCTCTCTCTATCATTCTCTCTCTCTACCATTCTCTGTCTATCATTCTCTCTCTCTATCATTTTCTCTCTCTATCGTTCTCTCTCTATCATTCCCTCTCTCTAACATTTTCTCTCTATCATTCTCTCTCTCTATCATTTTCTCTCTATCATTCTCTCTCTCTATCATTTTCTCTCTATCATTCTCTCTCACTATCATTCTCTCTGTCCATCATTCTATCTCTCTATAATTCTCTCTCTATCATTCTCTCTGTCCATCGTTCTCTCTCTCTATCATTCTCCGTCTATCATTATCTCTCTCTATCATTCCCTCTCTCTATCATTTTCTCTCTATCATTCTCTCTTTCTATCATTCTCTCTCTATCATTCGCTCTCTATCATTCTCTCTCTCGATCATTCTCTCTCTCTATCATTCTCTCTCTATCATTCTCTGTCTCTATCATTCTCTGTCTATCATTCTCTCTCTCTCTATCATTTTCTCTCTCTATCATATTCTCTCTATCATTCTCTCTCTATCATTGTCTCTCTCTATCATTCTCTCTCTCTATCATTCTCTCTCTATCATTCTCTCTCTATCATTCTCTCTCTCCATCATTCTCTCTTTCTATCATTCTCTCGCTATCATTCTCTGTCTATCATTCTCTCTCTATCATTCTCTCTCTCTATAATTTTCTCTCTCTATCATTTTCTCTCTATCATTCCCTCTCTCTATCATTCTCTCTCTCTATCATTTTCTCTCTATCATTTTCTCTCTCTATCATTCTCTCACTATCATTCTCTCTCTCTATCATTCTCTCTCTCTATCATTCTCTTTCTCTATCATTCTCTCTCTCTCTATCATTATCTCTCTCTCTATCATTTTCACTCTATCACTCTCTCTTTCTATCATTCTCTCTCTATCATTCGCTCTCTATCATTCTCTCTCTCTATCATTCTCTCTCTCTATCATTCTCTCTCTCTATCATTCTCTCTCTCTATCATTCTCTCTCTCTATCATTCCCTCTCTCTATCATTCTCTCTCTCTCTATCATTTTCTCTCTATCATTCTCTCTCTGTATTATTCTCTCGCTATCATTCTCTCTATCATTCTCTCTCTCTCTATCATTCTCTCTCTCTCTATCATTCTCTTTCTCTATCATTCTCTCTCTCTATCATTCTCTCTCTCTATCATTCTCTCTCTCTATCATTCTCTCTTTCTATCATTCTCTCTTTCTATCATTCTCTCTCTATCATTCTCTCTTTCTATCATTCTCTCTCTCTAGTATTCTCTCTCTATCATTCTCTCTCTCTTCCATTCTCTGTCTATCATTCTCTCTCTATCATTCTCTCTCTCTATCATTTTCTCTTTCTATCATTCTCTCTCTATCATTCGCTCTCTATCATTCTCTCTCTCTATCATTCTCTCTCTCTATCATTCTCTCTCTATCATTCTCTCTCTCTATCATTCTCTCTCTCTATCATTCTCTCTCTCTATCATTTTCTCTCTCAATCATTCTCTCTCTCTATCATTCTCTTTCTGCATCATTCTCTTTCTCTATCATTCTCTCTCTCTCTATCATTTTCTCTCTATCATTCACTCTTTCTATCATTCTCTCTCTATCATTCGCTCTCTATCATTCTCTCTCTCTATCATTCTCTCTCTCTATCATTCTCTCTTTCTATCATTCTCTCTTTCTATCATTCTCTCTCTCTAGTATTCTCTCTCTCTACCATTCTCTGTCTATCATTCTCTCTCTATCATTCTCTCTCTCTATCATTTTCTCTCTCCATCGTTCTCTCTCTATCATTCCCTCTCTCTATCATTTTCTCTCTATCATTCTCTCTCTCTATCATTTTCTCTCTATCATTCTCTGTCTCTATCATTTTCTCTCTATCATTCTCTCTCACTATCATTTTCTCTGTCCATCATTCTATCTCTCTATAATTCTCTCTCTATCATTCTCTCTGTCCATCATTCTCTCTCTCTATCATTCTCTCTGTCCATCGTTCTCTCTCTCTATCATTCTCCGTCTATCATTATCTCTCTCTATCATTCCCTCTCTCTATCATTTTCTCTCTATCATTCTCTCTTTCTATCATTCTCTCTCTATCATTCGCTCTCTATCATTCTCTCTCTCTATCATTCTCTCTCTCTATCATTCTCTCTCTCTATCATTCTCTCTCTATCATTCTCTGTCTCTATCATTCTCTGTCTATCATTCTCTCTCTCTATCATTTTCTCTCTCTATCATATTCTCTCTATCATTCTCTCTCTATCATTCTCTCTCTCTATCATTCTCTCTCTCTATCATTCTCTCTCTATCATTCTCTCTCTCTATCATTCTCTCTTTCTATCATTCTCTCTCTATCATTCTCTCTTTCTATCATTCTCTCTCTATCATTCTCTCTTTCTATCATTCTCTCTCTATCATTCTCTCTTTCTATCATTCTCCCTCTATCATTCTCTCTCTCTATCATTGTCTCTCTATCATTCTCTCTCTCTATCATTGCCTCTCTCTATCATTTTCTCTCTATCGTTCTCTCTCTATCATTCCCTCTCTCTATCATGTTCTCTCTATCATTCTCTCTCTCTATCATTTTCTATCTATCATTCTCTCTCTCTATCATTCTCTCTCACTATCATTCTCTCTCTCTATCATCCTCTCTCTCTATCATTCTCTCTCTATCATTCTCTCTCTCTATCATTCTCTCTCTATCATTGTCTCTCTCTATCATTCTCTCTCTCTATCATTCTCTCTCTATCATTCTCTCTCTCTATCATTTTCTCTCTCCATCATTCTCTCTCTCCATCATTCTCTTTCTCTATCATGCTCTCTCTCTCTCTCTCGCTCTCTCTCTCTCTCTATCATTCTCTCTCTCTATCATTTTCTCTCTCAATCATTCTCTCTCTCTATCATTCTCTTTCTGCATCATTCTCTTTCTCTATCATTCTCTCTCTCTCTATCATTCTCTCTCTCTATCATTTTCTCTCTCTATCATTTTCTCTCTATCATTCCCTCTCTCTATCATTCTCTCTCTCTATCATTTTCTCTCTATCATTCTCCCTCTCTATCATTCTCTCGCTATCATTCTCTCTATCATTCTCTCTCTCGCTATCATTTTCTCTATCATTCTCTCTCTCTCTATCATTCTCTTTCTCTATCATTCTCTCTCTCTATCATTCTCTCTCTCTATCATTCTCTCTCTCTATCATTCTCTCTTTCTATCATTCTCTCTCTATCATTCTCTCTCTCTATCATTCTCTGTCTATCATTCTCTCTCTATCATTCTCTCTCTCTATCATTTTCTCTATCTATCATTTTCTCTCTATCGTTCTCTCTCTATCATTCCCTCTCTCCATCATTTTCTCTCTATCATTCTCTCTTACTATCATTCTCTCTCCCTATCATTCTATCGCTATCATTCTCTCCATCATTCTCTCTCTCTCTATCATTCTCTTTCTCTATCATGCTCTCTCTCTCTCTCTCGCTCTCTCTCTCTCTCTATCATTCTCTCTCTCTATCATTTTCTCTCTCAATCATTCTCTCTCTCTATCATTCTCTTTCTGCATCATTCTCTTTCTCTATCATTCTCTCTCTCTCTATCATTCTCTCTCTCTATCATTTTCTCTCTCTATCATTTTCTCTCTATCATTCCCTCTCTCTATCATTCTCTCTCTCTATCATTTTCTCTCTATCATTCTCCCTCTCTATCATTCTCTCGCTATCATTCTCTCTATCATTCTCTCTCTCGCTATCATTTTCTCTATCATTCTCTCTCTCTCTATCATTCTCTTTCTCTATCATTCTCTCTCTCTATCATTCTCTCTCTCTATCATTCTCTCTCTCTATCATTCTCTCTTTCTATCATTCTCTCTCTATCATTCTCTCTCTCTATCATTCTCTGTCTATCATTCTCTCTCTATCATTCTCTCTCTCTATCATTTTCTCTATCTATCATTTTCTCTCTATCGTTCTCTCTCTATCATTCCCTCTCTCCATCATTTTCTCTCTATCATTCTCTCTTACTATCATTCTCTCTCCCTATCATTCTATCGCTATCATTCTCTCCATCATTCTCTCTCTCTCTATCATTCTCTTTCTCTATCATTCTCTCTCTCTATCATTCTCTCTCTCTATCGTTCCCTCTCTCTATCATTTTCTCTCTATCATTCTCTCTCTCTATCATTTTCTCTCTATCATTCTCTCTCTCTATCATTTTCTCTCTATCATTCTCTCTCTCTATCATTCTCTCTTACTATCATTGTCTCTCTCTATCATTCTCTCTCTCTCTATCATTCTCTTTCTCTATCATTCTCTCTCTCTATCATTCTGGCTCTCTATCATTCTCTCCCTCTATCATTCTCTCTCTCTAGCATTCTCTCTCCATCATTCTCTCTCTCTATCATTCTCTTTCTGTCATTCTCTCTCTATCATCCTCTCTCTGTATCATTTTCTCTATCTATCATTTTGTCTCTATCGTTCTCTCTCTATCATTCCCTCTCTCTATCATTTTCTCTCTAGCATTCTCTATCTCTATCATTCTCTCTCTCCATCATTCTCTCTCTATCATTCTCTCGCTATCATTCTCTCTATCATTCTCTCTCTCTCTCTATCATTCTCTTTCTCTATCATTCTCTCTCTCCATCATTCTCTCTCTATCATTCTCTCTCTCTATTATTCTCTCTCTCCATCATTCTCTCTCTATATCATTCTCTTTCTCTATCATTCTCTCTCTCTCTATCATTCTCTCTCTCTCTATCATTCTCTCTCTCTCTATCATTTTCTCTCTATCACTCTCTCTTTCTATCATTCTCTCTCTATCATTCGCTCTCTATCATTCTCTCTCTCTCTATCATTCTCTCTCTCTATCATTCTCTCTCTCCATCATTCTCTCTCTATCATTCTCTCTCTCTATCATTGTCTCTCTATCATTCTCTCTCTCTATCATTGCCTCTCTCTATCATTTTCTCTCTATCGTTCTCTCTCTATCATTCCCTCTCTCTATCATGTTCTCTCTATCATTCTCTCTCTCTATCATTTTCTCTCTATCATTCTCTCTCTCTATCATTCTCTCTCACTATCATTCTCTCTCTCTATCATCCTCTCTCTCTATCATTCTCTCTCTATCATTCTCTCTCTCTATCATTCTCTCTCTATCATTGTCTCTCTCTATCATTCTCTCTCTCTATCATTCTCTCTCTATCATTCTCTCTCTCTATCATTTTCTCTCTCCATCATTCTCTCTCTCCATCATTCTCTTTCTCTATCATTCTCTCTCTCTCTCTCTCGCTCTCTCTCTCTCTCTATCATTCTCTCTCTCTATCATTTTCTCTCTCAATCATTCTCTCTCTCTATCATTCTCTTTCTGCATCATTCTCTTTCTCTATCATTCTCTCTCTCTCTATCATTCTCTCTCTATCATTCTCTCTCTCTATCATTTTCTCTCTGTATCATTTTCTCTCTATCATTCTCTCTCTATCATTCTCTCTCTCTATCATTTTCTCTCTGTATCATTTTCTCTCTATCATTCCCTCTCTCTATCATTCTCTCTCTCTATCATTTTCTCTCTATCATTCTCCCTCTCTATCATTCTCTCGCTATCATTCTCTCTATCATTCTCTCTCTCGCTATCATTCTCTCTATCATTCTCTCTCTCTCTATCATTCTCTTTCTCTATCATTCTCTCTCTCTATCATTCTCTCTCTCTATCATTCTCTCTCTCTATCATTCTCTCTTTCTATCATTCTCTCTCTATCATTCTCTCTCTCTATCATTCTCTGTCTATCATTCTCTCTCTATCATTCTCTCTCTCTATCATTTTCTCTCTATCGTTCTCTCTCTATCATTCCCTCTCTCCATCATTTTCCCTCTATCATTCTCTCTTACTATCATTCTCTCTCCCTATCATTCTCTCGCTATCATTCTCTCCATCATTCTCTCTCTCTCTATCATTCTCTTTCTCTATCATTCTCTCTCTCTATCATGCTCTCTCTCTATCGTTCCCTCTCTCTATCATTTTCTCTCTATCATTCTCTCTCTCTATCATTTTCTCTCTATCATTCTCTCTCTCTATCATTTTCTCTCTATCATTCTCTCTCTCTATCATTCTCTCTTACTATCATTGTCTCTCTCTATCATTCTCTCTCTCTCTATCATTCTCTTTCTCTATCATTCTCTCTCTCTATCATTCTCGCTCTCTATCATTCTCTCCCTCTATCATTCTCTCTCTCTAGCATTCTCTCTCCATCATTCTCTCTCTCTATCATTCTCTTTCTGTCATTCTCTCTCTATCATCCTCTCTCTGTATCATTTTCTCTATCTATCATTTTCTCTCTATCGTTCTCTCTCTATCATTCCCTCTCTCTATCATTTTCTCTCTAGCATTCTCTATCTCTATCATTCTCTCTCTCCATCATTCTCTCTCTATCATTCTCTCGCTATCATTCTCTCTATCATTCTCTCTCTCTCTCTACCATTCTCTTTCTCTATCATTCTCTCTCTCCATCATTCTCTCTCTATCATTCTCTCTCTCTATTATTCTCTCTCTCCATCATTCTCTCTCTATATCATTCTCTTTCTCTATCATTCTCTCTCTCTCTATCATTCTCTCTCTCTCTATTATTTTCTCTCTATCACTCTCTCTTTCTATCATTCTCTCTCTATCATTCGCTCTCTATCATTCTCTCCCTCTCTATCATTCTCTCTCTCTATCATTCTCTCTCTCAATCATTCTCTCTCTCTATCATTCTCTCTCACTATCATTCTCTCTCTATCATTCTCTCTCACTATCATTCTCTCTGTCCATCATTCTATCTCTCTATAATTCTCTCTCTATCATTCTCTCTGTCCATCGTTCTCTCTCTCTATCATTCTCCGTCTATCATTATCTCTCTCTATCATTCCCTCTCTCTATCATTTTCTCTCTATCATTCTCTCTTTCTATCATTCTCTCTCTATCATTCGCTCTCTATCATTCTCTCTCTCTATCATTCTCTCTCTCTATCATTCTCTCTCTCTATCATTCTCTCTCTATCATTCTCTGTCTCTATCATGCTCTGTCTATCATTCTCTCTCTCTATCATTTTCTCTCTCTATCATATTCTCTCTATCATTCTCTCTCTCTATCATTCTCTCTCTCTATCATTCTCTCTCTATCATTCTCTCTCTCTATCATTCTCTCTTTCTATCATTCTCTCTCTATCATTCTCTGTCTATCATTCTCTCTCTATCATTCTCTCTCTCTATCATTTTCTCTCTCTATCATTTTCTCTTTATCATTCCCTCTCTCTATCATTCTCTCTCTCTATCATTTTCTCTCTATCATTCTCTCTCTCTATCATTCTCTCTATCATTCTCTCTCTCGCTATCATTCTCTCTATCATTCTCTCTCTCTCCATCATTCTCTTTCTCTATCATTCTCTCTCTCTATCATTCTCTCTCTCTATCATTCTCTCTCTCTATCATTCTCTCTTTCTATCATTCTCTCTTTCTATCATTCTCTCTCTATCATTCTCTCTTTCTATCATTCTCTCTCTCTAGTATTCTCTCTCTATCATTCTCTCTCTATCATTCTCTCTCTCTACCATTCTCTGTCTATCATTCTCTCTCTATCATTCTCTCTCTCTATCATTTTCTCTCTCTATTGTTCTCTCTCTATCATTCCCTCCCTCTATCATTTTCTCTCTATCATTCTCTCTCTCTATCATTTTCTCTCTATCATTCTCTCTCTCTATCATGTTCTCTCTATCATTCTCCCTCTCTATCATTCTCTCTTACTATCATTCTCTCTCTCTATTATTCTCTCGCTATCATTCTCTCTATCATTCTCTCTCTCTCTATCATTCTCTTTCTCTATCATTCTCTCTCTCTATCATTCTCTCTCTCTATCTTTCTCTCTCTCTATCATTCTCTCTCTATCATTCTCTCTCTCTATCATTTTCTCTCTCTATCATTCTCTTTCTCCATCATTCTCTCTCTCCATCATTCTCTTTCTCTATCATTCTCTCTCTCTCTCTCTCTCTCTCTATCATTCTCTCTATCTATCATTTTCTCTTTCTCTATCATTCTCTCTTTCTCTATCATACTCTCTCTCTATCATTCTCTATCTATCATTCTCTCTCTATCATTCTCTCTCTCTATCATTTTCTCTCTCTATCATTTTCTCTCTATCGTTCTCTCTCTATCATTCCCTTTCTCTATCATTTTCTCTTTATCATTCTCTCTCTCTATCATTCTCTCTCTCTATCATTCTCTCGCTATCATTCTCTCTCTCTCTATCATTCTCTCTCTCTATCATTCTCTCTCTCCATCATTCTCTCTCTCTATCATTCTCTCTCACTATCATTCTCTCTCTATCATTCTCTCTCTCTATCATTCTCTCTGTCCATCATTCTATCTCTCTATAATTCTCTTTCTATCATTCTCTCTGTCCATCGTTCTCTCTCTCTATCATTCTCCATCTATCATTATCTCTCTCCATCATTCCCTCTCTCTATCATTTTCTCTCTATCATTCTCTCTTTCTATCATTCTCTCTCTATCATTCGCTCTCTATCATTCTCTCTCTCTATCATTCTCTCTCTCTATCATTCTCTCTCTATCATTCTCTCTCTCTATCATTCTCTCTTTCTATCATTCTCTCTCTATCATTCTCTGTCTATCATTCTCTCTCTATCATTCTCTCTCTCTATCATTTTCTCTCTCTATCATTTTCTCTCTATCATTCCCTCTCTCTATCATTCTCTCTCTCTCTATCATTCTCTCTCTGTATTATTCTCTCGCTATCATTCTCTCTATCATTCTCTCTCTCGCTATCATTCTCTCTATCATTCTCTCTCTCTCTATCATTCTCTTTCTCTATCATTCTCTCTCTCTATCATTCTCTCTCTCTATCATTCTCTCTCTCTATCATTCTCTCTCTCTATCATTCTCTCTCTATGATTGTCTCTCTCTATCATTCTCTGTCTATTATTCTCTCTCTATCATTCTCTCTCTCTATCATCTTCTCTCTATCATTCTCTCTCTATCATTCTCTCTCTCTATCATTTTCTCTCTATCATTCTCTCGCTCTATCATTGTCTCTCTCTATCATTCTCTCTCTCTATCATTCTCTCTCTATCATTCTCTCTCTCTATCATTTTCTCTCTCCATCATTCTCTCTCTCTCTCTCTCTCTCGCTCTCTCTCTCTCTCTATCAGTCTCTCTCTCTATCATTTTCTCTCTCAATCATTCTCTCTCTCTATCATTCTCTTTCTGCATCATTCTCTTTCTTCATCATTCTCTCTCTCTCTATCATTTTCTCTCTATCATTCTCTCTTTCTATCATTCTCCCTCTATCATTCGCTCTCTATCATTCTCTCTCTCTATCATTCTCTCTCTCTATCATTCTCTCTTTCTATCATTCTCTCTTTCTATCATTCTCTCTCTCTAGTATTCTCTCTCTATCATTCTCTCTCTCTACCATTCTCTGTCTATCATTCTCTCTCTCTATCATTTTCTCTCTCTATCGTTCTCTCTCTATCATTCCCTCTCTCTATCATTTTCTCTCTATCATTCTCTCTCTCTATCATTCTCTCTCTCTATCATTTTCTCTCTATCATTCTCTCTCACTATCATTCTCTCTGTCCATCATTCTATCTCTCTATAATTCTCTCTCTATCATTCTCTCTGTCCATCGTTCTCTCTCTCTATCATTCTCCGTCTATCATTATCTCTCTCTATCATTCCCTCTCTCTATCATTTTCTCTCTATCATTCTCTCTTTCTATCATTCTCTCTCTATCATTCGCTCTCTATCATTCTCTCTCTCTATCATTCTCTCTCTCTATCATTCTCTCTCTCTATCATTCTCTCTCTATCATTCTCTCTCTATCATTCTCTGTCTCTATCATTCTCTGTCTATCATTCTCTCTCTCTCTATCATTTTCTCTCTCTATCATATTCTCTCTATCATTCTCTCTCTATCATTGTCTCTCTCTATCATTCTCTCTCTCTATCATTCTCTCTCTATCATTCTCTCTCTATCATTCTCTCTCTCCATCATTCTCTCTTTCTATCATTCTCTCGCTATCATTCTCTGTCTATCATTCTCTCTCTATCATTCTCTCTCTCTATAATTTTCTCTCTCTATCATTTTCTCTCTATCATTCCCTCTCTCTATCATTCTCTCTCTCTATCATTTTCTCTCTATCATTTTCTCTCTCTATCATTCTCTCACTATCATTCTCTCTCTCTATCATTCTCTCTCTCTATCATTCTCTTTCTCTATCATTCTCTCTCTCTCTATCATTATCTCTCTCTCTATCATTTTCACTCTATCACTCTCTCTTTCTATCATTCTCTCTCTATCATTCGCTCTCTATCATTCTCTCTCTCTATCATTCTCTCTCTCTATCATTCTCTCTCTCTATCATTCTCTCTCTCTATCATTCTCTCTCTCTATCATTCCCTCTCTCTATCATTCTCTCTCTCTCTATCATTTTCTCTCTATCATTCTCTCTCTGTATTATTCTCTCGCTATCATTCTCTCTATCATTCTCTCTCTCTCTATCATTCTCTCTCTCTCTATCATTCTCTTTCTCTATCATTCTCTCTCTCTATCATTCTCTCTCTCTATCATTCTCTCTCTCTATCATTCTCTCTTTCTATCATTCTCTCTTTCTATCATTCTCTCTCTATCATTCTCTCTTTCTATCATTCTCTCTCTCTAGTATTCTCTCTCTATCATTCTCTCTCTCTTCCATTCTCTGTCTATCATTCTCTCTCTATCATTCTCTCTCTCTATCATTTTCTCTTTCTATCATTCTCTCTCTATCATTCGCTCTCTATCATTCTCTCTCTCTATCATTCTCTCTCTCTATCATTCTCTCTCTATCATTCTCTCTCTCTATCATTCTCTCTCTCTATCATTCTCTCTCTCTATCATTTTCTCTCTCAATCATTCTCTCTCTCTATCATTCTCTTTCTGCATCATTCTCTTTCTCTATCATTCTCTCTCTCTCTATCATTTTCTCTCTATCATTCACTCTTTCTATCATTCTCTCTCTATCATTCGCTCTCTATCATTCTCTCTCTCTATCATTCTCTCTCTCTATCATTCTCTCTTTCTATCATTCTCTCTTTCTATCATTCTCTCTCTCTAGTATTCTCTCTCTCTACCATTCTCTGTCTATCATTCTCTCTCTATCATTCTCTCTCTCTATCATTTTCTCTCTCCATCGTTCTCTCTCTATCATTCCCTCTCTCTATCATTTTCTCTCTATCATTCTCTCTCTCTATCATTTTCTCTCTATCATTCTCTGTCTCTATCATTTTCTCTCTATCATTCTCTCTCACTATCATTTTCTCTGTCCATCATTCTATCTCTCTATAATTCTCTCTCTATCATTCTCTCTGTCCATCATTCTCTCTCTCTATCATTCTCTCTGTCCATCGTTCTCTCTCTCTATCATTCTCCGTCTATCATTATCTCTCTCTATCATTCCCTCTCTCTATCATTTTCTCTCTATCATTCTCTCTTTCTATCATTCTCTCTCTATCATTCGCTCTCTATCATTCTCTCTCTCTATCATTCTCTCTCTCTATCATTCTCTCTCTCTATCATTCTCTCTCTATCATTCTCTGTCTCTATCATTCTCTGTCTATCATTCTCTCTCTCTATCATTTTCTCTCTCTATCATATTCTCTCTATCATTCTCTCTCTATCATTCTCTCTCTCTATCATTCTCTCTCTCTATCATTCTCTCTCTATCATTCTCTCTCTCTATCATTCTCTCTTTCTATCATTCTCTCTCTATCATTCTCTCTTTCTATCATTCTCTCTCTATCATTCTCTCTTTCTATCATTCTCTCTCTATCATTCTCTCTTTCTATCATTCTCCCTCTATCATTCTCTCTCTCTATCATTGTCTCTCTATCATTCTCTCTCTCTATCATTGCCTCTCTCTATCATTTTCTCTCTATCGTTCTCTCTCTATCATTCCCTCTCTCTATCATGTTCTCTCTATCATTCTCTCTCTCTATCATTTTCTATCTATCATTCTCTCTCTCTATCATTCTCTCTCACTATCATTCTCTCTCTCTATCATCCTCTCTCTCTATCATTCTCTCTCTATCATTCTCTCTCTCTATCATTCTCTCTCTATCATTGTCTCTCTCTATCATTCTCTCTCTCTATCATTCTCTCTCTATCATTCTCTCTCTCTATCATTTTCTCTCTCCATCATTCTCTCTCTCCATCATTCTCTTTCTCTATCATGCTCTCTCTCTCTCTCTCGCTCTCTCTCTCTCTCTATCATTCTCTCTCTCTATCATTTTCTCTCTCAATCATTCTCTCTCTCTATCATTCTCTTTCTGCATCATTCTCTTTCTCTATCATTCTCTCTCTCTCTATCATTCTCTCTCTCTATCATTTTCTCTCTCTATCATTTTCTCTCTATCATTCCCTCTCTCTATCATTCTCTCTCTCTATCATTTTCTCTCTATCATTCTCCCTCTCTATCATTCTCTCGCTATCATTCTCTCTATCATTCTCTCTCTCGCTATCATTTTCTCTATCATTCTCTCTCTCTCTATCATTCTCTTTCTCTATCATTCTCTCTCTCTATCATTCTCTCTCTCTATCATTCTCTCTCTCTATCATTCTCTCTTTCTATCATTCTCTCTCTATCATTCTCTCTCTCTATCATTCTCTGTCTATCATTCTCTCTCTATCATTCTCTCTCTCTATCATTTTCTCTATCTATCATTTTCTCTCTATCGTTCTCTCTCTATCATTCCCTCTCTCCATCATTTTCTCTCTATCATTCTCTCTTACTATCATTCTCTCTCCCTATCATTCTATCGCTATCATTCTCTCCATCATTCTCTCTCTCTCTATCATTCTCTTTCTCTATCATGCTCTCTCTCTCTCTCTCGCTCTCTCTCTCTCTCTATCATTCTCTCTCTCTATCATTTTCTCTCTCAATCATTCTCTCTCTCTATCATTCTCTTTCTGCATCATTCTCTTTCTCTATCATTCTCTCTCTCTCTATCATTCTCTCTCTCTATCATTTTCTCTCTCTATCATTTTCTCTCTATCATTCCCTCTCTCTATCATTCTCTCTCTCTATCATTTTCTCTCTATCATTCTCCCTCTCTATCATTCTCTCGCTATCATTCTCTCTATCATTCTCTCTCTCGCTATCATTTTCTCTATCATTCTCTCTCTCTCTATCATTCTCTTTCTCTATCATTCTCTCTCTCTATCATTCTCTCTCTCTATCATTCTCTCTCTCTATCATTCTCTCTTTCTATCATTCTCTCTCTATCATTCTCTCTCTCTATCATTCTCTGTCTATCATTCTCTCTCTATCATTCTCTCTCTCTATCATTTTCTCTATCTATCATTTTCTCTCTATCGTTCTCTCTCTATCATTCCCTCTCTCCATCATTTTCTCTCTATCATTCTCTCTTACTATCATTCTCTCTCCCTATCATTCTATCGCTATCATTCTCTCCATCATTCTCTCTCTCTCTATCATTCTCTTTCTCTATCATTCTCTCTCTCTATCATTCTCTCTCTCTATCGTTCCCTCTCTCTATCATTTTCTCTCTATCATTCTCTCTCTCTATCATTTTCTCTCTATCATTCTCTCTCTCTATCATTTTCTCTCTATCATTCTCTCTCTCTATCATTCTCTCTTACTATCATTGTCTCTCTCTATCATTCTCTCTCTCTCTATCATTCTCTTTCTCTATCATTCTCTCTCTCTATCATTCTGGCTCTCTATCATTCTCTCCCTCTATCATTCTCTCTCTCTAGCATTCTCTCTCCATCATTCTCTCTCTCTATCATTCTCTTTCTGTCATTCTCTCTCTATCATCCTCTCTCTGTATCATTTTCTCTATCTATCATTTTGTCTCTATCGTTCTCTCTCTATCATTCCCTCTCTCTATCATTTTCTCTCTAGCATTCTCTATCTCTATCATTCTCTCTCTCCATCATTCTCTCTCTATCATTCTCTCGCTATCATTCTCTCTATCATTCTCTCTCTCTCTCTATCATTCTCTTTCTCTATCATTCTCTCTCTCCATCATTCTCTCTCTATCATTCTCTCTCTCTATTATTCTCTCTCTCCATCATTCTCTCTCTATATCATTCTCTTTCTCTATCATTCTCTCTCTCTCTATCATTCTCTCTCTCTCTATCATTCTCTCTCTCTCTATCATTTTCTCTCTATCACTCTCTCTTTCTATCATTCTCTCTCTATCATTCGCTCTCTATCATTCTCTCTCTCTCTATCATTCTCTCTCTCTATCATTCTCTCTCTCCATCATTCTCTCTCTATCATTCTCTCTCTCTATCATTGTCTCTCTATCATTCTCTCTCTCTATCATTGCCTCTCTCTATCATTTTCTCTCTATCGTTCTCTCTCTATCATTCCCTCTCTCTATCATGTTCTCTCTATCATTCTCTCTCTCTATCATTTTCTCTCTATCATTCTCTCTCTCTATCATTCTCTCTCACTATCATTCTCTCTCTCTATCATCCTCTCTCTCTATCATTCTCTCTCTATCATTCTCTCTCTCTATCATTCTCTCTCTATCATTGTCTCTCTCTATCATTCTCTCTCTCTATCATTCTCTCTCTATCATTCTCTCTCTCTATCATTTTCTCTCTCCATCATTCTCTCTCTCCATCATTCTCTTTCTCTATCATTCTCTCTCTCTCTCTCTCGCTCTCTCTCTCTCTCTATCATTCTCTCTCTCTATCATTTTCTCTCTCAATCATTCTCTCTCTCTATCATTCTCTTTCTGCATCATTCTCTTTCTCTATCATTCTCTCTCTCTCTATCATTCTCTCTCTATCATTCTCTCTCTCTATCATTTTCTCTCTGTATCATTTTCTCTCTATCATTCTCTCTCTATCATTCTCTCTCTCTATCATTTTCTCTCTGTATCATTTTCTCTCTATCATTCCCTCTCTCTATCATTCTCTCTCTCTATCATTTTCTCTCTATCATTCTCCCTCTCTATCATTCTCTCGCTATCATTCTCTCTATCATTCTCTCTCTCGCTATCATTCTCTCTATCATTCTCTCTCTCTCTATCATTCTCTTTCTCTATCATTCTCTCTCTCTATCATTCTCTCTCTCTATCATTCTCTCTCTCTATCATTCTCTCTTTCTATCATTCTCTCTCTATCATTCTCTCTCTCTATCATTCTCTGTCTATCATTCTCTCTCTATCATTCTCTCTCTCTATCATTTTCTCTCTATCGTTCTCTCTCTATCATTCCCTCTCTCCATCATTTTCCCTCTATCATTCTCTCTTACTATCATTCTCTCTCCCTATCATTCTCTCGCTATCATTCTCTCCATCATTCTCTCTCTCTCTATCATTCTCTTTCTCTATCATTCTCTCTCTCTATCATGCTCTCTCTCTATCGTTCCCTCTCTCTATCATTTTCTCTCTATCATTCTCTCTCTCTATCATTTTCTCTCTATCATTCTCTCTCTCTATCATTTTCTCTCTATCATTCTCTCTCTCTATCATTCTCTCTTACTATCATTGTCTCTCTCTATCATTCTCTCTCTCTCTATCATTCTCTTTCTCTATCATTCTCTCTCTCTATCATTCTCGCTCTCTATCATTCTCTCCCTCTATCATTCTCTCTCTCTAGCATTCTCTCTCCATCATTCTCTCTCTCTATCATTCTCTTTCTGTCATTCTCTCTCTATCATCCTCTCTCTGTATCATTTTCTCTATCTATCATTTTCTCTCTATCGTTCTCTCTCTATCATTCCCTCTCTCTATCATTTTCTCTCTAGCATTCTCTATCTCTATCATTCTCTCTCTCCATCATTCTCTCTCTATCATTCTCTCGCTATCATTCTCTCTATCATTCTCTCTCTCTCTCTACCATTCTCTTTCTCTATCATTCTCTCTCTCCATCATTCTCTCTCTATCATTCTCTCTCTCTATTATTCTCTCTCTCCATCATTCTCTCTCTATATCATTCTCTTTCTCTATCATTCTCTCTCTCTCTATCATTCTCTCTCTCTCTATTATTTTCTCTCTATCACTCTCTCTTTCTATCATTCTCTCTCTATCATTCGCTCTCTATCATTCTCTCCCTCTCTATCATTCTCTCTCTCTATCATTCTCTCTCTCAATCATTCTCTCTCTCTATCATTCTCTCTCACTATCATTCTCTCTCTATCATTCTCTCTCACTATCATTCTCTCTGTCCATCATTCTATCTCTCTATAATTCTCTCTCTATCATTCTCTCTGTCCATCGTTCTCTCTCTCTATCATTCTCCGTCTATCATTATCTCTCTCTATCATTCCCTCTCTCTATCATTTTCTCTCTATCATTCTCTCTTTCTATCATTCTCTCTCTATCATTCGCTCTCTATCATTCTCTCTCTCTATCATTCTCTCTCTCTATCATTCTCTCTCTCTATCATTCTCTCTCTATCATTCTCTGTCTCTATCATGCTCTGTCTATCATTCTCTCTCTCTATCATTTTCTCTCTCTATCATATTCTCTCTATCATTCTCTCTCTCTATCATTCTCTCTCTCTATCATTCTCTCTCTATCATTCTCTCTCTCTATCATTCTCTCTTTCTATCATTCTCTCTCTATCATTCTCTGTCTATCATTCTCTCTCTATCATTCTCTCTCTCTATCATTTTCTCTCTCTATCATTTTCTCTTTATCATTCCCTCTCTCTATCATTCTCTCTCTCTATCATTTTCTCTCTATCATTCTCTCTCTCTATCATTCTCTCTATCATTCTCTCTCTCGCTATCATTCTCTCTATCATTCTCTCTCTCTCCATCATTCTCTTTCTCTATCATTCTCTCTCTCTATCATTCTCTCTCTCTATCATTCTCTCTCTCTATCATTCTCTCTTTCTATCATTCTCTCTTTCTATCATTCTCTCTCTATCATTCTCTCTTTCTATCATTCTCTCTCTCTAGTATTCTCTCTCTATCATTCTCTCTCTATCATTCTCTCTCTCTACCATTCTCTGTCTATCATTCTCTCTCTATCATTCTCTCTCTCTATCATTTTCTCTCTCTATTGTTCTCTCTCTATCATTCCCTCCCTCTATCATTTTCTCTCTATCATTCTCTCTCTCTATCATTTTCTCTCTATCATTCTCTCTCTCTATCATGTTCTCTCTATCATTCTCCCTCTCTATCATTCTCTCTTACTATCATTCTCTCTCTCTATTATTCTCTCGCTATCATTCTCTCTATCATTCTCTCTCTCTCTATCATTCTCTTTCTCTATCATTCTCTCTCTCTATCATTCTCTCTCTCTATCTTTCTCTCTCTCTATCATTCTCTCTCTATCATTCTCTCTCTCTATCATTTTCTCTCTCTATCATTCTCTTTCTCCATCATTCTCTCTCTCCATCATTCTCTTTCTCTATCATTCTCTCTCTCTCTCTCTCTCTCTCTATCATTCTCTCTATCTATCATTTTCTCTTTCTCTATCATTCTCTCTTTCTCTATCATACTCTCTCTCTATCATTCTCTATCTATCATTCTCTCTCTATCATTCTCTCTCTCTATCATTTTCTCTCTCTATCATTTTCTCTCTATCGTTCTCTCTCTATCATTCCCTTTCTCTATCATTTTCTCTTTATCATTCTCTCTCTCTATCATTCTCTCTCTCTATCATTCTCTCGCTATCATTCTCTCTCTCTCTATCATTCTCTCTCTCTATCATTCTCTCTCTCCATCATTCTCTCTCTCTATCATTCTCTCTCACTATCATTCTCTCTCTATCATTCTCTCTCTCTATCATTCTCTCTGTCCATCATTCTATCTCTCTATAATTCTCTTTCTATCATTCTCTCTGTCCATCGTTCTCTCTCTCTATCATTCTCCATCTATCATTATCTCTCTCCATCATTCCCTCTCTCTATCATTTTCTCTCTATCATTCTCTCTTTCTATCATTCTCTCTCTATCATTCGCTCTCTATCATTCTCTCTCTCTATCATTCTCTCTCTCTATCATTCTCTCTCTATCATTCTCTCTCTCTATCATTCTCTCTTTCTATCATTCTCTCTCTATCATTCTCTGTCTATCATTCTCTCTCTATCATTCTCTCTCTCTATCATTTTCTCTCTCTATCATTTTCTCTCTATCATTCCCTCTCTCTATCATTCTCTCTCTCTCTATCATTCTCTCTCTGTATTATTCTCTCGCTATCATTCTCTCTATCATTCTCTCTCTCGCTATCATTCTCTCTATCATTCTCTCTCTCTCTATCATTCTCTTTCTCTATCATTCTCTCTCTCTATCATTCTCTCTCTCTATCATTCTCTCTCTCTATCATTCTCTCTCTCTATCATTCTCTCTCTATGATTGTCTCTCTCTATCATTCTCTGTCTATTATTCTCTCTCTATCATTCTCTCTCTCTATCATCTTCTCTCTATCATTCTCTCTCTATCATTCTCTCTCTCTATCATTTTCTCTCTATCATTCTCTCGCTCTATCATTGTCTCTCTCTATCATTCTCTCTCTCTATCATTCTCTCTCTATCATTCTCTCTCTCTATCATTTTCTCTCTCCATCATTCTCTCTCTCTCTCTCTCTCTCGCTCTCTCTCTCTCTCTATCAGTCTCTCTCTCTATCATTTTCTCTCTCAATCATTCTCTCTCTCTATCATTCTCTTTCTGCATCATTCTCTTTCTTCATCATTCTCTCTCTCTCTATCATTTTCTCTCTATCATTCTCTCTTTCTATCATTCTCCCTCTATCATTCGCTCTCTATCATTCTCTCTCTCTATCATTCTCTCTCTCTATCATTCTCTCTTTCTATCATTCTCTCTTTCTATCATTCTCTCTCTCTAGTATTCTCTCTCTATCATTCTCTCTCTCTACCATTCTCTGTCTATCATTCTCTCTCTCTATCATTTTCTCTCTCTATCGTTCTCTCTCTATCATTCCCTCTCTCTATCATTTTCTCTCTATCATTCTCTCTCTCTATCATTCTCTCTCTCTATCATTTTCTCTCTATCATTCTCTCTCACTATCATTCTCTCTGTCCATCATTCTATCTCTCTATAATTCTCTCTCTATCATTCTCTCTGTCCATCGTTCTCTCTCTCTATCATTCTCCGTCTATCATTATCTCTCTCTATCATTCCCTCTCTCTATCATTTTCTCTCTATCATTCTCTCTTTCTATCATTCTCTCTCTATCATTCGCTCTCTATCATTCTCTCTCTCTATCATTCTCTCTCTCTATCATTCTCTCTCTCTATCATTCTCTCTCTATCATTCTCTGTCTCTATCATTCTCTGTCTCTATCATTCTCTGTCTATCATTCTCTCTCTCTCTATCATTTTCTCTCTCTATCATATTCTCTCTATCATTCTCTCTCTATCATTGTCTCTCTCTATCATTCTCTCTCTCTATCATTCTCTCTCTATCATTCTCTCTCTATCATTCTCTCTCTCTATCATTCTCTCTTTCTATCATTCTCTCTTTATCATTCTCTGTCTATCATTCTCTCTCTATCATTCTCTCTCTCTATAATTTTCTCTCTCTATCATTTTCTCTCTATCATTCCCTCTCTCTATCATTCTCTCTCTCTATCATTTTCTCTCTATCATTTTCTCTCTCTATCATTCTCTCACTATCATTCTCTCTCTCTATCATTCTCTCTCTCTATCATTCTCTTTCTCTATCATTCTCTCTCTCTCTATCATTATCTCTCTCTCTATCATTTTCACTCTATCACTCTCTCTTTCTATTATTCTCTCACTATCATTCTCTCTCTCTATCATCCTCTCTCTCTATCATTCTCTCTCTATCATTCTCTCTCTCTATCATTCTCTCTCTATCATTGTCTCTCTCTATCATTCTCTCTCTCTATCATTCTCTCTCTATCATTCTCTCTCTCTATCATTTTCTCTCTCCATCATTCTCTCTCTCCATCATTCTCTTTCTCTATCATTCTCTCTCTCTCTCTCTCGCTCTCTCTCTCTCTCTATCATTCTCTCTCTCTATCATTTTCTCTCTCAATCATTCTCTCTCTCTATCATTCTCTTTCTGCATCATTCTCTTTCTCTATCATTCTCTCTCTCTCTATCATTCTCTCTCTATCATTCTCTCTCTCTATCATTTTCTCTCTCTATCATTTTCTCTCTATCATTCCCTCTCTCTATCATTCTCTCTCTCTATCATTTTCTCTCTATCATTCTCCCTCTCTATCATTCTCTCGCTATCATTCTCTCTATCATTCTCTCTCTCGCTATCATTCTCTCTATCATTCTCTCTCTCTCTATCATTCTCTTTCTCTATCATTCTCTCTCTCTATCATTCTCTCTCTCTATCATTCTCTCTCTCTATCATTCTCTCTTTCTATCATTCTCTCTCTATCATTCTCTCTCTCTCCATCATTCTCTTTCTCTATCATTCTCTCTCTCTATCATTCTCTCTCTCTATCATTCTCTCTTTCTATCATTCTCTCTTTCTATCATTCTCTCTCTATCATTCTCTCTTTCTATCATTCTCTCTCTCTAGTATTCTCTCTCTATCATTCTCTCTCTATCATTCTCTCTCTCTACCATTCTCTGTCTATCATTCTCTCTCTATCATTCTCTCTCTCTATCATTTTCTCTCTCTATTGTTCTCTCTCTATCATTCCCTCCCTCTATCATTTTCTCTCTATCATTCTCTCTCTCTATCATTTTCTCTCTATCATTCTCTCTCTCTATCATTTTCTCTCTATCATTCTCCCTCTCTATCATTCTCTCTTACTATCATTCTCTCTCTCTATTATTCTCTCGCTATCATTCTCTCTATCATTCTCTCTCTCTCTATCATTCTCTTTCTCTATCATTCTCTCTCTCTATCATTCTCTCTCTCTATCTTTCTCTCTCTCTATCATTCTCTCTCTATCATTCTCTCTCTCTATCATTTTCTCTCTCTATCATTCTCTTTCTCCATCATTCTCTCTCTCCATCATTCTCTTTCTCTATCATTCTCTCTCTCTCTCTCTCTCTCTCTATCATTCTCTCTATCTATCATTTTCTCTTTCTCTATCATTCTCTCTTTCTCTATCATACTCTCTCTCTATCATTCTCTATCTATCATTCTCTCTCTATCATTCTCTCTCTCTATCATTTTCTCTCTCTATCATTTTCTCTCTATCGTTCTCTCTCTATCATTCCCTTTCTCTATCATTTTCTCTTTATCATTCTCTCTCTCTATCATTCTCTCTCTCTATCATTCTCTCGCTATCATTCTCTCTCTCTCTATCATTCTCTCTCTCTATCATTCTCTCTCTCCATCATTCTCTCTCTCTATCATTCTCTCTCACTATCATTCTCTCTCTATCATTCTCTCTCTCTATCATTCTCTCTGTCCATCATTCTATCTCTGTATAATGCTCTTTCTATCATTCTCTCTGTCCATCGTTCTCTCTCTCTATCATTCTCCATCTATCATTATCTCTCTCCATCATTCCCTCTCTCTATCATTTTCTCTCTATCATTCTCTCTTTCTATCATTCTCTCTCTATCATTCGCTCTCTATCATTCTCTCTCTCTATCATTCTCTCTCTCTATCATTCTCTCTCTATCATTCTCTCTCTCTATCATTCTCTCTTTCTATCATTCTCTCTCTATCATTCTCTGTCTATCATTCTCTCTCTATCATTCTCTCTCTCTATCATTTTCTCTCTCTATCATTTTCTCTCTATCATTCCCTCTCTCTATCATTCTCTCTCTCTCTATCATTTTCTCTCTATCATTCTCTCTCTGTATTATTCTCTCGCTATCATTCTCTCTATCATTCTCTCTCTCGCTATCATTCTCTCTATCATTCTCTCTCTCTCTATCATTCTCTTTCTCTATCATTCTCTCTCTCTATCATTCTCTCTCTCTATCATTCTCTCTCTCTATCATTCTCTCTTTCTATCATTCTCTCTTTCCATCATTCTCTCTCTATCATTCTCTCTTTCTATCATTCTCTCTCTCTCTAGTATTCTCTCTCTATCATTCTCTCTCTCTTCCATTCTCTGTCTATCATTCTCTCTCTATCATTCTCTCTCTCTATCATTTTCTCTCTCTATTGTTCTCTCTCTGTCATTCCCTCTCTCTATCATTTTCTCTCCATCATTCCCTCTCTCTATCATTTTCTCTCTATCATTCTCTCTTTCTATCATTCTCTCTCTATCATTCGCTCTCTATCATTCTCTCTCTCTATCATTCTCTCTCTCTATCATTCTCTCTCTATCATTCTCTCTCTCTATCATTCTCTCTCTCTATCATTCTCTCTCTCTATCATTCTCTCTCTATCATTCTCTCTCTCTCTATCATTCTCTTTCTCTATCATTCTCTCTCTCTATCATTCTCTCTCTCTATCATTCCCTCTCTCTATCATTCTCTCTCTCTATCATTTTCTCTCTATCATTCTCTCTCTGTATTATTCTCTCGCTATCATTCTCTCTATCATTCTCTCTCTCGCTATCATTCTCTCTATCATTCTCTCTCTCTCTATCATTCTCTTTCTCTATCATTCTCTCTCTCTATCATTCTCTCTCTCTATCATTCTCTCTCTCTATCATTCTCTCTCTCTATCATTCTCTCTCTATGATTGTCTCTCTCTATCATTCTCTGTCTATTATTCTCTCTCTATCATTCTCTCTCTCTATCATCTTCTCTCTATCATTCTCTCTCTATCATTCTCTCTCTCTATCATTTTCTCTCTATCATTCTCTCGCTCTATCATTGTCTCTCTCTATCATTCTCTCTCTCTATCATTCTCTCTCTATCATTCTCTCTCTCTATCATTTTCTCTCTCCATCATTCTCTCTCTCTCTCTCTCTCTCGCTCTCTCTCTCTCTCTATCAGTCTCTCTCTCTATCATTTTCTCTCTCAATCATTCTCTCTCTCTATCATTCTCTTTCTGCATCATTCTCTTTCTTCATCATTCTCTCTCTCTCTATCATTTTCTCTCTATCATTCTCTCTTTCTATCATTCTCCCTCTATCATTCGCTCTCTATCATTCTCTCTCTCTATCATTCTCTCTCTCTATCATTCTCTCTTTCTATCATTCTCTCTTTCTATCATTCTCTCTCTCTAGTATTCTCTCTCTATCATTCTCTCTCTCTACCATTCTCTGTCTATCATTCTCTCTCTCTATCATTTTCTCTCTCTATCGTTCTCTCTCTATCATTCCCTCTCTCTATCATTTTCTCTCTATCATTCTCTCTCTCTATCATTCTCTCTCTCTATCATTTTCTCTCTATCATTCTCTCTCACTATCATTCTCTCTGTCCATCATTCTATCTCTCTATAATTCTCTCTCTATCATTCTCTCTGTCCATCGTTCTCTCTCTCTATCATTCTCCGTCTATCATTATCTCTCTCTATCATTCCCTCTCTCTATCATTTTCTCTCTATCATTCTCTCTTTCTATCATTCTCTCTCTATCATTCGCTCTCTATCATTCTCTCTCTCTATCATTCTCTCTCTCTATCATTCTCTCTCTCTATCATTCTCTCTCTATCATTCTCTGTCTCTATCATTCTCTGTCTATCATTCTCTCTCTCTCTATCATTTTCTCTCTCTATCATATTCTCTCTATCATTCTCTCTCTATCATTGTCTCTCTCTATCATTCTCTCTCTCTATCATTCTCTCTCTATCATTCTCTCTCTATCATTCTCTCTCTCTATCATTCTCTCTTTCTATCATTCTCTCTCTATCATTCTCTGTCTATCATTCTCTCTCTATCATTCTCTCTCTCTATAATTTTCTCTCTCTATCATTTTCTCTCTATCATTCCCTCTCTCTATCATTCTCTCTCTCTATCATTTTCTCTCTATCATTTTCTCTCTCTATCATTCTCTCACTATCATTCTCTCTCTCTATCATTCTCTCTCTCTATCATTCTCTTTCTCTATCATTCTCTCTCTCTCTATCATTATCTCTCTCTCTATCATTTTCACTCTATCACTCTCTCTTTCTATCATTCTCTCACTATCATTCTCTCTCTCTATCATCCTCTCTCTCTATCATTCTCTCTCTATCATTCTCTCTCTCTATCATTCTCTCTCTATCATTGTCTCTCTCTATCATTCTCTCTCTCTATCATTCTCTCTCTATCATTCTCTCTCTCTATCATTTTCTCTCTCCATCATTCTCTCTCTCCATCATTCTCTTTCTCTATCATTCTCTCTCTCTCTCTCTCGCTCTCTCTCTCTCTCTATCATTCCCTCTCTCTAACATTTTCTCTCTCAATCATTCTCTCTCTCTATCATTCGCTTTCTGCATCATTCTCTTTCTCTATCATTCTCTCTCTCTCTATCATTCTCTCTCTATCATTCTCTCTCTCTATCATTTTCTCTCTCTATCATTTTCTCTCTATCATTCCCTCTCTCTATCATTCTCTCTCTCTATCATTTTCTCTCTATCATTCTTTCTCTCTATCATTCTCTCGCTATCATTCTCTCTATCATTCTCTCTCTCGCTATCATTCTCTCTATCATTCTCTCTCTCTCTATCATTCTCTTTCTCTATCATTCTCTCTCTCTATCATTCTCTCTCTCTATCATTCTCTCTCTCTATCATTCTCTCTTTCTATCATTCTCTCTCTATCATTCTCTCTCTCTCCATCATTCTCTTTCTCTATCATTCTCTCTCTCTATCATTCTCTCTCTCTATCATTCTCTCTTTCTATCATTCTCTCTTTCTATCATTCTCTCTCTATCATTCTCTCTTTCTATCATTCTCTCTCTCTAGTATTCTCTCTCTATCATTCTCTCTCTATCATTCTCTCTCTCTACCATTCTCTGTCTATCATTCTCTCTCTATCATTCTCTCTCTCTATCATTTTCTCTCTCTATTGTTCTCTGTCTATCATTCCCTCCCTCTATCATTTTCTCTCTATCATTCTCTCTCTCTATCATTTTCTCTCTATCATTCTCTCTCTCTATCATTTTCTCTCTATCATTCTCCCTCTCTATCATTCTCTCTTACTATCATTCTCTCTCTCTATTATTCTCTCGCTATCATTCTCTCTATCATTCTCTCTCTCTCTATCATTCTCTTTCTCTATCATTCTCTCTCTCTATCATTCTCTCTCTCTATCTTTCTCTCTCTCTATCATTCTCTCTCTATCATTCTCTCTCTCTATCATTTTCTCTCTCTATCATTCTCTTTCTCCATCATTCTCTCTCTCCATCATTCTCTTTCTCTATCATTCTCTCTCTCTCTCTCTCTCTCTCTATCATTCTCTCTATCCATCATTTTCTCTTACTCTATCATTCTCTCTTTCTCTATCATACTCTCTCTATCATTCTCTCTCTCTATCATTTTCTCTCTCTATCATTTTCTCTCTATCGTTCTCTCTCTATCATTCCCTTTCTCTATCATTTTCTCTTTATCATTCTCTCTCTCTATCATTCTCTCTCTCTATCATTCTCTCGCTATCATTCTCTCTCTCTCTATCATTCTCTCTCTCTATCATTCTCTCTCTCCATCATTCTCTCTCTCTATCATTCTCTCTCACTATCATTCTCTCTCTATCATTCTCTCTCTCTATCATTCTCTCTGTCCATCATTCTATCTCTGTATAATGCTCTTTCTATCATTCTCTCTGTCCATCGTTCTCTCTCTCTATCATTCTCCATCTATCATTATCTCTCTCCATCATTCCCTCTCTCTATCATTTTCTCTCTATCATTCTCTCTTTCTATCATTCTCTCTCTATCATTCGCTCTCTATCATTCTCTCTCTCTATCATTCTCTCTCTCTATCATTCTCTCTCTATCATTCTCTCTCTCTATCATTCTCTCTTTCTATCATTCTCTCTCTATCATTCTCTGTCTATCATTCTCTCTCTATCATTCTCTCTCTCTATCATTTTCTCTCTCTATCATTTTCTCTCTATCATTCCCTCTCTCTATCATTCTCTCTCTCTCTATCATTTTCTCTCTATCATTCTCTCTCTGTATTATTCTCTCGCTATCATTCTCTCTATCATTCTCTCTCTCGCTATCATTCTCTCTATCATTCTCTCTCTCTCTATCATTCTCTTTCTCTATCATTCTCTCTCTCTATCATTCTCTCTCTCTATCATTCTCTCTCTCTATCATTCTCTCTTTCTATCATTCTCTCTTTCCATCATTCTCTCTCTATCATTCTCTCTTTCTATCATTCTCTCTCTCTCTAGTATTCTCTCTCTATCATTCTCTCTCTCTTCCATTCTCTGTCTATCATTCTCTCTCTATCATTCTCTCTCTCTATCATTTTCTCTCTCTATTGTTCTCTCTCTGTCATTCCCTCTCTCTATCATTTTCTCTCCATCATTCCCTCTCTCTATCATTTTCTCTCTATCATTCTCTCTTTCTATCATTCTCTCTCTATCATTCGCTCTCTATCATTCTCTCTCTCTATCATTCTCTCTCTCTATCATTCTCTCTCTATCATTCTCTCTCTCTATCATTCTCTCTCTCTATCATTCTCTCTCTCTATCATTCTCTCTCTATCATTCTCTCTCTCTCTATCATTCTCTTTCTCTATCATTCTCTCTCTCTATCATTCTCTCTCTCTATCATTCCCTCTCTCTATCATTCTCTCTCTCTATCATTTTCTCTCTATCATTCTCTCTCTGTATTATTCTCTCGCTATCATTCTCTCTATCATTCTCTCTCTCGCTATCATTCTCTCTATCATTCTCTCTCTCTCTATCATTCTCTTTCTCTATCATTCTCTCTCTCTATCATTCTCTCTCTCTATCATTCTCTCTCTCTATCATTCTCTCTCTCTATCATTCTCTCTCTATGATTGTCTCTCTCTATCATTCTCTGTCTATTATTCTCTCTCTATCATTCTCTCTCTCTATCATCTTCTCTCTATCATTCTCTCTCTATCATTCTCTCTCTCTATCATTTTCTCTCTATCATTCTCTCGCTCTATCATTGTCTCTCTCTATCATTCTCTCTCTCTATCATTCTCTCTCTATCATTCTCTCTCTCTATCATTTTCTCTCTCCATCATTCTCTCTCTCTCTCTCTCTCTCGCTCTCTCTCTCTCTCTATCAGTCTCTCTCTCTATCATTTTCTCTCTCAATCATTCTCTCTCTCTATCATTCTCTTTCTGCATCATTCTCTTTCTTCATCATTCTCTCTCTCTCTATCATTTTCTCTCTATCATTCTCTCTTTCTATCATTCTCCCTCTATCATTCGCTCTCTATCATTCTCTCTCTCTATCATTCTCTCTCTCTATCATTCTCTCTTTCTATCATTCTCTCTTTCTATCATTCTCTCTCTCTAGTATTCTCTCTCTATCATTCTCTCTCTCTACCATTCTCTGTCTATCATTCTCTCTCTCTATCATTTTCTCTCTCTATCGTTCTCTCTCTATCATTCCCTCTCTCTATCATTTTCTCTCTATCATTCTCTCTCTCTATCATTCTCTCTCTCTATCATTTTCTCTCTATCATTCTCTCTCACTATCATTCTCTCTGTCCATCATTCTATCTCTCTATAATTCTCTCTCTATCATTCTCTCTGTCCATCGTTCTCTCTCTCTATCATTCTCCGTCTATCATTATCTCTCTCTATCATTCCCTCTCTCTATCATTTTCTCTCTATCATTCTCTCTTTCTATCATTCTCTCTCTATCATTCGCTCTCTATCATTCTCTCTCTCTATCATTCTCTCTCTCTATCATTCTCTCTCTCTATCATTCTCTCTCTATCATTCTCTGTCTCTATCATTCTCTGTCTATCATTCTCTCTCTCTCTATCATTTTCTCTCTCTATCATATTCTCTCTATCATTCTCTCTCTATCATTGTCTCTCTCTATCATTCTCTCTCTCTATCATTCTCTCTCTATCATTCTCTCTCTATCATTCTCTCTCTCTATCATTCTCTCTTTCTATCATTCTCTCTCTATCATTCTCTGTCTATCATTCTCTCTCTATCATTCTCTCTCTCTATAATTTTCTCTCTCTATCATTTTCTCTCTATCATTCCCTCTCTCTATCATTCTCTCTCTCTATCATTTTCTCTCTATCATTTTCTCTCTCTATCATTCTCTCACTATCATTCTCTCTCTCTATCATTCTCTCTCTCTATCATTCTCTTTCTCTATCATTCTCTCTCTCTCTATCATTATCTCTCTCTCTATCATTTTCACTCTATCACTCTCTCTTTCTATCATTCTCTCACTATCATTCTCTCTCTCTATCATCCTCTCTCTCTATCATTCTCTCTCTATCATTCTCTCTCTCTATCATTCTCTCTCTATCATTGTCTCTCTCTATCATTCTCTCTCTCTATCATTCTCTCTCTATCATTCTCTCTCTCTATCATTTTCTCTCTCCATCATTCTCTCTCTCCATCATTCTCTTTCTCTATCATTCTCTCTCTCTCTCTCTCGCTCTCTCTCTCTCTCTATCATTCCCTCTCTCTAACATTTTCTCTCTCAATCATTCTCTCTCTCTATCATTCTCTTTCTGCATCATTCTCTTTCTCTATCATTCTCTCTCTCTCTATCATTCTCTCTCTATCATTCTCTCTCTCTATCATTTTCTCTCTCTATCATTTTCTCTCTATCATTCCCTCTCTCTATCATTCTCTCTCTCTATCATTTTCTCTCTATCATTCTTTCTCTCTATCATTCTCTCGCTATCATTCTCTCTATCATTCTCTCTCTCGCTATCATTCTCTCTATCATTCTCTCTCTCTCTATCATTCTCTTTCTCTATCATTCTCTCTCTCTATCATTCTCTCTCTCTATCATTCTCTCTCTCTATCATTCTCTCTTTCTATCATTCTCTCTCTATCATTCTCTCTCTCTCCATCATTCTCTTTCTCTATCATTCTCTCTCTCTATCATTCTCTCTCTCTATCATTCTCTCTTTCTATCATTCTCTCTTTCTATCATTCTCTCTCTATCATTCTCTCTTTCTATCATTCTCTCTCTCTAGTATTCTCTCTCTATCATTCTCTCTCTATCATTCTCTCTCTCTACCATTCTCTGTCTATCATTCTCTCTCTATCATTCTCTCTCTCTATCATTTTCTCTCTCTATTGTTCTCTGTCTATCATTCCCTCCCTCTATCATTTTCTCTCTATCATTCTCTCTCTCTATCATTTTCTCTCTATCATTCTCTCTCTCTATCATTTTCTCTCTATCATTCTCCCTCTCTATCATTCTCTCTTACTATCATTCTCTCTCTCTATTATTCTCTCGCTATCATTCTCTCTATCATTCTCTCTCTCTCTATCATTCTCTTTCTCTATCATTCTCTCTCTCTATCATTCTCTCTCTCTATCTTTCTCTCTCTCTATCATTCTCTCTCTATCATTCTCTCTCTCTATCATTTTCTCTCTCTATCATTCTCTTTCTCCATCATTCTCTCTCTCCATCATTCTCTTTCTCTATCATTCTCTCTCTCTCTCTCTCTCTCTCTATCATTCTCTCTATCCATCATTTTCTCTTACTCTATCATTCTCTCTTTCTCTATCATACTCTCTCTCTATCATTCTCTATCTATCATTCTCTCTCTATCATTCTCTCTCTCTATCATTTTCTCTCTCTATCATTTTCTCTCTATCGTTCTCTCTCTATCATTCCCTTTCTCTATCATTTTCTCTTTATCATTCTCTCTCTCTATCATTCTCTCTCTCTATCATTCTCTCGCTATCATTCTCTCTCTCTCTATCATTCTCTCTCTCTATCATTCTCTCTCTCCATCATTCTCTCTCTCTATCATTCTCTCTCACTATCATTCTCTCTCTATCATTCTCTCTCTCTATCATTCTCTCTGTCCATCATTCTATCTCTGTATAATGCTCTTTCTATCATTCTCTCTGTCCATCGTTCTCTCTCTCTATCATTCTCCATCTATCATTATCTCTCTCCATCATTCCCTCTCTCTATCATTTTCTCTCTATCATTCTCTCTTTCTATCATTCTCTCTCTATCATTCGCTCTCTATCATTCTCTCTCTCTATCATTCTCTCTCTCTATCATTCTCTCTCTATCATTCTCTCTCTCTATCATTCTCTCTTTCTATCATTCTCTCTCTATCATTCTCTGTCTATCATTCTCTCTCTATCATTCTCTCTCTCTATCATTTTCTCTCTCTATCATTTTCTCTCTATCATTCCCTCTCTCTATCATTCTCTCTCTCTCTATCATTTTCTCTCTATCATTCTCTCTCTGTATTATTCTCTCGCTATCATTCTCTCTATCATTCTCTCTCTCGCTATCATTCTCTCTATCATTCTCTCTCTCTCTATCATTCTCTTTCTCTATCATTCTCTCTCTCTATCATTCTCTCTCTCTATCATTCTCTCTCTCTATCATTCTCTCTTTCTATCATTCTCTCTTTCCATCATTCTCTCTCTATCATTCTCTCTTTCTATCATTCTCTCTCTCTCTAGTATTCTCTCTCTATCATTCTCTCTCTCTTCCATTCTCTGTCTATCATTCTCTCTCTATCATTCTCTCTCTCTATCATTTTCTCTCTCTATTGTTCTCTCTCTATCATTCCCTCTCTCTATCATTTTCTCTCCATCATTCCCTCTCTCTATCATTTTCTCTCTATCATTCTCTCTTTCTATCATTCTCTCTCTATCATTCGCTCTCTATCATTCTCTCTCTCTATCATTCTCTCTCTCTATCATTCTCTCTCTATCATTCTCTCTCTCTATCATTCTCTCTCTCTATCATTCTCTCTCTCTATCATTCTCTCTCTATCATTCTCTCTCTCTCTATCATTCTCTTTCTCTATCATTCTCTCTCTCTATCATTCTCTCTCTCTATCATTCCCTCTCTCTATCATTCTCTCTCTCTATCATTTTCTCTCTATCATTCTCTCTCTGTATTATTCTCTCGCTATCATTCTCTCTATCATTCTCTCTCTCGCTATCATTCTCTCTATCATTCTCTCTCTCTCTATCATTCTCTTTCTCTATCATTCTCTCTCTCTATCATTCTCTCTCTCTATCATTCTCTCTCTCTATCATTCTCTCTCTCTATCATTCTCTCTCTCTATCATTCTCTCTCTATGATTGTCTCTCTCTATCATTCTCTGTCTATTATTCTCTCTCTATCATTCTCTCTCTCTATCATCTTCTCTCTATCATTCTCTCTCTATCATTCTCTCTCTCTATCATTTTCTCTCTATCATTCTCTCGCTCTATCATTGTCTCTCTCTATCATTGTCTCTCTCTATCATTCTCTCTCTATCATTCTCTCTCTCTATCATTTTCTCTCTCCATCATTCTCTCTCTCTCTCTCTCTCTCGCTCTCTCTCTCTCTCTATCAGTCTCTCTCTCTATCATTTTCTCTCTCAATCATTCTCTCTCTCTATCATTCTCTTTCTGCATCATTCTCTTTCTTCATCATTCTCTCTCTCTCTATCATTTTCTCTCTATCATTCTCTCTTTCTATCATTCTCCCTCTATCATTCGCTCTCTATCATTCTCTCTCTCTATCATTCTCTCTCTCTATCATTCTCTCTTTCTATCATTCTCTCTTTCTATCATTCTCTCTCTCTAGTATTCTCTCTCTATCATTCTCTCTCTCTACCATTCTCTGTCTATCATTCTCTCTCTCTATCATTTTCTCTCTCTATCGTTCTCTCTCTATCATTCCCTCTCTCTATCATTTTCTCTCTATCATTCTCTCTCTCTATCATTCTCTCTCTCTATCATTTTCTCTCGATCATTCTCTCTCACTATCATTCTCTCTGTCCATCATTCTATCTCTCTATAATTCTCTCTCTATCATTCTCTCTGTCCATCGTTCTCTCTCTCTATCATTCTCCGTCTATCATTATCTCTCTCTATCATTCCCTCTCTCTATCATTTTCTCTCTATCATTCTCTCTTTCTATCATTCTCTCTCTATCATTCTCTCTCTATCATTCTCTCTCTCTATCATTCCCTCTCTCTATCATTTTCTCTCTCAATCATTCTCTCTCTCTATCATTCTCTTTCTGCATCATTCTCTTTCTCTATCATTCTCTCTCTCTCTATCATTCTCTCTCTCTCTATCATTTTCTCTCTATCATTCTCTCTTTCTATCATTCTCCCTCTATCATTCGCTCTCTATCATTCTCTCTCTCTATCATTCTCTCTCTCTATCATTCTCTCTTTCTATCATTCTCTCTTTCTATCATTCTCTCTCTCTAGTATTCTCTCTCTATCATTCTCTCTCTCTACCATTCTCTGTCTATCATTCTCTCTCTCTATCATTTTCTCTCTCTATCGTTCTCTCTCTATCATTCCCTCTCTCTAACATTTTCTCTCTATCATTCTCTCTCTCTATCATTTTCTCTCTATCATTCTCTCTCTCTATCATTTTCTCTCTATCATTCTCTCTCACTATCATTCTCTCTGTCCATCATTCTATCTCTCTATAATTCTCTCTCTATCATTCTCTCTGTCCATCGTTCTCTCTCTCTATCATTCTCCGTCTATCATTATCTCTCTCTATCATTCCCTCTCTCTATCATTTTCTCTCTATCATTCTCTCTTTTTATCATTCTCTCTCTATCATTCGCTCTCTATCATTCTCTCTCTCGATCATTCTCTCTCTCTATCATTCTCTCTCTATCATTCTCTGTCTCTATCATTCTCTGTCTATCATTCTCTCTCTCTCTATCATTTTCTCTCTCTATCATATTCTCTCTATCATTCTCTCTCTATCATTGTCTCTCTCTATCATTCTCTCTCTCTATCATTCTCTCTCTATCATTATCTCTCTATCATTCTCTCTCTCTATCATTCTCTCTTTCTATCATTCTCTCGCTATCATTCTCTGTCTATCATTCTCTCTCTATCATTCTCTCTCTCTATAATTTTCTCTCTCTATCATTTTCTCTCTATCATTCCCTCTCTCTATCATTCTCTCTCTCTATCATTTTCTCTCTATCATTTTCTCTCTCTATCATTCTCTCACTATCATTCTCTCTCTCTATCATTCTCTCTCTCTATCATTCTCTTTCTCTATCATTCTCTCTCTCTCTATCATTATCTCTCTCTCTATCATTTTCACTCTATCACTCTCTCTTTCTATCATTCTCTCTCTATCATTCGCTCTCTATCATTCTCTCTCTCTATCATTCTCTCTCTCTATCATTCTCTCTCTCTATCATTCTCTCTCTATCATTCTCTCTCTCTCTATCAATCTCTTTCTCTATCATTCTCTCTCTCTATCATTCTCTCTCTCTATCATTCCCTCTCTCTATCATTCTCTCTCTCTCTATCATTTTCTCTCTATCATTCTCTCTCTGTATTATTCTCTCGCTATCATTCTCTCTATCATTCTCTCTCTCGCTATCATTCTCTCTATCATTCTCTCTCTCTCTATCATTCTCTTTCTCTATCATTCTCTCTCTCTATCATTCTCTCTCTCTATCATTCTCTCTCTCTATCATTCTCTCTTTCTATCATTCTCTCTTTCTATCATTCTCTCTCTATCATTCTCTCTTTCTATCATTATCTCTCTCTAGTATTCTCTCTCTATCATTCTCTCTCTCTTCCATTCTCTGTCTATCATTCTCTCTCTATCATTCTCTCTCTCTATCATTTTCTCTCTCTATTGTTCTCTCTCTATCATTCCCTCTCTCTATCATTTTCTCTCTATCATTCTCTCTCTCTATCATTTTCTCTCCATCATTCCCTCTCTCTATCATTTTCTCTCTATCATTCTCTCTTTCTATCATTCTCTCTCTATCATTCGCTCTCTATCATTCTCTCTCTCTATCATTCTCTCTCTCTATTTTTCTCTCTCTATCATTCTCTCTCTCTATCATTCTCTCTCTCTATCATTCTCTCTCTCTATCATTTTCTCTCTCAATCATTCTCTCTCTCTATCATTCTCTTTCTGCATCATTCTCTTTCTCTATCATTCTCTCTCTCTCTATCATTTTCTCTCTATCATTCTCTCTTTCTATCATTCTCTCTCTATCATTCGCTCTCTATCATTCTCTCTCTCTATCATTCTCTCTCTCTATCATTCTCTCTTTCTATCATTCTCTCTTTCTATCATTCTCTCTCTCTAGTATTCTCTCTCTCTACCATTCTCTGTCTATCATTCTCTCTCTATCATTCTCTCTCTCTATCATTTTCTCTCTCCATCGTTCTCTCTCTATCATTCCCTCTCTCTATCATTTTCTCTCTATCATTCTCTCTCTCTATCATTTTCTCTCTATCATTCTCTCTCACGATCATTTTCTCTGTCCATCATTCTATCTCTCTATAATTCTCTCTCTATCATTCTCTCTGTCCATCGTTCTCTCTCTCTATCATTCTCTCTGTCCATCGTTCTCTCTCTCTATCATTCTCCGTCTATCATTATCTCTCTCTATCATTCCCTCTCTCTATCATTTTCTCTCTATCATTCTCTCTTTCTATCATTCTCTCTCTATCATTCGCTCTCTATCATTCTCTCTCTCTATCATTCTCTCTCTCTATCATTCTCTCTCTCTATCATTCTCTCTCTATCATTCTCTGTCTCTATCATTCTCTGTCTATCATTCTCTCTCTCTATCATTTTCTCTCTCTATCATATTCTCTCTATCATTCTCTCTCTATCATTCTCTCTCTCTATCATTCTCTCTCTCTATCATTCTCTCTCTATCATTCTCTCTCTCTATCATTCTCTCTTTCTATCATTCTCTCTCTATCATTCTCTCTTTCTATCATTCTCTCTCTATCATTCTCTCTTTCTATCATTCTCTCTCTATCATTCTCTCTTTCTATCATTCTCCCTGTATCATTCTCTCTCTCTATCATTGTCTCTCTATCATTCTCTCTCTCTATCATTGCCTCTCTCTATCATTTTCTCTCTATCGTTCTCTCTCTATCATTCCCTCTCTCTATCATGTTCTCTCTATCATTCTCTCTCTCTATCATTTTCTCTCCATCATTCTCTCTCTCTATCATTCTCTCTCACTATCATTCTCTCTCTCTATCATCCTCTCTCTCTATCATTCTCTCTCTATCATTCTCTCTCTCTATCATTCTCTCTCTATCATTGTCTCTCTCTATCATTCTCTCTCTCTATCATTCTCTCTCTATCATTCTCTCTCTCTATCATTTTCTCTCTCCATCATTCTCTCTCTCCATCATTCTCTTTCTCTATCATGCTCTCTCTCTCTCTCTCGCTCTCTCTCTCTCTCTATCATTCTCTCTCTCTATCATTTTCTCTCTCAATCATTCTCTCTCTCTATCATTCTCTTTCTGCATCATTCTCTTTCTCTATCATTCTCTCTCTCTCTATCATTCTCTCTCTCTATCATTTTCTCTCTCTATCATTTTCTCTCTATCATTCCCTCTCTCTATCATTCTCTCTCTCTATCATTTTCTCTCTATCATTCTCCCTCTCTATCATTCTCTCGCTATCATTCTCTCTATCATTCTCTCTCTCGCTATCATTTTCTCTATCATTCTCTCTCTCTCTATCATTCTCTTTCTCTATCATTCTCTCTCTCTATCATTCTCTCTCTCTATCATTCTCTCTCTCTATCATTCTCTCTTTCTATCATTCTCTCTCTATCATTCTCTCTCTCTATCATTCTCTGTCTATCATTCTCTCTCTATCATTCTCTCTCTCTATCATTTTCTCTATCTATCATTTTCTCTCTATCGTTCTCTCTCTATCATTCCCTCTCTCCATCATTTTCTCTCTATCATTCTCTCTTACTATCATTCTCTCTCCCTATCATTCTCTCGCTATCATTCTCTCCATCATTCTCTCTCTCTCTATCATTCTCTTTCTCTATCATTCTCTCTCTCTATCATTCTCTCTCTCTATCGTTCCCTCTCTCTATCATTTTCTCTCTATCATTCTCTCTCTCTATCATTTTCTCTCTATCATTCTCTCTCTCTATCATTTTCTCTCTATCATTCTCTCTCTCTATCATTCTCTCTTACTATCATTGTCTCTCTCTATCATTCTCTCTCTCTCTATCATTCTCTTTCTCTATCATTCTCTCTCTCTATCATTCTCGCTCTCTATCATTCTCTCCCTCTATCATTCTCTCTCTCTAGCATTCTCTCTCCATCATTCTCTCTCTCTATCATTCTCTTTCTGTCATTCTCTCTCTATCATCCTCTCTCTGTATCATTTTCTCTATCTATCATTTTCTCTCTATCGTTCTCTCTCTATCATTCCCTCTCTCTATCATTTTCTCTCTAGCATTCTCTATCTCTATCATTCTCTCTCTCCATCATTCTCTCTCTATCATTCTCTCGCTATCATTCTCTCTATCATTCTCTCTCTCTCTCTATCATTCTCTTTCTCTATCATTCTCTCTCTCCATCATTCTCTCTCTATCATTCTCTCTCTCTATTATTCTCTCTCTCCATCATTCTCTCTCTATATCATTCTCTTTCTCTATCATTCTCTCTCTCTCTATCATTCTCTCTCTCTCTATCATTCTCTCTCTCTCTATCATTTTCTCTCTATCACTCTCTCTTTCTATCATTCTCTCTCTATCATTCGCTCTCTATCATTCTCTCTCTCTCTATCATTCTCTCTCTCTATCATTCTCTCTCTCCATCATTCTCTCTCTATCATTCTCTCTCTCTATCATTGTCTCTCTATCATTCTCTCTCTCTATCATTGCCTCTCTCTATCATTTTCTCTCTATCGTTCTCTCTCTATCATTCCCTCTCTCTATCATGTTCTCTCTATCATTCTCTCTCTCTATCATTTTCTCTCTATCATTCTCTCTCTCTATCATTCTCTCTCACTATCATTCTCTCTCTCTATCATCCTCTCTCTCTATCATTCTCTCTCTATCATTCTCTCTCTCTATCATTCTCTCTCTATCATTGTCTCTCTCTATCATTCTCTCTCTCTATCATTCTCTCTCTATCATTCTCTCTCTATCATTCTCTCTCTCTATCATTTTCTCTCTCCATCATTCTCTCTCTCCATCATTCTCTTTCTCTATCATTCTCTCTCTCTCTCTCTCGCTCTCTCTCTCTCTCTATCATTCTCTCTCTCTATCATTTTCTCTCTCAATCATTCTCTCTCTCTATCATTCTCTTTCTGCATCATTCTCTTTCTCTATCATTCTCTCTCTCTCTATCATTCTCTCTCTATCATTCTCTCTCTCTATCATTTTCTCTCTGTATCATTTTCTCTCTATCATTCCCTCTCTCTATCATTCTCTCTCTCTATCATTTTCTCTCTATCATTCTCCCTCTCTATCATTCTCTCGCTATCATTCTCTCTATCATTCTCTCTCTCGCTATCATTCTCTCTATCATTCTCTCTCTCTCTATCATTCTCTTTCTCTATCATTCTCTCTCTCTATCATTCTCTCTCTCTATCATTCTCTCTCTCTATCATTCTCTCTTTCTATCATTCTCTCTCTATCATTCTCTCTCTCTATCATTCTCTGTCTATCATTCTCTCTCTATCATTCTCTCTCTCTATCATTTTCTCTCTATCGTTCTCTCTCTATCATTCCCTCTCTCCATCATTTTCCCTCTATCATTCTCTCTTACTATCATTCTCTCTCCCTATCATTCTCTCGCTATCATTCTCTCCATCATTCTCTCTCTCTCTATCATTCTCTTTCTCTATCATTCTCTCTCTCTATCATTCTCTCTCTCTATCGTTCCCTCTCTCTATCATTTTCTCTCTATCATTCTCTCTCTCTATCATTTTCTCTCTATCATTCTCTCTCTCTATCATTTTCTCTCTATCATTCTCTCTCTCTATCATTCTCTCTTACTATCATTGTCTCTCTCTATCATTCTCTCTCTCTCTATCATTCTCTTTCTCTATCATTCTCTCTCTCTATCATTCTCGCTCTCTATCATTCTCTCCCTCTATCATTCTCTCTCTCTAGCATTCTCTCTCCATCATTCTCTCTCTCTATCATTCTCTTTCTGTCATTCTCTCTCTATCATCCTCTCTCTGTATCATTTTCTCTATCTATCATTTTCTCTCTATCGTTCTCTCTCTATCATTCCCTCTCTCTATCATTTTCTCTCTAGCATTCTCTATCTCTATCATTCTCTCTCTCCATCATTCTCTCTCTATCATTCTCTCGCTATCATTCTCTCTATCATTCTCTCTCTCTCTCTACCATTCTCTTTCTCTATCA
Source organism: Dyspetes luteomarginatus (assembly GCA_963669185.1). NCBI lineage: Eukaryota > Metazoa > Arthropoda > Insecta > Hymenoptera > Ichneumonidae > Dyspetes > Dyspetes luteomarginatus. Next base: position 12,672,277 of record OY769905.1, read on the forward strand.
TTCTCTCTCTCCATCATTCTCTCTCTATCATTCTCTCTCTCCATTATTCTCTCTCTCCATCATTCTCTCTCTATATCATTCTCTTTCTCTATCATTCTCTCTCTCTCTATCATTCTCTCTCTCTCTATTATTTTCTCTCTATCACTCTCTCTTTCTATCATTCTCTCTCTATCATTCGCTCTCTATCATTCTCTCCCTCTCTATCATTCTCTCTCTCTATCATTCTCTCTCTCCATCATTCTCTCTCTCTATCATTCTCTCTCACTATCATTCTCTCTCTATCATTCTCTCTCACTATCATTCTCTCTGTCCATCATTCTATCTCTCTATAATTCTCTCTCTATCATTCTCTCTGTCCATCGTTCTCTCTCTCTATCATTCTCCGTCTATCATTATCTCTCTCTATCATTCCCTCTCTCTATCATTTTCTCTCTATCATTCTCTCTTTCTATCATTCTCTCTCTATCATTCGCTCTCTATCATTCTCTCTCTCTATCATTCTCTCTCTCTATCATTCTCTCTCTCTATCATTCTCTCTCTCTATCATTCTCTCTCTATCATTCTCTGTCTCTATCATGCTCTGTCTATCATTCTCTCTCTCTATCATTTTCTCTCTCTATCATATTCTCTCTATCATTCTCTCTCTCTATCATTCTCTCTCTCTATCATTCTCTCTCTATCATTCTCTCTCTCTATCATTCTCTCTTTCTATCATTCTCTCTCTATCATTCTCTGTCTATCATTCTCTCTCTATCATTCTCTCTCTCTATCATTTTCTCTCTCTATCATTTTCTCTTTATCATTCCCTCTCTCTATCATTCTCTCTCTCTATCATTTTCTCTCTATCATTCTCTCTCTCTATCATTCTCTCTATCATTCTCTCTCTCGCTATCATTCTCTCTATCATTCTCTCTCTCTCCATCATTCTCTTTCTCTATCATTCTCTCTCTCTATCATTCTCTCTCTCTATCATTCTCTCTCTCTATCATTCTCTCTTTCTATCATTCTCTCTTTCTATCATTCTCTCTCTATCATTCTCTCTTTCTATCATTCTCTCTCTCTAGTATTCTCTCTCTATCATTCTCTCTCTATCATTCTCTCTCTCTACCATTCTCTGTCTATCATTCTCTCTCTATCATTCTCTCTCTCTATCATTTTCTCTCTCTATTGTTCTCTCTCTATCATTCCCTCCCTCTATCATTTTCTCTCTATCATTCTCTCTCTCTATCATTTTCTCTCTATCATTCTCTCTCTCTATCATGTTCTCTCTATCATTCTCCCTCTCTATCATTCTCTCTTACTATCATTCTCTCTCTCTATTATTCTCTCGCTATCATTCTCTCTATCATTCTCTCTCTCTCTATCATTCTCTTTCTCTATCATTCTCTCTCTCTATCATTCTCTCTCTCTATCTTTCTCTCTCTCTATCATTCTCTCTCTATCATTCTCTCTCTCTATCATTTTCTCTCTCTATCATTCTCTTTCTCCATCATTCTCTCTCTCCATCATTCTCTTTCTCTATCATTCTCTCTCTCTCTCTCTCTCTCTCTATCATTCTCTCTATCTATCATTTTCTCTTTCTCTATCATTCTCTCTTTCTCTATCATACTCTCTCTCTATCATTCTCTATCTATCATTCTCTCTCTATTATTCTCTCTCTCTATCATTTTCTCTCTCTATCATTTTCTCTCTATCGTTCTCTCTCTATCATTCCCTTTCTCTATCATTTTCTCTTTATCATTCTCTCTCTCTATCATTCTCTCTCTCTATCATTCTCTCGCTATCATTCTCTCTCTCTCTATCATTCTCTCTCTCTATCATTCTCTCTCTCCATCATTCTCTCTCTCTATCATTCTCTCTCACTATCATTCTCTCTCTATCATTCTCTCTCTCTATCATTCTCTCTGTCCATCATTCTATCTCTCTATAATTCTCTTTCTATCATTCTCTCTGTCCATCGTTCTCTCTCTCTATCATTCTCCATCTATCATTATCTCTCTCCATCATTCCCTCTCTCTATCATTTTCTCTCTATCATTCTCTCTTTCTATCATTCTCTCTCTATCATTCGCTCTCTATCATTCTCTCTCTCTATCATTCTCTCTCTCTATCATTCTCTCTCTATCATTCTCTCTCTCTATCATTCTCTCTTTCTATCATTCTCTCTCTATCATTCTCTGTCTATCATTCTCTCTCTATCATTCTCTCTCTCTATCATTTTCTCTCTCTATCATTTTCTCTCTATCATTCCCTCTCTCTATCATTCTCTCTCTCTCTATCATTTTCTCTCTATCATTCTCTCTCTGTATTATTCTCTCGCTATCATTCTCTCTATCATTCTCTCTCTCGCTATCATTCTCTCTATCATTCTCTCTCTCTCTATCATTCTCTTTCTCTATCATTCTCTCTCTCTATCATTCTCTCTCTCTATCATTCTCTCTCTCTATCATTCTCTCTTTCTATCATTCTCTCTTTCTATCATTCTCTCTCTATCATTCTCTCTTTCTATCATTCTCTCTCTCTAGTATTCTCTCTCTATCATTCTCTCTCTCTTCCATTCTCTGTCTATCATTCTCTCTCTATCATTCTCTCTCTCTATCATTTTCTCTCTCTATTGTTCTCTCTCTATCATTCCCTCTCTCTATCATTTTCTCTCCATCATTCCCTCTCTCTATCATTTTCTCTCTATCATTCTCTCTTTCTATCATTCTCTCTCTATCATTCGCTCTCTATCATTCTCTCTCTCTATCATTCTCTCTCTCTATCATTCTCTCTCTATCATTCTCTCTCTCTATCATTCTCTCTCTCTATCATTCTCTCTCTCTATCATTCTCTCTCTATCATTCTCTCTCTCTCTATCATTCTCTCTCTCTATCATTCCCTCTCTCTATCATTCTCTCTCTCTATCATTTTCTCTCTATCATTCTCTCTCTGTATTATTCTCTCGCTATCATTCTCTCTATCATTCTCTCTCTCGCTATCATTCTCTCTATCATTCTCTCTCTCTCTATCATTCTCTTTCTCTATCATTCTCTCTCTCTATCATTCTCTCTCTCTATCATTCTCTCTCTCTATCATTCTCTCTCTCTATCATTCTCTCTCTATGATTGTCTCTCTCTATCATTCTCTGTCTATTATTCTCTCTCTATCATTCTCTCTCTCTATCATCTTCTCTCTATCATTCTCTCTCTATCATTCTCTCTCTCTATCATTTTCTCTCTATCATTCTCTCGCTCTATCATTGTCTCTCTCTATCATTCTCTCTCTCTATCATTCTCTCTCTATCATTCTCTCTCTCTATCATTTTCTCTCTCCATCATTCTCTCTCTCTCTCTCTCGCTCTCTCTCTCTCTCTATCAGTCTCTCTCTCTATCATTTTCTCTCTCAATCATTCTCTCTCTCTATCATTCTCTTTCTGCATCATTCTCTTTCTTCATCATTCTCTCTCTCTCTATCATTTTCTCTCTATCATTCTCTCTTTCTATCATTCTCCCTCTATCATTCGCTCTCTATCATTCTCTCTCTCTATCATTCTCTCTCTCTATCATTCTCTCTTTCTATCATTCTCTCTTTCTATCATTCTCTCTCTCTAGTATTCTCTCTCTATCATTCTCTCTCTCTACCATTCTCTGTCTATCATTCTCTCTCTCTATCATTTTCTCTCTCTATCGTTCTCTCTCTATCATTCCCTCTCTCTATCATTTTCTCTCTATCATTCTCTCTCTCTATCATTCTCTCTCTCTATCATTTTCTCTCTATCATTCTCTCTCACTATCATTCTCTCTGTCCATCATTCTATCTCTCTATAATTCTCTCTCTATCATTCTCTCTGTCCATCGTTCTCTCTCTCTATCATTCTCCGTCTATCATTATCTCTCTCTATCATTCCCTCTCTCTATCATTTTCTCTCTATCATTCTCTCTTTCTATCATTCTCTCTCTATCATTCGCTCTCTATCATTCTCTCTCTCTATCATTCTCTCTCTCTATCATTCTCTCTCTCTATCATTCTCTCTCCATCATTCTCTGTCTCTATCATTCTCTGTCTATCATTCTCTCTCTCTCTATCATTTTCTCTCTCTATCATATTCTCTCTATCATTCTCTCTCTATCATTGTCTCTCTCTATCATTCTCTCTCTCTATCATTCTCTCTCTATCATTCTCTCTCTATCATTCTCTCTCTCTATCATTCTCTCTTTCTATCATTCTCTCTCTATCATTCTCTGTCTATCATTCTCTCTCTATCATTCTCTCTCTCTATAATTTTCTCTCTCTATCATTTTCTCTCTATCATTCCCTCTCTCTATCATTCTCTCTCTCTATCATTTTCTCTCTATCATTTTCTCTCTCTATCATTCTCTCACTATCATTCTCTCTCTCTATCATTCTCTCTCTCTATCATTCTCTTTCTCTATCATTCTCTCTCTCTCTATCATTATCTCTCTCTCTATCATTTTCACTCTATCACTCTCTCTTTCTATCATTCTCTCACTATCATTCTCTCTCTCTATCATCCTCTCTCTCTATCATTCTCTCTCTATCATTCTCTCTCTCTATCATTCTCTCTCTATCATTGTCTCTCTCTATCATTCTCTCTCTCTATCATTCTCTCTCTATCATTCTCTCTCTCTATCATTTTCTCTCTCCATCATTCTCTCTCTCCATCATTCTCTTTCTCTATCATTCTCTCTCTCTCTCTCTCGCTCTCTCTCTCTCTCTATCATTCTCTCTCTCTATCATTTTCTCTCTCAATCATTCTCTCTCTCTATCATTCTCTTTCTGCATCATTCTCTTTCTCTATCATTCTCTCTCTCTCTATCATTCTCTCTCTATCATTCTCTCTCTCTATCATTTTCTCTCTCTATCTTTTTCTCTCTATCATTCCCTCTCTCTATCGTTCTCTCTCTCTATCATTTTCTCTCTATCATTCTCCCTCTCTATCATTCTCTCGCTATCATTCTCTCTATCATTCTCTCTCTCGCTATCATTCTCTCTATCATTCTCTCTCTCTCTATCATTCTCTTTCTCTATCATTCTCTCTCTCTATCATTCTCTCTCTCTATCATTCTCTCTCTCTATCATTCTCTCTTTCTATCATTCTCTCTCTATCATTCTCTCTCTCTCCATCATTCTCTTTCTCTATCATTCTCTCTCTCTATCATTCTCTCTCTCTATCATTCTCTCTTTCTATCATTCTCTCTTTCTATCATTCTCTCTCTATCATTCTCTCTTTCTATCATTCTCTCTCTCTAGTATTCTCTCTCTATCATTCTCTCTCTATCATTCTCTCTCTCTACCATTCTCTGTCTATCATTCTCTCTCTATCATTCTCTCTCTCTATCATTTTCTCTCTCTATTGTTCTCTCTCTATCATTCCCTCCCTCTATCATTTTCTCTCTATCATTCTCTCTCTCTATCATTTTCTCTCTATCATTCTCTCTCTCTATCATTTTCTCTCTATCATTCTCCCTCTCTATCATTCTCTCTTACTATCATTCTCTCTCTCTATTATTCTCTCGCTATCATTCTCTCTATCATTCTCTCTCTCTCTATCATTCTCTTTCTCTATCATTCTCTCTCTCTATCATTCTCTCTCTCTATCTTTCTCTCTCTCTATCATTCTCTCTCTATCATTCTCTCTCTCTATCATTTTCTCTCTCTATCATTCTCTTTCTCCATCATTCTCTCTCTCCATCATTCTCTTTCTCTATCATTCTCTCTCTCTCTCTCTCTCTCTCTATCATTCTCTCTATCTATCATTATCTCTTTCTCTATCATTCTCTCTTTCTCTATCATACTCTCTCTCTATCATTCTCTATCTATCATTCTCTCTCTATCATTCTCTCTCTCTATCATTTTCTCTCTCTATCATTTTCTCTCTATCGTTCTCTCTCTATCATTCCCTTTCTCTATCATTTTCTCTTTATCATTCTCTCTCTCTATCATTCTCTCTCTCTATCATTCTCTCGCTATCATTCTCTCTCTCTCTATCATTCTCTCTCTCTATCATTCTCTCTCTCCATCATTCTCTCTCTCTATCATTCTCTCTCACTATCATTCTCTCTCTATCATTCTCTCTCTCTATCATTCTCTCTGTCCATCATTCTATCTCTGTATAATGCTCTTTCTATCATTCTCTCTGTCCATCGTTCTCTCTCTCTATCATTCTCCATCTATCATTATCTCTCTCCATCATTCCCTCTCTCTATCATTTTCTCTCTATCATTCTCTCTTTCTATCATTCTCTCTCTATCATTCGCTCTCTATCATTCTCTCTCTCTATCATTCTCTCTCTCTATCAATCTCTCTCTATCATTCTCTCTCTCTATCATTCTCTCTTTCTATCATTCTCTCTCTATCATTCTCTGTCTATCATTCTCTCTCTATCATTCTCTCTCTCTATCATTTTCTCTCTCTATCATTTTCTCTATATCATTCCCTCTCTCTATCATTCTCTCTCTCTCTATCATTTTCTCTCTATCATTCTCTCTCTGTATTATTCTCTCGCTATCATTCTCTCTATCATTCTCTCTCTCGCTATCATTCTCTCTATCATTCTCTCTCTCTCTATCATTCTCTTTCTCTATCATTCTCTCTCTCTATCATTCTCTCTCTCTATCATTCTCTCTCTCTATCATTCTCTCTTTCTATCATTCTCTCTTTCCATCATTCTCTCTCTATCATTCTCTCTTTCTATCATTCTCTCTCTCTCTAGTATTCTCTCTCTATCATTCTCTCTCTCTTCCATTCTCTGTCTATCATTCTCTCTCTATCATTCTCTCTCTCTATCATTTTCTCTCTCTATTGTTCTCTCTCTATCATTCCCTCTCTCTATCATTTTCTCTCCATCATTCCCTCTCTCTATCATTTTCTCTCTATCATTCTCTCTTTCTATCATTCTCTCTCTATCATTCGCTCTCTATCATTCTCTCTCTCTATCATTCTCTCTCTCTATCATTCTCTCTCTATCATTCTCTCTCTCTATCATTCTCTCTCTCTATCATTCTCTCTCTCTATCATTCTCTCTCTATCATTCTCTCTCTCTCTATCATTCTCTTTCTCTATCATTCTCTCTCTCTATCATTCTCTCTCTCTATCATTCCCTCTCTCTATCATTCTCTCTCTCTATCATTTTCTCTCTATCATTCTCTCTCTGTATTATTCTCTCGCTATCATTCTCTCTATCATTCTCTCTCTCGCTATCATTCTCTCTATCATTCTCTCTCTCTCTATCATTCTCTCTCTCTATCATCTTCTCTCTATCATTCTCTCTCTATCATTCTTTCTCTCTATCATTTTCTCTCTATCATTCTCTCGCTCTATCATTGTCTCTCTCTATCATTCTCTCTCTCTATCATTTTCTCTCTCCATCATTCTCTCTCTCTCTCTCTCTCGCTCTCTCTCTCTCTCCATCAGTCTCTCTCTCTATCATTTTCTCTCTCAATCATTCTCTCTCTCTATCATTCTCTTTCTGCATCATTCTCTTTCTTCATCATTCTCTCTCTCTCTATCATTTTCTCTCTATCATTCTCTCTTTCTATCATTCTCCCTCTATCATTCGCTCTCTATCATTCTCTCTCTCTATCATTCTCTCTTTCTATCATTCTCTCTTTCTATCATTCTCTCTCTCTAGTATTCTCTCTCTATCATTCTCTCTCTCTACCATTCTCTGTCTATCATTCTCTCTCTCTATCATTTTCTCTCTCTATCGTTCTCTCTCTATCATTCCCTCTCTCTATCATTTTCTCTCTATCATTCTCTCTCTCTATCATTCTCTCTCTCTATCATTTTCTCTCTATCATTCTCTCTCACTATCATTCTCTCTGTCCATCATTCTATCTCTCTATAATTCTCTCTCTATCATTCTCTCTGTCCATCGTTCTCTCTCTCTATCATTCTCCGTCTATCATTATCTCTCTCTATCATTCCCTCTCTCTATCATTTTCTCTCTATCATTCTCTCTTTCTATCATTCTCTCTCTATCATTCGCTCTCTATCATTCTCTCTCTCTATTATTCTCTCTCTCTATCATTCTCTCTCTCTATCATTCTCTCTCTATCATTCTCTGTCTCTATCATTCTCTGTCTATCATTCTCTCTCTCTCTATCATTTTCTCTCTCTATCATATTCTCTCTATCATTCTCTCTCTATCATTGTCTCTCTCTATCATTCTCTCTCTCTATCATTCTCTCTCTATCATTCTCTCTCTATCATTCTCTCTCTCTATCATTCTCTCTTTCTATCATTCTCTCTCTATCATTCTCTGTCTATCATTCTCTCTCTATCATTCTCTCTCTCTATAATTTTCTCTCTCTATCATTTTCTCTCTATCATTCCCTCTCTCTATCATTCTCTCTCTCTATCATTTTCTCTCTATCATTTTCTCTCTCTATCATTCTCTCACTATCATTCTCTCTCTCTATCATTCTCTCTCTCTATCATTCTCTTTCTCTATCATTCTCTCTCTCTCTATCATTATCTCTCTCTCTATCATTTTCACTCTATCACTCTCTCTTTCTATCATTCTCTCACTATCATTCTCTCTCTCTATCATCCTCTCTCTCTATCATTCTCTCTCTATCATTCTCTCTCTCTATCATTCTCTCTCTATCATTGTCTCTCTCTATCATTCTCTCTCTCTATCATTCTCTCTCTATCATTCTCTCTCTCTATCATTTTCTCTCTCCATCATTCTCTCTCTCCATCATTCTCTTTCTCTATCATTCTCTCTCTCTCTCTCTCGCTCTCTCTCTCTCTCTATCATTCTCTCTCTCTATCATTTTCTCCCTCAATCATTCTCTCTCTCTATCATTCTCTTTCTGCATCATTCTCTTTCTCTATCATTCTCTCTCTCTCTATCATTCTCTCTCTATCATTCTCTCTCTCTATCATTTTCTCTCTCTATCATTTTCTCTCTATCATTCCCTCTCTCTATCATTCTCTCTCTCTATCATTTTCTCTCTATCATTCTCCCTCTCTATCATTCTCTCGCTATAATTCTCTCTATCATTCTCTCTCTCGCTATCATTCTCTCTATCATTCTCTCTCTCTCTATCATTCTCTTTCTCTATCATTCTCTCTCTCTATCATTCTCTCTCTCTATCATTCTCTCTCTCTATCATTCTCTCTTTCTATCATTCTCTCTCTATCATTCTCTCTCTCTCCATCATTCTCTTTCTCTATCATTCTCTCTCTCTATCATTCTCTCTCTCTATCATTCTCTCTTTCTATCATTCTCTCTTTCTATCATTCTCTCTCTATCATTCTCTCTTTCTATCATTCTCTCTCTCTAGTATTCTCTCTCTATCATTCTCTCTCTATCATTCTCTCTCTCTACCATTCTCTGTCTATCATTCTCTCTCTATCATTCTCTCTCTCTATCATTTTCTCTCTCTATTGTTCTCTCTCTATCATTCCCTCCCTCTATCATTTTCTCTCTATCATTCTCTCTCTCTATCATTTTCTCTCTATCATTCTCTCTCTCTATCATTTTCTCTCTATCATTCTCCCTCTCTATCATTCTCTCTTACTATCATTCTCTCTCTCTATTATTCTCTCGCTATCATTCTCTCTATCATTCTCTCTCTCTCTATCATTCTCTTTCTCTATCATTCTCTCTCTCTATCATTCTCTCTCTCTATCTTTCTCTCTCTCTATCATTCTCTCTCTATCATTCTCTCTCTCTATCATTTTCTCTCTCTATCATTCTCTTTCTCCATCATTCTCTCTCTCCATCATTCTCTTTCTCTATCATTCTCTCTCTCTCTCTCTCTCTCTCTATCATTCTCTCTATCTATCATTATCTCTTTCTCTATCATTCTCTCTTTCTCTATCATACTCTCTCTCTATCATTCTCTATCTATCATTCTCTCTCTATCATTCTCTCTCTCTATCATTTTCTCTCTCTATCATTTTCTCTCTATCGTTCTCTCTCTATCATTCCCTTTCTCTATCATTTTCTCTTTATCATTCTCTCTCTCTATCATTCTCTCTCTCTATCATTCTCTCGCTATCATTCTCTCTCTCTCTATCATTCTCTCTCTCTATCATTCTCTCTCTCCATCATTCTCTCTCTCTATCATTCTCTCTCACTATCATTCTCTCTCTATCATTCTCTCTCTCTATCATTCTCTCTGTCCATCATTCTATCTCTGTATAATGCTCTTTCTATCATTCTCTCTGTCCATCGTTCTCTCTCTCTATCATTCTCCATCTATCATTATCTCTCTCCATCATTCCCTCTCTCTATCATTTTCTCTCTATCATTCTCTCTTTCTATCATTCTCTCTCTATCATTCGCTCTCTATCATTCTCTCTCTCTATCATTCTCTCTCTCTATCATTCTTTCTCTATCATTCTCTCTCTCTATCATTCTCTCTTTCTATCATTCTCTCTCTATCATTCTCTGTCTATCATTCTCTCTCTATCATTCTCTCTCTCTATCATTTTCTCTCTCTATCATTTTCTCTATATCATTCCCTCTCTCTATCATTCTCTCTCTCTCTATCATTTTCTCTCTATCATTCTCTCTCTGTATTATTCTCTCGCTATCATTCTCTCTCTCTCTATCATTCTCTTTCTCTATCATTCTCTCTCTCTATCATTCTCTCTCTCTATCATTCTCTCTCTCTATCATTCTCTCTTTCTATCATTCTCTCTTTCCATCATTCTCTCTCTATCATTCTCTCTTTCTATCATTCTCTCTCTCTCTAGTATTCTCTCTCTATCATTCTCTCTCTCTTCCATTCTCTGTCTATCATTCTCTCTCTATCATTCTCTCTCTCTATCATTTTCTCTCTCTATTGTTCTCTCTCTATCATTCCCTCTCTCTATCATTTTCTCTCCATCATTCCCTCTCTCTATCATTTTCTCTCTATCATTCTCTCTTTCTATCATTCTCTCTCTATCATTCGCTCTCTATCATTCTCTCTCTCTATCATTCTCTCTCTCTATCATTCTCTCTCTATCATTCTCTCTCTCTATCATTCTCTCTCTCTATCATTCTCTCTCTCTATCATTCTCTCTCTATCATTCTCTCTCTCTCTATCATTCTCTTTCTCTATCATTCTCTCTCTCTATCATTCTCTCTCTCTATCATTCCCTCTCTCTATCATTCTCTCTCTCTATCATTTTCTCTCTATCATTCTCTCTCTGTATTATTCTCTCGCTATCATTCTCTCTATCATTCTCTCTCTCGCTATCATTCTCTCTATCATTCTCTCTCTCTCTATCATTCTCTTTCTCTATCATTCTCTCTCTCTATCATTCTCTCTCTCTATCATTCTCTCTCTCTATCATTCTCTCTCTATGATTGTCTCTCTCTATCATTCTCTGTCTATTATTCTCTCTCTATCATTCTCTCTCTCTATCATCTTCTCTCTATCATTCTCTCTCTATCATTCTTTCTCTCTATCATTTTCTCTCTATCATTCTCTCGCTCTATCATTGTCTCTCTCTATCATTCTCTCTCTCTATCATTTTCTCTCTATCATTCTCTCTCTCTATCATTTTCTCTCTCCATCATTCTCTCTCTCTCTCTCTCTCTCGCTCTCTCTCTCTCTCTATCATTTTCTCTCTCAATCATTCACTCTCTCTATCATTCTCTTTCTGCATCATTCTCTTTCTCTATCATTCTCTCTCTCTCTATCATTTTCTCTCTATCATTCTCTCTTTCTATCATTCTCCCTCTATCATTCGCTCTCTATCATTCTCTCTCTCTATCATTCTCTCTCTCTATCATTCTCTCTCTCTACCATTCTCTGTCTATCATTCTCTCTCTCTATCATTTTCTCTCTCTATCGTTCTCTCTCTATCATTCCCTCTCTCTAACATTTTCTCTCTATCATTCTCTCTCTCTATCATTTTCTCTCTATCATTCTCTCTCTCTATCATTTTCTCTCTATCATTCTCTCTCACTATCATTCTCTCTGTCCATCATTCTATCTCTCTATAATTCTCTCTCTATCATTCTCTCTGTCCATCGTTCTCTCTCTCTATCATTCTCCGTCTATCATTATCTCTCTCTATCATTCCCTCTCTCTATCATTTTCTCTCTATCATTCTCTCTTTCTATCATTCTCTCTCTATCATTCGCTCTCTATCATTCTCTCTCTCGATCATTCTCTCTCTCTATCATTCTCTCTCTATCATTCTCTGTCTCTATCATTCTCTGTCTATCATTCTCTCTCTCTCTATCATTTTCTCTCTCTATCATATTCTCTCTATCATTCTCTCTCTATCATTGTCTCTCTCTATCATTCTCTCTCTCTATCATTCTCTCTCTATCATTCTCTCTCTATCATTCTCTCTCTCTATCATTCTCTCTTTCTATCATTCTCTCGCTATCATTCTCTGTCTATCATTCTCTCTCTATCATTCTCTCTCTCTATAATTTTCTCTCTCTATCATTTTCTCTCTATCATTCCCTCTCTCTATCATTCTCTCTCTCTATCATTTTCTCTCTATCATTTTCTCTCTCTATCATTCTCTCACTATCATTCTCTCTCTCTAACATTCTCTCTCTCTATCATTCTCTTTCTCTATCATTCTCTCTCTCTCTATCATTATCTCTCTCTCTATCATTTTCACTCTATCACTCTCTCTTTCTATCATTCTCTCTCTATCATTCGCTCTCTATCATTCTCTCTCTCTATCATTCTCTCTCTCTATCATTCTCTCTCTATCATTCTCTCTCTCTCTATCAATCTCTTTCTCTATCATTCTCTCTCTCTATCATTCTCTCTCTCTATCATTCCCTCTCTCTATCATTCTCTCTCTCTCTATCATTTTCTCTCTATCATTCTCTCTCTGTATTATTCTCTCGCTATCATTCTCTCTATCATTCTCTCTCTCGCTATCATTCTCTCTATCATTCTCTCTCTCTCTATCATTCTCTTTCTCTATCATTCTCTCTCTCTATCATTCTCTCTCTCTATCATTCTCTCTCTCTATCATTCTCTCTTTCTATCATTCTCTCTTTCTATCATTCTCTCTCTATCATTCTCTCTTTCTATCATTCTCTCTCTCTAGTATTCTCTCTCTATCATTCTCTCTCTCTTCCATTCTCTGTCTATCATTCTCTCTCTATCATTCTCTCTCTCTATCATTTTCTCTCTCTATTGTTCTCTCTCTATCATTCCCTCTCTCTATCATTTTCTCTCCATCATTCCCTCTCTCTATCATTTTCTCTCTATCATTCTCTCTTTCTATCATTCTCTCTCTATCATTCGCTCTCTATCATTCCCTCTCTCTATCATTCTCTCTCTCTATCATTTTCTCTCTATCATTTTCTCTCTCTATCATTCTCTCACTATCATTCTCTCTCTCTATCATTCTCTTTCTCTATCATTCTCTCTCTCTCTATCATTATCTCTCTCTCTATCATTTTCACTCTATCACTCTCTCTTTCTATCATTCTCTCACTATCATTCTCTCTCTCTATCATCCTCTCTCTCTATCATTCTCTCTCTATCATTCTCTCTCTCTATCATTCTCTCTCTATCATTGTCTCTCTCTATCATTCTCTCTCTCTATCATTCTCTCTCTATCATTCTCTCTCTCTATCATTTTCTCTCTCCATCATTCTCTCTCTCCATCATTCTCTTTCTCTATCATTCTCTCTCTCTCTCTCTCGCTCTCTCTCTCTCTCTATCATTCTCTCTCTCTATCATTTTCTCCCTCAATCATTCTCTCTCTCTATCATTCTCTTTCTGCATCATTCTCTTTCTCTATCATTCTCTCTCTCTCTATCATTCTCTCTCTATCATTCTCTCTCTCTATCATTTTCTCTCTCTATCATTTTCTCTCTATCATTCCCTCTCTCTATCATTCTCTCTCTCTATCATTTTCTCTCTATCATTCTCCCTCTCTATCATTCTCTCGCTATCATTCTCTCTCTCGCTATCATTCTCTCTATCATTCTCTCTCTCTCTATCATTCTCTTTCTCTATCATTCTCTCTCTCTATCATTCTCTCTCTCTATCATTCTCTCTCTCTATCATTCTCTCTTTCTATCATTCTCTCTCTATCATTCTCTCTCTCTCCATCATTCTCTTTCTCTATCATTCTCTCTCTCTATCATTCTCTCTCTCTATCATTCTCTCTTTCTATCATTCTCTCTTTCTATCATTCTCTCTCTATCATTCTCTCTTTCTATCATTCTCTCTCTCTAGTATTCTCTCTCTATCATTCTCTCTCTATCATTCTCTCTCTCTACCATTCTCTGTCTATCATTCTCTCTCTATCATTCTCTCTCTCTATCATTTTCTCTCTCTATTGTTCTCTCTCTATCATTCCCTCCCTCTATCATTTTCTCTCTATCATTCTCTCTCTCTATCATTTTCTCTCTATCATTCTCTCTCTCTATCATTTTCTCTCTATCATTCTCCCTCTCTATCATTCTCTCTTACTATCATTCTCTCTCTCTATTATTCTCTCGCTATCATTCTCTCTATCATTCTCTCTCTCTCTATCATTCTCTTTCTCTATCATTCTCTCTCTCTATCATTCTCTCTCTCTATCTTTCTCTCTCTCTATCATTCTCTCTCTATCATTCTCTCTCTCTATCATTTTCTCTCTCTATCATTTTCTCTCTATCGTTCTCTCTCTATCATTCCCTTTCTCTATCATTTTCTCTTTATCATTCTCTCTCTCTATCATTCTCTCTCTCTATCATTCTCTCGCTATCATTCTCTCTCTCTCTATCATTCTCTCTCTCTATCATTCTCTCTCTCCATCATTCTCTCTCTCTATCATTCTCTCTCACTATCATTCTCTCTCTATCATTCTCTCTCTCTATCATTCTCTCTGTCCATCATTCTATCTCTGTATAATGCTCTTTCTATCATTCTCTCTGTCCATCGTTCTCTCTCTCTATCATTCTCCATCTATCATTATCTCTCTCCATCATTCCCTCTCTCTATCATTTTCTCTCTATCATTCTCTCTTTCTATCATTCTCTCTCTATCATTCGCTCTCTATCATTCTCTCTCTCTATCATTCTCTCTCTCTATCATTCTCTCTCTATCATTCTCTCTCTCTATCATTCTCTCTTTCTATCATTCTCTCTCTATCATTCTCTGTCTATCATTCTCTCTCTCTATCATTCTCTCTCTCTATCATTCTCTCTCTCTATCATTCTCTCTTTCTATCATTCTCTCTCTATCATTCTCTCTCTCTCCATCATTCTCTTTCTCTATCATTCTCTCTCTCTATCATTCTCTCTCTCTATCATTCTCTCTTTCTATCATTCTCTCTTTCTATCATTCTCTCTCTATCATTCTCTCTTTCTATCATTCTCTCTCTCTAGTATTCTCTCTCTATCATTCTCTCTCTATCATTCTCTCTCTCTACCATTCTCTGTCTATCATTCTCTCTCTATCATTCTCTCTCTCTATCATTTTCTCTCTCTATTGTTCTCTCTCTATCATTCCCTCCCTCTATCATTTTCTCTCTATCATTCTCTCTCTCTATCATTTTCTCTCTATCATTCTCTCTCTCTATCATTTTCTCTCTATCATTCTCCCTCTCTATCATTCTCTCTTACTATCATTCTCTCTCTCTATTATTCTCTCGCTATCATTCTCTCTATCATTCTCTCTCTCTCTATCATTCTCTTTCTCTATCATTCTCTCTCTCTATCATTCTCTCTCTCTATCTTTCTCTCTCTCTATCATTCTCTCTCTATCATTCTCTCTCTCTATCATTTTCTCTCTCTATCATTTTCTCTCTATCGTTCTCTCTCTATCATTCCCTTTCTCTATCATTTTCTCTTTATCATTCTCTCTCTCTATCATTCTCTCTCTCTATCATTCTCTCGCTATCATTCTCTCTCTCTCTATCATTCTCTCTCTCTATCATTCTCTCTCTCCATCATTCTCTCTCTCTATCATTCTCTCTCACTATCATTCTCTCTCTATCATTCTCTCTCTCTATCATTCTCTCTGTCCATCATTCTATCTCTGTATAATGCTCTTTCTATCATTCTCTCTGTCCATCGTTCTCTCTCTCTATCATTCTCCATCTATCATTATCTCTCTCCATCATTCCCTCTCTCTATCATTTTCTCTCTATCATTCTCTCTTTCTATCATTCTCTCTCTATCATTCGCTCTCTATCATTCTCTCTCTCTATCATTCTCTCTCTCTATCATTCTCTCTCTATCATTCTCTCTCTCTATCATTCTCTCTTTCTATCATTCTCTCTCTATCATTCTCTGTCTATCATTCTCTCTCTATCATTCTCTCTCTCTATCATTTTCTCTCTCTATCATTTTCTCTATATCATTCCCTCTCTCTATCATTCTCTCTCTCTCTATCATTTTCTCTCTATCATTCTCTCTCTGTATTATTCTCTCGCTATCATTCTCTCTATCATTCTCTCTATCATTCTCTCTCTCTCTATCATTCTCTTTCTCTATCATTCTCTCTCTCTATCATTCTCTCTCTCTATCATTCTCTCTCTCTATCATTCTCTCTTTCTATCATTCTCTCTTTCCATCATTCTCTCTCTATCATTCTCTCTTTCTATCATTCTCTCTCTCTCTAGTATTCTCTCTCTATCATTCTCTCTCTCTTCCATTCTCTGTCTATCATTCTCTCTCTATCATTCTCTCTCTCTATCATTTTCTCTCTCTATTGTTCTCTCTCTATCATTCCCTCTCTCTATCATTTTCTCTCCATCATTCCCTCTCTCTATCATTTTCTCTCTATCATTCTCTCTTTCTATCATTCTCTCTCTATCATTCGCTCTCTATCATTCTCTCTCTCTATCATTCTCTCTCTCTATCATTCTCTCTCTATCATTCTCCCTCTCTATCATTCTCTCTCTCTATCATTCTCTCTCTCTATCATTCTCTCTCTATCATTCTCTCTCTCTCTATCATTCTCTTTCTCTATCATTCTCTCTCTCTATCATTCTCTCTCTCTATCATTCCCTCTCTCTATCATTCTCTCTCTCTATCATTTTCTCTCTATCATTCTCTCTCTGTATTATTCTCTCGCTATCATTCTCTCTATCATTCTCTCTCTCGCTATCATTCTCTCTATCATTCTCTCTCTCTCTATCATTCTCTTTCTCTATCATTCTCTCTCTCTATCATTCTCTCTCTCTATCATTCTCTCTCTCTATCATTCTCTCTCTCTATCATTCTCTCTCTCTATCATTCTCTCTCTCTATCATTCTCTCTCTATGATTGTCTCTCTCTATCATTCTCTGTCTATTATTCTCTCTCTATCATTCTCTCTCTCTATCATCTTCTCTCTATCATTCTCTCTCTATCATTCTTTCTCTCTATCATTTTCTCTCTATCATTCTCTCGCTCTATCATTGTCTCTCTCTATCATTCTCTCTCTCTATCATTTTCTCTCTATCATTCTCTCTCTCTATCATTTTCTCTCTCCATCATTCTCTCTCTCTCTCTCTCTCTCCCTCTCTCTCTCTCTCTATCATTTTCTCTCTCAATCATTCTCTCTTTCTATCATTCTCTCTCTCTACCATTCTCTGTCTATCATTCTCTCTCTCTATCATTTTCTCTCTCTATCGTTCTCTCTCTATCATTCCCTCTCTCTAACATTTTCTCTCTATCATTCTCTCTCTCTATCATTTTCTCTCTATCATTCTCTCTCTCTATCATTTTCTCTCTATCATTCTCTCTCACTATCATTCTCTCTGTCCATCATTCTATCTCTCTATAATTCTCTCTCTATCATTCTCTCTGTCCATCGTTCTCTCTCTCTATCATTCTCCGTCTATCATTATCTCTCTCTATCATTCCCTCTCTCTATCATTTTCTCTCTATCATTCTCTCTTTCTATCATTCTCTCTCTATCATTCGCTCTCTATCATTCTCTCTCTCGATCATTCTCTCTCTCTATCATTCTCTCTCTATCATTCTCTGTCTCTATCATTCTCTGTCTATCATTCTCTCTCTCTCTATCATTTTCTCTCTCTATCATATTCTCTCTCTATCATATTCTCTCTATCATTCTCTCTCTATCATTGTCTCTCTCTATCATTCTCTCTCTCTATCATTCTCTCTCTATCATTCTCTCTCTATCATTCTCTCTCTCTATCATTCTCTCTTTCTATCATTCTCTCGCTATCATTCTCTGTCTATCATTCTCTCTCTATCATTCTCTCTCTCTATAATTTTCTCTCTCTATCATTTTCTCTCTATCATTCCCTCTCTCTATCATTCTCTCTCTCTATCATTTTCTCTCTATCATTTTCTCTCTCTATCATTCTCTCACTATCATTCTCTCTCTCTATCATTCTCTCTCTCTATCATTCTCTTTCTCTATCATTCTCTCTCTCTCTATCATTATCTCTCTCTCTATCATTTTCACTCTATCACTCTCTCTTTCTATCATTCTCTCTCTATCATTCGCTCTCTATCATTCTCTCTCTCTATCATTCTCTCTCTCTATCATTCTCTCTCTATCATTCTCTCTCTCTCTATCAATCTCTTTCTCTATCATTCTCTCTCTCTATCATTCTCTCTCTCTATCATTCCCTCTCTCTATCATTCTCTCTCTCTCTATCATTTTCTCTCTATCATTCTCTCTCTGTATTATTCTCTCGCTATCATTCTCTCTATCATTCTCTCTCTCGCTATCATTCTCTCTATCATTCTCTCTCTCTCTATCATTCTCTTTCTCTATCATTCTCTCTCTCTATCATTCTCTCTCTCTATCATTCTCTCTCTCTATCATTCTCTCTTTCTATCATTCTCTCTTTCTATCATTCTCTCTCTATCATTCTCTCTTTCTATCATTCTCTCTCTCTAGTATTCTCTCTCTATCATTCTCTCTCTCTTCCATTCTCTGTCTATCATTCTCTCTCTATCATTCTCTCTCTCTATCATTTTCTCTCTCTATTGTTCTCTCTCTATCATTCCCTCTCTCTATCATTTTCTCTCCATCATTCCCTCTCTCTATCATTTTCTCTCTATCATTCTCTCTTTCTATCATTCTCTCTCTATCATTCGCTCTCTATCATTCTCTCTCTCTATCATTCTCTCTCTCTATCATTCTCTCTCTATCATTCTCTCTCTCTATCATTCTCTCTCTCTATCATTCTCTCTCTCTATCATTCTCTCTCTATCATTCTCTCTCTCTCTATCATTCTCTTTCTCTATCATTCTCTCTCTCTATCATTCTCTCTCTCTATCATTCCCTCTCTCTATCATTCTCTCTCTCTATCATTTTCTCTCTATCATTCTCTCTCTGTATTATTCTCTCGCTATCATTCTCTCTATCATTCTCTCTCTCGCTATCATTCTCTCTATCATTCTCTCTCTCTCTATCATTCTCTTTCTCTATCATTCTCTCTCTCTATCATTCTCTCTCTCTATCATTCTCTCTCTCTATCATTCTCTCTCTCTATCATTGTCTCTCTATCATTCTCTCTCTCTATCATTTTCTCTCTATCATTCTCTCGCTCTATCATTGTCTCTCTCTATCATTCTCTCTCTCTATCATTCTCTCTCTATCATTCTCTCTCTATCATTCTCTCTCTCTATCATTTTCTCTCTCCATCATTCTCTCTCTCTCTCTCTCTCTCTCGCTCTCTCTCTCTCTCTATCAGTCTCTCTCTCTATCATTTTCTCTCTCAATCATTCTCTCTCTCTATCATTCTCTTTCTGCATCATTCTCTTTCTTCATCATTCGCTCTCTCTCTATCATTTTCTCTCTATCATTCTCTCTTTCTATCATTCTCCCTCTATCATTCGCTCTCTATCATTCTCTCTCTCTATCATTCTCTCTCTCTATCATTCTCTATTTCTATCATTCTCTCTTTCTATCATTCTCTCTCTCTAGTATTCTCTCTCTATCATTCTCTCTCTCTACCATTCTCTGTCTATCATTCTCTCTCTCTATCATTTTCTCTCTCTATCGTTCTCTCTCTATCATTCCCTCTCTCTATCATTTTCTCTCTATCATTCTCTCTCTCTATCATTTTCTCTCTATCATTCTCTCTCTCTATCATTTTCTCTCTATCATTCTCTCTCACTATCATTCTCTCTGTCCATCATTCTATCTCTCTATAATTCTCTCTCTATCATTCTCTCTGTCCATCGTTCTCTCTCTCTATCATTCTCCGTCTATCATTATCTCTCTCTATCATTCCCTCTCTCTATCATTTTCTCTCTATCATTCTCTCTTTCTATCATTCTCTCTCTATCATTCGCTCTCTATCATTCTCTCTCTCTATCATTCTCTCTCTCTATCATTCTCTCTCTCTATCATTCTCTCTCTATCATTCTCTCTCTCTATCATTGTCTCTCTCTATCATTCTCTCTCTCTATCATTCTCTCTCTATCATTCTCTCTCTATCATTCTCTCTCTCTATCATTCTCTCTTTCTATCATTCTCTCTCTATCATTCTCTGTCTATCATTCTCTCTCTATCATTCTCTCTCTCTATAATTTTCTCTCTCTATCATTTTCTCTCTATCATTCCCTCTCTCTATCATTCTCTCTCTCTATCATTTTCTCTCTATCATTTTCTCTCTCTATCATTCTCTCACTATCATTCTCTCTCTCTATCATTCTCTCTCTCTATCATTCTCTTTCTCTATCATTCTCTCTCTCTCTATCATTATCTCTCTCTCTATCATTTTCACTCTATCACTCTCTCTTTCTATCATTCTCTCACTATCATTCTCTCTCTCTATCATCCTCTCTCTCTATCATTCTCTCTCTATCATTCTCTCTCTCTATCATTCTCTCTCTATCATTGTCTCTCTCTATCATTCTCTCTCTCTATCATTCTCTCTCTATCATTCTCTCTCTCTATCATTTTCTCTCTCCATCATTCTCTCTCTCCATCATTCTCTTTCTCTATCATTCTCTCTCTCTCTCTCTCGCTCTCTCTCTCTCTCTATCATTCTCTCTCTCTATCATTTTCTCTCTCAATCATTCTCTCTCTCTATCATTCTCTTTCTGCATCATTCTCTTTCTCTATCATTCTCTCTCTCTCTATCATTCTCTCTCTATCATTCTCTCTCTCTATCATTTTCTCTCTCTATCATTTTCTCTCTATCATTCCCTCTCTCTATCATTCTCTCTCTCTATCATTTTCTCTCTATCATTCTCCCTCTCTATCATTCTCTCGCTATCATTCTCTCTATCATTCTCTCTCTCGCTATCATTCTCTCTATCATTCTCTCTCTCTCTATCATTCTCTTTCTCTATCATTCTCTCTCTCTATCATTCTCTCTCTCTATCATTCTCTCTTTCTATCATTCTCTCTCTATCATTCTCTCTCTCTCCATCATTCTCTTTCTCTATCATTCTCTCTCTCTATCATTCTCTCTCTCTATCATTCTCTCTTTCTATCATTCTCTCTTTCTATCGTTCTCTCTCTATCATTCCCTTTCTCTATCATTTTCTCTTTATCATTCTCTCTCTCTATCATTCTCTCTCTCTATCATTCTCTCGCTATCATTCTCTCTCTCTCTATCATTCTCTCTCTCTATCATTCTCTCTCTCCATCATTCTCTCTCTCTATCATTCTCTCTCACTATCATTCTCTCTCTATCATTCTCTCTCTCTATCATTCTCTCTGTCCATCATTCTATCTCTGTATAATGCTCTTTCTATCATTCTCTCTGTCCATCGTTCTCTCTCTCTATCATTCTCCATCTATCATTATCTCTCTCCATCATTCCCTCTCTCTATCATTTTCTCTCTATCATTCTCTCTTTCTATCATTCTCTCTCTATCATTCGCTCTCTATCATTCTCTCTCTCTATCATTCTCTCTCTCTATCATTCTCTCTCTATCATTCTCTCTCTCTATCATTCTCTCTTTCTATCATTCTCTCTCTATCATTCTCTGTCTATCATTCTCTCTCTATCATTCTCTCTCTCTATCATTTTCTCTCTCTATCATTTTCTCTCTATCATTCCCTCTCTCTATCATTCTCTCTCTCTCTATCATTTTCTCTCTATCATTCTCTCTCTGTATTATTCTCTCGCTATCATTCTCTCTATCATTCTCTCTCTCGCTATCATTCTCTCTATCATTCTCTCTCTCTCTATCATTCTCTTTCTCTATCATTCTCTCTCTCTATCATTCTCTCTCTCTATCATTCTCTCTCTCTATCATTCTCTCTTTCTATCATTCTCTCTTTCCATCATTCTCTCTCTATCATTCTCTCTTTCTATCATTCTCTCTCTCTCTAGTATTCTCTCTCTATCATTCTCTCTCTCTTCCATTCTCTGTCTATCATTCTCTGTCTATCATTCTCTCTCTATCATTCTCTCTCTCTATCATTTTCTCTCTCTATTGTTCTCTCTCTATCATTCCCTCTCTCTATCATTTTCTCTCCATCATTCCCTCTCTCTATCATTTTCTCTCTATCATTCTCTCTTTCTATCATTCTCTCTCTATCATTCGCTCTCTATCATTCTCTCTCTCTATGATTTTCTCTCTCTATCATTCTCTGTCTATTATTCTCTCTCTATCATTCTCTCTCTCTATCATCTTCTCTCTATCATTCTCTCTCTATCATTTTTTCTCTCTATCATTTTCTCTCTATCATTCTCTCGCTCTATCATTGTCTCTCTCTATCATTCTCTCTCTCTATCATTTTCTCTCTATCATTCTCTCTCTCTATCATTTTCTCTCTCCATCATTCTCTCTCTCTCTCTCTCTCTCGCTCTCTCTCTCTCTCTATCATTTTCTCTCTCAATCATTCTCTCTCTCTATCATTCTCTTTCTGCATCATTCTCTTTCTCTATCATTCTCTCTCTCTCTATCATTTTCTCTCTATCATTCTCTCTTTCTATCATTCTCCCTCTATCATTCGCTCTCTATCATTCTCTCTCTCTATCATTCTCTCTCTCTATCATTCTCTCTTTGTATCATTCTCTCTTTCTATCATTCTCTCTCTCTAGTATTCTCTCTCTATCATTCTCTCTCTCTACCATTCTCTGTCTATCATTCTCTCTCTCTATCATTTTCTCTCTCTATCGTTCTCTCTCTATCATTCCCTCTCTCTAACATTTTCTCTCTATCATTCTCTCTCTCTATCATTTTCTCTCTATCATTCTCTCTCTCTATCATTTTCTCTCTATCATTCTCTCTCACTATCATTCTCTCTGTCCATCATTCTATCTCTCTATAATTCTCTCTCTATCATTCTCTCTGTCCATCGTTCTCTCCCTCTATCATTCTCCGTCTATCATTATCTCTCTCTATCATTCCCTCTCTCTATCATTTTCTCTCTATCATTCTCTCTTTCTATCATTCTCTCTCTATCATTCGCTCTCTATCATTCTCTCTCTCGATCATTCTCTCTCTCTATCATTCTCTCTCTATCATTCTCTGTCTCTATCATTCTCTGTCTATCATTCTCTCTCTCTCTATCATTTTCTCTCTCTATCATATTCTCTCTATCATTCTCTCTCTATCATTGTCTCTCTCTATCATTCTCTCTCTCTATCATTCTCTCTCTATCATTCTCTCTCTATCATTCTCTCTCTCTATCATTCTCTCTTTCTATCATTCTCTCGCTATCATTCTCTGTCTATCATTCTCTCTCTATCATTCTCTCTCTCTATAATTTTCTCTCTCTATCATTTTCTCTCTATCATTCCCTCTCTCTATCATTCTCTCTCTCTATCATTTTCTCTCTATCATTTTCTCTCTCTATCATTCTCTCACTATCATTCTCTCTCTCTATCATTCTCTCTCTCTATCATTCTCTTTCTCTATCATTCTCTCTCTCTCTATCATTATCTCTCTCTCTATCATTTTCACTCTATCACTCTCTCTTTCTATCATTCTCTCTCTATCATTCGCTCTCTATCATTCTCTCTCTCTATCATTCTCTCTCTCTATCATTCTCTCTCTATCATTCTCTCTCTCTCTATCAATCTCTTTCTCTATCATTCTCTCTCTCTATCATTCTCTCTCTCTATCATTCCCTCTCTCTATCATTCTCTCTCTCTCTATCATTTTCTCTCTATCATTCTCTCTCTGTATTATTCTCTCGCTATCATTCTCTCTATCATTCTCTCTCTCGCTATCATTCTCTCTATCATTCTCTCTCTCTCTATCATTCTCTTTCTCTATCATTCTCTCTCTCTATCATTCTCTCTCTCTATCATTCTCTCTCTCTATCATTCTCTCTTTCTATCATTCTCTCTTTCTATCATTCTCTCTCTATCATTCTCTCTTTCTATCATTCTCTCTCTCTAGTATTCTCTCTCTATCATTCTCTCTCTCTTCCATTCTCTGTCTATCATTCTCTCTCTATCATTCTCTCTCTCTATCATTTTCTCTCTCTATTGTTCTCTCTCTATCATTCCCTCTCTCTATCATTTTCTCTCCATCATTCCCTCTCTCTATCATTTTCTCTCTATCATTCTCTCTTTCTATCATTCTCTCTCTATCATTCGCTCTCTATCATTCTCTCTCTCTATCATTCTCTCTCTCTATCATTCTCTCTCTATCATTCTCTCTCTCTATCATTCTCTCTCTCTATCATTCTCTCTCTCTATCATTCTCTCTCTATCATTCTCTCTCTCTCTATCATTCTCTTTCTCTATCATTCTCTCTCTCTATCATTCTCTCTCTCTATCATTCCCTCTCTCTATAATTTTCTCTCTCTATCATTTTCACTCTATCATTCCCTCTCTCTATCATTCTCTCTCTCTATCATTTTCTCTCTAACATTTTCTCTCTCTATCATTCTCTCACTATCATTCTCTCTCTCTATCATTCTCTCTCTCTATCATTCTCTTTCTCTATCATTCTCTCTCTCTCTATCATTATCTCTCTCTCTATCATTTTCACTCTATCACTCTCTCTTTCTATCATTCTCTCACTATCATTCTCTCTCTCTATCATCCTCTCTCTCTATCATTCTCTCTCTATCATTCTCTCTCTCTATCATTCTCTCTCTATCATTGTCTCTCTCTATCATTCTCTCTCTCTATCATTCTCTCTCTATCATTCTCTCTCTCTATCATTTTCTCTCTCCATCATTCTCTCTCTCCATCATTCTCTTTCTCTATCATTCTCTCTCTCTCTCTCTCGCTCTCTCTCTCTCTCTCTATCATTCTCTCTCTCTATCATTTTCTCTCTCAATCATTCTCTCTCTCTATCATTCTCTTTCTGCATCATTCTCTTTCTCTATCATTCTCTCTCTCTCTATCATTCTCTCTCTATCATTCTCTCTCTCTATCATTTTCTCTCTCTATCATTTTCTCTCTATCATTCCCTCTCTCTATCATTCTCTCTCTCTATCATTTTCTCTCTATCATTCTCCCTCTCTATCATTCTCTCGCTATCATTCTCTCTATCATTCTCTCTCTCGCTATCATTCTCTCTATCATTCTCTCTCTCTCTATCATTCTCTTTCTCTATCATTCTCTCTCTCTATCATTCTCTCTCTCTATCATTCTCTCTTTCTATCATTCTCTCTCTATCATTCTCTCTCTCTCCATCATTCTCTTTCTCTATCATTCTCTCTCTCTATCATTCTCTCTCTCTATCATTCTCTCTTTCTATCATTCTCTCTTTCTATCGTTCTCTCTCTATCATTCCCTTTCTCTATCATTTTCTCTTTATCATTCTCTCTCTCTATCATTCTCTCTCTCTATCATTCTCTCGCTATCATTCTCTCTCTCTCTATCATTCTCTCTCTCTATCATTCTCTCTCTCCATCATTCTCTCTCTCTATCATTCTCTCTCACTATCATTCTCTCTCTATCATTCTCTCTCTCTATCATTCTCTCTGTCCATCATTCTATCTCTGTATAATGCTCTTTCTATCATTCTCTCTGTCCATCGTTCTCTCTCTCTATCATTCTCCATCTATCATTATCTCTCTCCATCATTCCCTCTCTCTATCATTTTCTCTCTATCATTCTCTCTTTCTATCATTCTCTCTCTATCATTCGCTCTCTATCATTCTCTCTCTCTATCATTCTCTCTCTCTATCATTCTCTCTCTATCATTCTCTCTCTCTATCATTCTCTCTTTCTATCATTCTCTCTCTATCATTCTCTGTCTATCATTCTCTCTCTATCATTCTCTCTCTCTATCATTTTCTCTCTCTATCATTTTCTCTCTATCATTCCCTCTCTCTATCATTCTCTCTCTCTCTATCATTTTCTCTCTATCATTCTCTCTCTGTATTATTCTCTCGCTATCATTCTCTCTATCATTCTCTCTCTCGCTATCATTCTCTCTATCATTCTCTCTCTCTCTATCATTCTCTTTCTCTATCATTCTCTCTCTCTATCATTCTCTCTCTCTATCATTCTCTCTCTCTATCATTCTCTCTTTCTATCATTCTCTCTTTCCATCATTCTCTCTCTATCATTCTCTCTTTCTATCATTCTCTCTCTCTCTAGTATTCTCTCTCTATCATTCTCTCTCTCTTCCATTCTCTGTCTATCATTCTCTCTCTATCATTCTCTCTCTCTATCATTTTCTCTCTCTATTGTTCTCTCTCTATCATTCCCTCTCTCTATCATTTTCTCTCCATCATTCCCTCTCTCTATCATTTTCTCTCTATCATTCTCTCTTTCTATCATTCTCTCTCTATCATTCGCTCTCTATCATTCTCTCTCTCTATGATTTTCTCTCTCTATCATTCTCTGTCTATTATTCTCTCTCTATCATTCTCTCTCTCTATCATCTTCTCTCTATCATTCTCTCTCTATCATTCTTTCTCTCTATCATTTTCTCTCTATCATTCTCTCGCTCTATCATTGTCTCTCTCTATCATTCTCTCTCTCTATCATTTTCTCTCTATCATTCTCTCTCTCTATCATTTTCTCTCTCCATCATTCTCTCTCTCTCTCTCTCTCTCGCTCTCTCTCTCTCTCTATCATTTTCTCTCTCAATCATTCTCTCTCTCTATCATTCTCTTTCTGCATCATTCTCTTTCTCTATCATTCTCTCTCTCTCTATCATTTTCTCTCTATCATTCTCTCTTTCTATCATTCTCCCTCTATCATTCGCTCTCTATCATTCTCTCTCTCTATCATTCTCTCTCTCTATCATTCTCTCTTTGTATCATTCTCTCTTTCTATCATTCTCTCTCTCTAGTATTCTCTCTCTATCATTCTCTCTCTCTACCATTCTCTGTCTATCATTCTCTCTCTCTATCATTTTCTCTCTCTATCGTTCTCTCTCTATCATTCCCTCTCTCTAACATTTTCTCTCTATCATTCTCTCTCTCTATCATTTTCTCTCTATCATTCTCTCTCTCTATCATTTTCTCTCTATCATTCTCTCTCACTATCATTCTCTCTGTCCATCATTCTATCTCTCTATAATTCTCTCTCTATCATTCTCTCTGTCCATCGTTCTCTCTCTCTATCATTCTCCGTCTATCATTATCTCTCTCTATCATTCCCTCTCTCTATCATTTTCTCTCTATCATTCTCTCTTTCTATCATTCTCTCTCTATCATTCGCTCTCTATCATTCTCTCTCTCGATCATTCTCTCTCTCTATCATTCTCTCTCTATCATTCTCTGTCTCTATCATTCTCTGTCTATCATTCTCTCTCTCTCTATCATTTTCTCTCTCTATCATATTCTCTCTATCATTCTCTCTCTATCATTGTCTCTCTCTATCATTCTCTCTCTCTATCATTCTCTCTCTATCATTCTCTCTCTATCATTCTCTCTCTCTATCATTCTCTCTTTCTATCATTCTCTCGCTATCATTCTCTGTCTATCATTCTCTCTCTATCATTCTCTCTCTCTATAATTTTCTCTCTCTATCATTTTCTCTCTATCATTCCCTCTCTCTATCATTCTCTCTCTCTATCATTTTCTCTCTATCATTTTCTCTCTCTATCATTCTCTCACTATCATTCTCTCTCTCTATCATTCTCTCTCTCTATCATTCTCTTTCTCTATCATTCTCTCTCTCTCTATCATTATCTCTCTCTCTATCATTTTCACTCTATCACTCTCTCTTTCTATCATTCTCTCTCTATCATTCGCTCTCTATCATTCTCTCTCTCTATCATTCTCTCTCTCTATCATTCTCTCTCTATCATTCTCTCTCTCTCTATCAATCTCTTTCTCTATCATTCTCTCTCTCTATCATTCTCTCTCTCTATCATTCCCTCTCTCTATCATTCTCTCTCTCTCTATCATTTTCTCTCTATCATTCTCTCTCTGTATTATTCTCTCGCTATCATTCTCTCTATCATTCTCTCTCTCGCTATCATTCTCTCTATCATTCTCTCTCTCTCTATCATTCTCTTTCTCTATCATTCTCTCTCTCTATCATTCTCTCTCTCTATCATTCTCTCTCTCTATCATTCTCTCTCTCTATCATTGTCTCTCTATCATTCTCTCTCTCTATCATTTTCTCTCTATCATTCTCTCGCTCTATCATTGTCTCTCTCTATCATTCTCTCTCTCTATCATTCTCTCTCTATCATTCTCTCTCTATCATTCTCTCTCTCTATCATTTTCTCTCTCCATCATTCTCTCTCTCTCTCTCTCTCTCTCGCTCTCTCTCTCTCTCTATCAGTCTCTCTCTCTATCATTTTCTCTCTCAATCATTCTCTCTCTCTATCATTCTCTTTCTGCATCATTCTCTTTCTTCATCATTCTCTCTCTCTCTATCATTTTCTCTCTATCATTCTCTCTTTCTATCATTCTCCCTCTATCATTCGCTCTCTATCATTCTCTCTCTCTATCATTCTCTCTCTCTATCATTCTCTATTTCTATCATTCTCTCTTTCTATCATTCTCTCTCTCTAGTATTCTCTCTCTATCATTCTCTCTCTCTACCATTCTCTGTCTATCATTCTCTCTCTCTATCATTTTCTCTCTCTATCGTTCTCTCTCTATCATTCCCTCTCTCTATCATTTTCTCTCTATCATTCTCTCTCTCTATCATTTTCTCTCTATCATTCTCTCTCTCTATCATTTTCTCTCTATCATTCTCTCTCACTATCATTCTCTCTGTCCATCATTCTATCTCTCTATAATTCTCTCTCTATCATTCTCTCTGTCCATCGTTCTCTCTCTCTATCATTCTCCGTCTATCATTATCTCTCTCTATCATTCCCTCTCTCTATCATTTTCTCTCTATCATTCTCTCTTTCTATCATTCTCTCTCTATCATTCGCTCTCTATCATTCTCTCTCTCTATCATTCTCTCTCTCTATCATTCTCTCTCTCTATCATTCTCTCTCTATCATTCTCTCTCTCTATCATTGTCTCTCTCTATCATTCTCTCTCTCTATCATTCTCTCTCTATCATTCTCTCTCTATCATTCTCTCTCTCTATCATTCTCTCTTTCTATCATTCTCTCTCTATCATTCTCTGTCTATCATTCTCTCTCTATCATTCTCTCTCTCTATAATTTTCTCTCTCTATCATTTTCTCTCTATCATTCCCTCTCTCTATCATTCTCTCTCTCTATCATTTTCTCTCTATCATTTTCTCTCTCTATCATTCTCTCACTATCATTCTCTCTCTCTATCATTCTCTCTCTCTATCATTCTCTTCCTCTATCATTCTCTCTCTATCTATCATTATCTCTCTCTCTATCATTTTCACTCTATCACTCTCTCTTTCTATCATTCTCTCACTATCATTCTCTCTCTCTATCATCCTCTCTCTCTATCATTCTCTCTCTATCATTCTCTCTCTCTATCATTCTCTCTCTATCATTGTCTCTCTCTATCATTCTCTCTCTCTATCATTCTCTCTCTATCATTCTCTCTCTCTATCATTTTCTCTCTCCATCATTCTCTCTCTCCATCATTCTCTTTCTCTATCATTCTCTCTCTCTCTCTCTCGCTCTCTCTCTCTCTCTCTATCATTCTCTCTCTCTATCATTTTCTCTCTCAATCATTCTCTCTCTCTATCATTCTCTTTCTGCATCATTCTCTTTCTCTATCATTCTCTCTCTCTCTATCATTCTCTCTCTATCATTCTCTCTCTCTATCATTTTCTCTCTCTATCATTTTCTCTCTATCATTCCCTCTCTCTATCATTCTCTCTCTCTATCATTTTCTCTCTATCATTCTCCCTCTCTATCATTCTCTCGCTATCATTCTCTCTATCATTCTCTCTCTCGCTATCATTCTCTCTATCATTCTCTCTCTCTCTATCATTCTCTTTCTCTATCATTCTCTCTCTCTATCATTCTCTCTCTCTATCATTCTCTCTTTCTATCATTCTCTCTCTATCATTCTCTCTCTCTCCATCATTCTCTTTCTCTATCATTCTCTCTCTCTATCATTCTCTCTCTCTATCATTCTCTCTTTCTATCATTCTCTCTTTCTATCATTCTCTCTCTATCATTCTCTCTTTCTATCATTCTCTCTCTCTAGTATTCTCTCTCTATCATTCTCTCTCTATCATTCTCTCTCTCTACCATTCTCTGTCTATCATTCTCTCTCTATCATCCTCTCTCTCTATCATTTTCTCTCTCTATTGTTCTCTCTCTATCATTCCCTCCCTCTATCATTTTCTCTCTATCATTCTCTCTCTCTATCATTTTCTCTCTATCATTCTCTCTCTCTATCATTTTCTCTCTATCATTCTCCCTCTCTATCATTCTCTCTTACTATCATTCTCTCTCTCTATTATTCTCTCGCTATCATTCTCTCTATCATTCTCTCTCTCTCTATCATTCTCTTTCTCTATCATTCTCTCTCTCTATCATTCTCTCTCTCTATCTTTCTCTCTCTCTATCATTCTCTCTCTATCATTCTCTCTCTCTATCATTTTCTCTCTCTATCATTCTCTCTCTCCATCATTCTCTTTCTCTATCATTCTCTCTCTCTCTCTCTCTCTCTCTATCATTCTCTCTATCTATCATTTTCTCTTTCTCTATCATTCTCTCTTTCTCTATCATACTCTCTCTCTATCATTCTCTATCTATCATTCTCTCTCTATCATTCTCTCTCTCTATCATTTTCTCTCTCTATCATTTTCTCTCTATCGTTCTCTCTCTATCATTCGCTTTCTCTATCATTTTCTCTTTATCATTCTCTCTCTCTATCATTCTCTCTCTCTATCATTCTCTCGCTATCATTCTCTCTCTCTCTATCATTCTCTCTCTCTATCATTCTCTCTCTCCATCATTCTCTCTCTCTATCATTCTCTCTCACTATCATTCTCTCTCTATCATTCTCTCTCTCTATCATTCTCTCTGTCCATCATTCTATCTCTGTATAATGCTCTTTCTATCATTCTCTCTGTCCATCGTTCTCTCTCTCTATCATTCTCCATCTATCATTATCTCTCTCCATCATTCCCTCTCTCTATCATTTTCTCTCTATCATTCTCTCTTTCTATCATTCTCTCTCTATCATTCGCTCTCTATCATTCTCTCTCTCTATCATTCTCTCTCTCTATCATTCTCTCTCTATCATTCTCTCTCTCTATCATTCTCTCTTTCTATCATTCTCTCTCTATCATTCTCTGTCTATTATTCTCTCTCTATCATTCTCTCTCTCTATCATTTTCTCTCTCTATCATTTTCTCTATATCATTCCCTCTCTCTATCATTCTCTCTCTCTCTATCATTTTCTCTCTATCATTCTCTCTCTGTATTATTCTCTCGCTATCATTCTCTCTATCATTCTCTCTATCATTCTCTCTCTCTCTATCATTCTCTTTCTCTATCATTCTCTCTCTCTATCATTCTCTCTCTCTATCATTCTCTCTCTCTATCATTCTCTCTTTCTATCATTCTCTCTTTCCATCATTCTCTCTCTATCATTCTCTCTTTCTATCATTCTCTCTCTCTCTAGTATTCTCTCTCTATCATTCTCTCTCTCTTCCATTCTCTGTCTATCATTCTCTCTCTATCATTCTCTCTCTCTATCATTTTCTCTCCATCATTCCCTCTCTCTATCATTTTCTCTCTATCATTCTCTCTTTCTATCATTCTCTCTCTATCATTCGCTCTCTATCATTCTCTCTCTCTATCATTCTCTCTCTCTATCATTCTCTCTCTATCATTCTCCCTCTCTATCATTCTCTCTCTCTATCATTCTCTCTCTCTATCATTCTCTCTCTATCATTCTCTCTCTCTCTATCATTCTCTTTCTCTATCATTCTCTCTCTCTATCATTCTCTCTCTCTATCATTCCCTCTCTCTATCATTCTCTCTCTCTATCATTTTCTCTCTATCATTCTCTCTCTGTATTATTCTCTCGCTATCATTCTCTCTATCATTCTCTCTCTCGCTATCATTCTCTCTATCATTCTCTCTCTCTCTATCATTCTCTTTCTCTATCATTCTCTCTCTCTATCATTCTCTCTCTCTATCATTCTCTCTCTCTATCATTCTCTCTCTCTATCATTCTCTCTCTCTATCATTCTCTCTCTCTATCATTCTCTCTCTATGATTGTCTCTCTCTATCATTCTCTGTCTATTATTCTCTCTCTATCATTCTCTCTCTCTATCATCTTCTCTCTATCATTCTCTCTCTATCATTCTTTCTCTCTATCATTTTCTCTCTATCATTCTCTCTCTCTATCATTGTCTCTCTATCATTCTCTCTCTCTATCATTTTCTCTCTATCATTCTCTCGCTCTATCATTGTCTCTCTCTATCATTCTCTCTCTCTATCATTCTCTCTCTATCATTCTCTCTCTATCATTCTCTCTCTCTATCATTTTCTCTCTCCATCATTCTCTCTCTCTCTCTCTCTCTCTCGCTCTCTCTCTCTCTCTATCAGTCTCTCTCTCTATCATTTTCTCTCTCAATCATTCTCTCTCTCTATCATTCTCTTTCTGCATCATTCTCTTTCTTCATCATTCTCTCTCTCTCTATCATTTTCTCTCTATCATTCTCTCTTTCTATCATTCTCCCTCTATCATTCGCTCTCTATCATTCTCTCTCTCTATCATTCTCTCTCTCTATCATTCTCTATTTCTATCATTCTCTCTTTCTATCATTCTCTCTCTCTAGTATTCTCTCTCTATCATTCTCTCTCTCTACCATTCTCTGTCTATCATTCTCTCTCTCTATCATTTTCTCTCTCTATCGTTCTCTCTCTATCATTCCCTCTCTCTATCATTTTCTCTCTATCATTCTCTCTCTCTATCATTTTCTCTCTATCATTCTCTCTCTCTATCATTTTCTCTCTATCATTCTCTCTCACTATCATTCTCTCTGTCCATCATTCTATCTCTCTATAATTCTCTCTCTATCATTCTCTCTGTCCATCGTTCTCTCTCTCTATCATTCTCCGTCTATCATTATCTCTCTCTATCATTCCCTCTCTCTATCATTTTCTCTCTATCATTCTCTCTTTCTATCATTCTCTCTCTATCATTCGCTCTCTATCATTCTCTCTCTCTATCATTCTCTCTCTCTATCATTCTCTCTCTCTATCATTCTCTCTCTATCATTCTCTCTCTCTATCATTGTCTCTCTCTATCATTCTCTCTCTCTATCATTCTCTCTCTATCATTCTCTCTCTATCATTCTCTCTCTCTATCATTCTCTCTTTCTATCATTCTCTCTCTATCATTCTCTGTCTATCATTCTCTCTCTATCATTCTCTCTCTCTATAATTTTCTCTCTCTATCATTTTCTCTCTATCATTCCCTCTCTCTATCATTCTCTCTCTCTATCATTTTCTCTCTATCATTTTCTCTCTCTATCATTCTCTCACTATCATTCTCTCTCTCTATCATTCTCTCTCTCTATCATTCTCTTTCTCTATCATTCTCTCTCTATCTATCATTATCTCTCTCTCTATCATTTTCACTCTATCACTCTCTCTTTCTATCATTCTCTCACTATCATTCTCTCTCTCTATCATCCTCTCTCTCTATCATTCTCTCTCTATCATTCTCTCTCTCTATCATTCTCTCTCTATCATTGTCTCTCTCTATCATTCTCTCTCTCTATCATTCTCTCTCTATCATTCTCTCTCTCTATCATTTTCTCTCTCCATCATTCTCTCTCTCCATCATTCTCTTTCTCTATCATTCTCTCTCTCTCTCTCTCGCTCTCTCTCTCTCTCTCTATCATTCTCTCTCTCTATCATTTTCTCTCTCAATCATTCTCTCTCTCTATCATTCTCTTTCTGCATCATTCTCTTTCTCTATCATTCTCTCTCTCTCTATCATTCTCTCTCTATCATTCTCTCTCTCTATCATTTTCTCTCTCTATCATTTTCTCTCTATCATTCCCTCTCTCTATCATTCTCTCTCTCTATCATT
Organism: Dyspetes luteomarginatus; assembly: GCA_963669185.1. NCBI lineage: Eukaryota > Metazoa > Arthropoda > Insecta > Hymenoptera > Ichneumonidae > Dyspetes > Dyspetes luteomarginatus. The sequence goes on from OY769905.1 coordinate 12,706,461, forward strand.
TTCTCTCTATCATTCTCCCTCTCTATCATTCTCTCGCTATCATTCTCTCTATCATTCTCTCTCTCGCTATCATTCTCTCTATCATTCTCTCTCTCTCTATCATTCTCTTTCTCTATCATTCTCTCTCTCTATCATTCTCTCTCTCTATCATTCTCTCTTTCTATCATTCTCTCTCTATCATTCTCTCTCTCTCCATCATTCTCTTTCTCTATCATTCTCTCTCTCTATCATTCTCTCTCTCTATCATTCTCTCTTTCTATCATTCTCTCTTTCTATCATTCTCTCTCTATCATTCTCTCTTTCTATCATTCTCTCTCTCTAGTATTCTCTCTCTATCATTCTCTCTCTATCATTCTCTCTCTCTACCATTCTCTGTCTATCATTCTCTCTCTATCATCCTCTCTCTCTATCATTTTCTCTCTCTATTGTTCTCTCTCTATCATTCCCTCCCTCTATCATTTTCTCTCTATCATTCTCTCTCTCTATCATTTTCTCTCTATCATTCTCTCTCTCTATCATTTTCTCTCTATCATTCTCCCTCTCTATCATTCTCTCTTACTATCATTCTCTCTCTCTATTATTCTCTCGCTATCATTCTCTCTATCATTCTCTCTCTCTCTATCATTCTCTTTCTCTATCATTCTCTCTCTCTATCATTCTCTCTCTCTATCTTTCTCTCTCTCTATCATTCTCTCTCTATCATTCTCTCTCTCTATCATTTTCTCTCTCTATCATTCTCTCTCTCCATCATTCTCTTTCTCTATCATTCTCTCTCTCTCTCTCTCTCTCTATCATTCTCTCTATCTATCATTTTCTCTTTCTCTATCATTCTCTCTTTCTCTATCATACTCTCTCTCTATCATTCTCTATCTATCATTCTCTCTCTATCATTCTCTCTCTCTATCATTTTCTCTCTCTATCATTTTCTCTCTATCGTTCTCTCTCTATCATTCGCTTTCTCTATCATTTTCTCTTTATCATTCTCTCTCTCTATCATTCTCTCTCTCTATCATTCTCTCGCTATCATTCTCTCTCTCTCTATCATTCTCTCTCTCTATCATTCTCTCTCTCCATCATTCTCTCTCTCTATCATTCTCTCTCACTATCATTCTCTCTCTATCATTCTCTCTCTCTATCATTCTCTCTGTCCATCATTCTATCTCTGTATAATGCTCTTTCTATCATTCTCTCTGTCCATCGTTCTCTCTCTCTATCATTCTCCATCTATCATTATCTCTCTCCATCATTCCCTCTCTCTATCATTTTCTCTCTATCATTCTCTCTTTCTATCATTCTCTCTCTATCATTCGCTCTCTATCATTCTCTCTCTCTATCATTCTCTCTCTCTATCATTCTCTCTCTATCATTCTCTCTCTCTATCATTCTCTCTTTCTATCATTCTCTCTCTATCATTCTCTGTCTATTATTCTCTCTCTATCATTCTCTCTCTCTATCATTTTCTCTCTCTATCATTTTCTCTATATCATTCCCTCTCTCTATCATTCTCTCTCTCTCTATCATTTTCTCTCTATCATTCTCTCTCTGTATTATTCTCTCGCTATCATTCTCTCTATCATTCTCTCTATCATTCTCTCTCTCTCTATCATTCTCTTTCTCTATCATTCTCTCTCTCTATCATTCTCTCTCTCTATCATTCTCTCTCTCTATCATTCTCTCTTTCTATCATTCTCTCTTTCCATCATTCTCTCTCTATCATTCTCTCTTTCTATCATTCTCTCTCTCTCTAGTATTCTCTCTCTATCATTCTCTCTCTCTTCCATTCTCTGTCTATCATTCTCTCTCTATCATTCTCTCTCTCTATCATTTTCTCTCCATCATTCCCTCTCTCTATCATTTTCTCTCTATCATTCTCTCTTTCTATCATTCTCTCTCTATCATTCGCTCTCTATCATTCTCTCTCTCTATCATTCTCTCTCTCTATCATTCTCTCTCTATCATTCTCCCTCTCTATCATTCTCTCTCTCTATCATTCTCTCTCTCTATCATTCTCTCTCTATCATTCTCTCTCTCTCTATCATTCTCTTTCTCTATCATTCTCTCTCTCTATCATTCTCTCTCTCTATCATTCCCTCTCTCTATCATTCTCTCTCTCTATCATTTTCTCTCTATCATTCTCTCTCTGTATTATTCTCTCGCTATCATTCTCTCTATCATTCTCTCTCTCGCTATCATTCTCTCTATCATTCTCTCTCTCTCTATCATTCTCTTTCTCTATCATTCTCTCTCTCTATCATTCTCTCTCTCTATCATTCTCTCTCTCTATCATTCTCTCTCTCTATCATTCTCTCTCTCTATCATTCTCTCTCTCTATCATTCTCTCTCTATGATTGTCTCTCTCTATCATTCTCTGTCTATTATTCTCTCTCTATCATTCTCTCTCTCTATCATCTTCTCTCTATCATTCTCTCTCTATCATTCTTTCTCTCTATCATTTTCTCTCTATCATTCTCTCGCTCTATCATTGTCTCTCTCTATCATTCTCTCTCTCTATCATTTTCTCTCTATCATTCTCTCTCTCTATCATTTTCTCTCTCCATCATTCTCTCTCTCTCTCTCTCTCTCGCTCTCTCTCTCTCTCTATCATTTTCTCTCTCAATCATTCTCTCTCTCTATCATTCTCTTTCTGCATCATTCTCTTTCTCTATCATTCTCTCTCTCTCTATCATTTTCTCTCTATCATTCTCTCTTTCTATCATTCTCCCTCTATCATTCGCTCTCTATCATTCTCTCTCTCTATCATTCTCTCTCTCTATCATTCTCTCTTTGTATCATTCTCTCTTTCTATCATTCTCTCTCTCTAGTATTCTCTCTCTATCATTCTCTCTCTCTACCATTCTCTGTCTATCATTCTCTCTCTCTATCATTTTCTCTCTCTATCGTTCTCTCTCTATCATTCCCTCTCTCTAACATTTTCTCTCTATCATTCTCTCTCTCTATCATTTTCTCTCTATCATTCTCTCTCTCTATCATTTTCTCTCTATCATTCTCTCTCACTATCATTCTCTCTGTCCATCATTCTATCTCTCTATAATTCTCTCTCTATCATTCTCTCTGTCCATCGTTCTCTCTCTCTATCATTCTCCGTCTATCATTATCTCTCTCTATCATTCCCTCTCTCTATCATTTTCTCTCTATCATTCTCTCTTTCTATCATTCTCTCTCTATCATTCGCTTTCTATCATTCTCTCTCTCGATCATTCTCTCTCTCTATCATTCTCTCTCTATCATTCTCTGTCTCTATCATTCTCTGTCTATCATTCTCTCTCTCTCTATCATTTTCTCTCTCTATCATATTCTCTCTATCATTCTCTCTCTATCATTGTCTCTCTCTATCATTCTCTCTCTCTATCATTCTCTCTCTATCATTCTCTCTCTATCATTCTCTCTCTCTATCATTCTCTCTTTCTATCATTCTCTCGCTATCATTCTCTGTCTATCATTCTCTCTCTATCATTCTCTCTCTCTATAATTTTCTCTCTCTATCATTTTCTCTCTATCATTCCCTCTCTCTATCATTCTCTCTCTCTATCATTTTCTCTCTATCATTTTCTCTCTCTATCATTCTCTCACTATCATTCTCTCTCTCTATCATTCTCTCTCTCTATCATTCTCTTTCTCTATCATTCTCTCTCTCTCTATCATTATCTCTCTCTCTATCATTTTCACTCTATCACTCTCTCTTTCTATCATTCTCTCTCTATCATTCGCTCTCTATCATTCTCTCTCTCTATCATTCTCTCTCTCTATCATTCTCTCTCTATCATTCTCTCTCTCTCTATCAATCTCTTTCTCTATCATTCTCTCTCTCTATCATTCTCTCTCTCTATCATTCCCTCTCTCTATCATTCTCTCTCTCTCTATCATTTTCTCTCTATCATTCTCTCTCTGTATTATTCTCTCGCTATCATTCTCTCTATCATTCTCTCTCTCGCTATCATTCTCTCTATCATTCTCTCTCTCTCTATCATTCTCTTTCTCTATCATTCTCTCTCTCTATCATTCTCTCTCTCTATCATTCTCTCTCTCTATCATTCTCTCTTTCTATCATTCTCTCTTTCTATCATTCTCTCTCTATCATTCTCTCTTTCTATCATTCTCTCTCTCTAGTATTCTCTCTCTATCATTCTCTCTCTCTTCCATTCTCTGTCTATCATTCTCTCTCTATCATTCTCTCTCTCTATCATTTTCTCTCTCTATTGTTCTCTCTCTATCATTCCCTCTCTCTATCATTTTCTCTCCATCATTCCCTCTCTCTATCATTTTCTCTCTATCATTCTCTCTTTCTATCATTCTCTCTCTATCATTCGCTCTCTATCATTCTCTCTCTGTATCATTCTCTCTCTCTATCATTCTCTCTCTATCATTCTCTCTCTCTATCATTCTCTCTCTCTATCATTCTCTCTCTCTATCATTCTCTCTCTATCATTCTCTCTCTCTCTATCATTCTCTTTCTCTATCATTCTCTCTCTCTATCATTCTCTCTCTCTATCATTCCCTCTCTCTATCATTCTCTCTCTCTATCATTTTCTCTCTATCATTCTCTCTCTGTATTATTCTCTCGCTATCATTCTCTCTATCATTCTCTCTCTCGCTATCATTCTCTCTATCATTCTCTCTCTCTCTATCATTCTCTTTCTCTATCATTCTCTCTCTCTATCATTCTCTCTCTCTATCATTCTCTCTCTCTATCATTCTCTCTCTCTATCATTGTCTCTCTATCATTCTCTCTCTCTATCATTTTCTCTCTATCATTCTCTCGCTCTATCATTGTCTCTCTCTATCATTCTCTCTCTCTATCATTCTCTCTCTATCATTCTCTCTCTATCATTCTCTCTCTCTATCATTTTCTCTCTCCATCATTCTCTCTCTCTCTCTCTCTCTCTCGCTCTCTCTCTCTCTCTATCAGTCTCTCTCTCTATCATTTTCTCTCTCAATCATTCTCTCTCTCTATCATTCTCTTTCTGCATCATTCTCTTTCTTCATCATTCTCTCTCTCTCTATCATTTTCTCTCTATCATTCTCTCTTTCTATCATTCTCCCTCTATCATTCGCTCTCTATCATTCTCTCTCTCTATCATTCTCTCTCTCTATCATTCTCTATTTCTATCATTCTCTCTTTCTATCATTCTCTCTCTCTAGTATTCTCTCTCTATCATTCTCTCTCTCTACCATTCTCTGTCTATCATTCTCTCTCTCTATCATTTTCTCTCTCTATCGTTCTCTCTCTATCATTCCCTCTCTCTATCATTTTCTCTCTATCATTCTCTCTCTCTATCATTTTCTCTCTATCATTCTCTCTCTCTATCATTTTCTCTCTATCATTCTCTCTCACTATCATTCTCTCTGTCCATCATTCTATCTCTCTATAATTCTCTCTCTATCATTCTCTCTGTCCATCGTTCTCTCTCTCTATCATTCTCCGTCTATCATTATCTCTCTCTATCATTCCCTCTCTCTATCATTTTCTCTCTATCATTCTCTCTTTCTATCATTCTCTCTCTATCATTCGCTCTCTATCATTCTCTCTCTCTATCATTCTCTCTCTCTATCATTCTCTCTCTCTATCATTCTCTCTCTATCATTCTCTCTCTCTATCATTGTCTCTCTCTATCATTCTCTCTCTCTATCATTCTCTCTCTATCATTCTCTCTCTATCATTCTCTCTCTCTATCATTCTCTCTTTCTATCATTCTCTCTCTATCATTCTCTGTCTATCATTCTCTCTCTATCATTCTCTCTCTCTATAATTTTCTCTCTCTATCATTTTCTCTCTATCATTCCCTCTCTCTATCATTCTCTCTCTCTATCATTTTCTCTCTATCATTTTCTCTCTCTATCATTCTCTCACTATCATTCTCTCTCTCTATCATTCTCTCTCTCTATCATTCTCTTTCTCTATCATTCTCTCTCTCTCTATCATTATCTCTCTCTCTATCATTTTCACTCTATCACTCTCTCTTTCTATCATTCTCTCACTATCATTCTCTCTCTCTATCATCCTCTCTCTCTATCATTCTCTCTCTATCATTCTCTCTCTCTATCATTCTCTCTCTATCATTGTCTCTCTCTATCATTCTCTCTCTCTATCATTCTCTCTCTATCATTCTCTCTCTCTATCATTTTCTCTCTCCATCATTCTCTCTCTCCATCATTCTCTTTCTCTATCATTCTCTCTCTCTCTCTCTCGCTCTCTCTCTCTCTCTCTATCATTCTCTCTCTCTATCATTTTCTCTCTCAATCATTCTCTCTCTCTATCATTCTCTTTCTGCATCATTCTCTTTCTCTATCATTCTCTCTCTCTCTATCATTCTCTCTCTATCATTCTCTCTCTCTATCATTTTCTCTCTCTATCATTTTCTCTCTATCATTCCCTCTCTCTATCATTCTCTCTCTCTATCATTTTCTCTCTATCATTCTCCCTCTCTATCATTCTCTCGCTATCATTCTCTCTATCATTCTCTCTCTCGCTATCATTCTCTCTATCATTCTCTCTCTCGCTATCATTCTCTCTATCATTCTCTCTCTCTCTATCATTCTCTTTCTCTATCATTCTCTCTCTCTATCATTCTCTCTCTCTATCATTCTCTCTTTCTATCATTCTCTCTCTATCATTCTCTCTCTCTCCATCATTCTCTTTCTCTATCATTCTCTCTCTCTATCATTCTCTCTCTCTATCATTCTCTCTTTCTATCATTCTCTCTTTCTATCATTCTCTCTCTATCATTCTCTCTTTCTATCATTCTCTCTCTCTAGTATTCTCTCTCTATCATTCTCTCTCTATCATTCTCTCTCTCTACCATTCTCTGTCTATCATTCTCTCTCTATCATCCTCTCTCTCTATCATTTTCTCTCTCTATTGTTCTCTCTCTATCATTCCCTCCCTCTATCATTTTCTCTCTATCATTCTCTCTCTCTATCATTTTCTCTCTATCATTCTCTCTCTCTATCATTTTCTCTCTATCATTCTCCCTCTCTATCATTCTCTCTTACTATCATTCTCTCTCTCTATTATTCTCTCGCTATCATTCTCTCTATCATTCTCTCTCTCTCTATCATTCTCTTTCTCTATCATTCTCTCTCTCTATCATTCTCTCTCTCTATCTTTCTCTCTCTCTATCATTCTCTCTCTATCATTCTCTCTCTCTATCATTTTCTCTCTCTATCATTCTCTCTCTCCATCATTCTCTTTCTCTATCATTCTCTCTCTCTCTCTCTCTCTCTCTATCATTCTCTCTATCTATCATTTTCTCTTTCTCTATCATTCTCTCTTTCTCTATCATACTCTCTCTCTATCATTCTCTATCTATCATTCTCTCTCTATCATTCTCTCTCTCTATCATTTTCTCTCTCTATCATTTTCTCTCTATCGTTCTCTCTCTATCATTCCCTTTCTCTATCATTTTCTCTTTATCATTCTCTCTCTCTATCATTCTCTCTCTCTATCATTCTCTCGCTATCATTCTCTCTCTCTCTATCATTCTCTCTCTCTATCATTCTCTCTCTCCATCATTCTCTCTCTCTATCATTCTCTCTCACTATCATTCTCTCTCTATCATTCTCTCTCTCTATCATTCTCTCTGTCCATCATTCTATCTCTGTATAATGCTCTTTCTATCATTCTCTCTGTCCATCGTTCTCTCTCTCTATCATTCTCCATCTATCATTATCTCTCTCCATCATTCCCTCTCTCTATCATTTTCTCTCTATCATTCTCTCTTTCTATCATTCTCTCTCTATCATTCGCTCTCTATCATTCTCTCTCTCTATCATTCTCTCTCTCTATCATTCTCTCTCTATCATTCTCTCTCTCTATCATTCTCTCTTTCTATCATTCTCTCTCTATCATTCTCTGTCTATCATTCTCTCTCTATCATTCTCTCTCTCTATCATTTTCTCTCTCTATCATTTTCTCTATATCATTCCCTCTCTCTATCATTTTCTCTCTATCATTCTCTCTCTGTATTATTCTCTCGCTATCATTCTCTCTATCATTCTCTCTATCATTCTCTCTCTCTCTATCATTCTCTTTCTCTATCATTCTCTCTCTCTATCATTCTCTCTCTCTATCATTCTCTCTCTCTATCATTCTCTCTTTCTATCATTCTCTCTTTCCATCATTCTCTCTCTATCATTCTCTCTTTCTATCATTCTCTCTCTCTCTAGTATTCTCTCTCTATCATTCTCTCTCTCTTCCATTCTCTGTCTATCATTCTCTCTCTATCATTCTCTCTCTCTATCATTTTCTCTCTCTATTGTTCTCTCTCTATCATTCCCTCTCTCTATCATTTTCTCTCCATCATTCCCTCTCTCTATCATTTTCTCTCTATCATTCTCTCTTTCTATCATTCTCTCTCTATCATTCGCTCTCTATCATTCTCTCTCTCTATCATTCTCTCTCTCTATCATTCTCTCTCTATCATTCTCCCTCTCTATCATTCTCTCTCTCTATCATTCTCTCTCTCTATCATTCTCTCTCTATCATTCTCTCTCTCTCTATCATTCTCTTTCTCTATCATTCTCTCTCTCTATCATTCTCTCTCTCTATCATTCCCTCTCTCTATCATTCTCTCTCTCTATCATTTTCTCTCTATCATTCTCTCTCTGTATTATTCTCTCGCTATCATTCTCTCTATCATTCTCTCTCTCGCTATCATTCTCTCTATCATTCTCTCTCTCTCTATCATTCTCTTTCTCTATCATTCTCTCTCTCTATCATTCTCTCTCTCTATCATTCTCTCTCTCTATCATTCTCTCTCTCTATCATTCTCTCTCTCTATCATTCTCTCTCTCTATCATTCTCTCTCTATGATTGTCTCTCTCTATCATTCTCTGTCTATTATTCTCTCTCTATCATTCTCTCTCTCTATCATCTTCTCTCTATCATTCTCTCTCTATCATTCTTTCTCTCTATCATTTTCTCTCTATCATTCTCTCGCTCTATCATTGTCTCTCTCTATCATTCTCTCTCTCTATCATTTTCTCTCTATCATTCTCTCTCTCTATCATTTTCTCTCTCCATCATTCTCTCTCTCTCTCTCTCTCTCGCTCTCTCTCTCTCTCTATCATTTTCTCTCTCAATCATTCTCTCTCTCTATCATTCTCTTTCTGCATCATTCTCTTTCTCTATCATTCTCTCTCTCTCTATCATTTTCTCTCTATCATTCTCTCTTTCTATCATTCTCCCTCTATCATTCGCTCTCTATCATTCTCTCTCTCTATCATTCTCTCTCTCTATCATTCTCTCTTTGTATCATTCTCTCTTTCTATCATTCTCTCTCTCTAGTATTCTCTCTCTATCATTCTCTCTCTCTACCATTCTCTGTCTATCATTCTCTCTCTCTATCATTTTCTCTCTCTATCGTTCTCTCTCTATCATTCCCTCTCTCTAACATTTTCTCTCTATCATTCTCTCTCTCTATCATTTTCTCTCTATCATTCTCTCTCTCTATCATTTTCTCTCTATCATTCTCTCTCACTATCATTCTCTCTGTCCATCATTCTATCTCTCTATAATTCTCTCTCTATCATTCTCTCTGTCCATCGTTCTCTCTCTCTATCATTCTCCGTCTATCATTATCTCTCTCTATCATTCCCTCTCTCTATCATTTTCTCTCTATCATTCTCTCTTTCTATCATTCTCTCTCTATCATTCGCTCTCTATCATTCTCTCTCTCGATCATTCTCTCTCTCTATCATTCTCTCTCTATCATTCTCTGTCTCTATCATTCTCTGTCTATCATTCTCTCTCTCTCTATCATTTTCTCTCTCTATCATATTCTCTCTATCATTCTCTCTCTATCATTGTCTCTCTCTATCATTCTCTCTCTCTATCATTCTCTCTCTATCATTCTCTCTCTATCATTCTCTCTCTCTATCATTCTCTCTTTCTATCATTCTCTCGCTATCATTCTCTGTCTATCATTCTCTCTCTATCATTCTCTCTCTCTATAATTTTCTCTCTCTATCATTTTCTCTCTATCATTCCCTCTCTCTATCATTCTCTCTCTCTATCATTTTCTCTCTATCATTTTCTCTCTCTATCATTCTCTCACTATCATTCTCTCTCTCTATCATTCTCTCTCTCTATCATTCTCTTTCTCTATCATTCTCTCTCTCTCTATCATTATCTCTCTCTCTATCATTTTCACTCTATCACTCTCTCTTTCTATCATTCTCTCTCTATCATTCGCTCTCTATCATTCTCTCTCTCTATCATTCTCTCTCTCTATCATTCTCTCTCTATCATTCTCTCTCTCTCTATCAATCTCTTTCTCTATCATTCTCTCTCTCTATCATTCTCTCTCTCTATCATTCCCTCTCTCTATCATTCTCTCTCTCTCTATCATTCTCTCTCTGTATTATTCTCTCGCTATCATTCTCTCTATCATTCTCTCTCTCGCTATCATTCTCTCTATCATTCTCTCTCTCTCTATCATTCTCTTTCTCTATCATTCTCTCTCTCTATCATTCTCTCTCTCTATCATTCTCTCTCTCTATCATTCTCTCTTTCTATCATTCTCTCTTTCTATCATTCTCTCTCTATCATTCTCTCTTTCTATCATTCTCTCTCTCTAGTATTCTCTCTCTATCATTCTCTCTCTCTTCCATTCTCTGTCTATCATTCTCTCTCTATCATTCTCTCTCTCTATCATTTTCTCTCTCTATTGTTCTCTCTCTATCATTCCCTCTCTCTATCATTTTCTCTCCATCATTCCCTCTCTCTATCATTTTCTCTCTATCATTCTCTCTTTCTATCATTCTCTCTCTATCATTCGCTCTCTATCATTCTCTCTCTCTATCATTCTCTCTCTCTATCATTCTCTCTCTATCATTCTCTCTCTCTATCATTCTCTCTCTCTATCATTCTCTCTCTCTATCATTCTCTCTCTATCATTCTCTCTCTCTCTATCATTCTCTTTCTCTATCATTCTCTCTCTCTATCATTCTCTCTCTCTATCATTCCCTCTCTCTATCATTCTCTCTCTCTATCATTTTCTCTCTATCATTCTCTCTCTGTATTATTCTCTCGCTATCATTCTCTCTATCATTCTCTCTCTCGCTATCATTCTCTCTATCATTCTCTCTCTCTCTATCATTCTCTTTCTCTATCATTCTCTCTCTCTATCATTCTCTCTCTCTATCATTCTCTCTCTCTATCATTCTCTCTCTCTATCATTGTCTCTCTATCATTCTCTCTCTCTATCATTTTCTCTCTATCATTCTCTCGCTCTATCATTGTCTCTCTCTATCATTCTCTCTCTCTATCATTCTCTCTCTATCATTCTCTCTCTATCATTCTCTCTCTCTATCATTTTCTCTCTCCATCATTCTCTCTCTCTCTCTCTCTCTCTCGCTCTCTCTCTCTCTCTATCAGTCTCTCTCTCTATCATTTTCTCTCTCAATCATTCTCTCTCTCTATCATTCTCTCTCTCTATCATTCTCTTTCTGCATCATTCTCTTTCTTCATCATTCTCTCTCTCTCTATCATTTTCTCTCTATCATTCTCTCTTTCTATCATTCTCCCTCTATCATTCGCTCTCTATCATTCTCTCTCTCTATCATTCTCTCTCTCTATCATTCTCTATTTCTATCATTCTCTCTTTCTATCATTCTCTCTCTCTAGTATTCTCTCTCTATCATTCTCTCTCTCTACCATTCTCTGTCTATCATTCTCTCTCTCTATCATTTTCTCTCTCTATCGTTCTCTCTCTATCATTCCCTCTCTCTATCATTTTCTCTCTATCATTCTCTCTCTCTATCATTTTCTCTCTATCATTCTCTCTCTCTATCATTTTCTCTCTATCATTCTCTCTCACTATCATTCTCTCTGTCCATCATTCTATCTCTCTATAATTCTCTCTCTATCATTCTCTCTGTCCATCGTTCTCTCTCTCTATCATTCTCCGTCTATCATTATCTCTCTCTATCATTCCCTCTCTCTATCATTTTCTCTCTATCATTCTCTCTTTCTATCATTCTCTCTCTATCATTCGCTCTCTATCATTCTCTCTCTCTATCATTCTCTCTCTCTATCATTCTCTCTCTCTATCATTCTCTCTCTATCATTCTCTCTCTCTATCATTGTCTCTCTCTATCATTCTCTCTCTCTATCATTCTCTCTCTATCATTCTCTCTCTATCATTCTCTCTCTCTATCATTCTCTCTTTCTATCATTCTCTCTCTATCATTCTCTGTCTATCATTCTCTCTCTATCATTTTCTCTCTCTATCATTCTCTCACTATCATTCTCTCTCTCTATCATTCTCTCTCTCTATCATTCTCTTTCTCTATCATTCTCTCTCTCTCTATCATTATCTCTCTCTCTATCATTTTCACTCTATCACTCTCTCTTTCTATCATTCTCTCACTATCATTCTCTCTCTCTATCATCCTCTCTCTCTATCATTCTCTCTCTATCATTCTCTCTCTCTATCATTCTCTCTCTATCATTGTCTCTCTCTATCATTCTCTCTCTCTATCATTCTCTCTCTATCATTCTCTCTCTCTATCATTTTCTCTCTCCATCATTCTCTCTCTCCATCATTCTCTTTCTCTATCATTCTCTCTCTCTCTCTCTCGCTCTCTCTCTCTCTCTCTATCATTCTCTCTCTCTATCATTTTCTCTCTCAATCATTCTCTCTCTCTATCATTCTCTTTCTGCATCATTCTCTTTCTCTATCATTCTCTCTCTCTCTATCATTCTCTCTCTATCATTCTCTCTCTCTATCATTTTCTCTCTCTATCATTTTCTCTCTATCATTCCCTCTCTCTATCATTCTCTCTCTCTATCATTTTCTCTCTATCATTCTCCCTCTCTATCATTCTCTCGCTATCATTCTCTCTATCATTCTCTCTCTCGCTATCATTCTCTCTATCATTCTCTTTCTCTATCATTCTCTTTCTCTATCATTCTCTCTCTCTATCATTCTCTCTCTCTATCATTCTCTCTTTCTATCATTCTCTCTCTATCATTCTCTCTCTCTCCATCATTCTCTTTCTCTATCATTCTCTCTCTCTATCATTCTCTCTCTCTATCATTCTCTCTTTCTATCATTCTCTCTTTCTATCATTCTCTCTCTATCATTCTCTCTTTCTATCATTCTCTCTCTCTAGTATTCTCTCTCTATCATTCTCTCTCTATCATTCTCTCTCTCTACCATTCTCTGTCTATCATTCTCTCTCTATCATCCTCTCTCTCTATCATTTTCTCTCTCTATTGTTCTCTCTCTATCATTCCCTCCCTCTATCATTTTCTCTCTATCATTCTCTCTCTCTATCATTTTCTCTCTATCATTCTCTCTCTCTATCATTTTCTCTCTATCATTCTCCCTCTCTATCATTCTCTCTTACTATCATTCTCTCTCTCTATTATTCTCTCGCTATCATTCTCTCTATCATTCTCTCTCTCTCTATCATTCTCTTTCTCTATCATTCTCTCTCTCTATCATTCTCTCTCTCTATCTTTCTCTCTCTCTATCATTCTCTCTCGATCATTCTCTCTCTCTATCATTTTCTCTCTCTATCATTCTCTCTCTCCATCATTCTCTTTCTCTATCATTCTCTCTCTCTCTCTCTCTCTCTCTCTATCATTCTCTCTATCTATCATTTTCTCTTTCTCTATCATTCTCTCTTTCTCTATCATACTCTCTCTCTATCATTCTCTATCTATCATTCTCTCTCTATCATTCTCTCTCTCTATCATTTTCTCTCTCTATCATTTTCTCTCTATCGTTCTCTCTCTATCATTCCCTTTCTCTATCATTTTCTCTTTATCATTCTCTCTCTCTATCATTCTCTCTCTCTATCATTCTCTCGCTATCATTCTCTCTCTCTCTATCATTCTCTCTCTCTATCATTCTCTCTCTCCATCATTCTCTCTCTCTATCATTCTCTCTCACTATCATTCTCTCTCTATCATTCTCTCTCTCTATCATTCTCTCTGTCCATCATTCTATCTCTGTATAATGCTCTTTCTATCATTCTCTCTGTCCATCGTTCTCTCTCTCTATCATTCTCCATCTATCATTATCTCTCTCCATCATTCCCTCTCTCTATCATTTTCTCTCTATCATTCTCTCTTTCTATCATTCTCTCTCTATCATTCGCTCTCTATCATTCTCTCTCTCTATCATTCTCTCTCTCTATCATTCTCTCTCTATCATTCTCTCTCTCTATCATTCTCTCTTTCTATCATTCTCTCTCTATCATTCTCTGTCTATCATTCTCTCTCTATCATTCTCTCTCTCTATCATTTTCTCTCTCTATCATTTTCTCTCTATCATTCCCTCTCTCTATCATTCTCTCTCTCTCTATCATTTTCTCTCTATCATTCTCTCTCTGTATTATTCTCTCGCTATCATTCTCTCTATCATTCTCTCTCTCGCTATCATTCTCTCTATCATTCTCTCTCTCTCTATCATTCTCTTTCTCTATCATTCTCTCTCTCTATCATTCTCTCTCTCTATCATTCTCTCTCTCTATCATTCTCTCTTTCTATCATTCTCTCTCTATCATTCTCTCTCTCTATCATTCTCTCTCTCTATCATTCTCTCTCTCCATCATTCCCTCTCTCTATCATTTTCTCTCTATCATTCTCTCTTTCTATCATTCTCTCTCTATCATTCGCTCTCTATCATTCTCTCTCTCTATGATTGTCTCTCTCTATCATTCTCTGTCTATTATTCTCTCTCTATCATTCTCTCTCTCTATCATCTTCTCTCTATCATTCTCTCTCTATCATTCTTTCTCTCTATCATTTTCTCTCTATCATTCTCTCGCTCTATCATTGTCTCTCTCTATCATTCTCTCTCTCTATCATTTTCTCTCTATCATTCTCTCTCTCTATCATTTTCTCTCTCCATCATTCTCTCTCTCTCTCTCTCTCTCGCTCTCTCTCTCTCTCTATCATTTTCTCTCTCAATCATTCTCTCTCTCTATCATTCTCTTTCTGCATCATTCTCTTTCTCTATCATTCTCTCTCTCTCTATCATTTTCTCTCTATCATTCTCTCTTTCTATCATTCTCCCTCTATCATTCGCTCTCTATCATTCTCTCTCTCTATCATTCTCTCTCTCTATCATTCTCTCTTTGTATCATTCTCTCTTTCTATCATTCTCTCTCTCTAGTATTCTCTCTCTATCATTCTCTCTCTCTACCATTCTCTGTCTATCATTCTCTCTCTCTATCATTTTCTCTCTCTATCGTTCTCTCTCTATCATTCCCTCTCTCTAACATTTTCTCTCTATCATTCTCTCTCTCTATCATTTTCTCTCTATCATTCTCTCTCTCTATCATTTTCTCTCTATCATTCTCTCTCACTATCATTCTCTCTGTCCATCATTCTATCTCTCTATAATTCTCTCTCTATCATTCTCTCTGTCCATCGTTCTCTCTCTCTATCATTCTCCGTCTATCATTATCTCTCTCTATCATTCCCTCTCTCTATCATTTTCTCTCTATCATTCTCTCTTTCTATCATTCTCTCTCTATCATTCGCTCTCTATCATTCTCTCTCTCGATCATTCTCTCTCTCTATCATTCTCTCTCTATCATTCTCTGTCTCTATCATTCTCTGTCTATCATTCTCTCTCTCTCTATCATTTTCTCTCTCTATCATATTCTCTCTATCATTCTCTCTCTATCATTGTCTCTCTCTATCATTCTCTCTCTCTATCATTCTCTCTCTATCATTCTCTCTCTATCATTCTCTCTCTCTATCATTCTCTCTTTCTATCATTCTCTCGCTATCATTCTCTGTCTATCATTCTCTCTCTATCATTTTCTCTCTATCATTCCCTCTCTCTATCATTCTCTCTCTCTATCATTTTCTCTCTATCATTTTCTCTCTCTATCATTCTCTCACTATCATTCTCTCTCTCTATCATTCTCTCTCTCTATCATTCTCTTTCTCTATCATTCTCTCTCTCTCTATCATTATCTCTCTCTCTATCATTTTCACTCTATCACTCTCTCTTTCTATCATTCTCTCTCTATCATTCGCTCTCTATCATTCTCTCTCTCTATCATTCTCTCTCTCTATCATTCTCTCTCTATCATTCTCTCTCTCTCTATCAATCTCTTTCTCTATCATTCTCTCCCTCTATCATTCTCTCTCTCTATCATTCCCTCTCTCTATCATTCTCTCTCTCTCTATCATTTTCTCTCTATCATTCTCTTTCTGTATTATTCTCTCGCTATCATTCTCTCTATCATTCTCTCTCTCGCTATCATTCTCTCTATCATTCTCTCTCTCTCTATCATTCTCTTTCTCTATCATTCTCTCTCTCTATCATTCTCTCTCTCTATCATTCTCTCTCTCTATCATTCTCTCTTTCTATCATTCTCTCTTTCTATCATTCTCTCTCTATCATTCTCTCTTTCTATCATTCTCTCTCTCTAGTATTCTCTCTCTATCATTCTCTCTCTCTTCCATTCTCTGTCTATCATTCTCTCTCTATCATTCTCTCTCTCTATCATTTTCTCTCTCTATTGTTCTCTCTCTATCATTCCCTCTCTCTATCATTTTCTCTCCATCATTCCCTCTCTCTATCATTTTCTCTCTATCATTCTCTCTTTCTATCATTCTCTCTCTATCATTCGCTCTCTATCATTCTCTCTCTCTATCATTCTCTCTCTCTATCATTCTCTCTCTATCATTCTCTCTCTCTATCATTCTCTCTCTCTATCATTCTCTCTCTCTATCATTCTCTCTCTATCATTCTCTCTCTCTCTATCATTCTCTTTCTCTATCATTCTCTCTCTCTATCATTCTCTCTCTCTATCATTCCCTCTCTCTATCATTCTCTCTCTCTATCATTTTCTCTCTATCATTCTCTCTCTGTATTATTCTCTCGCTATCATTCTCTCTATCATTCTCTCTCTCGCTATCATTCTCTCTATCATTCTCTCTCTCTCTATCATTCTCTTTCTCTATCATTCTCTCTCTCTATCATTCTCTCTCTCTATCATTCTCTCTCTCTATCATTCTCTCTCTCTATCATTCTCTCTCTATGATTGTCTCTCTCTATCATTCTCTGTCTATTATTCTCTCTCTATCATTCTCTCTCTCTATCATCTTCTCTCTATCATTGTCTCTCTATCATTCTCTCTCTCTATCATTTTCTCTCTATCATTCTCTCGCTCTATCATTGTCTCTCTCTATCATTCTCTCTCTCTATCATTCTCTCTCTATCATTCTCTCTCTCTATCATTTTCTCTCTCCATCATTCTCTCTCTCTCTCTCTCTCTCTCGCTCTCTCTCTCTCTCTATCAGTCTCTCTCTCTATCATTTTCTCTCTCAATCATTCTCTCTCTCTATCATTCTCTTTCTGCATCATTCTCTTTCTTCATCATTCTCTCTCTCTCTATCATTTTCTCTCTATCATTCTCTCTTTCTATCATTCTCCCTCTATCATTCGCTCTCTATCATTCTCTCTCTCTATCATTCTCTCTCTCTATCATTCTCTATTTCTATCATTCTCTCTTTCTATCATTCTCTCTCTCTAGTATTCTCTCTCTATCATTCTCTCTCTCTACCATTCTCTGTCTATCATTCTCTCTCTCTATCATTTTCTCTCTCTATCGTTCTCTCTCTATCATTCCCTCTCTCTATCATTTTCTCTCTATCATTCTCTCTCTCTATCATTTTCTCTCTATCATTCTCTCTCTCTATCATTTTCTCTCTATCATTCTCTCTCACTATCATTCTCTCTGTCCATCATTCTATCTCTCTATAATTCTCTCTCTATCATTCTCTCTGTCCATCGTTCTCTCTCTCTATCATTCTCCGTCTATCATTATCTCTCTCTATCATTCCCTCTCTCTATCATTTTCTCTCTATCATTCTCTCTTTCTATCATTCTCTCTCTATCATTCGCTCTCTATCATTCTCTCTCTCTATCATTCTCTCTCTCTATCATTCTCTCTCTCTATCATTCTCTCTCTATCATTCTCTGTCTCTATCATTCTCTGTCTATCATTCTCTCTCTCTCTATCATTTTCTCTCTCTATCATATTCTCTCTATCATTCTCTCTCTATCATTGTCTCTCTCTATCATTCTCTCTCTCTATCATTCTCTCTCTATCATTCTCTCTCTATCATTCTCTCTCTCTATCATTCTCTCTTTCTATCATTCTCTCTCTATCATTCTCTGTCTATCATTCTCTCTCTATCATGCTCTCTCTCTATAATTTTCTCTCTCTATCATTTTCTCTCTATCATTCCCTCTCTCTATCATTCTCTCTCTCTATCATTTTCTCTCTATCATTTTCTCTCTCTATCATTCTCTCACTATCATTCTCTCTCTCTATCATTCTCTCTCTCTATCATTCTCTTTCTCTATCATTCTCTCTCTCTCTATCATTATCTCTCTCTCTATCATTTTCACTCTATCACTCTCTCTTTCTATCATTCTCTCACTATCATTCTCTCTCTCTATCATCCTCTCTCTCTATCATTCTCTCTCTATCATTCTCTCTCTCTATCATTCTCTCTCTATCATTGTCTCTCTCTATCATTCTCTCTCTCTATCATTCTCTCTCTATCATTCTCTCTCTCTATCATTTTCTCTCTCCATCATTCTCTCTCTCCATTATTCTCTTTCTCTATCATTCTCTCTCTCTCTCTCTCGCTCTCTCTCTCTCTCTATCATTCTCTCTCTCTATCATTTTCTCTCTCAATCATTCTCTCTCTCTATCATTCTCTTTCTGCATCATTCTCTTTCTCTATCATTCTCTCTCTCTCTATCATTCTCTCTCTATCATTCTCTCTCTCTATCATTTTCTCTCTCTATCATTTTCTCTCTATCATTCCCTCTCTCTATCATTCTCTCTCTCTATCATTTTCTCTCTATCATTCTCCCTCTCTATCATTCTCTCGCTATCACTCTCTCTATCATTCTCTCTCTCGCTATCATTCTCTCTATCATTCTCTCTCTCTCTATCATTCTCTTTCTCTATCATTCTCTCTCTCTATCATTCTCTCTCTCTATCATTCTCTCTCTCTATCATTTTCTCTCTATCATTCTCTCTCTGTATTATTCTCTCGCTATCATTCTCTCTATCATTCTCTCTCTCGCTATCATTCTCTCTATCATTCTCTCTCTCTCTATCATTCTCTTTCTCTATCATTCTCTCTCTCTATCATTCTCTCTCTCTATCATTCTCTCTCTCTATCATTCTCTCTTTCTATCATTCTCTCTTTCTATCATTCTCTCTCTATCATTCTCTCTTTCTATCATTCTCTCTCTCTAGTATTCTCTCTCTATCATTCTCTCTCTCTTCCATTCTCTGTCTATCATTCTCTCTCTATCATTCTCTCTCTCTATCATTTTCTCTCTATATTGTTCTCTCTCTATCATTCCCTCTCTCTATCATTTTCTCTCCATCATTCCCTCTCTCTATCATTTTCTCTCTATCATTCTCTCTTTCTATCATTCTCTCTCTATCATTCGCTCTCTATCATTCTCTCTCTCTATCATTCTCTCTCTCTATCATTCTCTCTCTATCATTCTCTCTCTCTATCATTCTCTCTCTCTATCATTCTCTCTCTCTATCATTCTCTCTCTATCATTCTCTCTCTATCATTCTCTCTCTCTCTATCATTCTCTTTCTCTATCATTCTCTCTCTCTATCATTCTCTCTCTCTATCATTCCCTCTCTCTATCATTCTCTCTCTCTATCATTTTCTCTCTATCATTCTCTCTCTGTATTATTCTCTCGCTATCATTCTCTCTATCATTCTCTCTCTCGCTATCATTCTCTCTATCATTCTCTCTCTCTCTATCATTCTCTTTCTCTATCATTCTCTCTCTCTATCATTCTCTCTCTCTATCATTCTCTCTCTCTATCATTCTCTCTCTCTATCATTCTCTCTCTATGATTGTCTCTCTCTATCATTCTCTGTCTATTATTCTCTCTCTATCATTCTCTCTCTCTATCATCTTCTCTCTATCATTGTCTCTCTATCATTCTCTCTCTCTATCATTTTCTCTCTATCATTCTCTCGCTCTATCATTGTCTCTCTCTATCATTCTCTCTCTCTATCATTCTCTCTCTATCATTCTCTCTCTCTATCATTTTCTCTCTCCATCATTCTCTCTCTCTCTCTCTCTCTCTCGCTCTCTCTCTCTCTCTATCAGTCTCTCTCTCTATCATTTTCTCTCTCAATCATTCTCTCTCTCTATCATTCTCTTTCTGCATCATTCTCTTTCTTCATCATTCTCTCTCTCTCTATCATTTTCTCTCTATCATTCTCTCTTTCTATCATTCTCCCTCTATCATTCGCTCTCTATCATTCTCTCTCTCTATCATTCTCTCTCTCTATCATTCTCTATTTCTATCATTCTCTCTTTCTATCATTCTCTCTCTCTAGTATTCTCTCTCTATCATTCTCTCTCTCTACCATTCTCTGTCTATCATTCTCTCTCTCTATCATTTTCTCTCTCTATCGTTCTCTCTCTATCATTCCCTCTCTCTATCATTTTCTCTCTATCATTCTCTCTCTCTATCATTTTCTCTCTATCATTCTCTCTCTCTATCATTTTCTCTCTATCATTCTATCTCACTATCATTCTCTCTGTCCATCATTCTATCTCTCTATAATTCTCTCTCTATCATTCTCTCTGTCCATCGTTCTCTCTCTCTATCATTCTCCGTCTATCATTATCTCTCTCTATCATTCCCTCTCTCTATCATTTTCTCTCTATCATTCTCTCTTTCTATCATTCTCTCTCTATCATTCGCTCTCTATCATTCTCTCTCTCTATCATTCTCTCTCTCTATCATTCTCTCTCTCTATCATTCTCTCTCTATCATTCTCTGTCTCTATCATTCTCTGTCTATCATTCTCTCTCTCTCTATCATTTTCTCTCTCTATCATATTCTCTCTATCATTCTCTCTCTATCATTGTCTCTCTCTAGTATTCTCTCTCTATCATTCTCTCTCTATCATTCTCTCTCTCTACCATTCTCTGTCTATCATTCTCTCTCTATCATCCTCTCTCTCTATCATTTTCTCTCTCTATTGTTCTCTCTCTATCATTCCCTCCCTCTATCATTTTCTCTCTATCATTCTCTCTCTCTATCATTTTCTCTCTATCATTCTCTCTCTCTATCATTTTCTCTCTATCATTCTCCCTCTCTATCATTCTCTCTTACTATCATTCTCTCTCTCTATTATTCTCTCGCTATCATTCTCTCTATCATTCTCTCTCTCTCTATCATTCTCTTTCTCTATCATTCTCTCTCTCTATCATTCTCTCTCTCTATCTTTCTCTCTCTCTATCATTCTCTCTCTATCATTCTCTCTCTCTATCATTTTCTCTCTCTATCATTCTCTTTCTCCATCATTCTCTCTCTCCATCATTCTCTTTCTCTATCATTCTCTCTCTCTCTCTCTCTCTCTCTATCATTCTCTCTATCTATCATTTTCTCTTTCTGTATCATTCTCTCTTTCTCTATCATACTCTCTCTCTATCATTCTCTATCTATCATTCTCTCTCTATCATTCTCTCTCTCTATCATTTTCTCTCTCTATCATTTTCTCTCTATCGTTCTCTCTCTATCATTCCCTTTCTCTATCATTTTCTCTTTATCATTCTCTCTCTCTATCATTCTCTCTCTCTATCATTCTCTCGCTATCATTCTCTCTCTCTCTATCATTCTCTCTCTCTATCATTCTCTCTCTCCATCATTCTCTCTCTCTATCATTCTCTCTCACTATCATTCTCTCTCTATCATTCTCTCTCTCTATCATTCTCTCTGTCCATCATTCTATCTCTGTATAATGCTCTTTCTATCATTCTCTCTGTCCATCGTTCTCTCTCTCTATCATTCTCCATCTATCATTATCTCTCTCCATCATTCCCTCTCTCTATCATTTTCTCTCTATCATTCTCTCTTTCTATCATTCTCTCTCTATCATTCGCTCTCTATCATTCTCTCTCTCTATCATTCTCTCTCTCTATCATTCTCTCTCTATCATTCTCTCTCTCTATCATTCTCTCTTTCTATCATTCTCTCTCTATCATTCTCTGTCTATCATTCTCTCTCTATCATTCTCTCTCTCTATCATTTTCTCTCTCTATCATTTTCTCTCTATCATTCCCTCTCTCTATCATTCTCTCTCTCTCTATCATTTTCTCTCTATCATTCTCTCTCTGTATTATTCTCTCGCTATCATTCTCTCTATCATTCTCTCTCTCGCTATCATTCTCTCTATCATTCTCTCTCTCTCTATCATTCTCTTTCTCTATCATTCTCTCTCTCTATCATTCTCTCTCTCTATCATTCTCTCTCTCTATCATTCTCTCTTTCTATCATTCTCTCTTTCCATCATTCTCTCTCTATCATTCTCTCTTTCTATCATTCTCTCTCTCTCTAGTATTCTCTCTCTATCATTCTCTCTCTCTTCCATTCTCTGTCTATCATTCTCTCTCTATCATTCTCTCTCTCTATCATTTTCTCTCTCTATTGTTCTCTCTCTATCATTCCCTCTCTCTATCATTTTCTCTCCATCATTCCCTCTCTCTATCATTTTCTCTCTATCATTCTCTCTTTCTATCATTCTCTCTCTATCATTCGCTCTCTATCATTCTCTCTCTCTATCATTCTCTCTCTCTATCATTCTCTCTCTATCATTCTCTCTCTCTATCATTCTCTCTCTCTATCATTCTCTCTCTCTATCATTCTCTCTCTATCATTCTCTCTCTCTCTATCATTCTCTTTCTCTATCATTCTCTCTCTCTATCATTCTCTCTCTCTATCATTCCCTCTCTCTATCATTCTCTCTCTCTATCATTTTCTCTCTATCATTCTCTCTCTGTATTATTCTCTCGCTATCATTCTCTCTATCATTCTCTCTCTCGCTATCATTCTCTCTATCATTCTCTCTCTCTCTATCATTCTCTTTCTCTATCATTCTCTCTCTCTATCATTCTCTCTCTCTATCATTCTCTCTCTCTATCATTCTCTCTCTCTATCATTCTCTCTCTCTATCATTCTCTCTCTATGATTGTCTCTCTCTATCATTCTCTGTCTATTATTCTCTCTCTATCATTCTCTCTCTCTATCATCTTCTCTCTATCATTCTCTCTCTATCATTCTCTCTCTCTATCATTTTCTCTCTATCATTCTCTCGCTCTATCATTCTCTCTCTCTATCATTTTCTCTCTCCATCATTCTCTCTCTCTCTCTCTCTCTCGCTCTCTCTCTCTCTCTATCAGTCTCTCTCTCTATCATTTTCTCTCTCAATCATTCTCTCTCTCTATCATTCTCTTTCTGCATCATTCTCTTTCTTCATCATTCTCTCTCTCTCTATCATTTTCTCTCTATCATTCTCTCTTTCTATCATTCTCCCTCTATCATTCGCTCTCTATCATTCTCTCTCTCTATCATTCTCTCTCTCTATCATTCTCTATTTCTATCATTCTCTCTTTCTATCATTCTCTCTCTCTAGTATTCTCTCTCTATCATTCTCTCTCTCTACCATTCTCTGTCTATCATTCTCTCTCTCTATCATTTTCTCTCTCTATCGTTCTCTCTCTATCATTCCCTCTCTCTATCATTTTCTCTCTATCATTCTCTCTCTCTATCATTTTCTCTCTATCATTCTCTCTCTCTATCATTTTCTCTCTATCATTCTCTCTCTCTATCATTCTCTCTCTATCATTCTCTCTCTATCATTCTCTCTCTCTATCATTCTCTCTTTCTATCATTCTCTCTCTATCATTCTCTGTCTATCATTCTCTCTCTATCATGCTCTCTCTCTATAATTTTCTCTCTCTATCATTTTCTCTCTATCATTCCCTCTCTCTATCATTCTCTCTCTCTATCATTTTCTCTCTATCATTTTCTCTCTCTATCATTCTCTCACTATCATTCTCTCTCTCTATCATTCTCTCTCTCTATCATTCTCTTTCTCTATCATTCTCTCTCTCTCTATCATTATCTCTCTCTCTATCATTTTCACTCTATCACTCTCTCTTTCTATCATTCTCTCACTATCATTCTCTCTCTCTATCATCCTCTCTCTCTATCATTCTCTCTCTATCATTCTCTCTCTCTATCATTCTCTCTCTATCATTGTCTCTCTCTATCATTCTCTCTCTCTATCATTCTCTCTCTATCATTCTCTCTCTCTATCATTTTCTCTCTCCATCATTCTCTCTCTCCATTATTCTCTTTCTCTATCATTCTCTCTCTCTCTCTCTCGCTCTCTCTCTCTCTCTATCATTCTCTCTCTCTATCATTTTCTCTCTCAATCATTCTCTCTCTCTATCATTCTCTTTCTGCATCATTCTCTTTCTCTATCATTCTCTCTCTCTCTATCATTCTCTCTCTATCATTCTCTCTCTCTATCATTTTCTCTCTCTATCATTTTCTCTCTATCATTCCCTCTCTCTATCATTCTCTCTCTCTATCATTTTCTCTCTATCATTCTCCCTCTCTATCATTCTCTCGCTATCATTCTCTCTATCATTCTCTCTCTCGCTATCATTCTCTCTATCATTCTCTCTCTCTCTATCATTCTCTTTCTCTATCATTCTCTCTCTCTATCATTCTCTCTCTCTATCATTCTCTCTCTCTATCATTTTCTCTCTATCATTCTCTCTCTGTATTATTCTCTCGCTATCATTCTCTCTATCATTCTCTCTCTCGCTATCATTCTCTCTATCATTCTCTCTCTCTCTATCATTCTCTTTCTCTATCATTCTCTCTCTCTATCATTCTCTCTCTCTATCATTCTCTCTCTCTATCATTCTCTCTTTCTATCATTCTCTCTTTCTATCATTCTCTCTCTATCATTCTCTCTTTCTATCATTCTCTCTCTCTAGTATTCTCTCTCTATCATTCTCTCTCTCTTCCATTCTCTGTCTATCATTCTCTCTCTATCATTCTCTCTCTCTATCATTTTCTCTCTATATTGTTCTCTCTCTATCATTCCCTCTCTCTATCATTTTCTCTCCATCATTCCCTCTCTCTATCATTTTCTCTCTATCATTCTCTCTTTCTATCATTCTCTCTCTATCATTCGCTCTCTATCATTCTCTCTCTCTATCATTCTCTCTCTCTATCATTCTCTCTCTATCATTCTCTCTCTCTATCATTCTCTCTCTCTATCATTCTCTCTCTCTATCATTCTCTCTCTATCATTCTCTCTCTATCATTCTCTCTCTCTCTATCATTCTCTTTCTCTATCATTCTCTCTCTCTATCATTCTCTCTCTCTATCATTCCCTCTCTCTATCATTCTCTCTCTCTATCATTTTCTCTCTATCATTCTCTCTCTGTATTATTCTCTCGCTATCATTCTCTCTATCATTCTCTCTCTCGCTATCATTCTCTCTATCATTCTCTCTCTCTCTATCATTCTCTTTCTCTATCATTCTCTCTCTCTATCATTCTCTCTCTCTATCATTCTCTCTCTCTATCATTCTCTCTCTCTATCATTCTCTCTCTATGATTGTCTCTCTCTATCATTCTCTGTCTATTATTCTCTCTCTATCATTCTCTCTCTCTATCATCTTCTCTCTATCATTGTCTCTCTATCATTCTCTCTCTCTATCATTTTCTCTCTATCATTCTCTCGCTCTATCATTGTCTCTCTCTATCATTCTCTCTCTCTATCATTCTCTCTCTATCATTCTCTCTCTCTATCATTTTCTCTCTCCATCATTCTCTCTCTCTCTCTCTCTCTCTCGCTCTCTCTCTCTCTCTATCAGTCTCTCTCTCTATCATTTTCTCTCTCAATCATTCTCTCTCTCTATCATTCTCTTTCTGCATCATTCTCTTTCTTCATCATTCT
The DNA here is from genome assembly GCA_963669185.1 of Dyspetes luteomarginatus. Classification (NCBI taxonomy): domain Eukaryota; kingdom Metazoa; phylum Arthropoda; class Insecta; order Hymenoptera; family Ichneumonidae; genus Dyspetes; species Dyspetes luteomarginatus. Next base: position 12,732,285 of record OY769905.1, read on the forward strand.
CTCTCTCTCTATCATTTTCTCTCTATCATTCTCTCTTTCTATCATTCTCCCTCTATCATTCGCTCTCTATCATTCTCTCTCTCTATCATTCTCTCTCTCTATCATTCTCTATTTCTATCATTCTCTCTTTCTATCATTCTCTCTCTCTAGTATTCTCTCTCTATCATTCTCTCTCTCTACCATTCTCTGTCTATCATTCTCTCTCTCTATCATTTTCTCTCTCTATCGTTCTCTCTCTATCATTCCCTCTCTCTATCATTTTCTCTCTATCATTCTCTCTCTCTATCATTTTCTCTCTATCATTCTCTCTCTCTATCATTTTCTCTCTATCATTCTATCTCACTATCATTCTCTCTGTCCATCATTCTATCTCTCTATAATTCTCTCTCTATCATTCTCTCTGTCCATCGTTCTCTCTCTCTATCATTCTCCGTCTATCATTATCTCTCTCTATCATTCCCTCTCTCTATCATTTTCTCTCTATCATTCTCTCTTTCTATCATTCTCTCTCTATCATTCGCTCTCTATCATTCTCTCTCTCTATCATTCTCTCTCTCTATCATTCTCTCTCTATCATTCTCTGTCTCTATCATTCTCTGTCTATCATTCTCTCTCTCTCTATCATTTTCTCTCTCTATCATATTCTCTCTATCATTCTCTCTCTATCATTGTCTCTCTCTAGTATTCTCTCTCTATCATTCTCTCTCTATCATTCTCTCTCTCTACCATTCTCTGTCTATCATTCTCTCTCTATCATCCTCTCTCTCTATCATTTTCTCTCTCTATTGTTCTCTCTCTATCATTCCCTCCCTCTATCATTTTCTCTCTATCATTCTCTCTCTCTATCATTTTCTCTCTATCATTCTCTCTCTCTATCATTTTCTCTCTATCATTCTCCCTCTCTATCATTCTCTCTTACTATCATTCTCTCTCTCTATTATTCTCTCGCTATCATTCTCTCTATCATTCTCTCTCTCTCTATCATTCTCTTTCTCTATCATTCTCTCTCTCTATCATTCTCTCTCTCTATCTTTCTCTCTCTCTATCATTCTCTCTCTATCATTCTCTCTCTCTATCATTTTCTCTCTCTATCATTCTCTTTCTCCATCATTCTCTCTCTCCATCATTCTCTTTCTCTATCATTCTCTCTCTCTCTCTCTCTCTCTCTATCATTCTCTCTATCTATCATTTTCTCTTTCTGTATCATTCTCTCTTTCTCTATCATACTCTCTCTCTATCATTCTCTATCTATCATTCTCTCTCTATCATTCTCTCTCTCTATCATTTTCTCTCTCTATCATTTTCTCTCTATCGTTCTCTCTCTATCATTCCCTTTCTCTATCATTTTCTCTTTATCATTCTCTCTCTCTATCATTCTCTCTCTCTATCATTCTCTCGCTATCATTCTCTCTCTCTCTATCATTCTCTCTCTCTATCATTCTCTCTCTCCATCATTCTCTCTCTCTATCATTCTCTCTCACTATCATTCTCTCTCTATCATTCTCTCTCTCTATCATTCTCTCTGTCCATCATTCTATCTCTGTATAATGCTCTTTCTATCATTCTCTCTGTCCATCGTTCTCTCTCTCTATCATTCTCCATCTATCATTATCTCTCTCCATCATTCCCTCTCTCTATCATTTTCTCTCTATCATTCTCTCTTTCTATCATTCTCTCTCTATCATTCGCTCTCTATCATTCTCTCTCTCTATCATTCTCTCTCTCTATCATTCTCTCTCTATCATTCTCTCTCTCTATCATTCTCTCTTTCTATCATTCTCTCTCTATCATTCTCTGTCTATCATTCTCTCTCTATCATTCTCTCTCTCTATCATTTTCTCTCTCTATCATTTTCTCTCTATCATTCCCTCTCTCTATCATTCTCTCTCTCTCTATCATTTTCTCTCTATCATTCTCTCTCTGTATTATTCTCTCGCTATCATTCTCTCTATCATTCTCTCTCTCGCTATCATTCTCTCTATCATTCTCTCTCTCTCTATCATTCTCTTTCTCTATCATTCTCTCTCTCTATCATTCTCTCTCTCTATCATTCTCTCTCTCTATCATTCTCTCTTTCTATCATTCTCTCTTTCCATCATTCTCTCTCTATCATTCTCTCTTTCTATCATTCTCTCTCTCTCTAGTATTCTCTCTCTATCATTCTCTCTCTCTTCCATTCTCTGTCTATCATTCTCTCTCTATCATTCTCTCTCTCTATCATTTTCTCTCTCTATTGTTCTCTCTCTATCATTCCCTCTCTCTATCATTTTCTCTCCATCATTCCCTCTCTCTATCATTTTCTCTCTATCATTCTCTCTTTCTATCATTCTCTCTCTATCATTCGCTCTCTATCATTCTCTCTCTCTATCATTCTCTCTCTCTATCATTCTCTCTCTATCATTCTCTCTCTCTATCATTCTCTCTCTCTATCATTCTCTCTCTCTATCATTCTCTCTCTATCATTCTCTCTCTCTCTATCATTCTCTTTCTCTATCATTCTCTCTCTCTATCATTCTCTCTCTCTATCATTCCCTCTCTCTATCATTCTCTCTCTCTATCATTTTCTCTCTATCATTCTCTCTCTGTATTATTCTCTCGCTATCATTCTCTCTATCATTCTCTCTCTCGCTATCATTCTCTCTATCATTCTCTCTCTCTCTATCATTCTCTTTCTCTATCATTCTCTCTCTCTATCATTCTCTCTCTCTATCATTCTCTCTCTCTATCATTCTCTCTCTCTATCATTCTCTCTCTCTATCATTCTCTCTCTATGATTGTCTCTCTCTATCATTCTCTGTCTATTATTCTCTCTCTATCATTCTCTCTCTCTATCATCTTCTCTCTATCATTCTCTCTCTATCATTCTCTCTCTCTATCATTTTCTCTCTATCATTCTCTCGCTCTATCATTCTCTCTCTCTATCATTTTCTCTCTCCATCATTCTCTCTCTCTCTCTCTCTCTCGCTCTCTCTCTCTCTCTATCAGTCTCTCTCTCTATCATTTTCTCTCTCAATCATTCTCTCTCTCTATCATTCTCTTTCTGCATCATTCTCTTTCTTCATCATTCTCTCTCTCTCTATCATTTTCTCTCTATCATTCTCTCTTTCTATCATTCTCCCTCTATCATTCGCTCTCTATCATTCTCTCTCTCTATCATTCTCTCTCTCTATCATTCTCTATTTCTATCATTCTCTCTTTCTATCATTCTCTCTCTCTAGTATTCTCTCTCTATCATTCTCTCTCTCTACCATTCTCTGTCTATCATTCTCTCTCTCTATCATTTTCTCTCTCTATCGTTCTCTCTCTATCATTCCCTCTCTCTATCATTTTCTCTCTATCATTCTCTCTCTCTATCATTTTCTCTCTATCATTCTCTCTCTCTATCATTTTCTCTCTATCATTCTCTCTCACTATCATTCTCTCTGTCCATCATTCTATCTCTCTATAATTCTCTCTCTATCATTCTCTCTGTCCATCGTTCTCTCTCTCTATCATTCTCCGTCTATCATTATCTCTCTCTATCATTCCCTCTCTCTATCATTTTCTCTCTATCATTCTCTCTTTCTATCATTCTCTCTCTATCATTCGCTCTCTATCATTCTCTCTCTCTATCATTCTCTCTCTCTATCATTCTCTCTCTCTATCATTCTCTCTCTATCATTCTCTGTCTCTATCATTCTCTGTCTATCATTCTCTCTCTCTCTATCATTTTCTCTCTCTATCATATTCTCTCTATCATTCTCTCTCTATCATTGTCTCTCTCTATCATTCTCTCTCTCTATCATTCTCTCTCTATCATTCTCTCTCTATCATTCTCTCTCTCTATCATTCTCTCTTTCTATCATTCTCTCTCTATCATTCTCTGTCTATCATTCTCTCTCTATCATTCTCTCTCTCTATAATTTTCTCTCTCTATCATTTTCTCTCTATCATTCCCTCTCTCTATCATTCTCTCTCTCTATCATTTTCTCTCTATCATTTTCTCTCTCTATCATTCTCTCACTATCATTCTCTCTCTCTATCATTCTCTCTCTCTATCATTCTCTTTCTCTATCATTCTCTCTCTCTCTATCATTATCTCTCTCTCTATCATTTTCACTCTATCACTCTCTCTTTCTATCATTCTCTCACTATCATTCTCTCTCTCTATCATCCTCTCTCTCTATCATTCTCTCTCTATCATTCTCTCTCTCTATCATTCTCTCTCTATCATTGTCTCTCTCTATCATTCTCTCTCTCTATCATTCTCTCTCTATCATTCTCTCTCTCTATCATTTTCTCTCTCCATCATTCTCTCTCTCCATCATTCTCTTTCTCTATCATTCTCTCTCTCTCTCTCTCGCTCTCTCTCTCTCTCTATCATTCTCTCTCTCTATCATTTTCTCTCTCAATCATTCTCTCTCTCTATCATTCTCTTTCTGCATCATTCTCTTTCTCTATCATTCTCTCTCTCTCTATCATTCTCTCTCTATCATTCTCTCTCTCTATCATTTTCTCTCTCTATCATTTTCTCTCTATCATTCCCTCTCTCTATCATTCTCTCTCTCTATCATTTTCTCTCTATCATTCTCCCTCTCTATCATTCTCTCGCTATCATTCTCTCTATCATTCTCTCTCTCGCTATCATTCTCTCTATCATTCTCTCTCTCTCTATCATTCTCTTTCTCTATCATTCTCTCTCTCTATCATTCTCTCTCTCTATCATTCTCTCTCTCTATCATTCTCTCTTTCTATCATTCTCTCTCTATCATTCTCTCTCTCTCCATCATTCTCTTTCTCTATCATTCTCTCTCTCTATCATTCTCTCTCTCTATCATTCTCTCTTTCTATCATTCTCTCTTTCTATCATTCTCTCTCTATCATTCTCTCTTTCTATCATTCTCTCTCTCTAGTATTCTCTCTCTATCATTCTCTCTCTATCATTCTCTCTCTCTACCATTCTCTGTCTATCATTCTCTCTCTATCATTCTCTCTCTCTATCATTTTCTCTCTCTATTGTTCTCTCTCTATCATTCCCTCCCTCTATCATTTTCTCTCTATCATTCTCCCTCTCTATCATTCTCTCTTACTATCATTCTCTCTCTCTATTATTCTCTCGCTATCATTCTCTCTATCATTCTCTCTCTCTCTATCATTCTCTTTCTCTATCATTCTCTCTCTCTATCATTCTCTCTCTCTATCTTTCTCTCTCTCTATCATTCTCTCTCTATCATTCTCTCTCTCTATCATTTTCTCTCTCTATCATTCTCTTTCTCCATCATTCTCTCTCTCCATCATTCTCTTTCTCTATCATTCTCTCTCTCTCTCTCTCTCTCTCTATCATTCTCTCTATCTATCATTATCTGTTTCTCTATCATTCTCTCTTTCTCTATCATACTCTCTCTCTATCATTCTCTATCTATCATTCTCTCTCTATCATTCTCTCTCTCTATCATTTTCTCTCTCTATCATTTTCTCTCTATCGTTCTCTCTCTATCATTCCCTTTCTCTATCATTTTCTCTTTATCATTCTCTCTCTCTATCATTCTCTCTCTCTATCATTCTCTCGCTATCATTCTCTCTCTCTCTATCATTCTCTCTCTCTATCATTCTCTCTCTCCATCATTCTCTCTCTCTATCATTCTCTCTCACTATCATTCTCTCTCTATCATTCTCTCTCTCTATCATTCTCTCTGTCCATCATTCTATCTCTGTATAATGCTCTTTCTATCATTCTCTCTGTCCATCGTTCTCTCTCTCTATCATTCTCCATCTATCATTATCTCTCTCCATCATTCCCTCTCTCTATCATTTTCTCTCTATCATTCTCTCTTTCTATCATTCTCTCTCTATCATTCGCTCTCTATCATTCTCTCTCTCTATCATTCTCTCTCTCTATCATTCTCTCTCTATCATTCTCTCTCTCTATCATTCTCTCTTTCTATCATTCTCTCTCTATCATTCTCTGTCTATCATTCTCTCTCTATCATTCTCTCTCTCTATCATTTTCTCTCTCTATCATTTTCTCTATATCATTCCCTCTCTCTATCATTCTCTCTCTCTCTATCATTTTCTCTCTACCATTCTCTCTCTGTATTATTCTCTCGCTATCATTCTCTCTATCATTCTCTCTCTCGCTATCATTCTCTCTATCATTCTCTCTCTCTCTATCATTCTCTTTCTCTATCATTCTCTCTCTCTATCATTCTCTCTCTCTATCATTCTCTCTCTCTATCATTCTCTCTTTCTATCATTCTCTCTTTCCATCATTCTCTCTCTATCATTCTCTCTTTCTATCATTCTCTCTCTCTCTAGTATTCTCTCTCTATCATTCTCTCTCTCTTCCATTCTCTGTCTATCATTCTCTCTCTATCATTCTCTCTCTCTATCATTTTCTCTCTCTATTGTTCTCTCTCTATCATTCCCTCTCTCTATCATTTTCTCTCCATCATTCCCTCTCTCTATCATTTTCTCTCTATCATTCTCTCTTTCTATCATTCTCTCTCTATCATTCGCTCTCTATCATTCTCTCTCTCTATCATTCTCTCTCTCTATCATTCTCTCTCTATCATTCTCTCTCTCTATCATTCTCTCTCTCTATCATTCTCTCTCTCTATCATTCTCTCTCTATCATTCTCTCTCTCTCTATCATTCTCTTTCTCTATCATTCTCTCTCTCTATCATTCTCTCTCTCTATCATTCCCTCTCTCTATCATTCTCTCTCTCTATCATTTTCTCTCTATCATTCTCTCTCTGTATTATTCTCTCGCTATCATTCTCTCTATCATTCTCTCTCTCGCTATCATTCTCTCTATCATTCTCTCTCTCTCTATCATTCTCTTTCTCTATCATTCTCTCTCTCTATCATTCTCTCTCTCTATCATTCTCTCTCTCTATCATTCTCTCTCTCTATCATTCTCTCTCTCTATCATTCTCTCTCTATGATTGTCTCTCTCTATCATTCTCTGTCTATTATTCTCTCTCTATCATTCTCTCTCTCTATCATCTTCTCTCTATCATTCTCTCTCTATCATTCTCTCTCTCTATCATTTTCTCTCTATCATTCTCTCGCTCTATCATTCTCTCTCTCTATCATTTTCTCTCTCCATCATTCTCTCTCTCTCTCTCTCTCTCGCTCTCTCTCTCTCTCTATCAGTCTCTCTCTCTATCATTTTCTCTCTCAATCATTCTCTCTCTCTATCATTCTCTTTCTGCATCATTCTCTTTCTTCATCATTCTCTCTCTCTCTATCATTTTCTCTCTATCATTCTCTCTTTCTATCATTCTCCCTCTATCATTCGCTCTCTATCATTCTCTCTCTCTATCATTCTCTCTCTCTATCATTCTCTATTTCTATCATTCTCTCTTTCTATCATTCTCTCTCTCTAGTATTCTCTCTCTATCATTCTCTCTCTCTACCATTCTCTGTCTATCATTCTCTCTCTCTATCATTTTCTCTCTCTATCGTTCTCTCTCTATCATTCCCTCTCTCTATCATTTTCTCTCTATCATTCTCTCTCTCTATCATTTTCTCTCTATCATTCTCTCTCTCTATCATTTTCTCTCTATCATTCTCTCTCACTATCATTCTCTCTGTCCATCATTCTATCTCTCTATAATTCTCTCTCTATCATTCTCTCTGTCCATCGTTCTCTCTCTCTATCATTCTCCGTCTATCATTATCTCTCTCTATCATTCCCTCTCTCTATCATTTTCTCTCTATCATTCTCTCTTTCTATCATTCTCTCTCTATCATTCGCTCTCTATCATTCTCTCTCTCTATCATTCTCTCTCTCTATCATTCTCTCTCTCTATCATTCTCTCTCTATCATTCTCTGTCTCTATCATTCTCTGTCTATCATTCTCTCTCTCTCTATCATTTTCTCTCTCTATCATATTCTCTCTATCATTCTCTCTCTATCATTGTCTCTCTCTATCATTCTCTCTCTCTATCATTCTCTCTCTATCATTCTCTCTCTATCATTCTCTCTCTCTATCATTCTCTCTTTCTATCATTCTCTCTCTATCATTCTCTGTCTATCATTCTCTCTCTATCATTCTCTCTCTCTATAATTTTCTCTCTCTATCATTTTCTCTCTATCATTCCCTCTCTCTATCATTCTCTCTCTCTATCATTTTCTCTCTATCATTTTCTCTCTCTATCATTCTCTCACTATCATTCTCTCTCTCTATCATTCTCTCTCTCTATCATTCTCTTTCTCTATCATTCTCTCTCTCTCTATCATTATCTCTCTCTCTATCATTTTCACTCTATCACTCTCTCTTTCTATCATTCTCTCACTATCATTCTCTCTCTCTATCATCCTCTCTCTCTATCATTCTCTCTCTATCATTCTCTCTCTCTATCATTCTCTCTCTATCATTGTCTCTCTCTATCATTCTCTCTCTCTATCATTCTCTCTCTATCATTCTCTCTCTCTATCATTTTCTCTCTCCATCATTCTCTCTCTCCATCATTCTCTTTCTCTATCATTCTCTCTCTCTCTCTCTCGCTCTCTCTCTCTCTCTATCATTCTCTCTCTCTATCATTTTCTCTCTCAATCATTCTCTCTCTCTATCATTCTCTTTCTGCATCATTCTCTTTCTCTATCATTCTCTCTCTCTCTATCATTCTCTCTCTATCATTCTCTCTCTCTATCATTTTCTCTCTCTATCATTTTCTCTCTATCATTCCCTCTCTCTATCATTCTCTCTCTCTATCATTTTCTCTCTATCATTCTCCCTCTCTATCATTCTCTCGCTATCATTCTCTCTATCATTCTCTCTCTCGCTATCATTCTCTCTATCATTCTCTCTCTCTCTATCATTCTCTTTCTCTATCATTCTCTCTCTCTATCATTCTCTCTCTCTATCATTCTCTCTCTCTATCATTCTCTCTTTCTATCATTCTCTCTCTATCATTCTCTCTCTCTCCATCATTCTCTTTCTCTATCATTCTCTCTCTCTATCATTCTCTCTCTCTATCATTCTCTCTTTCTATCATTCTCTCTTTCTATCATTCTCTCTCTATCATTCTCTCTTTCTATCATTCTCTCTCTCTAGTATTCTCTCGCTATCATTCTCTCTCTATCATTCTCTCTCTCTACCATTCTCTGTCTATCATTCTCTCTCTATCATTCTCTCTCTCTATCATTTTCTCTCTCTATTGTTCTCTCTCTATCATTCCCTCCCTCTATCATTTTCTCTCTATCATTCTCCCTCTCTATCATTCTCTCTTACTATCATTCTCTCTCTCTATTATTCTCTCGCTATCATTCTCTCTATCATTCTCTCTCTCTCTATCATTCTCTTTCTCTATCATTCTCTCTCTCTATCATTCTCTCTCTCTATCTTTCTCTCTCTCTATCATTCTCTCTCTATCATTCTCTCTCTCTATCATTTTCTCTCTCTATCATTCTCTTTCTCCATCATTCTCTCTCTCCATCATTCTCTTTCTCTATCATTCTCTCTCTCTCTCTCTCTCTCTCTATCATTCTCTCTATCTATCATTATCTCTTTCTCTATCATTCTCTCTTTCTCTATCATACTCTCTCTCTATCATTCTCTATCTATCATTCTCTCTCTATCATTCTCTCTCTCTATCATTTTCTCTCTCTATCATTTTCTCTCTATCGTTCTCTCTCTATCATTCCCTTTCTCTATCATTTTCTCTTTATCATTCTCTCTCTCTATCATTCTCTCTCTCTATCATTCTCTCGCTATCATTCTCTCTCTCTCTATCATTCTCTCTCTCTATCATTCTCTCTCTCCATCATTCTCTCTCTCTATCATTCTCTCTCACTATCATTCTCTCTCTATCATTCTCTCTCTCTATCATTCTCTCTGTCCATCATTCTATCTCTGTATAATGCTCTTTCTATCATTCTCTCTGTCCATCGTTCTCTCTCTCTATCATTCTCCATCTATCATTATCTCTCTCCATCATTCCCTCTCTCTATCATTTTCTCTCTATCATTCTCTCTTTCTATCATTCTCTCTCTATCATTCGCTCTCTATCATTCTCTCTCTCTATCATTCTCTCTCTCTATCATTCTCTCTCTATCATTCTCTCTCTCTATCATTCTCTCTTTCTATCATTCTCTCTCTATCATTCTCTGTCTATCATTCTCTCTCTATCATTCTCTCTCTCTATCATTTTCTCTCTCTATCATTTTCTCTATATCATTCCCTCTCTCTATCATTCTCTCTCTCTCTATCATTTTCTCTCTACCATTCTCTCTCTGTATTATTCTCTCGCTATCATTCTCTCTATCATTCTCTCTCTCGCTATCATTCTCTCTATCATTCTCTCTCTCTCTATCATTCTCTTTCTCTATCATTCTCTCTCTCTATCATTCTCTCTCTCTATCATTCTCTCTCTCTATCATTCTCTCTTTCTATCATTCTCTCTTTCCATCATTCTCTCTCTATCATTCTCTCTTTCTATCATTCTCTCTCTCTCTAGTATTCTCTCTCTATCATTCTCTCTCTCTTCCATTCTCTGTCTATCATTCTCTCTCTATCATTCTCTCTCTCTATCATTTTCTCTCTCTATTGTTCTCTCTCTATCATTCCCTCTCTCTATCATTTTCTCTCCATCATTCCCTCTCTCTATCATTTTCTCTCTATCATTCTCTCTTTCTATCATTCTCTCTCTATCATTCGCTCTCTATCATTCTCTCTCTCTATCATTCTCTCTCTCTATCATTCTCTCTCTATCATTCTCTCTCTCTATCATTCTCTCTCTCTATCATTCTCTCTCTCTATCATTCTCTCTCTATCATTCTCTCTCTCTCTATCATTCTCTTTCTCTATCATTCTCTCTCTCTATCATTCTCTCTCTCTATCATTCCCTCTCTCTATCATTCTCTCTCTCTATCATTTTCTCTCTATCATTCTCTCTCTGTATTATTCTCTCGCTATCATTCTCTCTATCATTCTCTCTCTCGCTATCATTCTCTCTATCATTCTCTCTCTCTCTATCATTCTCTTTCTCTATCATTCTCTCTCTCTATCATTCTCTCTCTCTATCATTCTCTCTCTCTACCATTCTCTCTCTCTATCATTCTCTCTCTCTATCATTCTCTCTCTCTATCATTCTCTCTCTATGATTGTCTCTCTCTATCATTCTCTGTCTATTATTCTCTCTCTATCATTCTCTCTCTCTATCATCTTCTCTCTATCATTCTCTCTCTATCATTCTTTCTCTCTATCATTTTCTCTCTATCATTCTCTCGCTCTATCATTGTCTCTCTCTATCATTCTCTCTCTCTATCATTTTCTCTCTATCATTCTCTCGCTCTATCATTTTCTCTCTCCATCATTCTCTCTCTCTCTCTCTCTCTCGCTCTCTCTCTCTCTCTATCATTTTCTCTATCATTTTCTCTCTCAATCATTCTCTCTCTCTATCATTCTCTTTCTGCATCATTCTCTTTCTCTATCATTCTCTCTCTCTCTATCATTTTCTCTCTATCATTCTCTCTTTCTATCATTCTCCCTCTATCATTCGCTCTCTATCATTCTCTCTCTCTATCATTCTCTCTCTCTATCATTCTCTCTTTGTATCATTCTCTCTTTCTATCATTCTCTCTCTCTAGTATTCTCTCTCTATCATTCTCTCTCTCTACCATTCTCTGTCTATCATTCTCTCTCTCTATCATTTTCTCTCTCTATCGTTCTCTCTCTATCATTCCCTCTCTCTAACATTTTCTCTCTATCATTCTCTCTCTCTATCATTTTCTCTCTATCATTCTCTCTCTCTATCATTTTCTCTCTATCATTCTCTCTCACTATCATTCTCTCTGTCCATCATTCTATCTCTCTATAATTCTCTCTCTATCATTCTCTCTGTCCATCGTTCTCTCTCTCTATCATTCTCCGTCTATCATTATCTCTCTCTATCATTCCCTCTCTCTATCATTTTCTCTCTATCATTCTCTCTTTCTATCATTCTCTCTCTATCATTCGCTCTCTATCATTCTCTCTCTCGATCATTCTCTCTCTCTATCATTCTCTCTCTATCATTCTCTGTCTCTATCATTCTCTGTCTATCATTCTCTCTCTCTCTATCATTTTCTCTCTCTATCATATTCTCTCTATCATTCTCTCTCTATCATTGTCTCTCTCTATCATTCTCTCTCTCTATCATTCTCTCTCTATCATTCTCTCTCTATCATTCTCTCTCTCTATCATTCTCTCTTTCTATCATTCTCTCGCTATCATTCTCTCTCTCTATCATTTTCTCTCTATCATTTTCTCTCTCTATCATTCTCTCACTATCATTCTCTCTCTCTATCATTCTCTCTCTCTATCATTCTCTTTCTCTATCATTCTCTCTCTCTCTATCATTATCTCTCTCTCTATCATTTTCACTCTATCACTCTCTCTTTCTATCATTCTCTCTCTATCATTCGCTCTCTATCATTCTCTCTCTCTATCATTCTCTCTCTCTATCATTCTCTCTCTCTATCATTCTCTCTCTATCATTCTCTCTCTCTCTATCAATCTCTTTCTCTATCATTCTCTCTCTCTATCATTCTCACTCTCTATCATTCCCTCTCTCTATCATTCTCTCTCTCTCTATCATTTTCTCTCTATCATTCTCTCTCTGTATTATTCTCTCGCTATCATTCTCTCTATCATTCTCTCTCTCGCTATCATTCTCTCTATCATTCTCTCTCTCTCTATCATTCTCTTTCTCTATCATTCTCTCTCTCTATCATTCTCTCTCTCTATCATTCTCTCTCTCTATCATTCTCTCTTTCTATCATTCTCTCTTTCTATCATTCTCTCTCTATCATTCTCTCTTTCTATCATTCTCTCTTTCTAGTATTCTCTCTCTATCATTCTCTCTCTCTTCCATTCTCTGTCTATCATTCTCTCTCTATCATTCTCTCTCTCTATCATTTTCTCTCTCTATTGTTCTCTCTCTATCATTCCCTCTCTCTATCATTTTCTCTCCATCATTCCCTCTCTCTATCATTTTCTCTCTATCATTCTCTCTTTCTATCATTCTCTCTCTATCATTCGCTCTCTATCATTCTCTCTCTCTATCATTCTCTCTCTCTATCATTCTCTCTCTATCATTCTCTCTCTCTATCATTCTCTCTCTCTATCATTCTCTCTCTCTATCATTCTCTCTCTATCATTCTCTCTCTCTCTATCATTCTCTTTCTCTATCATTCTCTCTCTCTATCATTCTCTCTCTCTATCATTCCCTCTCTCTATCATTCTCTCTCTCTATCATTTTCTCTCTATCATTCTCTCTCTGTATTATTCTCTCGCTATCATTCTCTCTATCATTCTCTCTCTCGCTATCATTCTCTCTATCATTCTCTCTCTCTCTATCAGTCTCTTTCTCTATCATTCTCTCTCTCTATCATTCTCTCTCTCTATCATTCTCTCTCTCTATCATTCTCTCTCTCTATCATTCTCTCTCTATGATTGTCTCTCTCTATCATTCTCTGTCTATTATTCTCTCTCTATCATTCTCTCTCTCTATCATCTTCTCTCTATCATTCTCTCTCTATCATTCTCTCTCTCTATCATTTTCTCTCTATCATTCTCTCGCTCTATCATTGTCTCTCTCTATCATTCTCTCTCTCTATCATTCTCTCTCTATCATTCTCTCTCTCTATCATTTTCTCTCTCCATCATTCTCTCTCTCTCTCTCTCTCGCTCTCTATCAGTCTCTCTCTCTATCATTTTCTCTCTCAATCATTCTCTCTCTCTATCATTCTCTTTCTGCATCATTCTCTTTCTTCATCATTCTCTCTCTCTCTATCATTTTCTCTCTATCATTCTCTCTTTCTATCATTCTCCCTCTATCATTCGCTCTCTATCATTCTCTCTCTCTATCATTCTCTCTCTCTATCATTCTCTATTTCTATCATTCTCTCTTTCTATCATTCTCTCTCTCTAGTATTCTCTCTCTATCATTCTCTCTCTCTACCATTCTCTGTCTATCATTCTCTCTCTCTATCATTTTCTCTCTCTATCGTTCTCTCTCTATCATTCCCTCTCTCTATCATTTTCTCTCTATCATTCTCTCTCTCTATCATTTTCTCTCTATCATTCTCTCTCTCTATCATTTTCTCTCTATCATTCTCTCTCACTATCATTCTCTCTGTCCATCATTCTATCTCTCTATAATTCTCTCTCTATCATTCTCTCTGTCCATCGTTCTCTCTCTCTATCATTCTCCGTCTATCATTATCTCTCTCTATCATTCCCTCTCTCTATCATTTTCTCTCTATCATTCTCTCTTTCTATCATTCTCTCTCTATCATTCGCTCTCTATCATTCTCTCTCTCTATCATTCTCTCTCTCTATCATTCTCTCTCTCTATCATTCTCTCTCTATCATTCTCTGTCTCTATCATTCTCTGTCTATCATTCTCTCTCTCTCTATCATTTTCTCTCTCTATCATATTCTCTCTATCATTCTCTCTCTATCATTGTCTCTCTCTATCATTCTCTCTCTCTATCATTCTCTCTCTATCATTCTCTCTCTATCATTCTCTCTCTCTATCATTCTCTCTTTCTATCATTCTCTCTCTATCATTCTCTGTCTATCATTCTCTCTCTATCATTCTCTCTCTCTATAATTTTCTCTCTCTATCATTTTCTCTCTATCATTCCCTCTCTCTATCATTCTCTCTCTCTATCATTTTCTCTCTATCATTTTCTCTCTCTATCATTCTCTCACTATCATTCTCTCTCTCTATCATTCTCTCTCTCTATCATTCTCTTTCTCTATCATTCTCTCTCTCTCTATCATTATCTCTCTCTCTATCATTTTCACTCTATCACTCTCTCTTTCTATCATTCTCTCACTATCATTCTCTCTCTCTATCATCCTCTCTCTCTATCATTCTCTCTCTATCATTCTCTCTCTCTATCATTCTCTCTCTATCATTGTCTCTCTCTATCATTCTCTCTCTCTATCATTCTCTCTCTATCATTCTCTCTCTCTATCATTTTCTCTCTCCATCATTCTCTCTCTCCATCATTCTCTTTCTCTATCATTCTCTCTCTCTCTCTCTCGCTCTCTCTCTCTCTCTATCATTCTCTCTCTCTATCATTTTCTCTCTCAATCATTCTCTCTCTCTATCATTCTCTTTCTGCATCATTCTCTTTCTCTATCATTCTCTCTCTCTCTATCATTCTCTCTCTATCATTCTCTCTCTCTATCATTTTCTCTCTCGATCATTTTCTCTCTATCATTCCCTCTCTCTATCATTCTCTCTCTCCATCATTTTCTCTCTATCATTCTCCCTCTCTATCATTCTCTCGCTATCATTCTCTCTATCATTCTCTCTCTCGCTATCATTCTCTCTATCATTCTCTCTCTCTCTATCATTCTCTTTCTCTATCATTCTCTCTCTCTATCATTCTCTCTCTCTATCATTCTCTCTCTCTATCATTCTCTCTTTCTATCATTCTCTCTCTATCATTCTCTCTCTCTCCATCATTCTCTTTCTCTATCATTCTCTCTCTCTATCATTCTCTCTCTCTATCATTCTCTCTTTCTATCATTCTCTCTTTCTATCATTCTCTCTCTATCATTCTCTCTTTCTATCATTCTCTCTCTCTAGTATTCTCTCTCTATCATTCTCTCTCTATCATTCTCTCTCTCTACCATTCTCTGTCTATCATTCTCTCTCTATCATTTTCTCTCTCTATTGTTCTCTCTCTATCATTCCCTCCCTCTATCATTTTCTCTCTATCATTCTCTCTCTCTATCATTTTCTCTCTATCATTCTCTCTCTCTATCATTTTCTCTCTATCATTCTCCCTCTCTATCATTCTCTCTTACTATCATTCTCTCTCTCTATTATTCTCTCGCTATCATTCTCTCTATCATTCTCTCTCTCTCTATCATTCTCTTTCTCTATCATTCTCTCTCTCTATCATTCTCTCTCTCTATCTTTCTCTCTCTCTATCATTCTCTCTCTATCATTCTCTCTCTCTATCATTTTCTCTCTCTATCATTCTCTTTCTCCATCATTCTCTCTCTCCATCATTCTCTTTCTCTATCATTCTCTCTCTCTCTCTCTCTCTCTCTCTATCATTCTCTCTATCTATCATTTTCTCTTTCTCTATCATTCTCTCTTTCTCTATCATACTCTCTCTCTATCATTCTCTATCTATCATTCTCTCTCTATCATTCTCTCTCTCTATCATTTTCTCTCTCTATCATTTTCTCTCTATCGTTCTCTCTCTATCATTCCCTTTCTCTATCATTTTCTCTTTATCATTCTCTCTCTCTATCATTCTCTCTCTCTATCATTCTCTCGCTATCATTCTCTCTCTCTCTATCATTCTCTCTCTCTATCATTCTCTCTCTCCATCATTCTCTCTCTCTATCATTCTCTCTCACTATCATTCTCTCTCTATCATTCTCTCTCTCTATCATTCTCTCTGTCCATCATTCTATCTCTGTATAATGCTCTTTCTATCATTCTCTCTGTCCATCGTTCTCTCTCTCTATCATTCTCCATCTATCATTATCTCTCTCCATCATTCCCTCTCTCTATCATTTTCTCTCTATCATTCTCTCTTTCTATCATTCTCTCTCTATCATTCGCTCTCTATCATTCTCTCTCTCTATCATTCTCTCTCTCTATCATTCTCTCTCTATCATTCTCTCTCTCTATCATTCTCTCTTTCTATCATTCTCTCTCTATCATTCTCTGTCTATCATTCTCTCTCTATCATTCTCTCTCTCTATCATTTTCTCTCTATCATTCCCTCTCTCTATCATTCTCTCTCTCTCTATCATTTTCTCTCTATCATTCTCTCTCTGTATTATTCTCTCGCTATCATTCTCTCTATCATTCTCTCTCTCGCTATCATTCTCTCTATCATTCTCTCTCTCTCTATCATTCTCTTTCTCTATCATTCTCTCTCTCTATCATTCTCTCTCTCTATCATTCTCTCTCTCTATCATTCTCTCTTTCTATCATTCTCTCTTTCCATCATTCTCTCTCTATCATTCTCTCTTTCTATCATTCTCTCTCTCTCTAGTATTCTCTCTCTATCATTCTCTCTCTCTTCCATTCTCTGTCTATCATTCTCTCTCTATCATTCTCTCTCTCTATCATTTTCTCTCTCTATTGTTCTCTCTCTATCATTCCCTCTCTCTATCATTTTCTCTCCATCATTCCCTCTCTCTATCATTTTCTCTCTATCATTCTCTCTTTCTATCATTCTCTCTCTATCATTCGCTCTCTAACATTCTCTCTCTCTATCATTCTCTCTCTCTATCATTCTCTCTCTATCATTCTCTCTCTCTATCATTCTCTCTCTCTATCATTCTCTCTCTCTATCATTCTCTCTCTATCATTCTCTCTCTCTCTATCATTCTCTTTCTCTATCATTCTCTCTCTCTATCATTCTCTCTCTCTATCATTCCCTCTCTCTATCATTCTCTCTCTCTATCATTTTCTCTCCATCATTCTCTCTCTGTATTATTCTCTCGCTATCATTCTCTCTATCATTCTCTCTCTCGCTATCATTCTCTCTATCATTCTCTCTCTCTCTATCATTCTCTTTCTCTATCATTCTCTCTCTCTATCATTCTCTCTCTCTATCATTCTCTCTCTATGATTGTCTCTCTCTATCATTCTCTGTCTATTATTCTCTCTCTATCATTCTCTCTCTCTATCATCTTCTCTCTATCATTCTCTCTCTATCATTCTTTCTCTCTATCATTTTCTCTCTATCATTCTCTCGCTCTATCATTGTCTCTCTCTATCATTCTCTCTCTCTATCATTTTCTCTCTATCATTCTCTCTCTCTATCATTTTCTCTCTCCATCATTCTCTCTCTCTCTCTCTCTCTCGCTCTCTCTCTCTCTCTATCATTTTCTCTCTCAATCATTCTCTCTCTCTATCATTCTCTTTCTGCATCATTCTCTTTCTCCATCATTCTCTCTCTCTCTATCATTTTCTCTCTATCATTCTCTCTTTCTATCATTCTCCCTCTATCATTCGCTCTCTATCATTCTCTCTCTCTATCATTCTCTCTCTCTATCATTCTCTCTTTCTATCATTCTCTCTTTCTATCATTCTCTCTCTCTAGTATTCTCTCTCTATCATTCTCTCTCTCTACCATTCTCTGTCTATCATTCTCTCTCTCTATCATTTTCTCTCTCTATCGTTCTCTCTCTATCATTCCCTCTCTCTAACATTTTCTCTCTATCATTCTCTCTCTCTATCATTTTCTCTCTATCATTCTCTCTCTCTATCATTTTCTCTCTATCATTCTCTCTCACTATCATTCTCTCTGTCCATCATTCTATCTCTCTATAATTCTCTCTCTATCATTCTCTCTGTCCATCGTTCTCTCTCTCTATCATTCTCCGTCTATCATTATCTCTCTCTATCATTCCCTCTCTCTATCATTTTCTCTCTATCATTCTCTCTTTCTATCATTCTCTCTCTATCATTCGCTCTCTATCATTCTCTCTCTCGATCATTCTCTCTCTCTATCATTCTCTCTCTATCATTCTCTGTCTCTATCATTCTCTGTCTATCATTCTCTCTCTCTCTATCATTTTCTCTCTCTATCATATTCTCTCTATCATTCTCTCTCTATCATTGTCTCTCTCTATCATTCTCTCTCTCTATCATTCTCTCTCTATCATTCTCTCTCTATCATTCTCTCTCTCTATCATTCTCTCTTTCTATCATTCTCTCGCTATCATTCTCTGTCTATCATTCTCTCTCTATCATTCTCTCTCTCTATAATTTTCTCTCTCTATCATTTTCTCTCTATCATTCCCTCTCTCTATCATTCTCTCTCTCTATCATTTTCTCTCTATCATTTTCTCTCTCTATCATTCTCTCACTATCATTCTCTCTCTCTATCATTCTCTCTCTCTATCATTCTCTTTCTCTATCATTCTCTCTCTCTCTATCATTATCTCTCTCTCTATCATTTTCACTCTATCACTCTCTCTTTCTATCATTCTCTCTCTATCATTCGCTCTCTATCATTCTCTCTCTCTATCATTCTCTCTCTCTATCATTCTCTCTCTCTATCATTCTCTCTCTATCATTCTCTCTCTCTCTATCAATCTCTTTCTCTATCATTCTCTCTCTCTATCATTCTCTCTCTCTATCATTCCCTCTCTCTATCATTCTCTCTCTCTATCATTTTCTCTCTATCATTCTCTCTCTGTATTATTCTCTCGCTATCATTCTCTCTATCATTCTCTCTCTCGCTATCATTCTCTCTATCATTCTCTCTCTCTCTATCATTCTCTTTCTCCATCATTCTCTCTCTTTATCATTCTCTCTCTCTATCATTCTCTCTCTCTATCATTCTCTCTTTCTATCATTCTCTCTTTCTATCATTCTCTCTCTATCATTCTCTCTTTCTATCATTCTCTCTCTCTAGTATTCTCTCTCTATCATTCTCTCTCTCTTCCATTCTCTGTCTATCATTCTCTCTCTATCATTCTCTCTCTCTATCATTTTCTCTCTCTATTGTTCTCTCTCTATCATTCCCTCTCTCTATCATTTTCTCTCTATCATTCTCTCTCTCTATCATTTTCTCTCCATCATTCCCTCTCTCTATCATTTTCTCTCTATCATTCTCTCTTTCTATCATTCTCTCTCTATCATTCGCTCTCTATCATTCTCTCTCTCTATCATTCTCTCTCTCTATCATTCTCTCTCTATCATTCTCTCTCTCTATCATTCTCTCTCTCTATCATTCTCTCTCTCTATCATTTTCTCTCTCAATCATTCTCTCTCTCTATCATTCTCTTTCTGCATCATTCTCTTTCTCTATCATTCTCTCTCTCTCTATCATTTTCTCTCTATCATTCTCTCTTTCTATCATTCTCTCTCTATCATTCGCTCTCTATCATTCTCTCTCTCTATCATTCTCTCTCTCTATCATTCTCTCTTTCTATCATTCTCTCTTTCTATCATTCTCTCTCTCTAGTATTCTCTCTCTCTACCATTCTCTGTCTATCATTCTCTCTCTATCATTCTCTCTCTCTATCATTTTCTCTCTCCATCGTTCTCTCTCTATCATTCCCTCTCTCT
This sequence comes from Dyspetes luteomarginatus, assembly GCA_963669185.1. NCBI lineage: Eukaryota > Metazoa > Arthropoda > Insecta > Hymenoptera > Ichneumonidae > Dyspetes > Dyspetes luteomarginatus. The sequence goes on from OY769905.1 coordinate 12,752,323, forward strand.
ATCATTTTCTCTCTATCACTCTCTCTCTCTATCATTTTCTCTCTATCATTCTCTCTCTCTATCATTTTCTCTCTATCATTCTCTCTCACTATCATTTTCTCTGTCCATCATTCTATCTCTCTATAATTCTCTCTCTATCATTCTCTCTGTCCATCGTTCTCTCTCTCTATCATTCTCTCTGTCCATCGTTCTCTCTCTCTATCATTCTCCGTCTATCATTATCTCTCTCTATCATTCCCTCTCTCTATCATTTTCTCTCTATCATTCTCTCTTTCTATCATTCTCTCTCTATCATTCGCTCTCTATCATTCTCTCTCTCTATCATTCTCTCTCTCTATCATTCTCTCTCTCTATCATTCTCTCTCTATCATTCTCTGTCTCTATCATTCTCTGTCTATCATTCTCTCTCTCTATCATTTTCTCTCTCTATCATATTCTCTCTATCATTCTCTCTCTATCATTCTCTCTCTCTATCATTCTCTCTCTCTATCATTCTCTCTCTATCATTCTCTCTCTCTATCACTCTCTCTTTCTATCATTCTCTCTCTATCATTCGCTCTCTATCATTCTCTCTCTCTATCATTCTCTCTCTCTATCATTCTCTCTCTCTATCATTCTCTCTCTCTATCATTCTCTCTCTATCATTCTCTCTCTCTCTATCATTCTCTTTCTCTATCATTCTCTCTCTCTATCATTCTCTCTCTCTATCATTCCCTCTCTCTATCATTCTCTGTCTCTATCATTTTCTCTCCATCATTCTCTCTCTGTATTATTCTCTCGCTATCATTCTCTCTATCATTCTCTCTCTCGCTATCATTCTCTCTATCATTCTCTCTCTCTCTATCATTCTCTTTCTCTATCATTCTCTCTCTCTATCATTCTCTCTCTCTATCATTCTCTCTCTCTATCATTCTCTCTTTCTATCATTCTCTCTTTCTATCATTCTCTCTCTATCATTCTCTCTTTCTATCATTCTCTCTCTCTAGTATTCTCTCTCTATCATTCTCTCTCTCTTCCATTCTCTGTCTATCATTCTCTCTCTATCATTCTCTCTCTCTATCATTTTCTCTCTCTATTGTTCTCTCTCTATCATTTTCTCTCTATCATTCTCTCTCTCTATCATTTTCTCTCTATCATTCTCTCTCTCTATCATTTTCTCTCTATCATTCTCTCTCTCTATCATTTTCTCTCTATCATTCTCTCTCTCTATCATTTTCTCTCTATCATTCTCTCTCTCTATCATTCTCTCTTACTATCATTCTCTCTCTCTATCATTCTCTCTATCATTCTCTCTCTCTCTATCATTCTCTTTCTCTATCATTCTCTCTCTCTATCATTCTCTCTCTCTATCTTTCTCTCTCTCTATCATTCTCTCTCTATCATTCTCTCTCTATCATTCTCTCTCTCTATCATTTTCTCTCTCTATCATTCTCTTTCTCCATCATTCTCTCTCTCCATCATTCTCTTTCTCTATCATTCTCTCTCTCTCTCTCTCTCTCTCTCTCTCTCTCTCTCTCTCTCTCTATCATTCTCTCTATCTATCATTTTCTCTTTCTCTATCATTCTCTCTTTCTCTATCATACTCTCTCTCTATCATTCTCTCTCTATCATTCTCTCTCTATCATTCTCTCCCTCTATCATTTTCTCTCTCTATCATTTTCTCTCTATCGTTTTCTCTCTATCATTCCCTCTCTCTATCATTTTCTCTCTATCATTCCCTCTCTCTATCATTCTCTCTCTCTATCATTTTCTCTCCATCATTCTCTCTCTGTATTATTCTCTCGCTATCATTCTCTCTATCATTCTCTCTCTCGCTATCATTCTCTCTATCATTCTCTCTCTCTCTATCATTCTCTTTCTCTATCATTCTCTCTCTCTATCATTCTCTCTATCTATCATTCTCGCTCTCTATCATTCTCTCTTTCTATCATTCTCTCTTTCTATCATTCTCTCTCTATCATTCTCTCTTTCTATCATTCTCTCTCTCTAGTATTCTCTCTCTATCATTCTGTCTCTCTTCCATTCTCTGTCTATCATTCTCTCTCTATCATTCTCTCTCTCTATCATTTTCTCTCTCTATTGTTCTCTCTCTATCATTTTCTCTCCATCATTCTCTCTCTCTATCATTTTCTCTCTATCATTCTCTCTCTCTATCATTTTCTCTCTATCATTCTCTCTCTCTATCATTTTCTCTCTATCATTCTCTCTCTCTATCATTCTCTCTTACTATCATTCTCTCTCTCTATCATTCTCTCTATCATTCTCTCTCTCTCTATCATTCTCTTTCTCTATCATTCTCTCTCTCTATCATTCTCTCTCTCTATCTTTCTCTCTCTCTATCATTCTCTCTCTATCATTCTCTCTCTCTATCATTTTCTCTCTCTATCATTCTCTTTCTCCATCATTCTCTCTCTCCATCATTCTCTTTCTCTATCATTCTCTCTCTCTCTCTCTCTCTCTCTCTCTCTATCATTCTCTCTATCTATCATTTTCTCTTTCTCTATCATTCTCTCTTTCTCTATCATACTCTCTCTCTATCATTCTCTCTCTATCATTCTCTCTCTATCATTCTCTCTCTATCATTCTCTCCCTCTATCATTTTCTCTCTCTATCATTTTCTCTCTATCGTTTTCTCTCTATCATTCCCTCTCTCTATCATTTTCTCTCTATCATTCTCTCTCTCTATCATTCTCTCTCTCTATCATTCTCTCGCTATCATTCTCTCTCCATCATTCTCTCTCTATCATTCTCTCTCTCTATCATTCTCTCTCTCCATCATTCTCTCTCTCTATCATTCTCTCTCACTATCATTCTCTCTCTATCATTCTCTCTCTCTATCATTCTCTCTCTCCATCATTCTCTCTCTCTATCATTCTCTCTCACTATCATTCTCTCTCACTATCATTCTCTCTCTCTATCATTCTCTCTCTCTATCATTCTCTCTCTCTATCATTCTCTCTCTCTATCATTCTCTCTCTCTCTTTCTCGCTCTCTCTCTCTCTCTCTATCATTCTCTCTCTCTATCATTCTCTCTCTCTATCATTCTCTCTCTCTATCATTCTCTCTCTATGATTGTCTCTCTCTATCATTCTCTGTCTATCATTCTCTCTCTATCATTCTCTCTCTCTATCATCTTCTCTCTATCATTCTCTCTCTATCATTCTCTCTCTTTATCATTTTCTCTCTATCATTCTCTCGCTCTATCATTGTCTCTCTCTATCATTCTCTCTCTCTATCATTCTCTCTCTATCATTCTCTCTCTCTATCATTTTCTCTCTCCATCATTCTCTCTCTCTCTCTCTCTCTCGCTCTCTCTCTCTCTCTATCAGTCTCTCTCTCTATCATTTTCTCTCTCAATCATTCTCTCCCTCTATCATTCTCTTTCTGCATCATTCTCTTTCTCTATCATTCTCTCTCTCTCTATCATTTTCTCTCTATCATTCTCTCTTTCTATCATTCTCTCTCTATCATTCGCTCTCTATCATTCTCTCTCTCTATCATTCTCTCTCTCTATCATTCTCTCTTTCTATCATTCTCTCTTTCTATCATTCTCTCTCTCTAGTATTCTCTCTCTATCATTCTCTCTCTCTACCATTCTCTGTCTATCATTCTCTCTCTCTATCATTTTCTCTCTCTATCGTTCTCTCTCTATCATTCCCTCTCTCTATCATTTTCTCTCTCTATCGTTCTCTCTCTATCATTCCCTCTCTCTATCATTTTCTCTCTATCATTCTCTCTCTCTATCATTTTCCCTCCATCATTCTCTCTCTCTATCATTTTCTCTCCATCATTCTCTCTCACTATCATTCTCTCTGTCCATCATTCTATCTCTCTATAATTCTCTCTCTATCATTCTCTCTGTCCATCGTTCTCTCTCTCTATCATTCTCCGTCTATCATTATCTCTCTCTATCATTCCCTCTCTCTATCATTTTCTCTCTATCATTCTCTCTTTCTATCATTCTCTCTCTATCATTCGCTCTCTATCATTCTCTCTCTCTATCATTCTCTCTCTCTATCATTCTCTCTCTATCATTCTCTGTCTCTATCATTCTCTGTCTATCATTCTCTCTCTCTCTATCATTTTCTCTCTCTATCATATTCTCTCTATCATTCTCTCTCTATCATTGTCTCTCTCTATCATACTCTCTCTCTATCATTCTCTCTCTATCATTCTCTCTCTATCATTCTCTCCCTCTATCATTTTCTCTCTCTATCATTTTCTCTCTATCGTTTTCTCTCTATCATTCCCTCTCTCTATCATTTTCTCTCTATCATTCCCTCTCTCTATCATTCTCTCTCTCTATCATTTTCTCTCCATCATTCTCTCTCTGTATTATTCTCTCGCTATCATTCTCTCTATCATTCTCTCTCTCGCTATCATTCTCTCTATCATTCTCTCTCTCTCTATCATTCTCTTTCTCTATCATTCTCTCTCTCTATCATTCTCTCTATCTATCATTCTCTCTCTCTATCATTCTCTCTTTCTATCATTCTCTCTTTCTATCATTCTCTCTCTATCATTCTCTCTTTCTATCATTCTCTCTCTCTAGTATTCTCTCTCTATCATTCTCTCTCTCTTCCATTCTCTGTCTATCATTCTCTCTCTATCATTCTCTCTCTCTATCATTTTCTCTCTCTATTGTTCTCTCTCTATCATTTTCTCTCTATCATTCTCTCTCTCTATCATTTTCTCTCTATCATTCTCTCTCTCTATCATTTTCTCTCTATCATTCTCTCTCTCTATCATTCTCTCTTACTATCATTCTCTCTCTCTATCATTCTCTCTATCATTCTCTCTCTCTCTATCATTCTCTTTCTCTATCATTCTCTCTCTCTATCATTCTCTCTCTCTATCTTTCTCTCTCTCTATCATTCTCTCTCTATCATTCTCTCTCTCTATCATTTTCTCTCTCTATCATTCTCATTCTCCATCATTCTCTCTCTCCATCATTCTCTTTCTCTATCATTCTCTCTCTCTCTCTCTCTCTCTCTCTCTATCATTCTCTCTATCTATCATTTTCTCTTTCTCTATCATTCTCTCTTTCTCTATCATACTCTCTCTCTATCATTCTCTCTCTATCATTCTCTCTCTATCATTCTCTCCCTCTATCATTTTCTCTCTCTATCATTTTCTCTCTATCGTTTTCTCTCTATCATTCCCTCTCTCTATCATTTTCTCTCTATCATTCTCTCTCTCTATCATTGTCTCGCTATCATTCTCTCTCCATCATTCTCTCTCTATCATTCTCTCTCTCTATCATTCTCTCTCTCCATCATTCTCTCTCTCTATCATTCTCTCTCACTATCATTCTCTCTCTATCATTCTCTCTCTCTATCATTCTCTCTCTCCATCATTCTCTCTCTCTATCATTCTCTCTCACTATCATTCTCTCTCACTATCATTCTCTCTCTCTATCATTCTCTCTCTCTATCATTCTCTCTCTCTATCATTCTCTCTCTCTATCATTCTCTCTCTCTCTTTCTCGCTCTCTCTCTCTCTCTATCATTCTCTCTCTCTATCATTCTCTCTCTCTCTATCATTCTCTCTCTCTATCATTCTCTCTCTCTATCATTCTCTCTCTATGATTGTCTCTCTCTATCATTCTCTGTCTATCATTCTCTCTCTATCATTCTCTCTCTCTATCATCTTCTCTCTATCATTCTCTCTCTATCATTCTCTCTCTTTATCATTTTCTCTCTATCATTCTCTCGCTCTATCATTGTCTCTCTCTATCATTCTCTCTCTCTATCATTCTCTCTCTATCATTCTCTCTCTCTATCATTTTCTCTCTCCATCATTCTCTCTCTCTCTCTCTCTCTCGCTCTCTCTCTCTCTCTATCAGTCTCTCTCTCTATCATTTTCTCTCTCAATCATTCTCTCCCTCTATCATTCTCTTTCTGCATCATTCTCTTTCTCTATCATTCTCTCTCTCTCTATCATTTTCTCTCTATCATTCTCTCTTTCTATCATTCTCTCTCTATCATTCGCTCTCTATCATTCTCTCTCTCTATCATTCTCTCTCTCTATCATTCTCTCTTTCTATCATTCTCTCTTTCTATCATTCTCTCTCTCTAGTATTCTCTCTCTATCATTCTCTCTCTCTACCATTCTCTGTCTATCATTCTCTCTCTCTATCATTTTCTCTCTCTATCGTTCTCTCTCTATCATTCCCTCTCTCTATCATTTTCTCTCTCTATCGTTCTCTCTCTATCATTCCCTCTCTCTATCATTTTCTCTCTATCATTCTCTCTCTCTATCATTTTCTCTCCATCATTCTCTCTCTCTATCATTTTCTCTCCATCATTCTCTCTCACTATCATTCTCTCTGTCCATCATTCTATCTCTCTATAATTCTCTCTCTATCATTCTCTCTGTCCATCGTTCTCTCTCTCTATCATTCTCCGTCTATCATTATCTCTCTCTATCATTCCCTCTCTCTATCATTTTCTCTCTATCATTCTCTCTTTCTATCATTCTCTCTCTATCATTCGCTCTCTATCATTCTCTCTCTCTATCATTCTCTCTCTCTATCATTCTCTCTCTATCATTCTCTGTCTCTATCATTCTCTGTCTATCATTCTCTCTCTCTCTATCATTTTCTCTCTCTATCATATTCTCTCTATCATTCTCTCTCTATCATTGTCTCTCTCTATCATTCTCTCTCTCTATCATTCTCTCTCTATCATTCTCTCTCTATCATTCTCTCTCTCTATCATTCTCTCTTTCTATCATTCTCTCTCTATCATTCTCTGTCTATCATTCTCTCTCTATCATTCTCTCTCTCTATAATTTTCTCTCTCTATCATTTTCTCTCTATCATTCCCTCTCTCTATCATTCTCTCTCTCTATCATTTTCTCTCTATCATTCTCTCTCTCTATCATTCTCTCACTATCATTCTCTCTCTCTATCATTCTCTCTCTCTATCATTCTCTTTCTCTATCATTCACTCTCTCTCTATCATTATCTCTCTCTCTATCATTTTCACTCTATCACTCTCTCTTTCTATCATTCTCTCTCTATCATTCGCTCTCTATCATTCTCTCTCTCTATCATTCTCTCTCTCTATCATTCTCTCTCTCTATCATTCTCTCTCTATCATTCTCTCTCTCTCTATCATTCTCTTTCTCTATCATTCTCTCTCTCTATCATTCTCTCTCTCTATCATTCCCTCTCTCTATCATTCTCTCTCTCTATCATTTTCTCTCTATCATTCTCTCTCTGTATTATTCTCTCGCTATCATTCTCTCTATCATTCTCTCTCTCGCTATCATTCTCTCTATCATTCTCTCTCTCTCTATCATTCTCTTTCTCTATCATTCTCTCTCTCTATCATTCTCTCTCTCTATCATTCTCTCTCTCTATCATTCTCTCTCTCTATCATTCTCTCTCTATGATTGTCTCTCTCTATCATTCTCTCTCTCTATTATTCTCTCTCTATCATTCTCTCTCTCTATCATTTTCTCTCTCCATCATTCTCTCTCTCTCTCTCTCGCTCTCTCTCTCTCTCTATCAGTCTCTCTCTCTATCATTTTCTCTCTCAATCATTCTCTCTCTCTATCATTCTCTTTCTGCATCATTCTCTTTCTCTATCATTCTCTCTCTCTCTATCATTTTCTCTCTATCATTCTCTCTTTCTATCATTCTCCCTCTATCATTCGCTCTCTATCATTCTCTCTCTCTATCATTCTCTCTCTCTATCATTCTCTCTTTCTATCATTCTCTCTTTCTATCATTCTCTCTCTCTAGTATTCTCTCTCTATCATTCTCTCTCTCTACCATTCTCTGTCTATCATTCTCTCTCTCTATCATTTTCTCTCTCCATCGTTCTCTCTCTATCTTTCCCTCTCTCTATCATTTTCTCTCTATCATTCTCTCTCTCTATCATTTTCTCTCTATCATTCTCTCTCTCTATCATTTTCTCTCTATCATTCTCTCTCACTGTCATTCTCTCTGTCCATCATTCTATCTCTCTATAATTCTCTCTCTATCATTCTCTCTGTCCATCGTTCTCTCTCTCTATCATTCTCCGTCTATCATTATCTCTCTCTCTATCATTTTCACTCCATCACTCTCTCTTTCTATCATTCTCTCTCTATCATTCGCTCTCTATCATTCTCTCTCTCTATCATTCTCTCTCTCTATCATTCTCTCTCTCTATCATTCTCTCTCTATCATTCTCTCTCTCTCTATCATTCTCTTTCTCTATCATTCTCTCTCTCTATCATTCTCTCTCTCTATCATTCCCTCTCTCTATCATTCTCTCTCTCTATCATTTTCTCTCTGTCATTCTCTCTCTGTATTATTCTCTCGCTATCATTCTCCCTATCATTCTCTCTCTCGCTATCATTCTCTCTCTCGCTATCATTCTCTCTATCATTCTCTCTCTCTCTATCATTCTCTCTCTCTATCATTCTCTCTCTATCATTCTCTCTCTCTATCATTCTCTCTTTCTATCATTCTCTCTTTCTATCATTCTCTCTCTATCATTCTCTCTTTCTATCATTCTCTCTCTCTAGTATTCTCTCTCTATCATTCTCTCTCTCTTCCATTCTCTGTCTATCATTCTCTCTCTATCATTCTCTCTCTCTATCATTTTCTCTCTCTATTGTTCTCTCTCTATCATTCCCTCTCTCTATCATTTTCTCTCTATCATTCTCTCTCTCTATCATTTTCTCTCTATCATTCTCTCTCTCTATCATTTTCTCTCTATCATTCTCTCTCTCTATCATTTTCTCTCTATCATTCTCTCTCTCTATCATTTTCTCTCTCCATCATTCTCTCTCTCTCTCTCTCTCTCGCTCTCTATCATTTTCTCTCTCAATCATTCTCTCTGTCTATCATTCTCTTTCTATCATTCTCTGTCTATCATTCTCTCTCTATCATTCTCTCTCTCTATAATTTTCTCTCTCTATCATTTTCTCTCTATCATTCCCTCTCTCTATCATTCTCTCTTTCTATCATTTTCTCTCTATCATTCTCTCTCTCTATCATTCTCTCACTATCATTCTCTCTCTCTATCATTCTCTCTCTCTATCATTCTCTTTCTCTATCATTCTCTCTCTCTCTATCATTATCTCTCTCTCTATCATTTTCACTCCATCACTCTCTCTTTCTATCATTCTCTCTCTATCATTCGCTCTCTATCATTCTCTCTCTCTATCATTCTCTCTCTCTATCATTCTCTCTCTCTATCATTCTCTCTCTATCATTCTCTCTCTCTCTATCATTCTCTTTCTCTATCATTCTCTCTCTCTATCATTCTCTCTCTCTATCATTCCCTCTCTCTATCATTCTCTCTCTCTATCATTTTCTCTCTATCATTCTCTCTTTGTATTATTCTCTCGCTATCATTCTCTCTATCATTCTCTCTCTCGCTATCATTCTCTCTATCATTCTCTCTCTCTCTATCATTCTCTTTCTCTATCATTCTCTCTCTCTATCATTCTCTCTCTATCATTCTCTCTCTCTATCATTCTCTCTCTATCATTCTCTGTCTCTATCATTCTCTGTCTATCATTCTCTCTCTCTCTATCATTTTCTCTCTCTATCATATTCTCTCTATCATTCTCTCTCTATCATTCTCTCTCTATCATTGTCTCTCTCTATCATTCTCTCTCTCTATCATTCTCTCTCTATCATTCTCTCTCTATCATTCTCTTTCTCTATCATTCTCTCTTTCTATCATTCTCTCTCTATCATTCTCTGTCTATCATTCTCTCTCTATCATTCTCTCTCTCTATAATTTTCTCGCTCTATCATTTTCTCTCTATCATTCCCTCTCTCTATCATTCTCTCTCTCTATCATTTTCTCTCTATCATTCTCTCTCTCTATCATTCTCTCACTATCATTCTCTCTCTCTATCATTCTCTCTCTCTATCATTCTCTTTCTCTATCATTCTCTCTCTCTCTATCATTATCTCTCTCTCTATCATTTTCACTCTATCACTCTCTCTTTCTATCATTCTCTCTCTATCATTCGCTCTCTATCATTCTCTCTCTCTATCATTCTCTCTCTCTATCATTCTCTCTCTCTATCATTCTCTCTCTATCATTCTCTCTCTCTCTATCATTCTCTTTCTCTATCATTCTCTCTCTCTATCATTCTCTCTCTCTATCATTCCCTCTCTCTATCATTCTCTCTCTCTATCATTTTCTCTCTATCATTCTCTCTCTGTATTATTCTCTCGCTATCATTCTCTCAATCATTCTCTCTCTCGCTATCATTCTCTCTATCATTCTCTCTCTCTCTATCATTCTCTTTCTCTATCATTCTCTCTCTCTATCATTCTCTCTCTATCATTCTCTCTCTCTATCATTCTCTCTCTATCATTCTCTGTCTCTATCATTCTCTGTCTATCATTCTCTCTCTCTCTATCATTTTCTCTCTCTATCATATTCTCTCTATCATTCTCTCTCTATCATTGTCTCTCTCTATCATTCTCTCTCTCTATCATTCTCTCTCTATCATTCTCTCTCTATCATTCTCTTTCTCTATCATTCTCTCTTTCTATCATTCTCTCTCTATCATTCTCTGTCTATCATTCTCTCTCTATCATTCTCTCTCTCTATAATTTTCTCGCTCTATCATTTTCTCTCTATCATTCCCTCTCTCTATCATTCTCTCTCTCTATCATTTTCTCTCTATCATTCTCTCTCTCTATCATTCTCTCACTATCATTCTCTCTCTCTATCATTCTCTCTCTCTATCATTTTCTTTCTCTATCATTCTCTCTCTCTCTATCATTATCTCTCTCTCTATCATTTTCACTCTATCACTCTCTCTTTCTATCATTCTCTCTCTATCATTCGCTCTCTATCATTCTCTCTCTTTATCATTCTCTCTTTCTATCATTCTCTCTCTCTATCATTCTCTCTCTATCATTCTCTCTCTCTATCATTCTCTTTCTCTATCATTCTCTCTCTCTATCATTCTCTCTCTCTATCATTCCCTCTCTCTATCATTCTCTCTCTCTATCATTTTCTCTCTATCATTCTCTCTCTGTATTATTCTCTCGCTATCATTCTCTCTATCATTCTCTCTCTCTCTATCATTCGCTCTCTATCATTCTCTCTCTCTATCATTCTCTCTCTCTATCATTCTCTCTCTCTATCATTCTCTCTCTATGATAGTCTCTCTCTATCATTCTCTGTCTATCATTCTCTCTCTATCATTCTCTCTCTCTATCATCTTCTCTCTATCATTCTCTCTCTATTATTCTCTCTCTCTATCATTTTCTCTCTATCATTCTCTCGCTCTATCATTGTCTCTCTCTATCATTCTCTCTCTCTATCATTCTCTCTCTATCATTCTCTCTCTCTATCATTTTCTCTCCCCATCATTCTCTCTCTCTCTCTCTCTCTCGCTCTCTCTCTCTCTCTATCAGTCTCTCTCTCTATCATTTTCTCTCTCAATCATTCTCTCTCTCTATCATTCTCTTTCTGCATCATTCTCTTTCTCTATCATTCTCTCTCTCTCTATCATTTTCTCTCTATCATTCTCTCTCTCTATCATTCTCTCTCTATCGTTCTCTCTCTATCATTCCCTCTCTCTATCATTTTCTCTCTATCATTCTCTCTCTCTATCATTTTCTCTCTATCATTCCCTCTCTCTATCATTCTCTCTCTCTATCATTTTCTCTCTATCATTCTCTCTCTCTATCATTCTCTCACTATCATTCTCTCTCTCTATCATTCTCTCTCTCTATCATTCTCTTTCTCTATCATTCTCTCTCTCTCTATCATTATCTCTCTCTCTATCATTTTCACTCTATCACTCTCTCTTTCTATCATTCTCTCTCTATCATTCGCTCTCTATCATTCTCTCTCTCTATCATTCTCTCTCTCTATCATTCTCTCTCTATCATTCTCTCTCTCTCTATCATTCTATTTCTCTATCATTCTCTCTCGCTATCATTCTCTCTCTCTATCATTCCCTCTCTCTATCATTCTCTCTCTCTATCATTTTCTCTCTATCATTCTCTCTCTGTATTATTCTCTTGCTATCATTCTCTCTATCATTCTCTCTCTCGCTATCATTCTCTCTATCATTCTCTCTCTCTCTATCATTCTCTTTCTCTATCATTCTCTCTCTCTATCATTCTCTCTCTCTATCATTCTCTCTCTCTATCATTCTCTCTCTCTATCATTCTCTCTCTATGATTGTCTCTCTCTATAATTCTCTGTCTATCATTCTCTCTCTATCATTCTCTCTCTCTATCATCTTCTCTCTATCATTCTCTCTCTATCATTCTCTCTCTCTATCAGTTTCTCTCTATCATTCTCTCTCTATCATTCTCTGTCTATCATTCTCTCTCTATCATTCTCTCGCTCTATAATTTTCTCTCTCTATCATTTTCTCTCTATCATTCCCTCTCTCTATCATTCTCTCTCTCTATCATTTGCTCTCTATCATTCTCTCTCTCTATCATTCTCTCACTATCATTCTCTCTCTCTATCATTCTCTCTCTCTATCATTCTCTTTCTCTATCATTCTCTCTCTCTCTATCATTATCTCTCTCTCTATCATTTTCACGCTATCACTCTCTCTTTCTATCATTCTCTCTCTATCATTCGCTCTCTATCATTCTCTCTCTCTATCATTCTCTCTCTCTATCATTATCTCTCTCTATCATTCTCTCTCTCTATCATTCTCTCTCTATCATTCTCTCTCTCTCTATCATTCTCTTTCTCTATCATTCTCTCTCTCTATCATTCTCTCTCTCTATCATTCCCTCTCTCTATCATTCTCTCTCTCTATCATTTTCTCTCCATCATTCTCTCTCTGTATTATTCTCTCTTTCTATCATTCTCTCTCTATCATTCTCTGTCTATCATTCTCTCTCTATCATTCTCTCTCACTGTCATTCTCTCTGTCCATCATTCTATCTCTCTATAATTCTCTCTCTATCATTCTCTCTGTCCATCGTTCTCTCTCTCTATCATTCTCCGTCTATCATTATCTCTCTCTATCATTTTCTCTCTATCATTCTCTCTCTCTCTATCATTCTCTTTCTCTATCATTCTCTCTCGCTATCATTCTCTCTCTCTATCATTCCCTCTCTCTATCATTCTCTCTCTCTATCATTTTCTCTCTATCATTCTCTCTCTGTATTATTCTCTTGCTATCATTCTCTCTATCATTCTCTCTCTCGCTATCATTCTCTCTATCATTCTCTCTCTCTCTATCATTCTCTTTCTCTATCATTCTCTCTCTCTATCATTCTCTCTCTCTATCATTCTCTCTCTCTATCATTCTCTCTCTATGATTGTCTCTCTCTATCATTCTCTGTCTATCATTCTCTCTCTATCATTCTCTCTCTCTATCATCTTCTCTCTATCATTCTCTCTCTATCATTCTCTCTCTCTATCAGTTTCTCTCTATCATTCTCTCTCTATCATTCTCTGTCTATCATTCTCTCTCTATCATTCTCTCTCTCTATAATTTTCTCTCTCTATCATTTTCTCTCTATCATTCCCTCTCTCTATCATTCTCTCTCTCTATCATTTGCTCTCTATCATTCTCTCTCTCTATCATTCTCTCACTATCATTCTCTCTCTCTATCATTCTCTCTCTCTATCATTCTCTTTATGCATCATTCTCTTTCTCTATCATTCTCTCTCTCTCTATCATTTTCTCTCTATCATTCTCTCTTTCTATCATTCTCCCTCTATCATTCGCTCTTTTTCATTCTCTCTCTCTATCATTCTCTCTCTCTATCATTCTCTCTTTCTATCATTCTCTCTTTCTATCATTCTCTCTCTCTAGTATTCTCTCTCTATCATTCTCTCTCTCTACCATTCTCTGTCTATCATTCTCTCTCTCTATCATTTTCTCTCTCCATCGTTCTCTCTCTATCTTTCCCTCTCTCTATCATTTTCTCTCTATCATTCTCTCTCTCTATCATTTTCTCTCTATCATTCTCTCTCTCTATCATTTTCTCTCTATCATTCTCTCTCACTGTCATTCTCTCTGTCCATCATTCTATCTCTCTATAATTCTCTCTCTATCATTCTCTCTGTCCATCGTTCTCTCTCTCTATCATTCTCCGTCTATCATTATCTCTCTCTATCATTTTCTCTCTATCATTCTCTCTTTCTATCATTCTCTCTCTATCATTCGCTCTCTATCATTCTCTCTCTCTATCATTCTCTCTCTCTATCATTCTCTCTCTATCATTCTCTGTCTCTATCATTCTCTGTCTATCATTCTCTCTCTCTCCATTATTTTCTCTCTCTATCATATTCTCTCTATCATTCTCTCTCTATCATTGTCTCTCTCTATCATTCTCTCTCTCTATCATTCTCTCTCTATCATTCTCTCTCTATCATTCTCTCTCTCTATCATTCTCTCTTTCTATCATTCTCTCTCTATCATTCTCTGTCTATCATTCTCTCTCTATCATTCTCTCTCTCTATAATTTTCTCTCTCTATCATTTTCTCTCTATCATTCCCTCTCTCTATCATTCTCTCTCTCTATCATTTTCTCTCTCTATCATATTCTCTCTATCATTCTCTCTCTATCATTGTCTCTCTCTATCATTCTCTCTCTCTATCATTCTCTCTCTATCATTCTCTCTCTATCATTCTCTTTCTCTATCATTCTCTCTTTCTATCATTCTCTCTCTATCATTCTCTGTCTATCATTCTCTCTCTATCATTCTCTCTCTCTATAATTTTCTCGCTCTATCATTTTCTCTCTATCATTCCCTCTCTCTATCATTCTCTCTCTATCATTCTCTCTCTCTATCATTCTCTCACTATCATTCTCTCTCTCTATCATTCTCTCTCTCTATCATTCTCTTTCTCTATCATTCTCTCTCTCTCTATCATTATCTCTCTCTCTATCATTTTCACTCTATCACTCTCTCTTTCTATCATTCTCTCTCTATCATTCGCTCTCTATCATTCTCTCTCTCTATCATTCTCTCTCTCTATCATTCTCTCTCTCTATCATTCTCTCTCTATCATTCTCTCTCTCTCTATCATTCTCTTTCTCTATCATTCTCTCTCTCTATCATTCTCTCTCTCTATCATTCCCTCTCTCTATCATTCTCTCTCTCTATCATTTTCTCTCTATCATTCTCTCTCTGTATTATTCTCTCGCTATCATTCTCTCTATCATTCTCTCTCTCTCTATCATTCGCTCTCTATCATTCTCTCTCTCTATCATTCTCTCTCTCTATCATTCTCTCTCTCTATCATTCTCTCTCTATGATAGTCTCTCTCTATCATTCTCTGTCTATCATTCTCTCTCTATCATTCTCTCTCTCTATCATCTTCTCTCTATCATTCTCTCTCTATTATTCTCTCTCTCTATCATTTTCTCTCTATCATTCTCTCGCTCTATCATTGTCTCTCTCTATCATTCTCTCTCTCTATCATTCTCTCTCTATCATTCTCTCTCTCTATCATTTTCTCTCCCCATCATTCTCTCTCTCTCTCTCTCTCTCGCTCTCTCTCTCTCTCTATCAGTCTCTCTCTCTATCATTTTCTCTCTCAATCATTCTCTCTCTCTATCATTCTCTTTCTGCATCATTCTCTTTCTCTATCATTCTCTCTCTCTCTATCATTTTCTCTCTATCATTCTCTCTCTCTATCATTCTCTCTCTATCGTTCTCTCTCTATCATTCCCTCTCTCTATCATTTTCTCTCTATCATTCTCTCTCTCTATCATTTTCTCTCTATCATTCCCTCTCTCTATCATTCTCTCTCTCTATCATTTTCTCTCTATCATTCTCTCTCTCTATCATTCTCTCACTATCATTCTCTCTCTCTATCATTCTCTCTCTCTATCATTCTCTTTCTCTATCATTCTCTCTCTCTCTATCATTATCTCTCTCTCTATCATTTTCACTCTATCACTCTCTCTTTCTATCATTCTCTCTCTATCATTCGCTCTCTATCATTCTCTCTCTCTATCATTCTCTCTCTCTATCATTCTCTCTCTCTATCATTCTCTCTCTATCATTCTCTCTCTCTCTATCATTCTCTTTCTCTATCATTCTCTCTCGCTATCATTCTCTCTCTCTATCATTCCCTCTCTCTATCATTCTCTCTCTCTATCATTTTCTCTCTATCATTCTCTCTCTGTATTATTCTCTCGCTATCATTCTCTCTATCATTCTCTCTCTCGCTATCATTCTCTCTATCATTCTCTCTCTCTCTATCATTCTCTTTCTCTATCATTCTCTCTCTCTATCATTCTCTCTCTCTATCATTCTCTCTCTCTATCATTCTCTCTCTCTATCATTCTCTCTCTATGATTGTCTCTCTCTATCATTCTCTGTCTATCATTCTCTCTCTATCATTCTCTCTCTCTATCATCTTCTCTCTATCATTCTCTCTCTCTATCATTTTCTCTCTATCATTCTCTCTCTATCATTCTCTGTCTATCATTCTCTCTCTATCATTCTCTCTCTCTATAATTTTCTCTCTCTATCATTTTCTCTCTATCATTCCCTCTCTCTATCATTCTCTCTCTCTATCATTTTCTCTCTATCATTCTCTCTCTCTATCATTCTCTCACTATCATTCTCTCTCTCTATCATTCTCTCTCTCTATCATTCTCTTTCTCTATCATTCTCTCTCTCTCTATCATTATCTCTCTCTCTATCATTTTCACGCTATCACTCTCTCTTTCTATCATTCTCTCTCTATCATTCGCTCTCTATCATTCTCTCTCTCTATCATTCTCTCTCTCTATCATTCTCTCTCTCTATCATTCTCTCTCTCTATCATTCTCTCTCTATCATTCTCTCTCTCTCTATCATTCTCTTTCTCTATCATTCTCTCTCTCTATCATTCTCTCTCTCTATCATTCCCTCTCTCTATCATTCTCTCTCTCTATCATTTTCTCTCCATCATTCTCTCTCTGTATTATTCTCTCGCGATCATTCTCTCTATCATTCTCTCTCTCGCTATCATTCTCTCTATCATTCTCTCTCTCTCTATCATTCTCTTTCTCTATCATTCTCTCTCTCTATCATTCTCTCTCTCTATCATTCTCTCTCTCTATCATTCTCTCTTTCTATCATTCTCTCTTTCTATCATTCTCTCTCTATCATTCTCTCTTTCTATCATTCTCTCTCTCTAGTATTCTCTCTCTATCATTCTCTCTCTCTTCCATTCTCTGTCTATCATTCTCTCTCTATCATTCTCTCTCTCTATCATTTTCTCTCTCTATTGTTCTCTCTCTATCATTTTCTCTCTATCATTCTCTCTCTCTATCATTTTCTCTCTATCATTCTCTCTCTCTATCATTTTCTCTCTATCATTCTCTCTCTCTATCATTCTCTCTCTATCATTCTCTCTCTCTCTATCATTCTCTTTCTCTATCATTCTCTCTCGCTATCATTCTCTCTCTCTATCATTCCCTCTCTCTATCATTCTCTCTCTCTATCATTTTCTCTCTATCATTCTCTCTCTGTATTATTCTCTCGCTATCATTCTCTCTATCATTCTCTCTCTCGCTATCATTCTCTCTATCATTCTCTCTCTCTCTATCATTCTCTTTCTCTATCATTCTCTCTCTCTATCATTCTCTCTCTCTATCATTCTCTCTCTCTATCATTCTCTCTCTCTATCATTCTCTCTCTATGATTGTCTCTCTCTATCATTCTCTGTCTATCATTCTCTCTCTATCATTCTCTCTCTCTATCATCTTCTCTCTATCATTCTCTCTCTATCATTCTCTCTCTCTATCATTTTCTCTCTATCATTCTCTCTCTATCATTCTCTGTCTATCATTCTCTCTCTATCATTCTCTCTCTCTATAATTTTCTCTCTCTATCATTTTCTCTCTATCATTCCCTCTCTCTATCATTCTCTCTCTCTATCATTTTCTCTCTATCATTCTCTCTCTCTATCATTCTCTCACTATCATTCTCTCTCTCTATCATTCTCTCTCTCTATCATTCTCTTTCTCTATCATTCTCTCTCTCTCTATCATTATCTCTCTCTCTATCATTTTCACGCTATCACTCTCTCTTTCTATCATTCTCTCTCTATCATTCGCTCTCTATCATTCTCTCTCTCTATCATTCTCTCTCTCTATCATTCTCTCTCTCTATCATTCTCTCTCTCTATCATTCTCTCTCTATCATTCTCTCTCTCTCTATCATTCTCTTTCTCTATCATTCTCTCTCTCTATCATTCTCTCTCTCTATCATTCCCTCTCTCTATCATTCTCTCTCTCTATCATTTTCTCTCCATCATTCTCTCTCTGTATTATTCTCTCGCGATCATTCTCTCTATCATTCTCTCTCTCGCTATCATTCTCTCTATCATTCTCCCTCTCTCTATCATTCTCTTTCTCTATCATTCTCTCTCTCTATCATTCTCTCTCTCTATCATTCTCTCTCTCTATCATTCTCTCTTTCTATCATTCTCTCTTTCTATCATTCTCTCTCTATCATTCTCTCTTTCTATCATTCTCTCTCTCTAGTATTCTCTCTCTATCATTCTCTCTCTCTTCCATTCTCTGTCTATCATTCTCTCTCTATCATTCTCTCTCTCTATCATTTTCTCTCTCTATTGTTCTCTCTCTATCATTTTCTCTCTATCATTCTCTCTCTCTATCATTTTCTCTCTATCATTCTCTCTCTCTATCATTTTCTCTCTATCATTCTCTCTCTCTATCATTTTCTCTCTATCATTCTCTCTCTCTATCATTTTCTCTCTATCATTCTCTCTCTCTATCATTCTCTCTTACTATCATTCTCTCTCTCTATCATTCTCTCTATCATTCTCTCTCTCTCTATCATTCTCTTTCTCTATCATTCTCTCTCTCTATCATTCTCTCTCTCTATCTTTCTCTCTCTCTATCATTCTCTCTCTATCATTCTCTCTCTATCATTCTCTCTCTCTATCATTTTCTCTCTCTATCATTCTCTTTCTCCATCATTCTCTCTCTCCATCATTCTCTTTCTCTATCATTCTCTCTCTCTCTCTCTCTCTCTCTCTCTCTCTCTCTCTCTCTATCATTCTCTCTATCTATCATTTTCTCTTTCTCTATCATTCTCTCTTTCTCTATCATACTCTCTCTCTATCATTCTCTCTCTATCATTCTCTCTCTATCATTCTCTCCCTCTATCATTTTCTCTCTCTATCATTTTCTCTCTATCGTTTTCTCTCTATCATTCCCTCCCTCTATCATTTTCTCTCTATCATTCCCTCTCTCTATCATTCTCTCTCTCTATCATTTTCTCTCCATCATTCTATCTCTGTATTATTCTCTCGCTATCATTCTCTCTATCATTCTCTCTCTCGCTATCATTCTCTCTATCATTCTCTCTCTCTCTATCATTCTCTTTCTCTATCATTCTCTCTCTCTATCATTCTCTCTATCTATCATTCTCTCTCTCCATCATTCTCTCTTTCTATCATTCTCTCTTTCTATCATTCTCTCTCTATCATTCTCTCTTTCTATCATTCTCTCTCTCTAGTATTCTCTCTCTATCATTCTCTCTCTCTTCCATTCTCTGTCTATCATTCTCTCTCTATCATTCTCTCTCTCTATCATTTTCTCTCTCTATTGTTCTCTCTCTATCATTTTCTCTCCATCATTCTCTCTCTCTATCATTTTCTCTCTATCATTCTCTCTCTCTATCATTTTCTCTCTATCATTCTCTCTCTCTATCATTTTCTCTCTATCATTCTCTCTCTCTATCATTCTCTCTTACTATCATTCTCTCTCTCTATCATTCTCTCTATCATTCTCTCTCTCTCTATCATTCTCTTTCTCTATCATTCTCTCTCTCTATCATTCTCTCTCTCTATCTTTCTCTCTCTCTATCATTCTCTCTCTATCATTCTCTCTCTATCATTCTCTCTCTCTATCATTTTCTCTCTCTATCATTCTCTTTCTCCATCATTCTCTCTCTCCATCATTCTCTTTCTCTATCATTCTCTCTCTCTCTCTCTCTCTCTCTCTCTCTATCATTCTCTCTATCTATCATTTTCTCTTTCTCTATCATTCTCTCTTTCTCTATCATACTCTCTCTCTATCATTCTCTCTCTATCATTCTCTCTCTATCATTCTCTCCCTCTATCATTTTCTCTCTCTATCATTTTCTCTCTATCGTTTTCTCTCTATCATTCCCTCTCTCTATCATTTTCTCTCTATCATTCTCTCTCTCTATCATTCTCTCTCTCTATCATTCTCTCGCTATCATTCTCTCTTCATCATTCTCTCTCTATCATTCTCTCTCTCTATCATTCTCTCTCTCCATCATTCTCTCTCTCTATCATTCTCTCTCACTATCATTCTCTCTCTATCATTCTCTCTCTCTATCATTCTCTCTCTCCATCATTCTCTCTCTCTATCATTCTCTCTCACTATCATTCTCTCTCACTATCATTCTCTCTCTCTATCATTCTCTCTCTCTATCATTCTCTCTCTCTATCATTCTCTCTCTCTATCATTCTCTCTCTCTCTTTCTCGCTCTCTCTCTCTCTCTATCATTCTCTCTCTCTATCATTCTCTCTCTCTATCATTCTCTCTCTATGATTGTCTCTCTCTATCATTCTCTGTCTATCATTCTCTCTCTATCATTCTCTCTCTCTATCATCTTCTCTCTATCATTCTCTCTCTATCATTCTCTCTCTTTATCATTTTCTCTCTATCATTCTCTCGCTCTATCATTGTCTCTCTCTATCATTCTCTCTCTCTATCATTCTCTCTCTATCATTCTCTCTCTCTATCATTTTCTCTCTCCATCATTCTCTCTCTCTCTCTCTCTCTCGCTCTCTCTCTCTCTCTATCAGTCTCTCTCTCTATCATTTTCTCTCTCAATCATTCTCTCCCTCTATCATTCTCTTTCTGCATCATTCTCTTTCTCTATCATTCTCTCTCTCTCTATCATTTTCTCTCTATCATTCTCTCTTTCTATCATTCTCTCTCTATCATTCGCTCTCTATCATTCTCTCTCTCTATCATTCTCTCTCTCTATCATTCTCTCTTTCTATCATTCTCTCTTTCTATCATTCTCTCTCTCTAGTATTCTCTCTCTATCATTCTCTCTCTCTAC
The DNA here is from genome assembly GCA_963669185.1 of Dyspetes luteomarginatus. Taxonomy (NCBI): domain Eukaryota; kingdom Metazoa; phylum Arthropoda; class Insecta; order Hymenoptera; family Ichneumonidae; genus Dyspetes; species Dyspetes luteomarginatus. Next base: position 12,773,355 of record OY769905.1, read on the forward strand.
CATTCTCTGTCTATCATTCTCTCTCTCTATCATTTTCTCTCTCTATCGTTCTCTCTCTATCATTCCCTCTCTCTATCATTTTCTCTCTCTATCGTTCTCTCTCTATCATTCCCTCTCTCTATCATTTTCTCTCTATCATTCTCTCTCTCTATCATTTTCTCTCCATCATTCTCTCTCTCTATCATTTTCTCTCCATCATTCTCTCTCACTATCATTCTCTCTGTCCATCATTCTATCTCTCTATAATTCTCTCTCTATCATTCTCTCTGTCCATCGCTCTCTCTCTATCATTCTCCGTCTATCATTATCTCTCTCTATCATTCCCTCTCTCTATCATTTTCTCTCTATCATGCTCTCTTTCTATCATTCTCTCTCTATCATTCGCTCTCTATCATTCTCTCTCTCTATCATTCTCTCTCTCTATCATTCTCTCTCTATCATTCTCTGTCTCTATCATTCTCTGTCTTTATCATTTTCTCTCTATCATTCTCTCGCTCTATCATTGTCTCTCTCTATCATTCTCTCTCTCTATCATTCTCTCTCTATCATTCTCTCTCTCTATCATTTTCTCTCTCCATCATTCTCTCTCTCTCTCTCTCTCTCGCTCTCTCTCTCTCTCTATCAGTCTCTCTCTCTATCATTTTCTCTCTCAATCATTCTCTCCCTCTATCATTCTCTTTCTGCATCATTCTCTTTCTCTATCATTCTCTCTCTCTCTATCATTTTCTCTCTATCATTCTCTCTTTCTATCATTCTCTCTCTATCATTCGCTCTCTATCATTCTCTCTCTCTATCATTCTCTCTCTCTATCATTCTCTCTTTCTATCATTCTCTCTTTCTATCATTCTCTCTCTCTAGTATTCTCTCTCTATCATTCTCTCTCTCTACCATTCTCTGTCTATCATTCTCTCTCTCTATCATTTTCTCTCTCTATCGTTCTCTCTCTATCATTCCCTCTCTCTATCATTTTCTCTCTCTATCGTTCTCTCTCTATCATTCCCTCTCTCTATCATTTTCTCTCTATCATTCTCTCTCTCTATCATTTTCTCTCCATCATTCTCTCTCTCTATCATTTTCTCTCCATCATTCTCTCTCACTATCATTCTCTCTGTCCATCATTCTATCTCTCTATAATTCTCTCTCTATCATTCTCTCTGTCCATCGTTCTCTCTCTCTATCATTCTCCGTCTATCATTATCTCTCTCTATCATTCCCTCTCTCTATCATTTTCTCTCTATCATTCTCTCTTTCTATCATTCTCTCTCTATCATTCGCTCTCTATCATTCTCTCTCTCTATCATTCTCTCTCTCTATCATTCTCTGTCTATCATTCTCTGTCTCTATCATTCTCTGTCTATCATTCTCTCTCTCTCTATCATTTTCTCTCTCTATCATATTCTCTCTATCATTCTCTCTCTATCATTGTCTCTCTCTATCATTCTCTCTCTCTATCATTCTCTCTCTATCATTCTCTCTCTATCATTCTCTCTCTCTATCATTCTCTCTTTCTATCATTCTCTCTCTATCATTCTCTGTCTATCATTCTCTCTCTATCATTCTCTCTCTCTATAATTTTCTCTCTCTATCATTTTCTCTCTATCATTCCCTCTCTCTATCATTCTCTCTCTCTATCATTTTCTCTCTATCCTTCTCTCTCTCTATCATTCTCTCACTATCATTCTCTCTCTCTATCATTCTCTCTCTCTATCATTCTCTTTCTCTATCATTCACTCTCTCTCTATCATTATCTCTCTCTCTATCATTTTCACTCTATCACTCTCTCTTTCTATCATTCTCTCTCTATCATTCGCTCTCTATCATTCTCTCTCTCTATCATTCTCTCTCTCTATCATTCTCTCTCTCTATCATTATCTCTCTATCATTCTCTCTCTCTCTATCATTCTCTTTCTCTATCATTCTCTCTCTCTATCATTCTCTCTCTCTATCATTCCCTCTCTCTATCATTCTCTCTCTCTATCATTTTCTCTCTATCATTCTCTCTCTGTATTATTCTCTCGCTATCATTCTCTCTATCATTCTCTCTCTCGCTATCATTCTCTCTCTCTCTATCATTCTCTTTCTCTATCATTCTCTCTCTCTATCATTCTCTCTCTCTATCATTCTCTCTCTCTATCATTCTCTCTCTCTATCATTCTCTCTCTATGATTGTCTCTCTCTATCATTCTCTCTCTCTATTATTCTCTCTCTATCATTCTCTCTCTCTATCATTTTCTCTCTCCATCATTCTCTCTCTCTCTCTCTCTCTATCAGTCTCTCTCTCTATCATTTTCTCTCTCAATCATTCTCTCTCTCTATCATTCTCTTTCTGCATCATTCTCTTTCTCTATCATTCTCTCTCTCTCTATCATTTTCTCTCTATCATTCTCTCTTTCTATCATTCTCCCTCTATCATTCGCTCTCTATCATTCTCTCTCTCTATCATTCTCTCTCTCTATCATTCTCTCTTTCTATCATTCTCTCTTTCTATCATTCTCTCTCTCTAGTATTCTCTCTCTATCATTCTCTCTCTCTACCATTCTCTGTCTATCATTCTCTCTCTCTATCATTTTCTCTCTCCATCGTTCTCTCTCTATCTTTCCCTCTCTCTATCATTTTCTCTCTATCATTCTCTCTCTCTATCATTTTCTCTCTATCATTCTCTCTCTCTATCATTTTCTCTCTATCATTCTCTCTCACTGTCATTCTCTCTGTCCATCATTCTATCTCTCTATAATTCTCTCTCTATCATTCTCTCTGTCCATCTTTCTCTCTCTCTATCATTCTCCGTCTATCATTATCTCTCTCTATCATTCCCTCTCTCTATCATTTTCTCTCTATCATTCTCTCTTTCTATCATTCTCTCTCTATCATTCGCTCTCTATCATTCTCTCTCTCTATCATTCTCTCTCTCTATCATTCTCTGTCTATCATTCTCTCTCTCTCCATTATTTTCTCTCTCTATCATATTCTCTCTATCATTCTCTCTCTATCATTCTCTCTCTCTATCATTCTCTCTCTATCATTCTCTCTCTATCATTCTCTCTCTCTATCATTCTCTCTTTCTATCATTCTCTCTCTATCATTCTCTGTCTATCATTCTCTCTCTATCATTCTCTCTCTCTATAATTTTCTCTCTCTATCATTTTCTCTCTATCATTCCCTCTCTCTATCATTCTCTCTCTCTATCATTTTCTCTCTATCATTCTCTCTCTCTATCATTCTCTCACTATCATTCTCTCTCTCTATCATTCTCTCTCTCTATCATTCTCTTTCTCTATCATTCTCTCTCTCTCTATCATTATCTCTCTCTCTATCATTTTCACTCCATCACTCTCTCTTTCTATCATTCTCTCTCTATCATTCGCTCTCTATCATTCTCTCTCTCTATCATTCTCTCTCTCTATCATTCTCTCTCTCTATCATTCTCTCTCTATCATTCTCTCTCTATCATTCTCTCTCTCTCTATCATTCTCTTTCTCTATCATTCTCTCTCTCTATCATTCTCTCTCTCTATCATTCCCTCTCTCTATCATTCTCTCTCTCTATCATTTTCTCTCTATCATTCTCTCTCTGTATTATTCTCTCGCTATCATTCTCTCTATCATTCTCTCTCTCGCTATCATTCTCTCTATCATTCCCTCTCTCTCTATCATTCTCTTTCTCTATCATTCTCTCTCTCTATCATTCTCTCTCTCTATCATTCTCTCTCTCTATCATTCTCTCTTTCTATCATTCTCTCTTTCTATCATTCTCTCTCTATCATTCTCTCTTTCTATCATTCTCTCTCTCTAGTATTCTCTCTCTATCATTCTCTCTCTCTTCCATTCTCTGTCTATCATTCTCTCTCTATCATTCTCTCTCTCTATCATTTTCTCTCTCTATTGTTCTCTCTCTATCATTCCCTCTCTCTATCATTCTCTCTCTCTATCATTTTCTCTCTATCATTCTCTCTCTCTATCATTCTCTCGCTATCATTCTCTCTATCATTCTCTCTCTCTCTATCATTCTCTTTCTCTATCATTCTCTCTCTCTATCATTCTCTCTCTCTATCTTTCTCTCTCTCTATCTTTCTCTCTCTATCATTCTCTCTCTCTATCATTTTCTCTCTCTATCATTCTCTTTCTCCATCATTCTCTCTCTCCATCATTCTCTTTCTCTATCATTCTCTCTCTCTCTCTCTCTCTCTCTCTCTCTATCATTCTCTCTATCTATCATTTTCTCTTTCTCTATCATTCTCTCTTTCTCTATCATTCTCTCTTTCTCTATCATACTCTCTCTCTATCATTCTCTCTCTATCATTCTCTCTCTATCATTCTCTCCCTCTATCATTTTCTCTCTCTATCATTTTCTCTCTATCGTTTTCTCTCTATCATTCCCTCTCTCTATCATTTTCTCTCTATCATTCTCTCTCTCTATCATTCTCTCTCTCTATCATTCTCTCGCTATCATTCTCTCTCTATCATTCGCTCTCTATCATTCTCTCTCTCTATCATTCTCTCTCTCTATCATTCTCTCTCTCTATCATTCTCTCTCTATGATTGTCTCTCTCTATCATTCTCTGTCTATCATTCTCTCTCTATCATTCTCTCTCTCTATCATCTTCTCTCTATCATTCTCTCTCTATTATTCTCTCTCTCTATCATTTTCTCTCTATCATTCTCTCGCTCTATCATTCTCTCTCTATCGTTCTCTCTCTATCATTCCCTCTCTCTATCATTTTCTCTCTATCATTCTCTCTCTCTATCATTTTCTCTCTATCATTCTCTCTCTCTATCATTTTCTCTCTATCATTCTCTCTCACTATCATTCTCTCTGTCCATCATTCTATCTCTCTATAATTCTCTCTCTATCATTCTCTCTGTCCATCGTTCTCTCTCTCTATCATTCTCCGTCTATCATTATCTCTCTCTATCATTCCCTCTCTCTATCATTTTCTCTCTATCATTCTCTCTTTCTATCATTCTCTCTCTATCATTCGCTCTCTATCATTCTCTCTCTCTATCATTCTCTCTCTCTATCATTCTCTCTCTATCATTCTCTGTCTCTATCATTCTCTGTCTATCATTCTCTCTCTCTCTATCATTTTCTCTCTCTATCATATTCTCTCTATCATTCTCTCTCTAACATTGTCTCTCTCTATCATTCTCTCTCTCTATCATTCTCTCTCTATCATTCTCTCTCTATCATTCTCTTTCTCTATCATTCTCTCTTTCTATCATTCTCTCTCTATCATTCTCTGTCTATCATTCTCTCTCTATCATTCTCTCTCTCTATAATTTTCTCTCTCTATCATTTTCTCTCTATCATTCCCTCTCTCTATCATTCTCTCTCTCTATCATTCTCTCACTATCATTCTCTCTCTCTATCATTCTCTCTCTCTATCATTCTCTTTCTCTATCATTCTCTCTCTCTCTATCATTATCTCTCTCTCTATCATTTTCACTCTATCACTCTCTCTTTCTATCATTCTCTCTCTATCATTCGCTCTCTATCATTCTCTCTCTCTATCATTCTCTCTCTCTATCATTCTCTCTCTCTATCATTCTCTCTATCATTCTCTCTCTCTCTATCATTCTCTTTCTCTATCATTCTCTCTCTCTATCATTCTCTCTCTCTATCTTTCTCTCTCTCTATCATTCTCTCTCTATCATTCTCTCTCTATCATTCTCTCTCTCTATCATTTTCTCTCTCTATCATTCTCTTTCTCCATCATTCTCTGTCTCCATCATTCTCTTTCTCTATCATTCTCTCTCTCTCTCTCTCTCTCTCTCTCTCTCTCTCTCTATCATTCTCTCTATCTATCATTTTCTCTTTCTCTATCATTCTCTCTTTCTCTATCATACTCTCTCTCTATCATTCTCTCTCTATCATTCTCTCTCTATCATTCTCTCCCTCTATCATTTTCTCTCTCTATCATTTTCTCTCTATCGTTTTCTCTCTATCATTCCCTCCCTCTATCATTTTCTCTCTATCATTCCCTCTCTCTATCATTCTCTCTCTCTATCATTTTCTCTCCATCATTCTATCTCTGTATTATTCTCTCGCTATCATTCTCTCTATCATTCTCTCTCTCGCTATCATTCTCTCTATCATTCTCTCTCTCTCTATCATTCTCTTTCTCTATCATTCTCTCTCTCTATCATTCTCTCTATCTATCATTCTCTCTCTCCATCATTCTCTCTTTCTATCATTCTCTCTTTCTATCATTCTCTCTCTATCATTCTCTCTTTCTATCATTCTCTCTCTCTAGTATTCTCTCTCTATCATTCTCTCTCTCTTCCATTCTCTGTCTATCATTCTCTCTCTATCATTCTCTCTCTCTATCATTTTCTCTCTCTATTGTTCTCTCTCTATCATTTTCTCTCCATCATTCTCTCTCTCTATCATTTTCTCTCTATCATTCTCTCTCTCTATCATTTTCTCTCTATCATTCTCTCTCTCTATCATTTTCTCTCTATCATTCTCTCTCTCTATCATTCTCTCTTACTATCATTCTCTCTCTCTATCATTCTCTCTATCATTCTCTCTCTCTCTATCATTCTCTTTCTCTATCATTCTCTCTCTCTATCATTCTCTCTCTCTATCTTTCTCTCTCTCTATCATTCTCTCTCTATCATTCTCTCTCTATCATTCTCTCTCTCTATCATTTTCTCTCTCTATCATTCTCTTTCTCCATCATTCTCTCTCTCCATCATTCTCTTTCTCTATCATTCTCTCTCTCTCTCTCTCTCTCGCTCTCTATCATTCTCTCTATCTATCATTTTCTCTTTCTCTATCATTCTCTCTTTCTCTATCATACTCTCTCTCTATCATTCTCTCTCTATCATTCTCTCTCTATCATTCTCTCCCTCTATCATTTTCTCTCTCTATCATTTTCTCTCTATCGTTTTCTCTCTATCATTCCCTCTCTCTATCATTTTCTCTCTATCATTCTCTCTCTCTATCATTCTCTCTCTCTATCATTCTCTCGCTATCATTCTCTCTTCATCATTCTCTCTCTATCATTCTCTCTCTCTATCATTCTCTCTCTCCATCATTCTCTCTCTCTATCATTCTCTCTCACTATCATTCTCTCTCTATCATTCTCTCTCTCTATCATTCTCTCTCTCCATCATTCTCTCTCTCTATCATTCTCTCTCACTATCATTCTCTCTCACTATCATTCTCTCTCTCTATCATTCTCTCTCTCTATCATTCTCTCTCTCTATCATTCTCTCTCTCTATCATTCTCTCTCTCTCTTTCTCGCTCTCTCTCTCTCTCTATCATTCTCTCTCTCTATCATTCTCTCTCTCTATCATTCTCTCTCTATGATTGTCTCTCTCTATCATTCTCTGTCTATCATTCTCTCTCTATCATTCTCTCTCTCTATCATCTTCTCTCTATCATTCTCTCTCTATCATTCTCTCTCTTTATCATTTTCTCTCTATCATTCTCTCGCTCTATCATTGTCTCTCTCTATCATTCTCTCTCTCTATCATTCTCTCTCTATCATTCTCTCTCTCTATCATTTTCTCTCTCCATCATTCTCTCTCTCTCTCTCTCTCTCGCTCTCTCTCTCTCTCTATCAGTCTCTCTCTCTATCATTTTCTCTCTCAATCATTCTCTCCCTCTATCATTCTCTTTCTGCATCATTCTCTTTCTCTATCATTCTCTCTCTCTCTATCATTTTCTCTCTATCATTCTCTCTTTCTATCATTCTCTCTCTATCATTCGCTCTCTATCATTCTCTCTCTCTATCATTCTCTCTCTCTATCATTCTCTCTTTCTATCATTCTCTCTTTCTATCATTCTCTCTCTCTAGTATTCTCTCTCTATCATTCTCTCTCTCTACCATTCTCTGTCTATCATTCTCTCTCTCTATCATTTTCTCTCTCTATCGTTCTCTCTCTATCATTCCCTCTCTCTATCATTTTCTCTCTCTATCGTTCTCTCTCTATCATTCCCTCTCTCTATCATTTTCTCTCTATCATTCTCTCTCTCTATCATTTTCTCTCCATCATTCTCTCTCTCTATCATTTTCTCTCCATCATTCTCTCTCACTATCATTCTCTCTGTCCATCATTCTATCTCTCTATAATTCTCTCTCTATCATTCTCTCTGTCCATCGCTCTCTCTCTATCATTCTCCGTCTATCATTATCTCTCTCTATCATTCCCTCTCTCTATCATTTTCTCTCTATCATGCTCTCTTTCTATCATTCTCTCTCTATCATTCGCTCTCTATCATTCTCTCTCTCTATCATTCTCTCTCTCTATCATTCTCTCTCTATCATTCTCTGTCTCTATCATTCTCTGTCTTTATCATTTTCTCTCTATCATTCTCTCGCTCTATCATTGTCTCTCTCTATCATTCTCTCTCTCTATCATTCTCTCTCTATCATTCTCTCTCTCTATCATTTTCTCTCTCCATCATTCTCTCTCTCTCTCTCTCTCTCGCTCTCTCTCTCTCTCTATCAGTCTCTCTCTCTATCATTTTCTCTCTCAATCATTCTCTCCCTCTATCATTCTCTTTCTGCATCATTCTCTTTCTCTATCATTCTCTCTCTCTCTATCATTTTCTCTCTATCATTCCCTCTCTCTATCATTCTCTCTCTCTATCATTCTCTCACTATCATTCTCTCTCTCTATCATTCTCTCTCTCTATCATTCTCTTTCTCTATCATTCTCTCTCTCTCTATCATTATCTCTCTCTCTATCATTTTCACTCTATCACTCTCTCTTTCTATCATTCTCTCTCTATCATTCGCTCTCTATCATTCTCTCTCTCTATCATTCTCTCTCTCTATCATTCTCTCTCTCTATCATTCTCTCTATCATTCTCTCTCTCTCTATCATTCTCTTTCTCTATCATTCTCTCTCTCTATCATTCTCTCTCTCTATCTTTCTCTCTCTCTCTATCATTCTCTCTCTATCATTCTCTCTCTCTATCATTTTCTCTCTCTATCATTCTCTTTCTCCATCATTCTCTGTCTCCATCATTCTCTTTCTCTATCATTCTCTCTCTCTCTCTCTCTCTCTCTCTCTCTCTCTCTCTCTATCATTCTCTCTATCTATCATTTTCTCTTTCTCTATCATTCTCTCTTTCTCTATCATACTCTCTCTCTATCATTCTCTCTCTATCATTCTCTCTCTATCATTCTCTCCCTCTATCATTTTCTCTCTCTATCATTTTCTCTCTATCGTTTTCTCTCTATCATTCCCTCCCTCTATCATTTTCTCTCTATCATTCCCTCTCTCTATCATTCTCTCTCTCTATCATTTTCTCTCCATCATTCTATCTCTGTATTATTCTCTCGCTATCATTCTCTCTATCATTCTCTCTCTCGCTATCATTCTCTCTATCATTCTCTCTCTCTCTATCATTCTCTTTCTCTATCATTCTCTCTCTCTATCATTCTCTCTATCTATCATTCTCTCTCTCCATCATTCTCTCTTTCTATCATTCTCTCTTTCTATCATTCTCTCTCTATCATTCTCTCTTTCTATCATTCTCTCTCTCTAGTATTCTCTCTCTATCATTCTCTCTCTCTTCCATTCTCTGTCTATCATTCTCTCTCTATCATTCTCTCTCTCTATCATTTTCTCTCTCTATTGTTCTCTCTCTATCATTTTCTCTCCATCATTCTCTCTCTCTATCATTTTCTCTCTATCATTCTCTCTCTCTATCATTTTCTCTCTATCATTCTCTCTCTCTATCATTTTCTCTCTATCATTCTCTCTCTCTATCATTCTCTCTTACTATCATTCTCTCTCTCTATCATTCTCTCTATCATTCTCTCTCTCTCTATCATTCTCTTTCTCTATCATTCTCTCTCTCTATCATTCTCTCTCTCTATCTTTCTCTCTCTCTATCATTCTCTCTCTATCATTCTCTCTCTATCATTCTCTCTCTCTATCTTTTTCTCTCTCTATCATTCTCTTTCTCCATCATTCTCTCTCTCCATCATTCTCTTTCTCTATCATTCTCTCTCTCTCTCTCTCTCTCGCTCTCTATCATTCTCTCTATCTATCATTTTCTCTTTCTCTATCATTCTCTCTTTCTCTATCATACTCTCTCTCTATCATTCTCTCTCTATCATTCTCTCTCTATCATTCTCTCCCTCTATCATTTTCTCTCTCTATCATTTTCTCTCTATCGTTTTCTCTCTATCATTCCCTCTCTCTATCATTTTCTCTCTATCATTCTCTCTCTCTATCATTCTCTCTCTCTATCATTCTCTCGCTATCATTCTCTCTTCATCATTCTCTCTCTATCATTCTCTCTCTCTATCATTCTCTCTCTCCATCATTCTCTCTCTCTATCATTCTCTCTCACTATCATTCTCTCTCTATCATTCTCTCTCTCTATCATTCTCTCTCTCCATCATTCTCTCTCTCTATCATTCTCTCTCACTATCATTCTCTCTCACTATCATTCTCTCTCTCTATCATTCTCTCTCTCTATCATTCTCTCTCTCTATCATTCTCTCTCTCTATCATTCTCTCTCTCTCTTTCTCGCTCTCTCTCTCTCTCTATCATTCTCTCTCTCTATCATTCTCTCTCTCTATCATTCTCTCTCTATGATTGTCTCTCTCTATCATTCTCTGTCTATCATTCTCTCTCTATCATTCTCTCTCTCTATCATCTTCTCTCTATCATTCTCTCTCTATCATTCTCTCTCTTTATCATTTTCTCTCTATCATTCTCTCGCTCTATCATTGTCTCTCTCTATCATTCTCTCTCTCTATCATTCTCTCTCTATCATTCTCTCTCTCTATCATTTTCTCTCTCCATCATTCTCTCTCTCTCTCTCTCTCTCGCTCTCTCTCTCTCTCTATCAGTCTCTCTCTCTATCATTTTCTCTCTCAATCATTCTCTCCCTCTATCATTCTCTTTCTGCATCATTCTCTTTCTCTATCATTCTCTCTCTCTCTATCATTTTCTCTCTATCATTCTCTCTTTCTATCATTCTCTCTCTATCATTCGCTCTCTATCATTCTCTCTCTCTATCATTCTCTCTCTCTATCATTCTCTCTTTCTATCATTCTCTCTTTCTATCATTCTCTCTCTCTAGTATTCTCTCTCTATCATTCTCTCTCTCTACCATTCTCTGTCTATCATTCTCTCTCTCTATCATTTTCTCTCTCTATCGTTCTCTCTCTATCATTCCCTCTCTCTATCATTTTCTCTCTCTATCGTTCTCTCTCTATCATTCCCTCTCTCTATCATTTTCTCTCTATCATTCTCTCTCTCTATCATTTTCTCTCCATCATTCTCTCTCTCTATCATTTTCTCTCCATCATTCTCTCTCACTATCATTCTCTCTGTCCATCATTCTATCTCTCTATAATTCTCTCTCTATCATTCTCTCTGTCCATCGCTCTCTCTCTATCATTCTCCGTCTATCATTATCTCTCTCTATCATTCCCTCTCTCTATCATTTTCTCTCTATCATGCTCTCTTTCTATCATTCTCTCTCTATCATTCGCTCTCTATCATTCTCTCTCTCTATCATTCTCTCTCTCTATCATTCTCTCTCTATCATTCTCTGTCTCTATCATTCTCTGTCTTTATCATTTTCTCTCTATCATTCTCTCGCTCTATCATTGTCTCTCTCTATCATTCTCTCTCTCTATCATTCTCTCTCTATCATTCTCTCTCTCTATCATTTTCTCTCTCCATCATTCTCTCTCTCTCTCTCTCTCTCGCTCTCTCTCTCTCTCTATCAGTCTCTCTCTCTATCATTTTCTCTCTCAATCATTCTCTCCCTCTATCATTCTCTTTCTGCATCATTCTCTTTCTCTATCATTCTCTCTCTCTCTATCATTTTCTCTCTATCATTCTCTCTTTCTATCATTCTCTCTCTATCATTCGCTCTCTATCATTCTCTCTCTCTATCATTCTCTCTCTCTATCATTCTCTCTTTCTATCATTCTCTCTTTCTATCATTCTCTCTCTCTAGTATTCTCTCTCTATCATTCTCTCTCTCTACCATTCTCTGTCTATCATTCTCTCTCTCTATCATTTTCTCTCTCTATCGTTCTCTCTCTATCATTCCCTCTCTCTATCATTTTCTCTCTCTATCGTTCTCTCTCTATCATTCCCTCTCTCTATCATTTTCTCTCTATCATTCTCTCTCTCTATCATTTTCTCTCCATCATTCTCTCTCTCTATCATTTTCTCTCCATCATTCTCTCTCACTATCATTCTCTCTGTCCATCATTCTATCTCTCTATAATTCTCTCTCTATCATTCTCTCTGTCCATCGTTCTCTCTCTCTATCATTCTCCGTCTATCATTATCTCTCTCTATCATTCCCTCTCTCTATCATTTTCTCTCTATCATTCTCTCTTTCTATCATTCTCTCTCTATCATTCGCTCTCTATCATTCTCTCTCTCTATCATTCTCTCTCTCTATCATTCTCTGTCTATCATTCTCTCTCTCTCCATTATTTTCTCTCTCTATCATATTCTCTCTATCATTCTCTCTCTATCATTCTCTCTCTCTATCATTCTCTCTCTATCATTCTCTCTCTATCATTCTCTCTCTCTATCATTCTCTCTTTCTATCATTCTCTCTCTATCATTCTCTGTCTATCATTCTCTCTCTATCATTCTCTCTCTCTATAATTTTCTCTCTCTATCATTTTCTCTCTATCATTCCCTCTCTCTATCATTCTCTCTCTCTATCATTTTCTCTCTATCATTCTCTCTCTCTATCATTCTCTCACTATCATTCTCTCTCTCTATCATTCTCTCTCTCTATCATTCTCTTTCTCTATCATTCTCTCTCTCTCTATCATTATCTCTCTCTCTATCATTTTCACTCCATCACTCTCTCTTTCTATCATTCTCTCTCTATCATTCGCTCTCTATCATTCTCTCTCTCTATCATTCTCTCTCTCTATCATTCTCTCTCTCTATCATTCTCTCTCTATCATTCTCTCTCTATCATTCTCTCTCTCTCTATCATTCTCTTTCTCTATCATTCTCTCTCTCTATCATTCTCTCTCTCTATCATTCCCTCTCTCTATCATTCTCTCTCTCTATCATTTTCTCTCTATCATTCTCTCTCTGTATTATTCTCTCGCTATCATTCTCTCTATCATTCTCTCTCTCGCTATCATTCTCTCTATCATTCCCTCTCTCTCTATCATTCTCTTTCTCTATCATTCTCTCTCTCTATCATTCTCTCTCTCTATCATTCTCTCTCTCTATCATTCTCTCTTTCTATCATTCTCTCTTTCTATCATTCTCTCTCTATCATTCTCTCTTTCTATCATTCTCTCTCTCTAGTATTCTCTCTCTATCATTCTCTCTCTCTTCCATTCTCTGTCTATCATTCTCTCTCTATCATTCTCTCTCTCTATCATTTTCTCTCTCTATTGTTCTCTCTCTATCATTCCCTCTCTCTATCATTCTCTCTCTCTATCATTTTCTCTCTATCATTCTCTCTCTCTATCATTCTCTCGCTATCATTCTCTCTATCATTCTCTCTCTCTCTATCATTCTCTTTCTCTATCATTCTCTCTCTCTATCATTCTCTCTCTCTATCTTTCTCTCTCTCTATCTTTCTCTCTCTATCATTCTCTCTCTCTATCATTTTCTCTCTCTATCATTCTCTTTCTCCATCATTCTCTCTCTCCATCATTCTCTTTCTCTATCATTCTCTCTCTCTCTCTCTCTCTCTCTCTCTCTATCATTCTCTCTATCTATCATTTTCTCTTTCTCTATCATTCTCTCTTTCTCTATCATTCTCTCTTTCTCTATCATACTCTCTCTCTATCATTCTCTCTCTATCATTCTCTCTCTATCATTCTCTCCCTCTATCATTTTCTCTCTCTATCATTTTCTCTCTATCGTTTTCTCTCTATCATTCCCTCTCTCTATCATTTTCTCTCTATCATTCTCTCTCTCTATCATTCTCTCTCTCTATCATTCTCTCGCTATCATTCTCTCTCTATCATTCGCTCTCTATCATTCTCTCTCTCTATCATTCTCTCTCTCTATCATTCTCTCTCTCTATCATTCTCTCTCTATGATTGTCTCTCTCTATCATTCTCTGTCTATCATTCTCTCTCTATCATTCTCTCTCTCTATCATCTTCTCTCTATCATTCTCTCTCTATTATTCTCTCTCTCTATCATTTTCTCTCTATCATTCTCTCGCTCTATCATTCTCTCTCTATCGTTCTCTCTCTATCATTCCCTCTCTCTATCATTTTCTCTCTATCATTCTCTCTCTCTATCATTTTCTCTCTATCATTCTCTCTCTCTATCATTTTCTCTCTATCATTCTCTCTCACTATCATTCTCTCTGTCCATCATTCTATCTCTCTATAATTCTCTCTCTATCATTCTCTCTGTCCATCGTTCTCTCTCTCTATCATTCTCCGTCTATCATTATCTCTCTCTATCATTCCCTCTCTCTATCATTTTCTCTCTATCATTCTCTCTTTCTATCATTCTCTCTCTATCATTCGCTCTCTATCATTCTCTCTCTCTATCATTCTCTCTCTCTATCATTCTCTCTCTATCATTCTCTGTCTCTATCATTCTCTGTCTATCATTCTCTCTCTCTCTATCATTTTCTCTCTCTATCATATTCTCTCTATCATTCTCTCTCTAACATTGTCTCTCTCTATCATTCTCTCTCTCTATCATTCTCTCTCTATCATTCTCTCTCTATCATTCTCTTTCTCTATCATTCTCTCTTTCTATCATTCTCTCTCTATCATTCTCTGTCTATCATTCTCTCTCTATCATTCTCTCTCTCTATAATTTTCTCTCTCTATCATTTTCTCTCTATCATTCCCTCTCTCTATCATTCTCTCTCTCTATCATTCTCTCACTATCATTCTCTCTCTCTATCATTCTCTCTCTCTATCATTCTCTTTCTCTATCATTCTCTCTCTCTCTATCATTATCTCTCTCTCTATCATTTTCACTCTATCACTCTCTCTTTCTATCATTCTCTCTCTATCATTCGCTCTCTATCATTCTCTCTCTCTATCATTCTCTCTCTCTATCATTCTCTCTCTCTATCATTCTCTCTATCATTCTCTCTCTCTCTATCATTCTCTTTCTCTATCATTCTCTCTCTCTATCATTCTCTCTCTCTATCTTTCTCTCTCTCTATCATTCTCTCTCTATCATTCTCTCTCTATCATTCTCTCTCTCTATCATTTTCTCTCTCTATCATTCTCTTTCTCCATCATTCTCTGTCTCCATCATTCTCTTTCTCTATCATTCTCTCTCTCTCTCTCTCTCTCTCTCTCTCTCTCTCTCTCTCTATCATTCTCTCTATCTATCATTTTCTCTTTCTCTATCATTCTCTCTTTCTCTATCATACTCTCTCTCTATCATTCTCTCTCTATCATTCTCTCTCTATCATTCTCTCCCTCTATCATTTTCTCTCTCTATCATTTTCTCTCTATCGTTTTCTCTCTATCATTCCCTCCCTCTATCATTTTCTCTCTATCATTCCCTCTCTCTATCATTCTCTCTCTCTATCATTTTCTCTCCATCATTCTATCTCTGTATTATTCTCTCGCTATCATTCTCTCTATCATTCTCTCTCTCGCTATCATTCTCTCTATCATTCTCTCTCTCTCTATCATTCTCTTTCTCTATCATTCTCTCTCTCTATCATTCTCTCTATCTATCATTCTCTCTCTCCATCATTCTCTCTTTCTATCATTCTCTCTTTCTATCATTCTCTCTCTATCATTCTCTCTTTCTATCATTCTCTCTCTCTAGTATTCTCTCTCTATCATTCTCTCTCTCTTCCATTCTCTGTCTATCATTCTCTCTCTATCATTCTCTCTCTCTATCATTTTCTCTCTCTATTGTTCTCTCTCTATCATTTTCTCTCCATCATTCTCTCTCTCTATCATTTTCTCTCTATCATTCTCTCTCTCTATCATTTTCTCTCTATCATTCTCTCTCTCTATCATTTTCTCTCTATCATTCTCTCTCTCTATCATTCTCTCTTACTATCATTCTCTCTCTCTATCATTCTCTCTATCATTCTCTCTCTCTCTATCATTCTCTTTCTCTATCATTCTCTCTCTCTATCATTCTCTCTCTCTATCTTTCTCTCTCTCTATCATTCTCTCTCTATCATTCTCTCTCTATCATTCTCTCTCTCTATCATTTTCTCTCTCTATCATTCTCTTTCTCCATCATTCTCTCTCTCCATCATTCTCTTTCTCTATCATTCTCTCTCTCTCTCTCTCTCTCGCTCTCTATCATTCTCTCTATCTATCATTTTCTCTTTCTCTATCATTCTCTCTTTCTCTATCATACTCTCTCTCTATCATTCTCTCTCTATCATTCTCTCTCTATCATTCTCTCCCTCTATCATTTTCTCTCTCTATCATTTTCTCTCTATCGTTTTCTCTCTATCATTCCCTCTCTCTATCATTTTCTCTCTATCATTCTCTCTCTCTATCATTCTCTCTCTCTATCATTCTCTCGCTATCATTCTCTCTTCATCATTCTCTCTCTATCATTCTCTCTCTCTATCATTCTCTCTCTCCATCATTCTCTCTCTCTATCATTCTCTCTCACTATCATTCTCTCTCTATCATTCTCTCTCTCTATCATTCTCTCTCTCCATCATTCTCTCTCTCTATCATTCTCTCTCACTATCATTCTCTCTCACTATCATTCTCTCTCTCTATCATTCTCTCTCTCTATCATTCTCTCTCTCTATCATTCTCTCTCTCTATCATTCTCTCTCTCTCTTTCTCGCTCTCTCTCTCTCTCTATCATTCTCTCTCTCTATCATTCTCTCTCTCTATCATTCTCTCTCTATGATTGTCTCTCTCTATCATTCTCTGTCTATCATTCTCTCTCTATCATTCTCTCTCTCTATCATCTTCTCTCTATCATTCTCTCTCTATCATTCTCTCTCTTTATCATTTTCTCTCTATCATTCTCTCGCTCTATCATTGTCTCTCTCTATCATTCTCTCTCTCTATCATTCTCTCTCTATCATTCTCTCTCTCTATCATTTTCTCTCTCCATCATTCTCTCTCTCTCTCTCTCTCTCGCTCTCTCTCTCTCTCTATCAGTCTCTCTCTCTATCATTTTCTCTCTCAATCATTCTCTCCCTCTATCATTCTCTTTCTGCATCATTCTCTTTCTCTATCATTCTCTCTCTCTCTATCATTTTCTCTCTATCATTCTCTCTTTCTATCATTCTCTCTCTATCATTCGCTCTCTATCATTCTCTCTCTCTATCATTCTCTCTCTCTATCATTCTCTCTTTCTATCATTCTCTCTTTCTATCATTCTCTCTCTCTAGTATTCTCTCTCTATCATTCTCTCTCTCTACCATTCTCTGTCTATCATTCTCTCTCTCTATCATTTTCTCTCTCTATCGTTCTCTCTCTATCATTCCCTCTCTCTATCATTTTCTCTCTCTATCGTTCTCTCTCTATCATTCCCTCTCTCTATCATTTTCTCTCTATCATTCTCTCTCTCTATCATTTTCTCTCCATCATTCTCTCTCTCTATCATTTTCTCTCCATCATTCTCTCTCACTATCATTCTCTCTGTCCATCATTCTATCTCTCTATAATTCTCTCTCTATCATTCTCTCTGTCCATCGCTCTCTCTCTATCATTCTCCGTCTATCATTATCTCTCTCTATCATTCCCTCTCTCTATCATTTTCTCTCTATCATGCTCTCTTTCTATCATTCTCTCTCTATCATTCGCTCTCTATCATTCTCTCTCTCTATCATTCTCTCTCTCTATCATTCTCTCTCTATCATTCTCTGTCTCTATCATTCTCTGTCTTTATCATTTTCTCTCTATCATTCTCTCGCTCTATCATTGTCTCTCTCTATCATTCTCTCTCTCTATCATTCTCTCTCTATCATTCTCTCTCTCTATCATTTTCTCTCTCCATCATTCTCTCTCTCTCTCTCTCTCTCGCTCTCTCTCTCTCTCTATCAGTCTCTCTCTCTATCATTTTCTCTCTCAATCATTCTCTCCCTCTATCATTCTCTTTCTGCATCATTCTCTTTCTCTATCATTCTCTCTCTCTCTATCATTTTCTCTCTATCATTCCCTCTCTCTATCATTCTCTCTCTCTATCATTCTCTCACTATCATTCTCTCTCTCTATCATTCTCTCTCTCTATCATTCTCTTTCTCTATCATTCTCTCTCTCTCTATCATTATCTCTCTCTCTATCATTTTCACTCTATCACTCTCTCTTTCTATCATTCTCTCTCTATCATTCGCTCTCTATCATTCTCTCTCTCTATCATTCTCTCTCTCTATCATTCTCTCTCTCTATCATTCTCTCTATCATTCTCTCTCTCTCTATCATTCTCTTTCTCTATCATTCTCTCTCTCTATCATTCTCTCTCTCTATCTTTCTCTCTCTCTCTATCATTCTCTCTCTATCATTCTCTCTCTCTATCATTTTCTCTCTCTATCATTCTCTTTCTCCATCATTCTCTGTCTCCATCATTCTCTTTCTCTATCATTCTCTCTCTCTCTCTCTCTCTCTCTCTCTCTCTCTCTCTCTATCATTCTCTCTATCTATCATTTTCTCTTTCTCTATCATTCTCTCTTTCTCTATCATACTCTCTCTCTATCATTCTCTCTCTATCATTCTCTCTCTATCATTCTCTCCCTCTATCATTTTCTCTCTCTATCATTTTCTCTCTATCGTTTTCTCTCTATCATTCCCTCCCTCTATCATTTTCTCTCTATCATTCCCTCTCTCTATCATTCTCTCTCTCTATCATTTTCTCTCCATCATTCTATCTCTGTATTATTCTCTCGCTATCATTCTCTCTATCATTCTCTCTCTCGCTATCATTCTCTCTATCATTCTCTCTCTCTCTATCATTCTCTTTCTCTATCATTCTCTCTCTCTATCATTCTCTCTATCTATCATTCTCTCTCTCCATCATTCTCTCTTTCTATCATTCTCTCTTTCTATCATTCTCTCTCTATCATTCTCTCTTTCTATCATTCTCTCTCTCTAGTATTCTCTCTCTATCATTCTCTCTCTCTTCCATTCTCTGTCTATCATTCTCTCTCTATCATTCTCTCTCTCTATCATTTTCTCTCTCTATTGTTCTCTCTCTATCATTTTCTCTCCATCATTCTCTCTCTCTATCATTTTCTCTCTATCATTCTCTCTCTCTATCATTTTCTCTCTATCATTCTCTCTCTCTATCATTTTCTCTCTATCATTCTCTCTCTCTATCATTCTCTCTTACTATCATTCTCTCTCTCTATCATTCTCTCTATCATTCTCTCTCTCTCTATCATTCTCTTTCTCTATCATTCTCTCTCTCTATCATTCTCTCTCTCTATCTTTCTCTCTCTCTATCATTCTCTCTCTATCATTCTCTCTCTATCATTCTCTCTCTCTATCTTTTTCTCTCTCTATCATTCTCTTTCTCCATCATTCTCTCTCTCCATCATTCTCTTTCTCTATCATTCTCTCTCTCTCTCTCTCTCTCGCTCTCTATCATTCTCTCTATCTATCATTTTCTCTTTCTCTATCATTCTCTCTTTCTCTATCATACTCTCTCTCTATCATTCTCTCTCTATCATTCTCTCTCTATCATTCTCTCCCTCTATCATTTTCTCTCTCTATCATTTTCTCTCTATCGTTTTCTCTCTATCATTCCCTCTCTCTATCATTTTCTCTCTATCATTCTCTCTCTCTATCATTCTCTCTCTCTATCATTCTCTCGCTATCATTCTCTCTTCATCATTCTCTCTCTATCATTCTCTCTCTCTATCATTCTCTCTCTCCATCATTCTCTCTCTCTATCATTCTCTCTCACTATCATTCTCTCTCTATCATTCTCTCTCTCTATCATTCTCTCTCTCCATCATTCTCTCTCTCTATCATTCTCTCTCACTATCATTCTCTCTCACTATCATTCTCTCTCTCTATCATTCTCTCTCTCTATCATTCTCTCTCTCTATCATTCTCTCTCTCTATCATTCTCTCTCTCTCTTTCTCGCTCTCTCTCTCTCTCTATCATTCTCTCTCTCTATCATTCTCTCTCTCTATCATTCTCTCTCTATGATTGTCTCTCTCTATCATTCTCTGTCTATCATTCTCTCTCTATCATTCTCTCTCTCTATCATCTTCTCTCTATCATTCTCTCTCTATCATTCTCTCTCTTTATCATTTTCTCTCTATCATTCTCTCGCTCTATCATTGTCTCTCTCTATCATTCTCTCTCTCTATCATTCTCTCTCTATCATTCTCTCTCTCTATCATTTTCTCTCTCCATCATTCTCTCTCTCTCTCTCTCTCTCGCTCTCTCTCTCTCTCTATCAGTCTCTCTCTCTATCATTTTCTCTCTCAATCATTCTCTCCCTCTATCATTCTCTTTCTGCATCATTCTCTTTCTCTATCATTCTCTCTCTCTCTATCATTTTCTCTCTATCATTCTCTCTTTCTATCATTCTCTCTCTATCATTCGCTCTCTATCATTCTCTCTCTCTATCATTCTCTCTCTCTATCATTCTCTCTTTCTATCATTCTCTCTTTCTATCATTCTCTCTCTCTAGTATTCTCTCTCTATCATTCTCTCTCTCTACCATTCTCTGTCTATCATTCTCTCTCTCTATCATTTTCTCTCTCTATCGTTCTCTCTCTATCATTCCCTCTCTCTATCATTTTCTCTCTCTATCGTTCTCTCTCTATCATTCCCTCTCTCTATCATTTTCTCTCTATCATTCTCTCTCTCTATCATTTTCTCTCCATCATTCTCTCTCTCTATCATTTTCTCTCCATCATTCTCTCTCACTATCATTCTCTCTGTCCATCATTCTATCTCTCTATAATTCTCTCTCTATCATTCTCTCTGTCCATCGCTCTCTCTCTATCATTCTCCGTCTATCATTATCTCTCTCTATCATTCCCTCTCTCTATCATTTTCTCTCTATCATGCTCTCTTTCTATCATTCTCTCTCTATCATTCGCTCTCTATCATTCTCTCTCTCTATCATTCTCTCTCTCTATCATTCTCTCTCTATCATTCTCTGTCTCTATCATTCTCTGTCTTTATCATTTTCTCTCTATCATTCTCTCGCTCTATCATTGTCTCTCTCTATCATTCTCTCTCTCTATCATTCTCTCTCTATCATTCTCTCTCTCTATCATTTTCTCTCTCCATCATTCTCTCTCTCTCTCTCTCTCTCGCTCTCTCTCTCTCTCTATCAGTCTCTCTCTCTATCATTTTCTCTCTCAATCATTCTCTCCCTCTATCATTCTCTTTCTGCATCATTCTCTTTCTCTATCATTCTCTCTCTCTCTATCATTTTCTCTCTATCATTCTCTCTTTCTATCATTCTCTCTCTATCATTCGCTCTCTATCATTCTCTCTCTCTATCATTCTCTCTCTCTATCATTCTCTCTTTCTATCATTCTCTCTTTCTATCATTCTCTCTCTCTAGTATTCTCTCTCTATCATTCTCTCTCTCTACCATTCTCTGTCTATCATTCTCTCTCTCTATCATTTTCTCTCTCTATCGTTCTCTCTCTATCATTCCCTCTCTCTATCATTTTCTCTCTCTATCGTTCTCTCTCTATCATTCCCTCTCTCTATCATTTTCTCTCTATCATTCTCTCTCTCTATCATTTTCTCTCCATCATTCTCTCTCTCTATCATTTTCTCTCCATCATTCTCTCTCACTATCATTCTCTCTGTCCATCATTCTATCTCTCTATAATTCTCTCTCTATCATTCTCTCTGTCCATCGTTCTCTCTCTCTATCATTCTCCGTCTATCATTATCTCTCTCTATCATTCCCTCTCTCTATCATTTTCTCTCTATCATTCTCTCTTTCTATCATTCTCTCTCTATCATTCGCTCTCTATCATTCTCTCTCTCTATCATTCTCTCTCTCTATCATTCTCTCTCTATCATTCTCTGTCTCTATCATTCTCTGTCTATCATTCTCTCTCTCTCTATCATTTTCTCTCTCTATCATATTCTCTCTATCATTCTCTCTCTATCATTGTCTCTCTCTATCATTCTCTCTCTCTATCATTCTCTCTCTATCATTCTCTCTCTATCATTCTCTCTCTCTATCATTCTCTCTTTCTATCATTCTCTCTCTATCATTCTCTGTCTATCATTCTCTCTCTATCATTCTCTCTCTCTATAATTTTCTCTCTCTATCATTTTCTCTCTATCATTCCCTCTCTCTATCATTCTCTCTCTCTATCATTTTCTCTCTATCCTTCTCTCTCTCTATCATTCTCTCACTATCATTCTCTCTCTCTATCATTCTCTCTCTCTATCATTCTCTTTCTCTATCATTCACTCTCTCTCTATCATTATCTCTCTCTCTATCATTTTCACTCTATCACTCTCTCTTTCTATCATTCTCTCTCTATCATTCGCTCTCTATCATTCTCTCTCTCTATCATTCTCTCTCTCTATCATTCTCTCTCTCTATCATTATCTCTCTATCATTCTCTCTCTCTCTATCATTCTCTTTCTCTATCATTCTCTCTCTCTATCATTCTCTCTCTCTATCATTCCCTCTCTCTATCATTCTCTCTCTCTATCATTTTCTCTCTATCATTCTCTCTCTGTATTATTCTCTCGCTATCATTCTCTCTATCATTCTCTCTCTCGCTATCATTCTCTCTCTCTCTATCATTCTCTTTCTCTATCATTCTCTCTCTCTATCATTCTCTCTCTCTATCATTCTCTCTCTCTATCATTCTCTCTCTCTATCATTCTCTCTCTATGATTGTCTCTCTCTATCATTCTCTCTCTCTATTATTCTCTCTCTATCATTCTCTCTCTCTATCATTTTCTCTCTCCATCATTCTCTCTCTCTCTCTCTCTCTATCAGTCTCTCTCTCTATCATTTTCTCTCTCAATCATTCTCTCTCTCTATCATTCTCTTTCTGCATCATTCTCTTTCTCTATCATTCTCTCTCTCTCTATCATTTTCTCTCTATCATTCTCTCTTTCTATCATTCTCCCTCTATCATTCGCTCTCTATCATTCTCTCTCTCTATCATTCTCTCTCTCTATCATTCTCTCTTTCTATCATTCTCTCTTTCTATCATTCTCTCTCTCTAGTATTCTCTCTCTATCATTCTCTCTCTCTACCATTCTCTGTCTATCATTCTCTCTCTCTATCATTTTCTCTCTCCATCGTTCTCTCTCTATCTTTCCCTCTCTCTATCATTTTCTCTCTATCATTCTCTCTCTCTATCATTTTCTCTCTATCATTCTCTCTCTCTATCATTTTCTCTCTATCATTCTCTCTCACTGTCATTCTCTCTGTCCATCATTCTATCTCTCTATAATTCTCTCTCTATCATTCTCTCTGTCCATCTTTCTCTCTCTCTATCATTCTCCGTCTATCATTATCTCTCTCTATCATTCCCTCTCTCTATCATTTTCTCTCTATCATTCTCTCTTTCTATCATTCTCTCTCTATCATTCGCTCTCTATCATTCTCTCTCTCTATCATTCTCTCTCTCTATCATTCTCTGTCTATCATTCTCTCTCTCTCCATTATTTTCTCTCTCTATCATATTCTCTCTATCATTCTCTCTCTATCATTCTCTCTCTCTATCATTCTCTCTCTATCATTCTCTCTCTATCATTCTCTCTCTCTATCATTCTCTCTCTCTATCATTCTCTCTCTATGATTGTCTCTCTCTATCATTCTCTGTCTATCATTCTCTCTCTATCATTCTCTCTCTCTATCATCTTCTCTCTATCATTCTCTCTCTATCATTCTCTCTCTTTATCATTTTCTCTCTATCATTCTCTCGCTCTATCATTGTCTCTCTCTATCATTCTCTCTCTCTATCATTCTCTCTCTATCATTCTCTCTCTCTATCATTTTCTCTCTCCATCATTCTCTCTCTCTCTCTCTCTCTCGCTCTCTCTCTCTCTCTATCAGTCTCTCTCTCTATCATTTTCTCTCTCAATCATTCTCTCCCTCTATCATTCTCTTTCTGCATCATTCTCTTTCTCTATCATTCTCTCTCTCTCTATCATTTTCTCTCTATCATTCTCTCTTTCTATCATTCTCTCTCTATCATTCGCTCTCTATCATTCTCTCTCTCTATCATTCTCTCTCTCTATCATTCTCTCTTTCTATCATTCTCTCTTTCTATCATTCTCTCTCTCTAGTATTCTCTCTCTATCATTCTCTCTCTCTACCATTCTCTGTCTATCATTCTCTCTCTCTATCATTTTCTCTCTCTATCGTTCTCTCTCTATCATTCCCTCTCTCTATCATTTTCTCTCTCTATCGTTCTCTCTCTATCATTCCCTCTCTCTATCATTTTCTCTCTATCATTCTCTCTCTCTATCATTTTCTCTCCATCATTCTCTCTCTCTATCATTTTCTCTCCATCATTCTCTCTCACTATCATTCTCTCTGTCCATCATTCTATCTCTCTATAATTCTCTCTCTATCATTCTCTCTGTCCATCGCTCTCTCTCTATCATTCTCCGTCTATCATTATCTCTCTCTATCATTCCCTCTCTCTATCATTTTCTCTCTATCATGCTCTCTTTCTATCATTCTCTCTCTATCATTCGCTCTCTATCATTCTCTCTCTCTATCATTCTCTCTCTCTATCATTCTCTCTCTCTATCATTCTCTCTCTATCATTCTCTGTCTCTATCATTCTCTGTCTTTATCATTTTCTCTCTATCATTCTCTCGCTCTATCATTGTCTCTCTCTATCATTCTCTCTCTCTATCATTCTCTCTCTATCATTCTCTCTCTCTATCATTTTCTCTCTCCATCATTCTCTCTCTCTCTCTCTCTCTCGCTCTCTCTCTCTCTCTATCAGTCTCTCTCTCTATCATTTTCTCTCTCAATCATTCTCTCCCTCTATCATTCTCTTTCTGCATCATTCTCTTTCTCTATCATTCTCTCTCTCTCTATCATTTTCTCTCTATCATTCTCTCTTTCTATCATTCTCTCTCTATCATTCGCTCTCTATCATTCTCTCTCTCTATCATTCTCTCTCTCTATCATTCTCTCTTTCTATCATTCTCTCTTTCTATCATTCTCTCTCTCTAGTATTCTCTCTCTATCATTCTCTCTCTCTACCATTCTCTGTCTATCATTCTCTCTCTCTATCATTTTCTCTCTCTATCGTTCTCTCTCTATCATTCCCTCTCTC
Organism: Dyspetes luteomarginatus; assembly: GCA_963669185.1. NCBI lineage: Eukaryota > Metazoa > Arthropoda > Insecta > Hymenoptera > Ichneumonidae > Dyspetes > Dyspetes luteomarginatus. Next base: position 12,798,506 of record OY769905.1, read on the forward strand.
TATCATTTTCTCTCTCTATCGTTCTCTCTCTATCATTCCCTCTCTCTATCATTTTCTCTCTATCATTCTCTCTCTCTATCATTTTCTCTCCATCATTCTCTCTCTCTATCATTTTCTCTCCATCATTCTCTCTCACTATCATTCTCTCTGTCCATCATTCTATCTCTCTATAATTCTCTCTCTATCATTCTCTCTGTCCATCGTTCTCTCTCTCTATCATTCTCCGTCTATCATTATCTCTCTCTATCATTCCCTCTCTCTATCATTTTCTCTCTATCATTCTCTCTTTCTATCATTCTCTCTCTATCATTCGCTCTCTATCATTCTCTCTCTCTATCATTCTCTCTCTCTATCATTCTCTCTCTATCATTCTCTGTCTCTATCATTCTCTGTCTATCATTCTCTCTCTCTCTATCATTTTCTCTCTCTATCATATTCTCTCTATCATTCTCTCTCTATCATTGTCTCTCTCTATCATTCTCTCTCTCTATCATTCTCTCTCTATCATTCTCTCTCTATCATTCTCTCTCTCTATCATTCTCTCTTTCTATCATTCTCTCTCTATCATTCTCTGTCTATCATTCTCTCTCTATCATTCTCTCTCTCTATAATTTTCTCTCTCTATCATTTTCTCTCTATCATTCCCTCTCTCTATCATTCTCTCTCTCTATCATTTTCTCTCTATCCTTCTCTCTCTCTATCATTCTCTCACTATCATTCTCTCTCTCTATCATTCTCTCTCTCTATCATTCTCTTTCTCTATCATTCACTCTCTCTCTATCATTATCTCTCTCTCTATCATTTTCACTCTATCACTCTCTCTTTCTATCATTCTCTCTCTATCATTCGCTCTCTATCATTCTCTCTCTCTATCATTCTCTCTCTCTATCATTCTCTCTCTCTATCATTATCTCTCTATCATTCTCTCTCTCTCTATCATTCTCTTTCTCTATCATTCTCTCTCTCTATCATTCTCTCTCTCTATCATTCCCTCTCTCTATCATTCTCTCTCTCTATCATTTTCTCTCTATCATTCTCTCTCTGTATTATTCTCTCGCTATCATTCTCTCTATCATTCTCTCTCTCGCTATCATTCTCTCTCTCTCTATCATTCTCTTTCTCTATCATTCTCTCTCTCTATCATTCTCTCTCTCTATCATTCTCTCTCTCTATCATTCTCTCTCTCTATCATTCTCTCTCTATGATTGTCTCTCTCTATCATTCTCTCTCTCTATTATTCTCTCTCTATCATTCTCTCTCTCTATCATTTTCTCTCTCCATCATTCTCTCTCTCTCTCTCTCTCTATCAGTCTCTCTCTCTATCATTTTCTCTCTCAATCATTCTCTCTCTCTATCATTCTCTTTCTGCATCATTCTCTTTCTCTATCATTCTCTCTCTCTCTATCATTTTCTCTCTATCATTCTCTCTTTCTATCATTCTCCCTCTATCATTCGCTCTCTATCATTCTCTCTCTCTATCATTCTCTCTCTCTATCATTCTCTCTTTCTATCATTCTCTCTTTCTATCATTCTCTCTCTCTAGTATTCTCTCTCTATCATTCTCTCTCTCTACCATTCTCTGTCTATCATTCTCTCTCTCTATCATTTTCTCTCTCCATCGTTCTCTCTCTATCTTTCCCTCTCTCTATCATTTTCTCTCTATCATTCTCTCTCTCTATCATTTTCTCTCTATCATTCTCTCTCTCTATCATTTTCTCTCTATCATTCTCTCTCACTGTCATTCTCTCTGTCCATCATTCTATCTCTCTATAATTCTCTCTCTATCATTCTCTCTGTCCATCTTTCTCTCTCTCTATCATTCTCCGTCTATCATTATCTCTCTCTATCATTCCCTCTCTCTATCATTTTCTCTCTATCATTCTCTCTTTCTATCATTCTCTCTCTATCATTCGCTCTCTATCATTCTCTCTCTCTATCATTCTCTCTCTCTATCATTCTCTCTCTCTATCATTCTCTGTCTATCATTCTCTCTCTCTCCATTATTTTCTCTCTCTATCATATTCTCTCTATCATTCTCTCTCTATCATTCTCTCTCTCTATCATTCTCTCTCTATCATTCTCTCTCTATCATTCTCTCTCTCTATCATTCTCTCTTTCTATCATTCTCTCTCTATCATTCTCTGTCTATCATTCTCTCTCTATCATTCTCTCTCTCTATAATTTTCTCTCTCTATCATTTTCTCTCTATCATTCCCTCTCTCTATCATTCTCTCTCTCTATCATTTTCTCTCTATCATTCTCTCTCTCTATCATTCTCTCACTATCATTCTCTCTCTCTATCATTCTCTCTCTCTATCATTCTCTTTCTCTATCATTCTCTCTCTCTCTATCATTATCTCTCTCTCTATCATTTTCACTCCATCACTCTCTCTTTCTATCATTCTCTCTCTATCATTCGCTCTCTATCATTCTCTCTCTCTATCATTCTCTCTCTCTATCATTCTCTCTCTCTATCATTCTCTCTCTATCATTCTCTCTCTATCATTCTCTCTCTCTCTATCATTCTCTTTCTCTATCATTCTCTCTCTCTATCATTCTCTCTCTCTATCATTCCCTCTCTCTATCATTCTCTCTCTCTATCATTTTCTCTCTATCATTCTCTCTCTGTATTATTCTCTCGCTATCATTCTCTCTATCATTCTCTCTCTCGCTATCATTCTCTCTATCATTCCCTCTCTCTCTATCATTCTCTTTCTCTATCATTCTCTCTCTCTATCATTCTCTCTCTCTATCATTCTCTCTCTCTATCATTCTCTCTTTCTATCATTCTCTCTTTCTATCATTCTCTCTCTATCATTCTCTCTTTCTATCATTCTCTCTCTCTAGTATTCTCTCTCTATCATTCTCTCTCTCTTCCATTCTCTGTCTATCATTCTCTCTCTATCATTCTCTCTCTCTATCATTTTCTCTCTCTATTGTTCTCTCTCTATCATTCCCTCTCTCTATCATTCTCTCTCTCTATCATTTTCTCTCTATCATTCTCTCTCTCTATCATTCTCTCTTTCTCTATCATACTCTCTCTCTATCATTCTCTCTCTATCATTCTCTCTCTATCATTCTCTCCCTCTATCATTTTCTCTCTCTATCATTTTCTCTCTATCGTTTTCTCTCTATCATTCCCTCTCTCTATCATTTTCTCTCTATCATTCTCTCTCTCTATCATTCTCTCTCTCTATCATTCTCTCGCTATCATTCTCTCTCTATCATTCGCTCTCTATCATTCTCTCTCTCTATCATTCTCTCTCTCTATCATTCTCTCTCTCTATCATTCTCTCTCTATGATTGTCTCTCTCTATCATTCTCTGTCTATCATTCTCTCTCTATCATTCTCTCTCTCTATCATCTTCTCTCTATCATTCTCTCTCTATTATTCTCTCTCTCTATCATTTTCTCTCTATCATTCTCTCGCTCTATCATTCTCTCTCTATCGTTCTCTCTCTATCATTCCCTCTCTCTATCATTTTCTCTCTATCATTCTCTCTCTCTATCATTTTCTCTCTATCATTCTCTCTCTCTATCATTTTCTCTCTATCATTCTCTCTCACTATCATTCTCTCTGTCCATCATTCTATCTCTCTATAATTCTCTCTCTATCATTCTCTCTGTCCATCGTTCTCTCTCTCTATCATTCTCCGTCTATCATTATCTCTCTCTATCATTCCCTCTCTCTATCATTTTCTCTCTATCATTCTCTCTTTCTATCATTCTCTCTCTATCATTCGCTCTCTATCATTCTCTCTCTCTATCATTCTCTCTCTCTATCATTCTCTCTCTCTATCATTCTCTCGCTATCATTCTCTGTCTCTATCATTCTCTGTCTATCATTCTCTCTCTCTCTATCATTTTCTCTCTCTATCATATTCTCTCTATCATTCTCTCTCTAACATTGTCTCTCTCTATCATTCTCTCTCTCTATCATTCTCTCTCTATCATTCTCTCTCTATCATTCTCTTTCTCTATCATTCTCTCTTTCTATCATTCTCTCTCTATCATTCTCTGTCTATCATTCTCTCTCTATCATTCTCTCTCTCTATAATTTTCTCTCTCTATCATTTTCTCTCTATCATTCCCTCTCTCTATCATTCTCTCTCTCTATCATTCTCTCACTATCATTCTCTCTCTCTATCATTCTCTCTCTCTATCATTCTCTTTCTCTATCATTCTCTCTCTCTCTATCATTATCTCTCTCTCTATCATTTTCACTCTATCACTCTCTCTTTCTATCATTCTCTCTCTATCATTCGCTCTCTATCATTCTCTCTCTCTATCATTCTCTCTCTCTATCATTCTCTCTCTCTATCATTCTCTCTCTATTATTCTCTCTCTCTCTATCATTCTCTTTCTCTATCATTCTCTCTCTCTATCATTCTCTCTCTCTATCATTCCCTCTCTCTATCATTCTCTCTCTCTATCATTTTCTCTCTATCATTCTCTCTCTGTATTATTCTCTCGCTATCATTCTCTCTATCATTCTCTCTCTCGCTATCATTCTCTCTATCATTCTCTCTCTCTCTATCATTCTCTTTCTCTATCATTCTCTCTCTCTATCATTCTCTCTCTCTATCATTCTCTCTCTCTATCATTCTCTCTCTCTATCATTCTCTCTCTATGATTGTCTCTCTCTATCATTCTCTGTCTATCATTCTCTCTCTATCATTCTCTCTCTCTATCATCTTCTCTCTATCATTCTCTCTCTATCATTCTCTCTCTCTATCATTTTCTCTCTATCATTCTCTCGCTCTATCATTGTCTCTCTCTATCATTCTCTCTCTCTATTATTCTCTCTCTATCATTCTCTCTCTCTATCATTTTCTCTCTCCATCATTCTCTCTCCATCATTCTCTCTCTCTCTCTCGCTCTCTCTCTCTCTCTATCAGTCTCTCTCTCTATTATTTTCTCTCTCAATCATTCTCTCTCTCTATCATTCTCTTTCTGCATCATTCTCTTTCTCTATCATTCTCTCTCTCTCTATCATTTTCTCTCTATCATTCTCTCTTTCTATCATTCTCCCTCTATCATTCGCTCTCTATCATTCTCTCTCTCTATCATTCTCTCTCTCTATCATTCTCTCTTTCTATCATTCTCTCTTTCTATCATTCTCTCTCTCTAGTATTCTCTCTCTATCATTCTCTCTCTCTACCATTCTCTGTCTATCATTCTCTCTCTCTATCATTTTCTCTCTCCATCGTTCTCTCTCTATCTTTCCCTCTCTCTATCATTTTCTCTCTATCATTCTCTCTCTCTATCATTTTCTCTCTATCATTCTCTCTCTCTATCATTTTCTCTCTATCATTCTCTCTCACTATCATTCTCTCTGTCCATCATTCTATCTCTCTATAATTCTCTCTCTATCATTCTCTCTGTCCATCGTTCTCTCTCTCTATCATTCTCCGTCTATCATTATCTCTCTCTATCAGTCCCTCTCTCTATCATTTTCTCTCTATCATTCTCTCTTTCTATCATTCTCTCTCTATCATTCGCTCTCTATCATTCTCTCTCTCTATCATTCTCTCTCTCTATCATTCTCTCTCTATCATTCTCTGTCTCTATCATTCTCTGTCTATCATTCTCTCTCTCTCTATCATTTTCTCTCTCTATCATATTCTCTCTATCATTCTCTCTCTATCATTGTCTCTCTCTATCATTCTCTCTCTCTATCATTCTCTCTCTATCATTCTCTCTCTATCATTCTCTCTCTCTATCATTCTCTCTTTCTATCATTCTCTCTCTATCATTCTCTGTCTATCATTCTCTCTCTATCATTCTCTCTCTCTATAATTTTCTCTCTCTATCATTTTCTCTCTATCATTCCCTCTCTCTATCATTCTCTCTCTCTATCATTTTCTCTCTATCCTTCTCTCTCTCTATCATTCTCTCACTATCATTCTCTCTCTCTATCATTCTCTCTCTCTATCATTCTCTTTCTCTATCATTCACTCTCTCTCTATCATTATCTCTCTCTCTATCATTTTCACTCTATCACTCTCTCTTTCTATCATTCTCTCTCTATCATTCGCTCTCTATCATTCTCTCTCTCTATCATTCTCTCTCTCTATCATTCTCTCTCTCTATCATTATCTCTCTATCATTCTCTCTCTCTCTATCATTCTCTTTCTCTATCATTCTCTCTCTCTATCATTCTCTCTCTCTATCATTCCCTCTCTCTATCATTTTCTCTCTATCATTCTCTCTCTGTATTATTCTCTCGCTATCATTCTCTCTATCATTCTCTCTCTCGCTATCATTCTCTCTCTCTCTATCATTCTCTTTCTCTATCATTCTCTCTCTCTATCATTCTCTCTCTCTATCATTCTCTCTCTCTATCATTCTCTCTCTCTATCATTCTCTCTCTATGATTGTCTCTCTCTATCATTCTCTCTCTCTATTATTCTCTCTCTATCATTCTCTCTCTCTATCATTTTCTCTCTCCATCATTCTCTCTCTCTTTCTCTCTCTCGCTCTCTCTCTCTCTCTCTATCAGTCTCTCTCTCTATCATTTTCTCTCTCAATCATTCTCTCTCTCTATCATTCTCTTTCTGCATCATTCTCTTTCTCTATCATTCTCTCTCTCTCTATCATTTTCTCTCTATCATTCTCTCTTTCTATCATTCTCCCTCTATCATTCTCTCTCACTATCATTCTCTCTCTCTATCATTCTCTCTCTCTATCATTCTCTCTCTCTCTATCATTCTCTTTCTCTATCATTCTCTCTCTCTATCATTCTCTCTCTCTATCATTCCCTCTCTCTATCATTCTCTCTCTCTATCATTCTCTCTCTATCATTCTCTGTCTCTATGATTCTCTGTCTATCATTCTCTCTCTCTCTATCAGTTTCTCTCTCTATCATATTCTCTCTATCATTCTCTCTCTATCATTGTCTCTCTCTATCATTCTCTCTCTCTATCATTCTCTCTCTATCATTCTCTCTCTATCATTCTCTTTCTCTATCATTCTCTCTTTCTATCATTCTCTCTCTATCATTCTCTGTCTATCATTCTCTCTCTATCATTCTCTCTCTCTATAATTTTCTCTCTCTATCATTTTCTCTCTATCATTCCCTCTCTCTATCATTCTCTCTCTCTATCATTTTCTCTCTATCATTCTCTCTCTCTATCATTCTCTCACTATCATTCTCTCTCTCTATCATTCTCTCTCTCTATCATTCTCTTTCTCTATCATTCTCTCTCTCTCTATCATTATCTCTCTCTCTATCATTTTCACTCTATCACTCTCTCTTTCTATCATTCTCTCTCTATCATTCGCTCTCTATCATTCTCTCTCTCTATCATTCTCTCTCTCTATCATTCTCTCTCTCTATCATTCTCTCTCTATCATTCTCTCTCTCTCTATCATTCTCTTTCTCTATCATTCTCTCTCTCTATCATTCTCTCTCTCTATCATTCCCTCTCTCTATCATTCTCTCTCTCTATCATTTTCTCTCTATCATTCTCTCTCTGTATTATTCTCTCGCTATCATTCTCTCTATCATTCTCTCTCTCTCTATCATTCGCTCTCTATTATTCTCTCTCTCTATCATTCTCTCTCTCTATCATTCTCTCTCTCTATCATTCTCTCTCTATGATAGTCTCTCTCTATCATTCTCTGTCTATCATTCTCTCTCTATCATTCTCTCTCTCTATCATCTTCTCTCTATTATTCTCTCTCTCTATCATTTTCTCTCTATCATTCTCTCGCTCTATCATTGTCTCTCTCTATCATTCTCTCTCTCTATCATTCTCTCTCTATCATTCTCTCTCTCTATCATTTTCTCTCCCCATCATTCTCTCTCTCTCTCTCTCTCTCGCTCTCTCTCTCTCTCTATCAGTCTCTCTCTCTATCATTTTCTCTCTCAATCATTCTCTCTCTCTATCATTCTCTTTCTGCATCATTCTCTTTCTCTATCATTCTCTCTCTCTCTATCATTTTCTCTCTATCATTCTCTCTCTCTATCATTCTCTCTCTATCGTTCTCTCTCTATCATTCCCTCTCTCTATCATTTTCTCTCTATCATTCTCTCTCTCTATCATTTTCTCTCTATCATTCCCTCTCTCTATCATTCTCTCTCTCTATCATTTTCTCTCTATCATTCTCTCTCTCTATCATTATCTCTCTCTCTATCATTTTCACTCTATCACTCTCTCTTTCTATCATTCTCTCTCTATCATTCGCTCTCTATCATTCTCTCTCTCTATCATTCTCTCTCTCTATCATTCTCTCTCTATCATTCTCTCTCTCTCTATCATTCTCTTTCTCTATCATTCTCTCTCTCTATCATTCTCTCTCTCTATCATTCCCTCTCTCTATCATTCTCTCTCTCTATCATTTTCTCTCTATCATTCTCTCTCTGTATTATTCTCTCGCTATCATTCTCTCTATCATTCTCTCTCTCGCTATCATTCTCTCTATCATTCTCTCTCTCTCTATCATTCTCTTTCTCTATCATTCTCTCTCTCTATCATTCTCTCTCTCTATCATTCTCTCTCTCTATCATTCTCTCTCTCTATCATTCTCTCTCTATGATTGTCTCTCTCTATCATTCTCTGTCTATCATTCTCTCTCTATCATTCTCTCTCTCTATCATCTTCTCTCTATCATTCTCTCTCTATCATTCTCTCTCTCTATCATTTTCTCTCTATCATTCTCTCGCTCTATCATTGTCTCTCTCTATCATTCTCTCTCTCTATTATTCTCTCTCTATCATTCTCTCTCTCTATCATTTTCTCTCTCCATCATTCTCTCTCCATCATTCTCTCTCTCTCTCTCGCTCTCTCTCTCTCTCTATCAGTCTCTCTCTCTATTATTTTCTCTCTCAATCATTCTCTCTCTCTATCATTCTCTTTCTGCATCATTCTCTTTCTCTATCATTCTCTCTCTCTCTATCATTTTCTCTCTATCATTCTCTCTTTCTATCATTCTCCCTCTATCATTCGCTCTCTATCATTCTCTCTCTCTATCATTCTCTCTCTCTATCATTCTCTCTTTCTATCATTCTCTCTTTCTATCATTCTCTCTCTCTAGTATTCTCTCTCTATCATTCTCTCTCTCTACCATTCTCTGTCTATCATTCTCTCTCTCTATCATTTTCTCTCTCCATCGTTCTCTCTCTATCTTTCCCTCTCTCTATCATTTTCTCTCTATCATTCTCTCTCTCTATCATTTTCTCTCTATCATTCTCTCTCTCTATCATTCTCTCTCACTATCATTCTCTCTGTCCATCATTCTATCTCTCTATAATTCTCTCTCTATCATTCTCTCTGTCCATCGTTCTCTCTCTCTATCATTCTCCGTCTATCATTATCTCTCTCTATCATTCCCTCTCTCTATCATTTTCTCTCTATCATTCTCTCTTTCTATCATTCTCTCTCTATCATTCGCTCTCTATCATTCTCTCTCTCTATCATTCTCTCTCTCTATCATTCTCTCTTTCTATCATTCTCTCTCTATCATTCTCTGTCTATCATTCTCTCTCTATCATTCTCTCTCTCTATAATTTTCTCTCTCTATCATTTTCTCTCTATCATTCCCTCTCTCTATCATTCTCTCTCTCTATCATTTTCTCTCTATCATTCTCTCTCTCTATCATTCTCTCACTATCATTCTCTCTCTCTATCATTCTCTCTCTCTATCATTCTCTTTCTCTATCATTCTCTCTCTCTCTATCATTATCTCTCTCTCTATCATTTTCACTCCATCACTCTCTCTTTCTATCATTCTCTCTCTATCATTCGCTCTCTATCATTCTCTCTCTCTATCATTCTCTCTCTCTATCATTCTCTCTCTCTATCATTCTCTCTCTATCATTCTCTCTCTATCATTCTCTCTCTCTCTATCATTCTCTTTCTCTATCATTCTCTCTCTCTATCATTCTCTCTCTCTATCATTCCCTCTCTCTATCATTCTCTCTCTCTATCATTTTCTCTCTATCATTCTCTCTCTGTATTATTCTCTCGCTATCATTCTCTCTATCATTCTCTCTCTCGCTATCATTCTCTCTATCATTCCCTCTCTCTCTATCATTCTCTTTCTCTATCATTCTCTCTCTCTATCATTCTCTCTCTCTATCATTCTCTCTCTCTATCATTCTCTCTTTCTATCATTCTCTCTTTCTATCATTCTCTCTCTATCATTCTCTCTTTCTATCATTCTCTCTCTCTAGTATTCTCTCTCTATCATTCTCTCTCTCTTCCATTCTCTGTCTATCATTCTCTCTCTATCATTCTCTCTCTCTATCATTTGCTCTCTCTATTGTTCTCTCTCTATCATTCCCTCTCTCTATCATTCTCTCTCTCTATCATTTTCGCTCTATCATTCTCTCTCTCTATCATTTTCTCTCTATCATTCTCTCTCTCTATCATTTTCTCTCTATCATTCTCTCTCTCTATCATTCTCTCATACTATCATTCTCTCTCTCTATCATTCTCTCGCTATCATTCTCTCTATCATTCTCTCTCTCTCTATCATTCTCTTTCTCTATCATTCTCTCTCTCTATCATTCTCTCTCTCTATCTTTCTCTCTCTCTATCTTTCTCTCTCTATCATTCTCTCTCTCTATCATTTTCTCTCTCTATCATTCTCTTTCTCCATCATTCTCTCTCTCCATCATTCTCTTTCTCTATCATTCTCTCTCTCTCTCTCTCTCTCTCTCTCTCTCTCTCTCTATCATTCTCTCTATCTATCATTTTCTCTTTCTCTATCATTCTCTCTTTCTCTATCATACTCTCTCTCTATCATTCTCTCTCTATCATTCTCTCTCTATCATTCTCTCTCTATCATTCTCTCCCTCTATCATTTTCTCTCTCTATCATTTTCTCTCTATCGTTTTCTCTCTATCATTCCCTCTCTCTATCATTTTCTCTCTATCATTCTCTCTCTCTATCATTCTCTCTCTCTATCATTCTCTCGCTATCATTCTCTCTCTATCATTCGCTCTCTATCATTCTCTCTCTCTATCATTCTCTCTCTCTATCATTCTCTCTCTCTATCATTCTCTCTCTATGATTGTCTCTCTCTATCATTCTCTGTCTATCATTCTCTCTCTATCATTCTCTCTCTCTATCATCTTCTCTCTATCATTCTCTCTCTATTATTCTCTCTCTCTATCATTTTCTCTCTATCATTCTCTCGCTCTATCATTCTCTCTCTATCGTTCTCTCTCTATCATTCCCTCTCTCTATCATTTTCTCTCTATCATTCTCTCTCTCTATCATTTTCTCTCTATCATTCTCTCTCTCTATCATTTTCTCTCTATCATTCTCTCTCACTATCATTCTCTCTGTCCATCATTCTATCTCTCTATAATTCTCTCTCTATCATTCTCTCTGTCCATCGTTCTCTCTCTCTATCATTCTCCGTCTATCATTATCTCTCTCTATCATTCCCTCTCTCTATCATTTTCTCTCTATCATTCTCTCTTTCTATCATTCTCTCTCTATCATTCGCTCTCTATCATTCTCTCTCTCTATCATTCTCTCTCTCTATCATTCTCTCTCTCTATCATTCTCTCTCTATCATTCTCTGTCTCTATCATTCTCTGTCTATCATTCTCTCTCTCTCTATCATTTTCTCTCTCTATCATATTCTCTCTATCATTCTCTCTCTAACATTGTCTCTCTCTATCATTCTCTCTCTCTATCATTCTCTCTCTATCATTCTCTCTCTATCATTCTCTTTCTCTATCATTCTCTCTTTCTATCATTCTCTCTCTATCATTCTCTGTCTATCATTCTCTCTCTATCATTCTCTCTCTCTATAATTTTCTCTCTCTATCATTTTCTCTCTATCATTCCCTCTCTCTATCATTCTCTCTCTCTATCATTCTCTCACTATCATTCTCTCTCTCTATCATTCTCTCTCTCTATCATTCTCTTTCTCTATCATTCTCTCTCTCTCTATCATTATCTCTCTCTCTATCATTTTCACTCTATCACTCTCTCTTTCTATCATTCTCTCTCTATCATTCGCTCTCTATCATTCTCTCTCTCTATCATTCTCTCTCTCTATCATTCTCTCTCTCTATCATTCTCTCTCTATTATTCTCTCTCTCTCTATCATTCTCTTTCTCTATCATTCTCTCTCTCTATCATTCTCTCTCTCTATCATTCCCTCTCTCTATCATTCTCTCTCTCTATCATTTTCTCTCTATCATTCTCTCTCTGTATTATTCTCTCGCTATCATTCTCTCTATCATTCTCTCTCTCGCTATCATTCTCTCTATCATTCTCTCTCTCTCTATCATTCTCTTTCTCTATCATTCTCTCTCTCTATCATTCTCTCTCTCTATCATTCTCTCTCTCTATCATTCTCTCTCTATGATTGTCTCTCTCTATCATTCTCTGTCTATCATTCTCTCTCTATCATTCTCTCTCTCTATCATCTTCTCTCTATCATTCTCTCTCTCTATCATTTTCTCTCTATCATTCTCTCGCTCTATCATTGTCTCTCTCTATCATTCTCTCTCTCTATTATTCTCTCTCTATCATTCTCTCTCTCTATCATTTTCTCTCTCCATCATTCTCTCTCTCTCTCTCTCTCTCGCTCTCTCTCTCTCTCTATCAGTCTCTCTCTCTATTATTTTCTCTCTCAATCATTCTCTCTCTCTATCATTCTCTTTCTGCATCATTCTCTTTCTCTATCATTTTCTCTCTATCATTCTCTCTTTCTATCATTCTCCCTCTATCATTCGCTCTCTATCATTCTCTCTCTCTATCATTCTCTCTCTCTATCATTCTCTCTTTCTATCATTCTCTCTTTCTATCATTCTCTCTCTCTAGTATTCTCTCTCTATCATTCTCTCTCTCTACCATTCTCTGTCTATCATTCTCTCTCTCTATCATTTTCTCTCTCCATCGTTCTCTCTCTATCTTTCCCTCTCTCCATCATTTTCTCTCTATCATTCTCTCTCTCTATCATTTTCTCTCTATCATTTTCTCTCTATCATTCTCTCTCACTATCATTCTCTCTGTCAATCATTCTATCTCTCTATAATTCTCTCTCTATCATTCTCTCTGTCCATCGTTCTCTCTCTCTATCATTCTCCGTCTATCATTATCTCTCTCTATCATTCCCTCTCTCTATCATTTTCTCTCTATCATTCTCTCTTTCTATCATTCTCTCTCTATCATTCGCTCTCTATCATTCTCTCTCTCCATCATTCTCTCTCTCTATCATTCTCTCTCTCTATCATTCTCTCTCTATCATTCTCTGTCTCTATCATTCTCTGTCTATCATTCTCTCTATCTCTATTATTTTCTCTCTCTATCATATTCTCTCTATCATTCTCTCTCTATCATTGTCTCTCTCTATCATTCTCTCTCTCTATCATTCTCTCTCTATCATTCTCTCTCTATCATTCTCTCTCTCTATCATTCTCTCTTTCTATCATTCTCTCTCTATCATTCTCTGTCTATCATTCTCTCTCTATCATTCTCTCTCTCTATAGATTTCTCTCTCTCTATCATTCTCTCTCTATCATTCTCTCTCTATCATTCTCTCTCTCTCTATCATTCTCTTTCTCTATCATTCTCTCTCTCTATCATTCTCTCTTTCTATCATTCTCTCTCTATCATTCTCTGTCTATCATTTTCTCTCTATCATTCCCTCTCTCTATCATTCTCTCTCTCTATCATTTTCTCTCTATCATTCTCTCTCTCTATCATTCTCTCACTATCATTCTCTCTCTCTATCATTCTCTCTCTCTATCATTCTCTTTCTCTATCATTCTCTCTCTCTCTATCATTATCTCTCTCTCTATCATTTTCACTCCATCACTCTCTCTTTCTATCATTCTCTCTCTATCATTCGCTCTCTATCATTCTCTCTCTCTATCATTCTCTCTCTCTATCATTCTCTCTCTCTATCATTCTCTCTCTATCATTCTCTCTCTATCATTCTCTCTCTCTCTATCATTCTCTTTCTCTATCATTCTCTCTCTCTATCATTCTCTCTCTCTATCATTCCCTCTCTCTATCATTCTCTCTCTCTATCATTTTCTCTCTATCATTCTCTCTCTGTATTATTCTCTCGCTATCATTCTCTCTATCATTCTCTCTCTCGCTATCATTCTCTCTATCATTCTCTCTCTCTCTATCATTCTCTTTCTCTATCATTCTCTCTCTCTATCATTCTCTCTCTCTATCATTCTCTCTCTCTATCATTCTCTCTTTCTATCATTCTCTCTTTCTATCATTCTCTCTCGATCATTCTCTCTTTTTATCATTCTCTCTCTCTAGTATTCTCTCTCTCTAGTATTCTCTCTCTCTTCCATTCTCTGTCTATCATTCTCTCTCTATCATTCTCTCTCTCTATCATTTTCTCTCTCTATTGTTCTCTCTCTATCATTCCCTCTCTCTATCATTTTCTCTCTATCATTCTCTCTCTCTATCATTTTCTCTCTATCATTCTCTCTCTCTATCATTTTCTCTCTATCATTCTCTCTCTCTATCATTTTTTCTCCATCATTCTCTCTCTCTATCATTCTCTCTTACTATCATTCTCTCTCTCTATCATTCTCTCGCTATCATTCTCTCTATCATTCTCTCTCTCTCTATCATTCTCTTTCTCTATCATTCTCTCTCTCCATCATTCTCTCTCTCTATCATTCTCTCTCTCTATCTTTCTCTCTCTATCATTCTCTCTCTCTATCATTTTCTCTCTCTATCATTCTCTTTCTCCATCATTCTCTCTCTCCATCATTCTCTTTCTCTATCATTCTCTCTCTCTCTCTCTCTCTCTCTCTCTCTCTCTCTCTCTATCATTCTCTCTATCTATCATTTTCTCTTTCTCTATCATTCTCTCTTTCTCTATCATTCTCTCTTTCTCTATCATACTCTCTCTCTATCATTCTCTCTCTATCATTCTCTCTCTATCATTCTCTCCCTCTATCATTTTCTCTCTCTATCATTTTCTCTCTATCGTTTTCTCTCTATCATTCCCTCTCTCTATCATTTTCTCTCTATCATTCTCTCTCTCTATCATTCTCTCTCTCTATCATTCTCTCGCTATCATTCTCTCTCTATCATTCGCTCTCTATCATTCTCTCTCTCTATCATTCTCTCTCTCTATCATTCTCTCTCTCTATCATTCTCTCTCTCTATCATTCTCTCTCTATGATTGTCTCTCTCTATCATTCTCTGTCTATCATTCTCTCTCTATCATTCTCTCTCTCTATCATCTTCTCTCTATCATTCTCTCTCTATTATTCTCTCTCTCTATCATTTTCTCTCTATCATTCTCTCGCTCTATCATTCTCTCTCTATCGTTCTCTCTCTATCATTCCCTCTCTCTATCATTTTCTCTCTATCATTCTCTCTCTCTATCATTTTCTCTCTATCATTCTCTCTCTCTATCATTCTCTCTCACTATCATTCTCTCTGTCCATCATTCTATCTCTCTATAATTCTCTCTCTATCATTCTCTCTGTCCATCGTTCTCTCTCTCTATCATTCTCCGTCTATCATTATCTCTCTCTATCATTCCCTCTCTCTATCATTTTCTCTCTATCATTCTCTCTTTCTATCATTCTCTCTCTATCATTCGCTCTCTATCATTCTCTCTCTCTATCATTCTCTCTCTCTATCATTCTCTCTCTCTATCATTCTCTCTCTATCATTCTCTGTCTCTATCATTCTCTGTCTATCATTCTCTCTCTCTCTATCATTTTCTCTCTCTATCATATTCTCTCTATCATTCTCTCTCTAACATTGTCTCTCTCTATCATTCTCTCTCTCTATCATTCTCTCTCTATCATTCTCTCTCTATCATTCTCTTTCTCTATCATTCTCTCTTTCTATCATTCTCTGTCTATCATTCTCTCTCTATCATTCTCTCTCTCTATAATTTTCTCTCTCTATCATTTTCACTCTATCACTCTCTCTTTCTATCATTCTCTCTCTATCATTCGCTCTCTATCATTCTCTCTCTCTATCATTCTCTCTCTCTATCATTCTCTCTCTCTATCATTCTCTCTCTATCATTCTCTCTCTATCATTCTCTCTCTCTCTATCATTCTCTTTCTCTATCATTCTCTCTCTCTATCATTCTCTCTCTCTATCACTCCCTCTCTCTATCATTCTCTCTCTCTATCATTTTCTCTCTATCATTCTCTCTCTGTATTATTCTCTCGCTATCATTCTCTCTATCATTCTCTCTCTCTCTATCATTCGCTCTCTATCATTCTCTCTCTCTATCATTCTCTCTCTCTATCATTCTCTCTCTCTATCATTCTCTCTCTATGATAGTCTCTCTCTATCATTCTCTCTCTCTATCATTCTCTCTCTATCATTCTCTCTCTCTATCATTCTCTCTCTATCATTCTCTCTCTCTATCATTTTCTCTCCCCATCATTCTCTCTCTCTCTCTCTCTCTCGCTCTCTCTCTCTCTCTATCAGTCTCTCTCTCTATCATTTTCTCTCTCAATCATTCTCTCTCTCTATCATTCTCTTTCTGCATCATTCTCTTTCTCTATCATTCTCTCTCTCTCTATCATTTTCTCTCTATCATTCTCTCTCTCTATCATTCTCTCTCTATCGTTCTCTCTCTATCATTCCCTCTCTCTATCATTTTCTCTCTATCATTCTCTCTCTCTATCATTTTCTCTCTATCATTCCCTCTCTCTATCATTCTCTCTCTCTATCATTTTCTCTCTATCATTCTCTCTCTCTATCATTCTCTCACTATCATTCTCTCTCTCTATCATTCTCTCTCTCTATCATTCTCTTTCTCTATCATTCTCTCTCTCTCTATCATTATCTCTCTCTCTATCATTTTCACTCTATCACTCTCTCTTTCTATCATTCTCTCTCTATCATTCGCTCTCTATCATTCTCTCTCTCTATCATTCTCTCTCTCTATCATTCTCTCTCTATCATTCTCTCTCTCTCTATCATTCTCTTTCTCTATCATTCTCTCTCTCTATCATTCTCTCTCTCTATCATTCCCTCTCTCTATCATTCTCTCTCTCTATCATTTTCTCTCTATCATTCTCTCTCTGTATTATTCTCTCGCTATCATTCTCTCTATCATTCTCTCTCTCGCTATCATTCTGTCTATCATTCTCTCTCTCTCTATCATTCTCTTTCTCTATCATTCTCTCTCTCTATCATTCTCTCTCTCTATCATTCTCTCTCTCTATCATTCTCTCTCTCTATCATTCTCTCTCTATGATTGTCTCTCTCTATCATTCTCTGTCTATCATTCTCTCTCTATCATTCTCTCTCTCTATCATCTTCTCTCTATCATTCTCTCTCTATCATTCTCTCTCTCTATCATTTTCTCTCTATCATTCTCTCGCTCTATCATTGTCTCTCTCTATCATTCTCTCTCTCTATTATTCTCTCTCTATCATTCTCTCTCTCTATCATTTTCTCTCTCCATCATTCTCTCTCCATCATTCTCTCTCTCTCTCTCGCTCTCTCTCTCTCTCTATCAGTCTCTCTCTCTATTATTTTCTCTCTCAATCATTCTCTCTCTCTATCATTCTCTTTCTGCATCATTCTCTTTCTCTATCATTCTCTCTCTCTCTATCATTTTCTCTCTATCATTCTCTCTTTCTATCATTCTCCCTCTATCATTCGCTCTCTATCATTCTCTCTCTCTATCATTCTCTCTCTCTATCATTCTCTCTTTCTATCATTCTCTCTTTCTATCATTCTCTCTCTCTAGTATTCTCTCTCTATCATTCTCTCTCTCTACCATTCTCTGTCTATCATTCTCTCTCTCTATCATTTTCTCTCTCCATCGTTCTCTCTCTATCTTTCCCTCTCTCTATCATTTTCTCTCTATCATTCTCTCTCTCTATCATTTTCTCTCTATCATTCTCTCTCTCTATCATTTTCTCTCTATCATTCTCTCTCACTATCATTCTCTCTGTCCATCATTCTATCTCTCTATAATTCTCTCTCTATCATTCTCTCTGTCCATCGTTCTCTCTCTCTATCATTCTCCGTCTATCATTATCTCTCTCTATCATTCCCTCTCTCTATCATTTTCTCTCTATCATTCTCTCTTTCTATCATTCTCTCTCTATCATTCGCTCTCTATCATTCTCTCTCTCTATCATTCTCTCTCTCTATCATTCTCTCTCTCTATCTTTCTCTCTCTATCATTCTCTCTCTCTATCATTTTCTCTCTCTATCATTCTCTTTCTCCATCATTCTCTCTCTCCATCATTCTCTTTCTCTATCATTCTCTCTCTCTCTCTCTCTCTCTCTCTCTCTCTCTCTCTCTATCATTCTCTCTATCTATCATTTTCTCTTTCTCTATCATTCTCTCTTTCTCTATCATTCTCTCTTTCTCTATCATACTCTCTCTCTATCATTCTCTCTCTATCATTCTCTCTCTATCATTCTCTCCCTCTATCATTTTCTCTCTCTATCATTTTCTCTCTATCGTTTTCTCTCTATCATTCCCTCTCTCTATCATTTTCTCTCTATCATTCTCTCTCTCTATCATTCTCTCTCTCTATCATTCTCTCGCTATCATTCTCTCTCTATCATTCGCTCTCTATCATTCTCTCTCTCTATCATTCTCTCTCTCTATCATTCTCTCTCTCTATCATTCTCTCTCTCTATCATTCTCTCTCTATGATTGTCTCTCTCTATCATTCTCTGTCTATCATTCTCTCTCTATCATTCTCTCTCTCTATCATCTTCTCTCTATCATTCTCTCTCTATTATTCTCTCTCTCTATCATTTTCTCTCTATCATTCTCTCGCTCTATCATTCTCTCTCTATCGTTCTCTCTCTATCATTCCCTCTCTCTATCATTTTCTCTCTATCATTCTCTCTCTCTATCATTTTCTCTCTATCATTCTCTCTCTCTATCATTCTCTCTCACTATCATTCTCTCTGTCCATCATTCTATCTCTCTATAATTCTCTCTCTATCATTCTCTCTGTCCATCGTTCTCTCTCTCTATCATTCTCCGTCTATCATTATCTCTCTCTATCATTCCCTCTCTCTATCATTTTCTCTCTATCATTCTCTCTTTCTATCATTCTCTCTCTATCATTCGCTCTCTATCATTCTCTCTCTCTATCATTCTCTCTCTCTATCATTCTCTCTCTCTATCATTCTCTCTCTATCATTCTCTGTCTCTATCATTCTCTGTCTATCATTCTCTCTCTCTCTATCATTTTCTCTCTCTATCATATTCTCTCTATCATTCTCTCTCTAACATTGTCTCTCTCTATCATTCTCTCTCTCTATCATTCTCTCTCTATCATTCTCTCTCTATCATTCTCTTTCTCTATCATTCTCTCTTTCTATCATTCTCTCTCTATCATTCTCTGTCGATCATTCTCTCTCTATCATTCTCTCTCTCTATAATTTTCTCTCTCTATCATTTTCACTCTATCACTCTCTCTTTCTATCATTCTCTCTCTATCATTCGCTCTCTATCATTCTCTCTCTCTATCATTCTCTCTCTCTATCATTCTCTCTCTCTATCATTCTCTCTCTATCATTCTCTCTCTATCATTCTCTCTCTATCATTCTCTCTCTCTCTATCATTCTCTTTCTCTATCATTCTCTCTCTCTATCATTCTCTCTCTCTATCATTCCCTCTCTCTATCATTCTCTCTCTCTATCATTTTCTCTCTATCATTCTCTCTCTGTATTATTCTCTCGCTATCATTCTCTCTATCATTCTCTCTCTCTCTATCATTCGCTCTCTATCATTCTCTCTCTCTATCATTCTCTCTCTCTATCATTCTCTCTCTATGATAGTCTCTCTCTATCATTCTCTGTCTATCATTCTCTCTCTATCATTCTCTCTCTCTATCATCTTCTCTCTATCATTCTCTCTCTATTATTCTCTCTCTCTATCATTTTCTCTCTATCATTCTCTCGCTCTATCATTGTCTCTCTCTATCATTCTCTCTCTCTATCATTCTCTCTCTATCATTCTCTCTCTCTATCATTTTCTCTCCCCATCATTCTCTCTCTCTCTCTCTCTCTCGCTCTCTCTCTCTCTCTATCAGTCTCTCTCTCTATCATTTTCTCTCTCAATCATTCTCTCTCTCTATCATTCTCTTTCTGCATCATTCTCTTTCTCTATCATTCTCTCTCTCTCTATCATTTTCTCTCTATCATTCTCTCTCTCTATCATTCTCTCTCTATCGTTCTCTCTCTATCATTCCCTCTCTCTATCATTTTCTCTCTATCATTCTCTCTCTCTATCATTTTCTCTCTATCATTCCCTCTCTCTATCATTCTCTCTCTCTATCATTTTCTCTCTATCATTCTCTCTCTCTATCATTCTCTCACTATCATTCTCTCTCTCTATCATTCTCTCTCTCTATCATTCTCTTTCTCTATCATTCTCTCTCTCTCTATCATTATCTCTCTCTCTATCATTTTCACTCTATCACTCTCTCTTTCTATCATTCTCTCTCTATCATTCGCTCTCTATCATTCTCTCTCTCTATCATTCTCTCTCTCTATCATTCTCTCTCTATCATTCTCTCTCTCTCTATCATTCTCTTTCTCTATCATTCTCTCTCTCTATCATTCTCTCTCTCTATCATTCCCTCTCTCTATCATTCTCTCTCTCTATCATTTTCTCTCTATCATTCTCTCTCTGTATTATTCTCTCGCTATCATTCTCTCTATCATTCTCTCTCTCGCTATCATTCTGTCTATCATTCTCTCTCTCTCTATCATTCTCTTTCTCTATCATTCTCTCTCTCTATCATTCTCTCTCTCTATCATTCTCTCTCTCTATCATTCTCTCTCTCTATCATTCTCTCTCTATGATTGTCTCTCTCTATCATTCTCTGTCTATCATTCTCTCTCTATCATTCTCTCTCTCTATCATCTTCTCTCTATCATTCTCTCTCTATCATTCTCTCTCTCTATCATTTTCTCTCTATCATTCTCTCGCTCTATCATTGTCTCTCTCTATCATTCTCTCTCTCTATTATTCTCTCTCTATCATTCTCTCTCTCTATCATTTTCTCTCTCCATCATTCTCTCTCCATCATTCTCTCTCTCTCTCTCGCTCTCTCTCTCTCTCTATCAGTCTCTCTCTCTATTATTTTCTCTCTCAATCATTCTCTCTCTCTATCATTCTCTTTCTGCATCATTCTCTTTCTCTATCATTCTCTCTCTCTCTATCATTTTCTCTCTATCATTCTCTCTTTCTATCATTCTCCCTCTATCATTCGCTCTCTATCATTCTCTCTCTCTATCATTCTCTCTCTCTATCATTCTCTCTTTCTATCATTCTCTCTTTCTATCATTCTCTCTCTCTAGTATTCTCTCTCTATCATTCTCTCTCTCTACCATTCTCTGTCTATCATTCTCTCTCTCTATCATTTTCTCTCTCCATCGTTCTCTCTCTATCTTTCCCTCTCTCTATCATTTTCTCTCTATCATTCTCTCTCTCTATCATTTTCTCTCTATCATTCTCTCTCTCTATCATTTTCTCTCTATCATTCTCTCTCACTATCATTCTCTCTGTCCATCATTCTATCTCTCTATAATTCTCTCTCTATCATTCTCTCTGTCCATCGTTCTCTCTCTCTATCATTCTCCGTCTATCATTATCTCTCTCTATCATTCCCTCTCTCTATCATTTTCTCTCTATCATTCTCTCTTTCTATCATTCTCTCTCTATCATTCGCTCTCTATCATTCTCTCTCTCTATCATTCTCTCTCTCTATCATTCTCTCTCTCTATCATTCTCTCTCTATCATTCTCTGTCTCTATCATTCTCTGTCTATCATTCTCTCTCTCTCTATTATTTTCTCTCTCTATCATATTCTGTCTATCATTCTCTCTCTATCATTGTCTCTCTCTATCATTCTCTCTCTCTATCATTCTCTCTCTATCATTCTCTCTCTATCATTCTCTCTCTCTATCATTCTCTCTTTCTATCATTCTCTCTCTATCATTCTCTGTCTATCATTCTCTCTCTATCATTCTCTCTCTCTATAATTTTCTCTCTCTATCATTTTCTCTCTATCATTCCCTCTCTCTATCATTCTCTCTCTCTATCATTTTCTCTCTATCATTCTCTCTCTCTATCATTCTCTCACTATCATTCTCTCTCTCTATCATTCTCTCTCTCTATCATTCTCTTTCTCTATCATTCTCTCTCTCTCTATCATTATCTCTCTCTCTATCATTTTCACTCCATCACTCTCTCTTTCTATCATTCTCTCTCTATCATTCGCTCTCTATCATTCTCTCTCTCTATCATTCTCTCTCTCTATCATTCTCTCTCTCTATCATTCTCTCTCTATCATTCTCTCTCTATCATTCTCTCTCTCTCTATCATTCTCTTTCTCTATCATTCTCTCTCTCTATCATTCTCTCTCTCTATCATTCCCTCTCTCTATCATTCTCTCTCTCTATCATTTTCTCTCTATCATTCTCTCTCTGTATTATTCTCTCGCTATCATTCTCTCTATCATTCTCTCTCTCGCTATCATTCTCTCTATCATTCCCTCTCTCTTTCTATCATTCTCTCTTTCTATCATTCTCTCTCTATCATTCTCTCTTTCTATCATTCTCTCTCTCTATCATTCTCTCTCTCTTCCATTCTCTGTCTATCATTCTCTCTCTATCATTCTCTCTCTCTATCATTTGCTCTCTCTATTGTTCTCTCTCTATCATTCCCTCTCTCTATCATTCTCTCTCTCTATCATTTTCTCTCTATCATTCTCTCTCTCTATCATTCTCTCTTACTATCATTCTCTCTCTCTATCATTCTCTCGCTATCATTCTCTCTATCATTCTCTCTCTCTCTATCATTCTCTTTCTCTATCATTCTCTCTCTCTATCATTCGCTCTCTCTATCTTTCTCTCTCTCTATCTTTCTCTCTCTATCATTCTCTCTCTCTATCATTTTCTCTCTCTATCATTCTCTTTCTCCATCATTCTCTCTCTCTATCATTTTCTCTCTATCGTTTTCTCTCTATCATTCCCTCTCTCTATCATTTTCTCTCTATCATTCTCTCTCTCTATCATTCTCTCTCTCTATCATTCTCTCGCTATCATTCTCTCTCTATCATTCGCTCTCTATCATTCTCTCTCTCTATCATTCTCTCTCTCTATCATTCTCTCTCTCTATCATTCTCTCTCTATGATTGTCTCTCTCTATCATTCTCTGTCTATCATTCTCTCTCTATCATTCTCTCTCTCTATCATCTTCTCTCTATCATTCTCTCTCTATTATTCTCTCTCTCTATCATTTTCTCTCTATCATTCTCTCGCTCTATCATTCTCTCTCTATCGTTCTCTCTCTATCATTCCCTCTCTCTATCATTTTCTCTCTATCATTCTCTCTCTCTATCATTTTCTCTCTATCATTCTCTCTCTCTATCATTTTCTCTCTATCATTCTCTCTCACTATCATTCTCTCTGTCCATCATTCTATCTCTCTATAATTCTCTCTCTATCATTCTCTCTGTCCATCGTTCTCTCTCTCTATCATTCTCCGTCTATCATTATCTCTCTCTATCATTCCCTCTCTCTATCATTTTCTCTCTATCATTCTCTCTTTCTATCATTCTCTCTCTATCATTCGCTCTCTATCATTCTCTCTCTCTATCATTCTCTCTCTCTATCATTCTCTCTCTCTATCATTCTCTCTCTATCATTCTCTGTCTCTATCATTCTCTGTCTATCATTCTCTCTCTCTCTATCATTTTCTCTCTCTATCATATTCTCTCTATCATTCTCTCTCTAACATTGTCTCTCTCTATCATTCTCTCTCTCTATCATTCTCTCTCTATCATTCTCTCTCCATCATTCTCTTTCTCTATCATTCTCTCTTTCTATCATTCTCTCTCTATCATTCTCTGTCTATCATTCTCTCTCTATCATTCTCTCTCTCTATAATTTTCTCTCTCTATCATTTTCTCTCTATCATTCCCTCTCTCTATCATTCTCTCTCTCTATCATTCTCTCACTATCATTCTCTCTCTCTATCATTCTCTCTCTCTATCATTCTCTTTCTCTATCATTCTCTCTCTCTCTATCATTATCTCTCTCTCTATCATTTTCACTCTATCACTCTCTCTTTCTATCATTCTCTCTCTATCATTCGCTCTCTATCATTCTCTCTCTCTATCATTCTCTCTCTCTATCATTCTCTCTCTATTATTCTCTCTCTCTCTATCATTCTCTTTCTCTATCATTCTCTCTCTCTATCATTCTCTCTCTCTATCATTCCCTCTCTCTATCATTCTCTCTCTCTATCATTTTCTCTCTATCATTCTCTCTCTGTATTATTCTCTCGCTATCATTCTCTCTATCATTCTCTCTCTCGCTATCATTCTCTCTATCATTCTCTCTCTCTCTATCATTCTCTTTCTCTATCATTCTCTCTCTCTATCATTCTCTGTCTATCATTCTCTCTCTATCATTCTCTCTCTCTATCATCTTCTCTCTATCATTCTCTCTCTATCATTCTCTCTCTCTATCATTTTCTCTCTATCATTCTCTCGCTCTATCATTGTCTCTCTCTATCATTCTCTCTCTCTATTATTCTCTCTCTATCATTCTCTCTCTCTATCATTTTCTCTCTCCATCATTCTCTCTCTCTCTCTCTCTCTCGCTCTCTCTCTCTCTCTATCAGTCTCTCTCTCTATTATTTTCTCTCTCAATCATTCTCTCTCTCTATCATTCTCTTTCTGCATCATTCTCTTTCTCTATCATTCTCTCTCTCTCTATCATTTTCTCTCTATCATTCTCTCTTTCTATCATTCTCCCTCTATCATTCGCTCTCTATCATTCTCTCTCTCTATCATTCTCTCTCTCTATCATTCTCTCTTTCTATCATTCTCTCTTTCTATCATTCTCTCTCTCTAGTATTCTCTCTCTATCATTCTCTCTCTCTACCATTCTCTGTCTATCATTCTCTCTCTCTATCATTTTCTCTCTCCATCGTTCTCTCTCTATCTTTCCCTCTCTCTATCATTTTCTCTCTATCATTCTCTCTCTCTATCATTTTCTCTCTATCATTCTCTCTCTCTATCATTTTCTCTCTATCATTCTCTCTCACTATCATTCTCTCTGTCCATCATTCTATCTCTCTATAATTCTCTCTCTATCATTCTCTCTGTCCATCGTTCTCTCTCTCTATCATTCTCCGTCTATCATTATCTCTCTCTATCATTCCCTCTCTCTATCATTTTCTCTCTATCATTCTCTCTTTCTATCATTCTCTCTCTATCATTCGCTCTCTATCATTCTCTCTCTCTATCATTCTCTCTCTCTATCATTCTCTCTCTATCATTCTCTGTCTCTATCATTCTCTGTCTATCATTCTCTCTCTCTCTATCATTTTCTCTCTCTATCATATTCTCTCTATCATTCTCTCTCTATCATTGTCTCTCTCTATCATTCTCTCTCTCTATCATTCTCTCTCTATCATTCTCTCTCTATCATTCTCTCTCTCTATCATTCTCTCTTTCTATCATTCTCTCTCTATCATTCTCTGTCTATCATTCTCTCTCTATCATTCTCTCTCTCTATAATTTTCTCTCTCTATCATTTTCTCTCTATCATTCCCTCTCTCTATCATTCTCTCTCTCTATCATTTTCTCTCTATCCTTCTCTCTCTCTATCATTCTCTCACTATCATTCTCTCTCTCTATCATTCTCTCTCTCTATCATTCTCTTTCTCTATCATTCACTCTCTCTCTATCATTATCTCTCTCTCTATCATTTTCACTCTATCACTCTCTCTTTCTATCATTCTCTCTCTATCATTCGCTCTCTATCATTCTCTCTCTCTATCATTCTCTCTCTCTATCATTCTCTCTCTCTATCATTATCTCTCTATCATTCTCTCTCTCTCTATCATTCTCTTTCTCTATCATTCTCTCTCTCTATCATTCTCTCTCTCTATCATTCCCTCTCTCTATCATTTTCTCTCTATCATTCTCTCTCTGTATTATTCTCTCGCTATCATTCTCTCTATCATTCTCTCTCTCGCTATCATTCTCTCTCTCTCTATCATTCTCTTTCTCTATCATTCTCTCTCTCTATCATTCTCTCTCTCTATCATTCTCTCTCTCTATCATTCTCTCTCTCTATCATTCTCTCTCTATGATTGTCTCTCTCTATCATTCTCTCTCTCTATTATTCTCTCTCTATCATTCTCTCTCTCTATCATTTTCTCTCTCCATCATTCTCTCTCTCTTTCTCTCTCTCGCTCTCTCTCTCTCTCTCTATCAGTCTCTCTCTCTATCATTTTCTCTCTCAATCATTCTCTCTCTCTATCATTCTCTTTCTGCATCATTCTCTTTCTCTATCATTCTCTCTCTCTCTATCATTTTCTCTCTATCATTCTCTCTTTCTATCATTCTCCCTCTATCATTCTCTCTCACTATCATTCTCTCTCTCTATCATTCTCTCTCTCTATCATTCTCTCTCTCTCTATCATTCTCTTTCTCTATCATTCTCTCTCTCTATCATTCTCTCTCTCTATCATTCCCTCTCTCTATCATTCTCTCTCTCTATCATTCTCTCTCTATCATTCTCTGTCTCTATCATTCTCTGTCTATCATTCTCTCTCTCTCTATCAGTTTCTCTCTCTATCATATTCTCTCTATCATTCTCTCTCTATCATTGTCTCTCTCTATCATTCTCTCTCTCTATCATTCTCTCTCTATCATTCTCTCTCTATCATTCTCTTTCTCTATCATTCTCTCTTTCTATCATTCTCTCTCTATCATTCTCTGTCTATCATTCTCTCTCTATCATTCTCTCTCTCTATAATTTTCTCTCTCTATCATTTTCTCTCTATCATTCCCTCTCTCTATCATTCTCTCTCTCTATCATTTTCTCTCTATCATTCTCTCTCTCTATCATTCTCTCACTATCATTCTCTCTCTCTATCATTCTCTCTCTCTATCATTCTCTTTCTCTATCATTCTCTCTCTCTCTATCATTATCTCTCTCTCTATCATTTTCACTCTATCACTCTCTCTTTCTATCATTCTCTCTCTATCATTCGCTCTCTATCATTCTCTCTCTCTATCATTCTCTCTCTCTATCATTCTCTCTCTCTATCATTCTCTCTCTATCATTCTCTCTCTCTCTATCATTCTCTTTCTCTATCATTCTCTCTCTCTATCATTCTCTCTCTCTATCATTCCCTCTCTCTATCATTCTCTCTCTCTATCATTTTCTCTCTATCATTCTCTCTCTGTATTATTCTCTCGCTATCATTCTCTCTATCATTCTCTCTCTCTCTATCATTCGCTCTCTATCATTCTCTCTCTCTATCATTCTCTCTCTCTATCATTCTCTCTCTATGATAGTCTCTCTCTATCATTCTCTGTCTATCATTCTCTCTCTATCATTCTCTCTCTCTATCATCTTCTCTCTATCATTCTCTCTCTATTATTCTCTCTCTCTATCATTTTCTCTCTATCATTCTCTCGCTCTATCATTGTCTCTCTCTATCATTCTCTCTCTCTATCATTCTCTCTCTATCATTCTCTCTCTCTATCATTTTCTCTCCCCATCATTCTCTCTCTCTCTCTCTCTCTCGCTCTCTCTCTCTCTCTATCAGTCTCTCTCTCTATCATTTTCTCTCTCAATCATTCTCTCTCTCTATCATTCTCTTTCTGCATCATTCTCTTTCTCTATCATTCTCTCTCTCGCTATCATTTTCTCTCTATCATTCTCTCTCTCTATCATTCTCTCTCTATCGTTCTCTCTCTATCATTCCCTCTCTCTATCATTTTCTCTCTATCATTCTCTCTCTCTATCATTTTCTCTCTATCATTCCCTCTCTCTATCATTCTCTCTCTCTATCATTTTCTCTCTATCATTCTCTCTCTCTATCATTCTCTCACTATCATTCTCTCTCTCTATCATTCTCTCTCTCTATCATTCTCTTTCTCTATCATTCTCTCTCTCTCTATCATTATCTCTCTCTCTATCATTTTCACTCTATCACTCTCTCTTTCTATCATTCTCTCTCTATCATTCGCTCTCTATCATTCTCTCTCTCTATCATTCTCTCTCTCTATCATTCTCTCTCTATCATTCTCTCTCTCTCTATCATTCTCTTTCTCTATCATTCTCTCTCTCTATCATTCTCTCTCTCTATCATTCCCTCTCTCTATCATTCTCTCTCTCTATCATTTTCTCTCTATCATTCTCTCTCTGTATTATTCTCTCGCTATCATTCTCTCTATCATTCTCTCTCTCGCTATCATTCTCTCTATCATTCTCTCTCTCTCTATCATTCTCTTTCTCTATCATTCTCTCTCTCTATCATTCTCTCTCTCTATCATTCTCTCTCTCTATCATTCTCTCTCTCTATCATTCTCTCTCTATGATTGTCTCTCTCTATCATTCTCTGTCTATCATTCTCTCTCTATCATTCTCTCTCTCTATCATCTTCTCTCTATCATTCTCTCTCTATCATTCTCTCTCTCTATCATTTTCTCTCTATCATTCTCTCGCTCTATCATTGTCTCTCTCTATCATTCTCTCTCTCTATTATTCTCTCTCTATCATTCTCTCTCTCTATCATTTTCTCTCTCCATCATTCTCTCTCCATCATTCTCTCTCTCTCTCTCGCTCTCTCTCTCTCTCTATCAGTCTCTCTCTCTATTATTTTCTCTCTCAATCATTCTCTCTCTCTATCATTCTCTTTCTGCATCATTCTCTTTCTCTATCATTCTCTCTCTCTCTATCATTTTCTCTCTATCATTCTCTATTTCTATCATTCTCCCTCTATCATTCGCTCTCTATCATTCTCTCTCTCTATCATTCTCTCTCTCTATCATTCTCTCTTTCTATCATTCTCTCTTTCTATCATTCTCTCTCTCTATCATTTTCTCTCTATCATTCTCTCTCACTATCATTCTCTCTGTCCATCATTCTATCTCTCTATAATTCTCTCTCTATCATTCTCTCTGTCCATCGTTCTCTCTCTCTATCATTCTCCGTCTATCATTATCTCTCTCTATCATTCCCTCTCTCTATCATTTTCTCTCTATCATTCTCTCTTTCTATCATTCTCTCTCTATCATTCGCTCTCTATCATTCTCTCTCTCTATCATTCTCTCTCTCTATCATTCTCTCTTTCTATCATTCTCTCTCTATCATTCTCTGTCTATCATTCTCTCTCTATCATTCTCTCTCTCTATAATTTTCTCTCTCTATCATTTTCTCTCTATCATTCCCTCTCTCTATCATTCTCTCTCTCTATCATTTTCTCTCTATCATTCTCTCTCTCTATCATTCTCTCACTATCATTCTCTCTCTCTATCATTCTCTCTCTCTATCATTCTCTTTCTCTATCATTCTCTCTCTCTCTATCATTATCTCTCTCTCTATCATTTTCACTCCATCACTCTCTCTTTCTATCATTCTCTCTCTATCATTCGCTCTCTATCATTCTCTCTCTCTATCATTCTCTCTCTCTATCATTCTCTCTCTCTATCATTCTCTCTCTATCATTCTCTCTCTATCATTCTCTCTCTCTCTATCATTCTCTTTCTCTATCATTCTCTCTCTCTATCATTCTCTCTCTCTATCATTCCCTCTCTCTATCATTCTCTCTCTCTATCATTTTCTCTCTATCATTCTCTCTCTGTATTATTCTCTCGCTATCATTCTCTCTATCATTCTCTCTCTCGCTATCATTCTCTCTATCATTCCCTCTCTCTCTATCATTCTCTTTCTCTATCATTCTCTCTCTCTATCATTCTCTCTCTCTATCATTCTCTCTCTCTATCATTCTCTCTTTCTATCATTCTCTCTCTCTAGTATTCTCTCTCTATCATTCTCTCTCTCTTCCATTCTCTGTCTATCATTCTCTCTCTATCATTCTCTCTCTCTATCATTTGCTCTCTCTATTGTTCTCTCTCTATCATTCCCTCTCTCTATCATTCTCTCTCTCTATCATTTTCGCTCTATCATTCTCTCTCTCTATCATTTTCTCTCTATCATTCTCTCTCTCTATCATTTTCTCTCTATCATTCTCTCTCTCTATCATTCTCTCATACTATCATTCTCTCTCTCTATCATTCTCTCGCTATCATTCTCTCTATCATTCTCTCTCTCTCTATCATTCTCTTTCTCTATCATTCTCTCTCTCTATCATTCTCTCTCTCTATCTTTCTCTCTCTCTATCTTTCTCTCTCTATCATTCTCTCTCTCTATCATTTTCTCTCTCTATCATTCTCTTTCTCCATCATTCTCTCTCTCCATCATTCTCTTTGTCTATCATTCTCTCTCTCTCTCTCTCTCTCTCTCTCTCTCTCTCTCTCTCTCTCTCTCTATCATTCTCTCTATCTATCATTTTCTCTTTCTCTATCATTCTCTCTTTCTCTATCATACTCTCTCTCTATCATTCTCTCTCTATCATTCTCTCTCTATCATTCTCTCTCTATCATTCTCTCCCTCTATCATTTTCTCTCTCTATCATTTTCTCTCTATCGTTTTCTCTCTATCATTCCCTCTCTCTATCATTTTCTCTCTATCATTCTCTCTCTCTATCATTCTCTCTCTCTATCATTCTCTCGCTATCATTCTCTCTCTATCATTCGCTCTCTATCATTCTCTCTCTCTATCATTCTCTCTCTCTATCATTCTCTCTCTCTATCATTCTCTCTCTATGATTGTCTCTCTGTATCATTCTCTGTCTATCATTCTCTCTCTACCATTCTCTCTCTCTATCATCTTCTCTCTATCATTCTCTCTCTATTATTCTCTCTCTCTATCATTTTCTCTCTATCATTCTCTCGCTCTATCATTCTCTCTCTATCGTTCTCTCTCTATCATTCCCTCTCTCTATCATTTTCTCTCTATCATTCTCTCTCTCTATCATTTTCTCTCTATCATTCTCTCTCTCTATCATTTTCTCTCTATCATTCTCTCTCACTATCATTCTCTCTGTCCATCATTCTATCTCTCTATAATTCTCTGTCTATCATTCTCTCTGTCCATCGTTCTCTCTCTCTATCATTCTCCGTCTATCATTATCTCTCTCTATCATTCCCTCTCTCTATCATTTTCTCTCTATCATTCTCTCTTTCTATCATTCTCTCTCTATCATTCGCTCTCTATCATTCTCTCTCTCCATCATTCTCTCTCTCTATCATTCTCTCTCTCTATCATTCTCTCTCTATCATTCTCTGTCTCTATCATTCTCTGTCTATCATTCTCTCTATCTCTATTATTTTCTCTCTCTATCATATTCTCTCTATCATTCTCTCTCTATCATTGTCTCTCTCTATCATTGTCTCTCTCTATCATTCTCTCT
This sequence comes from Dyspetes luteomarginatus, assembly GCA_963669185.1. Taxonomy (NCBI): domain Eukaryota; kingdom Metazoa; phylum Arthropoda; class Insecta; order Hymenoptera; family Ichneumonidae; genus Dyspetes; species Dyspetes luteomarginatus. The sequence goes on from OY769905.1 coordinate 12,829,763, forward strand.
CTATCATTCTCTCTCTATCATTCTCTCTCTCTATCATTCTCTCTTTCTATCATTCTCTCTCTATCATTCTCTGTCTATCATTCTCTCTCTATCATTCTCTCTCTCTATAGATTTCTCTCTCTATCATTTTCTCTCTATCATTCCCTCTCTCTATCATTCTCTCTCTCTATCATTTTCTCTCTATCATTCTCTCTCTCTATCATTCTCTCACTATCATTCTCTCTCTCTATCATTCTCTCTCTCTATCATTCTCTTTCTCTATCATTCTCTCTCTCTCTATCATTATCTCTCTCTCTATCATTTTCACTCCATCACTCTCTCTTTCTATCATTCTCTCTCTATCATTCGCTCTCTATCATTCTCTCTCTCTATCATTCTCTCTCTCTATCATTCTCTCTCTCTATCATTCTCTCTCTATCATTCTCTCTCTATCATTCTCTTTCTCTATCATTCTCTCTCTCTATCATTCTCTCTCTCTATCATTCCCTCTCTCTATCATTCTCTCTCTCTATCATTTTCTCTCTATCATTCTCTCTCTGTATTATTCTCTCGCTATCATTCTCTCTATCATTCTCTCTCTCGCTATCATTCTCTCTATCATTCTCTCTCTCTCTATCATTCTCTTTCTCTATCATTCTCTCTCTCTATCATTCTCTCTCTCTATCATTCTCTCTCTCTATCATTCTCTCTTTCTATCATTCTCTCTTTCTATCATTCTCTCTCTATCATTCTCTCTTTTTATCATTCTCTCTCTCTAGTATTCTCTCTCTCTTCCATTCTCTGTCTATCATTCTCTCTCTATCATTCTCTCTCTCTATCATTTTCTCTCTCTATTGTTCTCTCTCTATCATTCCCTCTCCCTATCATTTTCTCTCTATCATTCTCTCTCTCTATCATTTTCTCTCTATCATTCTCTCTCTCTATCATTTTCTCTCTATCATTCTCTCTCTCTATCATTTTCTCTCCATCATTCTCTCTCTCTATCACTCTCTCTTACTATCATTCTCTCTCTCTATCATTCTCTCGCTATCATTCTCTCTATCATTCTCTCTCTCTCTATCATTCTCTTTCTCTATCATTCTCTCTCTCTATCATTCTCTCTCTCTATCTTTCTCTCTCTCTATCATTCTCTCTCTATCATTCTCTCTCTCTATCATTTTCTCTCTCTATCATTCTCTTTCTCCATCATTCTCTCTCTCCATCATTCTCTTTCTCTATCATTCTCTCTCTCTCTCTCTCTCTCTCTCTCTCTCTCTCTCTCTCTCTCTCTCTATCATTCTCTCTATCTATCATTTTCTCTTTCTCTATCATTCTCTCTTTCTCTATCATACTCTCTCTCTATCATTCTCTCTCTATCATTCTCTCTCTATCATTCTCTCCCTCTATCATTTTCTCTCTCTATCATTTTCTCTCTATCGTTTTCTCTCTATCATTCCCTCTCTCTATCATTTTCTCTCTATTATTCTCTCTCTCTATCATTCTCTCTCTCTATCATTCTCTCGCTATCATTCTCTCTCCATCATTCTCTCTCTATCATTCTCTCTCTCTATCATTCTCTCTCGCCATCATTCTCTCTCTCTATCATTCTCTCTCTCTATCTTTCTCTCTCTATCATTCTCTCTCTCTATCATTTTCTCTCTCTATCATTCTCTTTCTCCATCATTCTCTCTCTCCATCATTCTCTTTCTCTATCATTCTCTCTCTCTCTCTCTCTCTCTCTCTCTCTCTCTCTCTCTATCATTCTCTCTATCTATCATTTTCTCTTTCTCTATCATTCTCTCTTTCTCTATCATTCTCTCTTTCTCTATCATACTCTCTCTCTATCATTCTCTCTCTATCATTCTCTCTCTATCATTCTCTCCCTCTATCATTTTCTCTCTCTATCATTTTCTCTCTATCGTTTTCTCTCTATCATTCCCTCTCTCTATCATTTTCTCTCTATCATTCTCTCTCTCTATCATTCTCTCTCTCTATCATTCTCTCGCTATCATTCTCTCTCTATCATTCGCTCTCTATGATTCTCTCTCTCTATCATTCTCTCTCTCTATCATTCTCTCTCTCTATCATTCTCTCTCTATGATTGTCTCTCTCTATCATTCTCTGTCTATCATTCTCTCTCTATCATTCTCTCTCTCTATCATCTTCTCTCTATCATTCTCTCTCTATTATTCTCTCTCTCTATCATTTTCTCTCTATCATTCTCTCGCTCTATCATTCTCTCTCTATCGTTCTCTCTCTATCATTCCCTCTCTCTATCATTTTCTCTCTATCATTCTCTCTCTCTATCATTTTCTCTCTATCATTCTCTCTCTCTATCATTTTCTCTCTATCATTCTCTCTCACTATCATTCTCTCTGTCCATCATTCTATCTCTCTATAATTCTCTCTCTATCATTCTCTCTGTCCATCGTTCTCTCTCTCTATCATTCTCCGTCTATCATTATCTCTCTCTATCATTCCCTCTCTCTATCATTTTCTCTCTATCATTCTCTCTTTCTATCATTCTCTCTCTATCATTCGCTCTCTATCATTCTCTCTCTCTATCATTCTCTCTCTCTATCATTCTCTCTCTCTATCATTCTCTCTCTATCATTCTCTGTCTCTATCATTCTCTGTCTATCATTCTCTCTCTCTCTATCATTTTCTCTCTCTATCATATTCTCTCTATCATTCTCTCTCTAACATTGTCTCTCTCTATCATTCTCTCTCTCTATCATTCTCTCTCTATCATTCTCTCTCTATCATTCTCTTTCTCTATCATTCTCTCTCTATCATTCTCTGTCTATCATTCTCTCTCTATCATTCTCTCTCTCTATAATTTTCTCTCTCTATCATTTTCACTCTATCACTCTCTCTTTCTATCATTCTCTCTCTATCATTCGCTCTCTATCATTCTCTCTCTCTATCATTCTCTCTCTCTATCATTCCCTCTCTCTATCATTCTCTCTCTATCATTCTCTCTCTCTCTATCATTCTCTTTCTCTATCATTCTCTCTCTCTATCATTCTCTCTCTCTATCATTCCCTCTCTCTATCATTCTCTCTCTCTATCATTTTCTCTCTATCATTCTCTCTCTGTATTATTCTCTCGCTATCATTCTCTCTATCATTCTCTCTCTCTCTATCATTCGCTCTCTATCATTCTCTCTCTCTATCATTCTCTCTCTCTATCATTCTCTCTCTCTATCATTCTCTCTCTATCATTCTCTGTCTATCATTCTCTCTCTATCATTCTCTCTCTCTATCATCTTCTCTCTATCATTCTCTCTCTATTATTCTCTCTCTCTATCATTTTCTCTCTATCATTCTCTCGCTCTATCATTGTCTCTCTCTATCATTCTCTCTCTCTATCATTCTCTCTCTATCATTCTCTCTCTCTATCATTTTCTCTCCCCATCATTCTCTCTCTCTCTCTCTCTCTCGCTCTCTGTCTCTCTCTATCAGTCTCTCTCTCTATCATTTTCTCTCTCAATCATTCTCTCGCTCTATCATTCTCTTTCTGCATCATTCTCTTTCTCTATCATTCTCTCTCTCTCTATCATTTTCTCTCTATCATTCTCTCTCTCTATCATTCTCTCTCTATCGTTCTCTCTCTATCATTCCCTCTCTCTATCATTTTCTCTCTATCATTCTCTCTCTCTATCATTTTCTCTCTATCATTCCCTCTCTCTATCATTCTCTCTCTCTATCATTTTCTCTCTATCATTCTCTCTCTCTATCATTCTCTCACTATCATTCTCTCTCTCTATCATTCTCTCTCTCTATCATTCTCTTTCTCTATCATTCTCTCTCTCTCTATCATTATCTCTCTCTCTATCATTTTCACTCTATCACTCTCTCTTTCTATCATTCTCTCTCTATCATTCGCTCTCTATCATTCTCTCTCTCTATCATTCTCTCTCTCTATCATTCTCTCTCTATCATTCTCTCTCTCTCTATCATTCTCTTTCTCTATCATTCTCTCTCTCTATCATTCTCTCTCTCTATCATTCCCTCTCTCTATCATTCTCTCTCTCTATCATTTTCTCTCTATCATTCTCTCTCTGTATTATTCTCTCGCTATCATTCTCTCTATCATTCTCTCTCTCGCTATCATTCTCTCTATCATTCTCTCTCTCTCTATCATTCTCTTTCTCTATCATTCTCTCTCTCTATCATTCTCTCTCTCTATCATTCTCTCTCTCTATCATTCTCTCTCTCTATCATTCTCTCTCTATGATTGTCTCTCTCTATCATTCTCTGTCTATCATTCTCTCTCTATCATTCTCTCTCTCTATCATCTTCTCTCTATCATTCTCTCTCTATCATTCTCTCTCTCTATCATTTTCTCTCTATCATTCTCTCGCTCTATCATTGTCTCTCTCTATCATTCTCTCTCTCTATTATTCTCTCTCTATCATTCTCTCTCTCTATCATTTTCTCTCTCCATCATTCTCTCTCCATCATTCTCTCTCTCTCTCTCGCTCTCTCTCTCTCTCTATCAGTCTCTCTCTCTATTATTTTCTCTCTCAATCATTCTCTCTCTCTATCATTCTCTTTCTGCATCATTCTCTTTCTCTATCATTCTCTCTCTCTCTATCATTTTCTCTCTATCATTCTCTCTTTCTATCATTCTCCCTCTATCATTCGCTCTCTATCATTCTCTCTCTCTATCATTCTCTCTCTCTATCATTCTCTCTTTCTATCATTCTCTCTTTCTATCATTCTCTCTCTCTAGTATTCTCTCTCTATCATTCTCTCTCTCTACCATTCTCTGTCTATCATTCTCTCTCTCTATCATTTTCTCTCTCCATCGTTCTCTCTCTATCTTTCCCTCTCTCTATCATTTTCTCTCTATCATTCTCTCTCTCTATCATTTTCTCTCTATCATTCTCTCTCTCTATCATTTTCTCTCTATCATTCTCTCTCACTATCATTCTCTCTGTCCATCATTCTATCTCTCTATAATTCTCTCTCTATCATTCTCTCTGTCCATCGTTCTCTCTCTCTATCATTCTCCGTCTATCATTATCTCTCTCTATCATTCCCTCTCTCTATCATTTTCTCTCTATCATTCTCTCTTTCTATCATTCTCTCTCTATCATTCGCTCTCTATCATTCTCTCTCTCTATCATTCTCTCTCTCTATCATTCTCTCTCTATCATTCTCTGTCTCTATCATTCTCTGTCTATCATTCTCTCTCTCTCTATCATTTTCTCTCTCTATCATATTCTCTCTATCATTCTCTCTCTATCATTGTCTCTCTCTATCATTCTCTCTCTCTATCATTCTCTCTCTATCATTCTCTCTCTATCATTCTCTCTCTCTATCATTCTCTCTTTCTATCATTCTCTCTCTATCATTCTCTGTCTATCATTCTCTCTCTATCATTCTCTCTCTCTATAATTTTCTCTCTCTATCATTTTCTCTCTATCATTCCCTCTCTCTATCATTCTCTCTCTCTATCATTTTCTCTCTATCCTTCTCTCTCTCTATCATTCTCTCACTATCATTCTCTCTCTCTATCATTCTCTCTCTCTATCATTCTCTTTCTCTATCATTCACTCTCTCTCTATCATTATCTCTCTCTCTATCATTTTCACTCTATCACTCTCTCTTTCTATCATTCTCTCTCTATCATTCGCTCTCTATCATTCTCTCTCTCTATCATTCTCTCTCTCTATCATTCTCTCTCTCTATCATTATCTCTCTATCATTCTCTCTCTCTCTATCATTCTCTTTCTCTATCATTCTCTCTCTCTATCATTCTCTCTCTCTATCATTCCCTCTCTCTATCATTTTCTCTCTATCATTCTCTCTCTGTATTATTCTCTCGCTATCATTCTCTCTATCATTCTCTCTCTCGCTATCATTCTCTCTCTCTCTATCATTCTCTTTCTCTATCATTCTCTCTCTCTATCATTCTCTCTCTCTATCATTCTCTCTCTCTATCATTCTCTCTCTCTATCATTCTCTCTCTATGATTGTCTCTCTCTATCATTCTCTCTCTCTATTATTCTCTCTCTATCATTCTCTCTCTCTATCATTTTCTCTCTCCATCATTCTCTCTCTCTTTCTCTCTCTCGCTCTCTCTCTCTCTCTCTATCAGTCTCTCTCTCTATCATTTTCTCTCTCAATCATTCTCTCTCTCTATCATTCTCTTTCTGCATCATTCTCTTTCTCTATCATTCTCTCTCTCTCTATCATTTTCTCTCTATCATTCTCTCTTTCTATCATTCTCCCTCTATCATTCTCTCTCACTATCATTCTCTCTCTCTATCATTCTCTCTCTCTATCATTCTCTCTCTCTCTATCATTCTCTTTCTCTATCATTCTCTCTCTCTATCATTCTCTCTCTCTATCATTCCCTCTCTCTATCATTCTCTCTCTCTATCATTCTCTCTCTATCATTCTCTGTCTCTATCATTCTCTGTCTATCATTCTCTCTCTCTCTATCAGTTTCTCTCTCTATCATATTCTCTCTATCATTCTCTCTCTATCATTGTCTCTCTCTATCATTCTCTCTCTCTATCATTCTCTCTCTATCATTCTCTCTCTATCATTCTCTTTCTCTATCATTCTCTCTTTCTATCATTCTCTCTCTATCATTCTCTGTCTATCATTCTCTCTCTATCATTCTCTCTCTCTATAATTTTCTCTCTCTATCATTTTCTCTCTATCATTCCCTCTCTCTATCATTCTCTCTCTCTATCATTTTCTCTCTATCATTCTCTCTCTCTATCATTCTCTCACTATCATTCTCTCTCTCTATCATTCTCTCTCTCTATCATTCTCTTTCTCTATCATTCTCTCTCTCTCTATCATTATCTCTCTCTCTATCATTTTCACTCTATCACTCTCTCTTTCTATCATTCTCTCTCTATCATTCGCTCTCTATCATTCTCTCTCTCTATCATTCTCTCTCTCTATCATTCTCTCTCTCTATCATTCTCTCTCTATCATTCTCTCTCTCTCTATCATTCTCTTTCTCTATCATTCTCTCTCTCTATCATTCTCTCTCTCTATCATTCCCTCTCTCTATCATTCTCTCTCTCTATCATTTTCTCTCTATCATTCTCTCTCTGTATTATTCTCTCGCTATCATTCTCTCTATCATTCTCTCTCTCTCTATCATTCGCTCTCTATCATTCTCTCTCTCTATCATTCTCTCTCTCTATCATTCTCTCTCTATGATAGTCTCTCTCTATCATTCTCTGTCTATCATTCTCTCTCTATCATTCTCTCTCTCTATCATCTTCTCTCTATCATTCTCTCTCTATTATTCTCTCTCTCTATCATTTTCTCTCTATCATTCTCTCGCTCTATCATTGTCTCTCTCTATCATTCTCTCTCTCTATCATTCTCTCTCTATCATTCTCTCTCTCTATCATTTTCTCTCCCCATCATTCTCTCTCTCTCTCTCTCTCTCGCTCTCTCTCTCTCTCTATCAGTCTCTCTCTCTATCATTTTCTCTCTCAATCATTCTCTCTCTCTATCATTCTCTTTCTGCATCATTCTCTTTCTCTATCATTCTCTCTCTCGCTATCATTTTCTCTCTATCATTCTCTCTCTCTATCATTCTCTCTCTATCGTTCTCTCTCTATCATTCCCTCTCTCTATCATTTTCTCTCTATCATTCTCTCTCTCTATCATTTTCTCTCTATCATTCCCTCTCTCTATCATTCTCTCTCTCTATCATTTTCTCTCTATCATTCTCTCTCTCTATCATTCTCTCACTATCATTCTCTCTCTCTATCATTCTCTCCCTCTATCATTCTCTTTCTCTATCATTCTCTCTCTCTCTATCATTATCTCTCTCTCTATCATTTTCACTCTATCACTCTCTCTTTCTATCATTCTCTCTCTATCATTCGCTCTCTATCATTCTCTCTCTCTATCATTCTCTCTCTCTATCATTCTCTCTCTATCATTCTCTCTCTCTCTATCATTCTCTTTCTCTATCATTCTCTCTCTCTATCATTCTCTCTCTCTATCATTCCCTCTCTCTATCATTCTCTCTCTCTATCATTTTCTCTCTATCATTCTCTCTCTGTATTATTCTCTCGCTATCATTCTCTCTATCATTCTCTCTCTCGCTATCATTCTCTCTATCATTCTCTCTCTCTCTATCATTCTCTTTCTCTATCATTCTCTCTCTCTATCATTCTCTCTCTCTATCATTCTCTCTCTCTATCATTCTCTCTCTCTATCATTCTCTCTCTATGATTGTCTCTCTCTATCATTCTCTGTCTATCATTCTCTCTCTATCATTCTCTCTCTCTATCATCTTCTCTCTATCATTCTCTCTCTATCATTCTCTCTCTCTATCATTTTCTCTCTATCATTCTCTCGCTCTATCATTGTCTCTCTCTATCATTCTCTCTCTCTATTATTCTCTCTCTATCATTCTCTCTCTCTATCATTTTCTCTCTCCATCATTCTCTCTCCATCATTCTCTCTCCATCATTCTCTCTCTCTCTCTCGCTCTCTCTCTCTCTCTATCAGTCTCTCTCTCTATTATTTTCTCTCTCAATCATTCTCTCTCTCTATCATTCTCTTTCTGCATCATTCTCTTTCTCTATCATTCTCTCTCTCTCTATCATTTTCTCTCTATCATTCTCTATTTCTATCATTCTCCCTCTATCATTCGCTCTCTATCATTCTCTCTCTCTATCATTCTCTCTCTCTATCATTCTCTCTTTCTATCATTCTCTCTTTCTATCATTCTCTCTCTCTATCATTTTCTCTCTATCATTCTCTCTCACTATCATTCTCTCTGTCCATCATTCTATCTCTCTATAATTCTCTCTCTATCATTCTCTCTGTCCATCGTTCTCTCTCTCTATCATTCTCCGTCTATCATTATCTCTCTCTATCATTCCCTCTCTCTATCATTTTCTCTCTATCATTCTCTCTTTCTATCATTCTCTCTCTATCATTCGCTCTCTATCATTCTCTCTCTCTATCATTCTCTCTCTCTATCATTCTCTCTTTCTATCATTCTCTCTCTATCATTCTCTCACTATCATTCTCTCTCTCTATCATTCTCTCTCTCTATCATTCTCTTTCTCTATCATTCTCTCTCTCTCTATCATTATCTCTCTCTCTATCATTTTCACTCCATCACTCTCTCTTTCTATCATTCTCTCTCTATCATTCGCTCTCTATCATTCTCTCTCTCTATCATTCTCTCTCTCTATCATTCTCTCTCTCTATCATTCTCTCTCTATCATTCTCTCTCTATCATTCTCTCTCTCTCTATCATTCTCTTTCTCTATCATTCTCTCTCTCTATCATTCTCTCTCTCTATCATTCCCTCTCTCTATCATTCTCTCTCTCTATCATTTTCTCTCTATCATTCTCTCTCTGTATTATTCTCTCGCTATCATTCTCTCTATCATTCTCTCTCTCGCTATCATTCTCTCTATCATTCCCTCTCTCTCTATCATTCTCTTTCTCTATCATTCTCTCTCTCTATCATTCTCTCTCTCTATCATTCTCTCTCTCTATCATTCTCTCTTTCTATCATTCTCTCTCTCTAGTATTCTCTCTCTATCATTCTCTCTCTCTTCCATTCTCTGTCTATCATTCTCTCTCTATCATTCTCTCTCTCTATCATTTGCTCTCTCTATTGTTCTCTCTCTATCATTCCCTCTCTCTATCATTCTCTCTCTCTATCATTTTCGCTCTATCATTCTCTCTCTCTATCATTTTCTCTCTATCATTCTCTCTCTCTATCATTTTCTCTCTATCATTCTCTCTCTCTATCATTCTCTCATACTATCATTCTCTCTCTCTATCATTCTCTCGCTATCATTCTCTCTATCATTCTCTCTCTCTCTATCATTCTCTTTCTCTATCATTCTCTCTCTCTATCATTCTCTCTCTCTATCTTTCTCTCTCTCTATCTTTCTCTCTCTATCATTCTCTCTCTCTATCATTTTCTCTCTCTATCATTCTCTTTCTCCATCATTCTCTCTCTCCATCATTCTCTTTGTCTATCATTCTCTCTCTCTCTCTCTCTCTCTCTCTCTCTCTCTCTCTCTCTCTCTCTATCATTCTCTCTATCTATCATTTTCTCTTTCTCTATCATTCTCTCTTTCTCTATCATACTCTCTCTCTATCATTCTCTCTCTATCATTCTCTCTCTATCATTCTCTCTCTATCATTCTCTCCCTCTATCATTTTCTCTCTCTATCATTTTCTCTCTATCGTTTTCTCTCTATCATTCCCTCTCTCTATCATTTTCTCTCTATCATTCTCTCTCTCTATCATTCTCTCTCTCTATCATTCTCTCGCTATCATTCTCTCTCTATCATTCGCTCTCTATCATTCTCTCTCTCTATCATTCTCTCTCTCTATCATTCTCTCTCTCTATCATTCTCTCTCTATGATTGTCTCTCTGTATCATTCTCTGTCTATCATTCTCTCTCTACCATTCTCTCTCTCTATCATCTTCTCTCTATCATTCTCTCTCTATTATTCTCTCTCTCTATCATTTTCTCTCTATCATTCTCTCGCTCTATCATTCTCTCTCTATCGTTCTCTCTCTATCATTCCCTCTCTCTATCATTTTCTCTCTATCATTCTCTCTCTCTATCATTTTCTCTCTATCATTCTCTCTCTCTATCATTTTCTCTCTATCATTCTCTCTCACTATCATTCTCTCTGTCCATCATTCTATCTCTCTATAATTCTCTGTCTATCATTCTCTCTGTCCATCGTTCTCTCTCTCTATCATTCTCCGTCTATCATTATCTCTCTCTATCATTCCCTCTCTCTATCATTTTCTCTCTATCATTCTCTCTTTCTATCATTCTCTCTCTATCATTCGCTCTCTATCATTCTCTCTCTCTATCATTCTCTCTCTCTATCATTCTCTCTCTCTATCATTCTCTCTCTATCATTCTCTGTCTCTATCATTCTCTGTCTATCATTCTCTCTCTCTCTATCATTTTCTCTCTCTATCATATTCTCTCTATCATTCTCTCTCTAACATTGTCTCTCTCTATCATTCTCTCTCTCTATCATTCTCTCTCTATCATTCTCTCTCTATCATTCTCTTTCTCTATCATTCTCTCTTTCTATCATTCTCTCTCTATCATTCTCTGTCTATCATTCTCTCTCTATCATTCTCTCTCTCTATAATTTTCTCTCTCTATCATTTTCTCTCTATCATTCCCTCTCTCTATCATTCTCTCTCTCTATCATTCTCTCACTATCATTCTCTCTCTCTATCATTCTCTCTCTCTATCATTCTCTTTCTCTATCATTCTCTCTCTCTCTATCATTATCTCTCTCTCTATCATTTTCACTCTATCACTCTCTCTTTCTATCATTCTCTCTCTATCATTCGCTCTCTATCATTCTCTCTCTCTATCATTCTCTCTCTCTATCATTCTCTCTCTCTATCATTCTCTCTCTATTATTCTCTCTCTCTCTATCATTCTCTTTCTCTATCATTCTCTCTCTCTATCATTCTCTCTCTCTATCATTCCCTCTCTCTATCATTCTCTCTCTCTATCATTTTCTCTCTATCATTCTCTCTCTCGCTATCATTCTCTCTATCATTCTCTCTCTCTCTATCATTCTCTTTCTCTATCATTCTCTCTCTCTATCATTCTCTCTCTCTATCATTCTCTCTCTCTATCATTCTCTCTCTCTATCATTCTCTCTCTATGATTGTCTCTCTCTATCATTCTCTGTCTATCATTCTCTCTCTATCATTCTCTCTCTCTATCATCTTCTCTCTATCATTCTCTCTCTCTATCATTTTCTCTCTATCATTCTCTCGCTCTATCATTGTCTCTCTCTATCATTCTCTCTCTCTATTATTCTCTCTCTATCATTCTCTCTCTCTATCATTTTCTCTCTCCATCATTCTCTCTCTCTCTCTCTCTCTCGCTCTCTCTCTCTCTCTATCAGTCTCTCTCTCTATTATTTTCTCTCTCAATCATTCTCTCTCTCTATCATTCTCTTTCTGCATCATTCTCTTTCTCTATCATTCTCTCTCTCTCTATCATTTTCTCTCTATCATTCTCTCTTTCTATCATTCTCCCTCTATCATTCGCTCTCTATCATTCTCTCTCTCTATCATTCTCTCTCTCTATCATTCTCTCTTTCTATCATTCTCTCTTTCTATCATTCTCTCTCTCTAGTATTCTCTCTCTATCATTCTCTCTCTCTACCATTCTCTGTCTATCATTCTCTCTCTCTATCATTTTCTCTCTCCATCGTTCTCTCTCTATCTTTCCCTCTCTCCATCATTTTCTCTCTATCATTCTCTCTCTCTATCATTTTCTCTCTATCATTCTCTCTCTCTATCATTTTCTCTCTATCATTCTCTCTCACTATCATTCTCTCTGTCCATCATTCTATCTCTCTATAATTCTCTCTCTATCATTCTCTCTGTCCATCGTTCTCTCTCTCTATCATTCTCCGTCTATCATTATCTCTCTCTATCATTCCCTCTCTCTATCATTTTCTCTCTATCATTCTCTCTTTCTATCATTCTCTCTCTATCATTCGCTCTCTATCATTCTCTCTCTCCATCATTCTCTCTCTCTATCATTCTCTCTCTCTATCATTCTCTCTCTATCATTCTCTGTCTCTATCATTCTCTGTCTATCATTCTCTCTATCTCTATTATTTTCTCTCTCTATCATATTCTCTCTATCATTCTCTCTCCATCATTGTCTCTCTCTATCATTCTCTCTCTCTATCATTCTCTCTCTATCATTCTCTCTCTATCATTCTCTCTCTCTATCATTCTCTCTTTCTATCATTCTCTCTCTATCATTCTCTGTCTATCATTCTCTCTCTATCATTCTCTCTCTCTATAGATTTCTCTCTCTATCATTTTCTCTCTATCATTCCCTCTCTCTATCATTCTCTCTCTCTATCATTTTCTCTCTATCATTCTCTCTCTCTATCATTCTCTCACTATCATTCTCTCTCTCTATCATTCTCTCTCTCTATCATTCTCTTTCTCTATCATTCTCTCTCTCTCTATCATTATCTCTCTCTCTATCATTTTCACTCCATCACTCTCTCTTTCTATCATTCTCTCTCTATCATTCGCTCTCTATCATTCTCTCTCTCTATCATTCTCTCTCTCTATCATTCTCTCTCTCTATCATTCTCTCTCTCTATCATTCTCTCTCTATCATTCTCTCTCTATCATTCTCTCTCTCTCTATCATTCTCTTTCTCTATCATTCTCTCTCTCTATCATTCTCTCTCTCTATCATTCCCTCTCTCTATCATTCTCTCTCTCTATCATTTTCTCTCTATCATTCTCTCTCTGTATTATTCTCTCGCTATCATTCTCTCTATCATTCTCTCTCTCGCTATCATTCTCTCTATCATTCTCTCTCTCTCTATCATTCTCTTTCTCTATCATTCTCTCTCTCTATCATTCTCTCTCTCTATCATTCTCTCTCTCTATCATTCTCTCTTTCTATCATTCTCTCTTTCTATCATTCTCTCTCGATCATTCTCTCTTTTTATCATTCTCTCTCTCTAGTATTCTCTCTCTCTTCCATTCTCTGTCTATCATTCTCTCTCTATCATTCTCTCTCTCTATCATTTTCTCTCTCTATTGTTCTCTCTCTATCATTCCCTCTCTCTATCATTTTCTCTCTATCATTCTCTCTCTCTATCATTTTCTCTCTATCATTCTCTCTCTCTATCATTTTCTCTCTATCATTCTCTCTCTCTATCATTTTCTCTCCATCATTCTCTCTCTCTATCATTCTCTCTTACTATCATTCTCTCTCTCTATCATTCTCTCGCTATCATTCTCTCTATCATTCTCTCTCTCTCTATCATTCTCTTTCTCTATCATTCTCTCTCTCTATCATTCTCTCTCTCTATCTTTCTCTCTCTCTATCATTCTCTCTCTATCATTCTCTCTCTCTATCATTTTCTCTCTCTATCATTCTCTTTCTCCATCATTCTCTCTCTCCATCATTCTCTTTCTCTATCATTCTCTCTCTCTCTCTCTCTCTCTCTCTCTCTCTCTCTCTCTCTCTCTCTATCATTCTCTCTATCTATCATTTTCTCTTTCTCTATCATACTCTCTCTCTATCATTCTCTCTCTATCATTCTCTCTCTATCATTCTCTCCCTCTATCATTTTCTCTCTCTATCATTTTCTCTCTATCGTTTTCTCTCTATCATTCCCTCTCTCTATCATTTTCTCTCTATTATTCTCTCTCTCTATCATTCTCTCTCTCTATCATTCTCTCGCTATCATTCTCTCTCCATCATTCTCTCTCTATCATTCTCTCTCTCTATCATTCTCTCTCTCCATCATTCTCTCTCTCTATCATTCTCTCTCTCTATCTTTCTCTCTCTATCATTCTCTCTCTCTATCATTTTCTCTCTCTATCATTCTCTTTCTCCATCATTCTCTCTCTCCATCATTCTCTTTCTCTATCATTCTCTCTCTCTCTCTCTCTCTCTCTCTCTCTCTCTCTCTATCATTCTCTCTATCTATCATTTTCTCTTTCTCTATCATTCTCTCTTTCTCTATCATTCTCTCTTTCTCTATCATACTCTCTCTCTATCATTCTCTCTCTATCATTCTCTCTCTATCATTCTCTCCCTCTATCATTTTCTCTCTCTATCATTTTCTCTCTATCGTTTTCTCTCTATCATTCCCTCTCTCTATCATTTTCTCTCTATCATTCTCTCTCTCTATCATTCTCTCTCTCTATCATTCTCTCGCTATCATTCTCTCTCTATCATTCGCTCTCTATCATTCTCTCTCTCTATCATTCTCTCTCTCTATCATTCTCTCTCTCTATCATTCTCTCTCTCTATCATTCTCTCTCTATGATTGTCTCTCTCTATCATTCTCTGTCTATCATTCTCTCTCTATCATTCTCTCTCTCTATCATCTTCTCTCTATCATTCTCTCTCTATTATTCTCTCTCTCTATCATTTTCTCTCTATCATTCTCTCGCTCTATCATTCTCTCTCCATCGTTCTCTCTCTATCATTCCCTCTCTCTATCATTTTCTCTCTATCATTCTCTCTCTCTATCATTTTCTCTCTATCATTCTCTCTCTCTATCATTTTCTCTCTATCATTCTCTCTTTCTATCATTCTCTCTCTATCATTCGCTCTCTATCATTCTCTCTCTCTATCATTCTCTCTCTCTATCATTCTCTCTCTCTATCATTCTCTCTCTATCATTCTCTGTCTCTATCATTCTCTGTCTATCATTCTCTCTCTCTCTATTATTTTCTCTCTCTATCATATTCTGTCTATCATTCTCTCTCTATCATTGTCTCTCTCTATCATTCTCTCTCTCTATCATTCTCTCTCTATCATTCTCTCTCTATCATTCTCTCTCTCTATCATTCTCTCTTTCTATCATTCTCTCTCTATCATTCTCTGTCTATCATTCTCTCTCTATCATTCTCTCTCTCTATAATTTTCTCTCTCTATCATTTTCTCTCTATCATTCCCTCTCTCTATCATTCTCTCTCTCTATCATTTTCTCTCTACCATTCTCTCTCTCTATCATTCTCTCATTATCATTCTCTCTCTCTATCATTCTCTCTCTCTATCATTCTCTTTCTCTATCATTCTCTCTCTCTCTATCATTATCTCTCTCTCTATCATTTTCACTCCATCACTCTCTCTTTCTATCATTCTCTCTCTATCATTCGCTCTCTATCATTCTCTCTCTCTATCATTCTCTCTCTCTATCATTCTCTCTCTCTATCATTCTCTCTCTATCATTCTCTCTCTATCATTCTCTCTCTCTCTATCATTCTCTTTCTCTATCATTCTCTCTCTCTATCATTCTCTCTCTCTATCATTCCCTCTCTCTATCATTCTCTCTCTCTATCATTTTCTCTCTATCATTCTCTCTCTGTATTATTCTCTCGCTATCATTCTCTCTATCATTCTCTCTCTCGCTATCATTCTCTCTATCATTCCCTCTCTCTCTATCATTCTCTTTCTCTATCATTCTCTCTCTCTATCATTCTCTCTCTCTATCATTCTCTCTCTCTATCATTCTCTCTTTCTATCATTCTCTCTTTCTATCATTCTCTCTCTATCATTCTCTCTTTCTATCATTCTCTCTCTCTAGTATTCTCTCTCTATCATTCTCTCTCTCTTCCATTCTCTGTCTATCATTCTCTCTCTATCATTCTCTCTCTCTATCATTTTCTCTCTCTATTGTTCTCTCTCTATCATTCCCTCTCTCTATCATTCTCTCTCTCTATCATTTTCTCTCTATCATTCTCTCTCTCTATCATTTTCTCTCTATCATTCTCTCTCTCTATCATTCTCTCTTACTATCATTCTCTCTCTCTATCATTCTCTCGCTATCATTCTCTCTGTCATTCTCTCTCTCTCTATCATTCTCTTTCTCTATCATTCTCTCTCTCTATCATTCTCTCTCTCTATCTTTCTCTCTCTCTATCTTTCTCTCTCTATCATTCTCTCTCTCTATCATTTTCTCTCTCTATCATTCTCTTTCTCCATCATTCTCTCTCTCCATCATTCTCTTTCTCTATCATTCTCTCTCTCTCTCTGTCTCTCTCTCTCTCTCTCTCTCTCTATCATTCTCTCTATCTATCATTTTCTCTTTCTCTATCATTCTCTCTTTCTCTATCATACTCTCTCTCTATCATTCTCTCTCTATCATTCTCTCTCTATCATTCTCTCCCTCTATCATTTTCTCTCTCTATCATTTTCTCTCTATCGTTTTCTCTCTATCATTCCCTCTCTCTATCATTTTCTCTCTATCATTCTCTCTCTCTATCATTCTCTCGCTATCATTCTCTCTCTATCATTCGCTCTCTATCATTCTCTCTCTCTATCATTCTCTCTCTCTATCATACTCTCTCTCTATCATTCTCTCTCTATCATTCTCTCTCTATCATTCTCTCCCTCTATCATTTTCTCTCTCTATCATTTTCTCTCTATCGTTTTCTCTCTATCATTCCCTCTCTCTATCATTTTCTCTCTATCATTCTCTCTCTCTATCATTCTCTCTCTCTATCATTCTCTCGCTATCATTCTCTCTCTATCATTCGCTCTCTATCATTCTCTCTCTCTATCATTCTCTCTCTCTATCATTCTCTCTCTCTATCATTCTCTCTCTCTATCATTCTCTCTCTATGATTGTCTCTCTCTATCATTCTCTGTCTATCATTCTCTCTCTATCATTCTCTCTCTCTATCATCTTCTCTCTATCATTCTCTCTCTATTATTCTCTCTCTCTATCATTTTCTCTCTATCATTCTCTCGCTCTATCATTCTCTCTCTATCGTTCTCTCTCTATCATTCCCTCTCTCTATCATTTTCTCTCTATCATTCTCTCTCTCTATCATTTTCTCTCTATCATTCTCTCTCTCTATCATTTTCTCTCTATCATTCTCTCTCACTATCATTCTCTCTGTCCATCATTCTATCTCTCTATAATTCTCTCTCTATCATTCTCTCTGTCCATCGTTCTCTCTCTCTATCATTCTCCGTCTATCATTATCTCTCTCTATCATTCCCTCTCTCTATCATTTTCTCTCTATCATTCTCTCTTTCTATCATTCTCTCTCTATCATTCGCTCTCTATCATTCTCTCTCTCTATCATTCTCTCTCTCTATCATTCTCTCTCTCTATCATTCTCTCTCTATCATTCTCTGTCTCTATCATTCTCTGTCTATCATTCTCTCTCTCTCTATCATTTTCTCTCTCTATCATATTCTCTCTATCATTCTCTCTCTAACATTGTCTCTCTCTATCATTCTCTCTCTCTATCATTCTCTCTCTATCATTCTCTCTCTATCATTCTCTTTCTCTATCATTCTCTCTTTCTATCATTCTCTCTCTATCATTCTCTGTCTATCATTCTCTCTCTATCATTCTCTCTCTCTATAATTTTCTCTCTCTATCATTTTCACTCTATCACTCTCTCTTTCTATCATTCTCTCTCTATCATTCGCTCTCTATCATTCTCTCTCTCTATCATTCTCTCTCTCTATCATTCTCTCTCTCTATCATTCTCTCTCTATCATTCTCTCTCTCTCTATCATTCTCTTTCTCTATCATTCTCTCTCTCTATCATTCTCTCTCTCTATCATTCCCTCTCTCTATCATTCTCTCTCTCTATCATTTTCTCTCTATCATTCTCTCTCTGTATTATTCTCTCGCTATCATTCTCTCTATCATTCTCTCTCTCTCTATCATTCGCTCTCTATCATTCTCTCTCTCTATCATTCTCTCTCTCTATCATTCTCTCTCTCTAGCATTCTCTCTCTATCATTCTCTGTCTATCATTCTCTCTCTATCATTCTCTC
Source organism: Dyspetes luteomarginatus (assembly GCA_963669185.1). Taxonomy (NCBI): domain Eukaryota; kingdom Metazoa; phylum Arthropoda; class Insecta; order Hymenoptera; family Ichneumonidae; genus Dyspetes; species Dyspetes luteomarginatus. Next base: position 12,848,060 of record OY769905.1, read on the forward strand.
TCTCTATCATCTTCTCTCTATCATTCTCTCTCTATTATTCTCTCTCTCTATCATTTTCTCTCTATCATTCTCTCGCTCTATCATTGTCTCTCTCTATCATTCTCTCTCTCTATCATTCTCTCTCTATCATTCTCTCTCTCTATCATTTTCTCTCCCCATCATTCTCTCTCTCTCTCTCTCTCTCGCTCTCTGTCTCTCTCTATCAGTCTCTCTCTCTATCATTTTCTCTCTCAATCATTCTCTCTCTCTATCATTCTCTTTCTGCATCATTCTCTTTCTCTATCATTCTCTGTCTCTCTATCATTTTCTCTCTATCATTCTCTCTCTCTATCATTCTCTCTCTATCGTTCTCTCTCTATCATTCCCTCTCTCTATCATTTTCTCTCTATCATTCTCTCTCTCTATCATTTTCTCTCTATCATTCCCTCTCTCTATCATTCTCTCTCTCTATCATTTTCTCTCTATCATTCTCTCTCTCTATCATTCTCTCACTATCATTCTCTCTCTCTATCATTCTCTCTCTCTATCATTCTCTCTCTCTCTATCATTCTCTTTCTCTATCATTCTCTCTCTCTATCATTCTCTCTCTCTATCATTCCCTCTCTCTATCATTCTCTCTCTCTATCATTTTCTCTCTATCATTCTCTCTCTGTATTATTCTCTCGCTATCATTCTCTCTATCATTCTCTCTCTCGCTATCATTCTCTCTATCATTCTCTCTCTCTCTATCATTCTCTTTCTCTATCATTCTCTCTCTCTATCATTCTCTCTCTCTATCATTCTCTCTCTCTATCATTCTCTCTCTCTATCATTCTCTCTCTATGATTGTCTCTCTCTATCATTCTCTGTCTATCATTCTCTCTCTATCATTCTCTCTCTCTATCATCTTCTCTCTATCATTCTCTCTCTATCATTCTCTCTCTCTATCATTTTCTCTCTATCATTCTCTCGCTCTATCATTGTCTCTCTCTATCATTCTCTCTCTCTATTATTCTCTCTCTATCATTCTCTCTCTCTATCATTTTCTCTCTCCATCATTCTCTCTCCATCATTCTCTCTCTCTCTCTCGCTCTCTCTCTCTCTCTATCAGTCTCTCTCTCTATTATTTTCTCTCTCAATCATTCTCTCTCTCTATCATTCTCTTTCTGCATCATTCTCTTTCTCTATCATTCTCTCTCTCTCTATCATTTTCTCTCTATCATTCTCTCTTTCTATCATTCTCCCTCTATCATTCGCTCTCTATCATTCTCTCTCTCTATCATTCTCTCTCTCTATCATTCTCTCTTTCTATCATTCTCTCTTTCTATCATTCTCTCTCTCTAGTATTCTCTCTCTATCATTCTCTCTCTCTACCATTCTCTGTCTATCATTCTCTCTCTCTATCATTTTCTCTCTCCATCGTTCTCTCTCTATCTTTCCCTCTCTCTATCATTTTCTCTCTATTATTCTCTCTCTCTATCATTTTCTCTCTATCATTCTCTCTCTCTATCATTTTCTCTCTATCATTCTCTCTTTCTATCATTCTCTCTCTATCATTCGCTCTCTATCATTCTCTCTCTCTATCATTCTCTCTCTCTATCATTCTCTCTCTCTATCATTCTCTCTCTATCATTCTCTGTCTCTATCATTCTCTGTCTATCATTCTCTCTCTCTCTATTATTTTCTCTCTCTATCATATTCTGTCTATCATTCTCTCTCTATCATTGTCTCTCTCTATCATTCTCTCTCTCTATCATTCTCTCTCTATCATTCTCTCTCTATCATTCTCTCTCTCTATCATTCTCTCTTTCTATCATTCTCTCTCTATCATTCTCTGTCTATCATTCTCTCTCTATCATTCTCTCTCTCTATAATTTTCTCTCTCTATCATTTTCTCTCTATCATTCCCTCTCTCTATCATTCTCTCTCTCTATCATTTTCTCTCTATCATTCTCTCTCTCTATCATTCTCTCATTATCATTCTCTCTCTCTATCATTCTCTCTCTCTATCATTCTCTTTCTCTATCATTCTCTCTCTCTCTATCATTATCTCTCTCTCTATCATTTTCACTCCATCACTCTCTCTTTCTATCATTCTCTCTCTATCATTCGCTCTCTATCATTCTCTCTCTCTATCATTCTCTCTCTCTATCATTCTCTCTCTCTATCATTCTCTCTCTATCATTCTCTCTCTATCATTCTCTCTCTCTCTATCATTCTCTTTCTCTATCATTCTCTCTCTCTATCATTCTCTCTCTCTATCATTCCCTCTCTCTATCATTCTCTCTCTCTATCATTTTCTCTCTATCATTCTCTCTCTGTATTATTCTCTCGCTATCATTCTCTCTATCATTCTCTCTCTCGCTATCATTCTCTCTATCATTCCCTCTCTCTCTATCATTCTCTTTCTCTATCATTCTCTCTCTCTATCATTCTCTCTCTCTATCATTCTCTCTCTCTATCATTCTCTCTTTCTATCATTCTCTCTTTCTATCATTCTCTCTCTATCATTCTCTCTTTCTATCATTCTCTCTCTCTAGTATTCTCTCTCTATCATTCTCTCTCTCTTCCATTCTCTGTCTATCATTCTCTCTCTATCATTCTCTCTCTCTATCATTTTCTCTCTCTATTGTTCTCTCTCTATCATTCCCTCTCTCTATCATTCTCTCTCTCTATCATTTTCTCTCTATCATTCTCTCTCTCTATCATTTTCTCTCTATCATTCTCTCTCTCTATCATTTTCTCTCTATCATTCTCTCTCTCTATCATTCTCTCTTACTATCATTCTCTCTCTCTATCATTCTCTCGCTATCATTCTCTCTGTCATTCTCTCTCTCTCTATCATTCTCTCTCTCTATCATTCTCTCTCTCTATCTTTCTCTCTCTCTATCTTTCTCTCTCTATCATTCTCTCTCTCTATCATTTTCTCTCTCTATCATTCTCTTTCTCCATCATTCTCTCTCTCCATCATTCTCTTTCTCTATCATTCTCTCTCTCTCTCTGTCTCTCTCTCTCTCTCTCTCTCTATCATTCTCTCTATCTATCATTTTCTCTTTCTCTATCATTCTCTCTTTCTCTATCATACTCTCTCTCTATCATTCTCTCTCTATCATTCTCTCTCTATCATTCTCTCCCTCTATCATTTTCTCTCTCTATCATTTTCTCTCTATCGTTTCCTCTCTATCATTCCCTCTCTCTATCATTTTCTCTCTATCATTCTCTCTCTCTATCATTCTCTCGCTATCATTCTCTCTCTATCATTCGCTCTCTATCATTCTCTCTCTCTATCATTCTCTCTCTCTATCATACTCTCTCTCTATCATTCTCTCTCTATCATTCTCTCTCTATCATTCTCTCCCTCTATCATTTTCTCTCTCTATCATTTTCTCTCTATCGTTTTCTCTCTATCATTCCCTCTCTCTATCATTTTCTCTCTATCATTCTCTCTCTCTATCATTCTCTCTCTCTATCATTCTCTCGCTATCATTCTCTCTCTATCATTCGCTCTCTATCATTCTCTCTCTCTATCATTCTCTCTCTCTATCATTCTCTCTCTCTATCATTCTCTCTCTCTATCATTCTCTCTCTATGATTGTCTCTCTCTATCATTCTCTGTCTATCATTCTCTCTCTATCATTCTCTCTCTCTATCATCTTCTCTCTATCATTCTCTCTCTATTATTCTCTCTCTCTATCATTTTCTCTCTATCATTCTCTCGCTCTATCATTCTCTCTCTATCGTTCTCTCTCTATCATTCCCTCTCTCTATCATTTTCTCTCTATCATTCTCTCTCTCTATCATTTTCTCTCTATCATTCTCTCTCTCTATCATTTTCTCTCTATCATTCTCTCTCACTATCATTCTCTCTGTCCATCATTCTATCTCTCTATAATTCTCTCTCTATCATTCTCTCTGTCCATCGTTCTCTCTCTCTATCATTCTCCGTCTATCATTATCTCTCTCTATCATTCCCTCTCTCTATCATTTTCTCTCTATCATTCTCTCTTTCTATCATTCTCTCTCTATCATTCGCTCTCTATCATTCTCTCTCTCTATCATTCTCTCTCTCTATCATTCTCTCTCTCTATCATTCTCTCTCTATCATTCTCTGTCTCTATCATTCTCTGTCTATCATTCTCTCTCTCTCTATCATTTTCTCTCTCTATCATATTCTCTCTATCATTCTCTCTCTAACATTGTCTCTCTCTATCATTCTCTCTCTCTATCATTCTCTCTCTATCATTCTCTCTCTATCATTCTCTTTCTCTATCATTCTCTCTTTCTATCATTCTCTCTCTATCATTCTCTGTCTATCATTCTCTCTCTATCATTCTCTCTCTCTATAATTTTCTCTCTCTATCATTTTCACTCTATCACTCTCTCTTTCTATCATTCTCTCTCTATCATTCGCTCTCTATCATTCTCTCTCTCTATCATTCTCTCTCTCTATCATTCTCTCTCTATCATTCTCTGTCTATCATTCTCTCTCTATCATTCTCTCTCTCTATCATCTTCTCTCTATCATTCTCTCTCTATTATTCTCTCTCTCTATCATTTTCTCTCTATCATTCTCTCGCTCTATCATTGTCTCTCTCTATCATTCTCTCTCTCTATCATTCTCTCTCTATCATTCTCTCTCTCTATCATTTTCTCTCCCCATCATTCTCTCTCTCTCTCTCTCTCTCGCTCTCTGTCTCTCTCTATCAGTCTCTCTCTCTATCATTTTCTCTCTCAATCATTCTCTCTCTCTATCATTCTCTTTCTGCATCATTCTCTTTCTCTATCATTCTCTCTCTCTCTATCATTTTCTCTCTATCATTCTCTCTCTCTATCATTCTCTCTCTATCGTTCTCTCTCTATCATTCCCTCTCTCTATCATTTTCTCTCTATCATTCTCTCTCTCTATCATTTTCTCTCTATCATTCCCTCTCTCTATCATTCTCTCTCTCTATCATTTTCTCTCTATCATTCTCTCTCTCTATCATTCTCTCACTATCATTCTCTCTCTCTATCATTCTCTCTCTCTATCATTCTCTTTCTCTATCATTCTCTCTCTCTCTATCATTATCTCTCTCTCTATCATTTTCACTCTATCACTCTCTCTTTCTATCATTCTCTCTCTATCATTCGCTCTCTATCATTCTCTCTCTCTATCATTCTCTCTCTCTATCATTCTCTCTCTATCATTCTCTCTCTCTCTATCATTCTCTTTCTCTATCATTCTCTCTCTCTATCATTCTCTCTCTCTATCATTCCCTCTCTCTATCATTCTCTCTCTCTATCATTTTCTCTCTATCAATCTCTCTCTGTATTATTCTCTCGCTATCATTCTCTCTATCATTCTCTCTCTCGCTATCATTCTCTCTATCATTCTCTCTCTCTCTATCATTCTCTTTCTCTATCATTCTCTCTCTCTATCATTCTCTCTCTCTATCATTCTCTCTCTCTATCATTCTCTCTCTCTATCATTCTCTCTCTATGATTGTCTCTCTCTATCATTCTCTGTCTATCATTCTCTCTCTATCATTCTCTCTCTCTATCATCTTCTCTCTATCATTCTCTCTCTATCATTCTCTCTCTCTATCATTTTCTCTCTATCATTCTCTCGCTCTATCATTGTCTCTCTCTATCATTCTCTCTCTCTATTATTCTCTCTCTATCATTCTCTCTCTCTATCATTTTCTCTCTCCATCATTCTCTCTCCATCATTCTCTCTCTCACTCTCGCTCTCTCTCTCTCTCTATCAGTCTCTCTCTCTATTATTTTCTCTCTCAATCATTCTCACTCTCTATCATTCTCTTTCTGCATCATTCTCTTTCTCTATCATTCTCTCTCTCTCTATCATTTTCTCTCTATCATTCTCTCTTTCTATCATTCTCCCTCTATCATTCGCTCTCTATCATTCTCTCTCTCTATCATTCTCTCTCTCTATCATTCTCTCTTTCTATCATTCTCTCTTTCTATCATTCTCTCTCTCTAGTATTCTCTCTCTATCATTCTCTCTCTCTACCATTCTCTGTCTATCATTCTCTCTCTCTATCATTTTCTCTCTCCATCGTTCTCTCTCTATCTTTCCCTCTCTCTATCATTTTCTCTCTATCATTCTCTCTCTCTATCATTTTCTCTCTATCATTCTCTCTCTCTATCATTTTCTCTCTATCATTCTCTCTTTCTATCATTCTCTCTCTATCATTCGCTCTCTATCATTCTCTCTCTCTATCATTCTCTCTCTCTATCATTCTCTCTCTCTATCATTCTCTCTCTATCATTCTCTGTCTCTATCATTCGCTGTCTATCATTCTCTCTCTCTCTATTATTTTCTCTCTCTATCATATTCTGTCTATCATTCTCTCTCTATCATTGTCTCTCTCTATCATTCTCTCTCTCTATGATTCTCTCTCTATCATTCTCTCTCTATCATTCTCTCTCTCTATCATTCTCTCTTTCTATCATTCTCTCTCTATCATTCTCTGTCTATCATTCTCTCTCTATCATTCTCTCTCTCTATAATTTTCTCTCTCTATCATTTTCTCTCTATCATTCCCTCTCTCTATCATTCTCTCTCTCTATCATTTTCTCTCTATCATTCTCTCTCTCTATCATTCTCTCATTATCATTCTCTCTCTCTATCATTCTCTCTCTCTATCATTCTCTTTCTCTATCATTCTCTCTCTCTCTATCATTATCTCTCTCTCTATCATTTTCACTCCATCACTCTCTCTTTCTATCATTCTCTCTCTATCATTCGCTCTCTATCATTCTCTCTCTCTATCATTCTCTCTCTCTATCATTCTCTCTCTCTATCATTCTCTCTCTATCATTCTCTCTCTGTCATTCTCTCTCTCTCTATCATTCTCTTTCTCTATCATTCTCTCTCTCTATCATTCTCTCTCTCTATCATTCCCTCTCTCTATCATTCTCTCTCTCTATCATTTTCTCTCTATCATTCTCTCTCTGTATTATTCTCTCGCTATCATTCTCTCTATCATTCTCTCTCTCGCTATCATTCTCTCTATCATTCCCTCTCTCTCTATCATTCTCTTTCTCTATCATTCTCTCTCTCTATCATTCTCTCTCTCTATCATTCTCTCTCTCTATCATTCTCTCTTTCTATCATTCTCTCTTTCTATCATTCTCTCTCTATCATTCTCTCTTTCTATCATTCTCTCTCTCTAGTATTCTCTCTCTATCATTCTCTCTCTCTTCCATTCTCTGTCTATCATTCTCTCTCTATCATTCTCTCTCTCTATCATTTTCTCTCTCTATTGTTCTCTCTCTATCATTCCCTCTCTCTATCATTCTCTCTCTCTATCATTTTCTCTCTATCATTCTCTCTCTCTATCATTTTCTCTCTATCATTCTCTCTCTCTATCATTTTCTCTCTATCATTCTCTCTCTCTATCATTCTCTCTTACTATCATTCTCTCTCTCTATCATTCTCTCGCTATCATTCTCTCTGTCATTCTCTCTCTCTCTATCATTCTCTTTCTCTATCATTCTCTCTCTCTATCATTCTCTCTCTCTATCTTTCTCTCTCTCTATCTTTCTCTCTCTATCATTCTCTCTCTCTATCATTTTCTCTCTCTATCATTCTCTTTCTCCATCATTCTCTCTCTCCATCATTCTCTTTCTCTATCATTCTCTCTCTCTCTCTGTCTCTCTCTCTCTCTCTCTCTCTATCATTCTCTCTATCTATCATTTTCTCTTTCTCTATCATTCTCTCTTTCTCTATCATACTCTCTCTCTATCATTCTCTCTCTATCATTCTCTTTCTATCATTCTCTCCCTCTATCATTTTCTCTCTCTATCATTTTCTCTCTATCGTTTTCTCTCTATCATTCCCTCTCTCTATCATTTTCTCTCTATCATTCTCTCTCTCTATCATTCTCTCGCTATCATTCTCTCTCTATCATTCGCTCTCTATCATTCTCTCTCTCTATCATTCTCTCTCTCTATCATTCTCTCTCTCTATCATTCTCTCTCTCTATCATTCTCTCTCTATGATTGTCTCTCTCTATCATTCTCTGTCTATCATTCTCTCTCTATCATTCTCTCTCTCTATCATCTTCTCTCTATCATTCTCTCTCTATTATTCTCTCTCTCTATCATTTTCTCTCTATCATTCTCTCTCTATCATTCTCTCTCTCTATCATTCTCTCTTTCTATCATTCTCTCTCTATCATTCTCTGTCTATCATTCTCTCTCTATCATTCTCTCTCTCTATAATTTTCTCTCTCTATCATTTTCTCTCTATCATTCCCTCTCTCTATCATTCTCTCTCTCTATCATTTTCTCTCTATCATTCTCTCTCTCTATCATTCTCTCACTATCATTCTCTCTCTCTATCATTCTCTCTCTCTATCATTCTCTTTCTCTATCATTCTCTCTCTCTCTATCATTATCTCTCTCTCTATCATTTTCACTCCATCACTCTCTCTTTCTATCATTCTCTCTCTATCATTCGCTCTCTATCATTCTCTCTCTCTATCATTCTCTCTCTCTATCATTCTCTCTCTCTATCATTCTCTCTCTATCATTCTCTCTCTATCATTCTCTCTCTCTCTATCATTCTCTTTCTCTATCATTCTCTCTCTCTATCATTCTCTCTCTCTATCATTCCCTCTCTCTATCATTCTCTCTCTCTATCATTTTCTCTCTATCATTCTCTCTCTGTATTATTCTCTCGCTATCATTCTCTCTATCATTCTCTCTCTCGCTATCATTCTCTCTATCATTCCCTCTCTCTCTATCATTCTCTTTCTCTATCATTCTCTCTCTCTATCATTCTCTCTTTCTATCATTCTCTCTTTCTATCATTCTCTCTCTATCATTCTCTCTTTCTATCATTCTCTCTCTCTAGTATTCTCTCTCTATCATTCTCTCTCTCTTCCATTCTCTGTCTATCATTCTCTCTCTATCATTCTCTCTCTCTATCATTTTCTCTCTCTATTGTTCTCTCTCTATCATTCCCTCTCTCTATCATTCTCTCTCTCTATCATTTTCTCTCTATCATTCTCTCTCTCTATCATTTTCTCTCTATCATTCTCTCTCTCTATCATTTTCTCTCTATCATTCTCTCTCTCTATCATTCTCTCTTACTATCATTCTCTCTCTCCATCATTCTCTCGCTATCATTCTCTCTATCATTCTCTCTCTCTCTATCATTCTCTTTCTCTATCATTCTCTCTCTCTATCATTCTCTCTCTCTATCTTTCTCTCTCTCTATCTTTCTCTCTCTATCATTCTCTCTCTCTATCATTTTCTCTCTCTATCATTCTCTTTCTCCATCATTCTCTCTCTCCGTCATTCTCTTTCTCTATCATTCTCTCTCTCTCTCTGTCTCTCTCTCTCTCTCTCTCTCTATCATTCTCTCTATCTATCATTTTCTCTTTCTCTATCATTCTCTCTTTCTCTATCATACTCTCTCTCTATCATTCTCTCTCTATCATTCTCTCTCTATCATTCTCTCCCTCTATCATTTTCTCTCTCTATCATTTTCTCTCTATCGTTTTCTCTCTATCATTCCCTCTCTCTATCATTTTCTCTCTATCATTCTCTCTCTCTATCATTCTCTCGCTATCATTCTCTCTCTATCATTCGCTCTCTATCATTCTCTCTCTCTATCATTCTCTCTCTCTATCATTCTCTCTCTCTATCATTCTCTCTCTCTATCATGCTCTCTCTATGATTGTCTCTCTCTATCATTCTCTGTCTATCATTCTCTCTCTATCATTCTCTCTCTCTATCATCTTCTCTCTATCATTCTCTCTCTATTATTCTCTCTCTCTATCATTTTCTCTCTATCATTCTCTCGCTCTATCATTCTCTCTCTATCGTTCTCTCTCTATCATTCCCTCTCTCTATCATTTTCTCTCTATCATTCTCTCTCTCTATCATTTTCTCTCTATCATTCTCTCTCTCTATCATTTTCTCTCTATCATTCTCTCTCACTATCATTCTCTCTGTCCATCATTCTATCTCTCTATAATTCTCTCTCTATCATTCTCTCTGTCCATCGTTCTCTCTCTCTATCATTCTCCGTCTATCATTATCTCTCTCTATCATTCCCTCTCTCTATCATTTTCTCTCTATCATTTTCTCTCTCTATCATATTCTCTCTATCATTCTCTCTCTAACATTGTCTCTCTCTATCATTCTCTCTCTCTATCATTCTCTCTCTATCATTCTCTCTCTATCATTCTCTTTCTCTATCATTCTCTCTTTCTATCATTCTCTCTCTATCATTCTCTGTCTATCATTCTCTCTCTATCATTCTCTCTCTCTATAATTTTCTCTCTCTATCATTTTCTCTCTATCATTCCCTCTCTCTATCATTCTCTCTCTCTATCATTCTCTCACTATCATTCTCTCTCTCTATCATTCTCTCTCTCTATCATTCTCTTTCTCTATCATTCTCTCTCTCTCTATCATTATCTCTCTCTCTATCATTTTCACTCTATCACTCTCTCTTTCTATCATTCTCTCTCTATCATTCGCTCTCTATCATTCTCTCTCTCTATCATTCTCTCTCTCTATCATTCTCTCTCTCTATCATTCTCTCTCTATTATTCTCTCTCTCTCTATCATTGTCTTGATCTATCATTCTCTCTCTCTATCATTCTCTCTCTCTATCATTCCCTCTCTCTATCATTCTCTCTCTCTATCATTTTCTCTCTATCATTCTCTCTCTGTATTATTCTCTCGCTATCATTCTCTCTATCATTCTCTCTCTCGCTATCATTCTCTCTATCATTCTCTCTCTCTCTATCATTCTCTTTCTCTATCATTCTCTCTCTCTATCATTCTCTCTCTCTATCATTCTCTCTCTCTATCATTCTCTCTCTCTATCATTCTCTCTCTCTATCATTCTCTCTCTATGATTGTCTCTCTCTATCATTCTCTGTCTATCATTCTCTCTCTATCATTCTCTCTCTCTATCATCTTCTCTCTATCATTCTCTCTCTATCATTCTCTCTCTCTATCATTTTCTCTCTATCATTCTCTCGCTCTATCATTGTCTCTCTCTATCATTCTCTCTCTCTATTATTCTCTCTCTATCATTCTCTCTCTCTATTATTCTCTCTCTATCATTCTCTCTCTCTATCATTTTCTCTCCCCATCATTCTCTCTCTCTCTCTCTCTCTCGCTCTCTGTCTCTCTCTATCAGTCTCTCTCTCTATCATTTTCTCTCTCAATCATTCTCTCTCTCTATCATTCTCTTTCTGCATCATTCTCTTTCTCTATCATTCTCTCTCTCTCTATCATTTTCTCTCTATCATTCTCTCTCTCTATCATTCTCTCTCTATCGTTCTCTCTCTATCATTCCCTCTCTCTATCATTTTCTCTCTATCATTCTCTCTCTCTATCATTTTCTCTCTATCATTCCCTCTCTCTATCATTCTCTCTCTCTATCATTTTCTCTCTATCATTCTCTCTCTCTATCATTCTCTCACTATCATTCTCTCTCTCTATCATTCTCTCTCTCTATCATTCTCTTTCTCTATCATTCTCTCTCTCTCTATCATTATCTCTCTCTCTATCATTTTCACTCTATCACTCTCTCTTTCTATCATTCTCTCTCTATCATTCGCTCTCTATCATTCTCTCTCTCTATCATTCTCTCTCTCTATCATTCTCTCTCTATCATTCTCTCTCTCTCTATCATTCTCTTTCTCTATCATTCTCTCTCTCTATCATTCTCTCTCTCTATCATTCCCTCTCTCTATCATTCTCTCTCTCTATCATTTTCTCTCTATCATTCTCTCTCTGTATTATTCTCTCGCTATCATTCTCTCTATCATTCTCTCTCTCGCTATCATTCTCTCTATCATTCTCTCTCTCTCTATCATTCTCTTTCTCTATCATTCTCTCTCTCTATCATTCTCTCTCTCTATCATTCTCTCTCTCTATCATTCTCTCTCTCTATCATTCTCTCTCTATGATTGTCTCTCTCTATCATTCTCTGTCTATCATTCTCTCTCTATCATTCTCTCTCTCTATCATCTTCTCTCTATCATTCTCTCTCTATCATTCTCTCTCTCTATCATTTTCTCTCTATCATTCTCTCGCTCTATCATTGTCTCTCTCTATCATTCTCTCTCTCTATTATTCTCTCTCTATCATTCTCTCTCTCTATCATTTTCTCTCTCCATCATTCTCTCTCCATCATTCTCTCTCTCACTCTCGCTCTCTCTCTCTCTCTATCAGTCTCTCTCTCTATTATTTTCTCTCTCAATCATTCTCACTCTCTATCATTCTCTTTCTGCATCATTCTCTTTCTCTATCATTCTCTCTCTCTCTATCATTTTCTCTCTATCATTCTCTCTTTCTATCATTCTCCCTCTATCATTCGCTCTCTATCATTCTCTCTCTCTATCATTCTCTCTCTCTATCATTCTCTCTTTCTATCATTCTCTCTTTCTATCATTCTCTCTCTCTAGTATTCTCTCTCTATCATTCTCTCTCTCTACCATTCTCTGTCTATCATTCTCTCTCTCTATCATTTTCTCTCTCCATCGTTCTCTCTCTATCTTTCCCTCTCTCTATCATTTTCTCTCTATCATTCTCTCTCTCTATCATTTTCTCTCTATCATTCTCTCTCTCTATCATTTTCTCTCTATCATTCTCTCTTTCTATCATTCTCTCTCTATCATTCGCTCTCTATCATTCTCTCTCTCTATCATTCTCTCTCTCTATCATTCTCTCTCTCTATCATTCTCTCTCTATCATTCTCTGTCTCTATCATTCGCTGTCTATCATTCTCTCTCTCTCTATTATTTTCTCTCTCTATCATATTCTGTCTATCATTCTCTCTCTATCATTGTCTCTCTCTATCATTCTCTCTCTCTATCATTCTCTCTCTATCATTCTCTCTCTATCATTCTCTCTCTCTATCATTCTCTCTTTCTATCATTCTCTCTCTATCATTCTCTGTCTATCATTCTCTCTCTATCATTCTCTCTCTCTATAATTTTCTCTCTCTATCATTTTCTCTCTATCATTCCCTCTCTCTATCATTCTCTCTCTCTATCATTTTCTCTCTATCATTCTCTCTCTCTATCATTCTCTCATTATCATTCTCTCTCTCTATCATTCTCTCTCTCTATCATTCTCTTTCTCTATCATTCTCTCTCTCTCTATCATTATCTCTCTCTCTATCATTTTCACTCCATCACTCTCTCTTTCTATCATTCTCTCTCTATCATTCGCTCTCTATCATTCTCTCTCTCTATCATTCTCTCTCTCTATCATTCTCTCTCTCTATCATTCTCTCTCTATCATTCTCTCTCTGTCATTCTCTCTCTCTCTATCATTCTCTTTCTCTATCATTCTCTCTCTCTATCATTCTCTCTCTCTATCATTCCCTCTCTCTATCATTCTCTCTCTCTATCATTTTCTCTCTATCATTCTCTCTCTGTATTATTCTCTCGCTATCATTCTCTCTATCATTCTCTCTCTCGCTATCATTCTCTCTATCATTCCCTCTCTCTCTATCATTCTCTTTCTCTATCATTCTCTCTCTCTATCATTCTCTCTCTCTATCATTCTCTCTCTCTATCATTCTCTCTTTCTATCATTCTCTCTTTCTATCATTCTCTCTCTATCATTCTCTCTTTCTATCATTCTCTCTCTCTAGTATTCTCTCTCTATCATTCTCTCTCTCTTCCATTCTCTGTCTATCATTCTCTCTCTATCATTCTCTCTCTCTATCATTTTCTCTCTCTATTGTTCTCTCTCTATCATTCCCTCTCTCTATCATTCTCTCTCTCTATCATTTTCTCTCTATCATTCTCTCTCTCTATCATTTTCTCTCTATCATTCTCTCTCTCTATCATTTTCTCTCTATCATTCTCTCTCTCTATCATTCTCTCTTACTATCATTCTCTCTCTCTATCATTCTCTCGCTATCATTCTCTCTGTCATTCTCTCTCTCTCTATCATTCTCTTTCTCTATCATTCTCTCTCTCTATCATTCTCTCTCTCTATCTTTCTCTCTCTCTATCTTTCTCTCTCTATCATTCTCTCTCTCTATCATTTTCTCTCTCTATCATTCTCTTTCTCCATCATTCTCTCTCTCCATCATTCTCTTTCTCTATCATTCTCTCTCTCTCTCTGTCTCTCTCTCTCTCTCTCTCTCTATCATTCTCTCTATCTATCATTTTCTCTTTCTCTATCATTCTCTCTTTCTCTATCATACTCTCTCTCTATCATTCTCTCTCTATCATTCTCTTTCTATCATTCTCTCCCTCTATCATTTTCTCTCTCTATCATTTTCTCTCTATCGTTTTCTCTCTATCATTCCCTCTCTCTATCATTTTCTCTCTATCATTCTCTCTCTCTATCATTCTCTCGCTATCATTCTCTCTCTATCATTCGCTCTCTATCATTCTCTCTCTCTATCATTCTCTCTCTCTATCATTCTCTCTCTCTATCATTCTCTCTCTCTATCATTCTCTCTCTATGATTGTCTCTCTCTATCATTCTCTGTCTATCATTCTCTCTCTATCATTCTCTCTCTCTATCATCTTCTCTCTATCATTCTCTCTCTATTATTCTCTCTCTCTATCATTTTCTCTCTATCATTCTCTCTCTATCATTCTCTCTCTCTATCATTCTCTCTTTCTATCATTCTCTCTCTATCATTCTCTGTCTATCATTCTCTCTCTATCATTCTCTCTCTCTATAATTTTCTCTCTCTATCATTTTCTCTCTATCATTCCCTCTCTCTATCATTCTCTCTCTCTATCATTTTCTCTCTATCATTCTCTCTCTCTATCATTCTCTCACTATCATTCTCTCTCTCTATCATTCTCTCTCTCTATCATTCTCTTTCTCTATCATTCTCTCTCTCTCTATCATTATCTCTCTCTCTATCATTTTCACTCCATCACTCTCTCTTTCTATCATTCTCTCTCTATCATTCGCTCTCTATCATTCTCTCTCTCTATCATTCTCTCTCTCTATCATTCTCTCTCTCTATCATTCTCTCTCTATCATTCTCTCTCTATCATTCTCTCTCTCTCTATCATTCTCTTTCTCTATCATTCTCTCTCTCTATCATTCTCTCTCTCTATCATTCCCTCTCTCTATCATTCTCTCTCTCTATCATTTTCTCTCTATCATTCTCTCTCTGTATTATTCTCTCGCTATCATTCTCTCTATCATTCTCTCTCTCGCTATCATTCTCTCTATCATTCCCTCTCTCTCTATCATTCTCTTTCTCTATCATTCTCTCTCTCTATCATTCTCTCTTTCTATCATTCTCTCTTTCTATCATTCTCTCTCTATCATTCTCTCTTTCTATCATTCTCTCTCTCTAGTATTCTCTCTCTATCATTCTCTCTCTCTTCCATTCTCTGTCTATCATTCTCTCTCTATCATTCTCTCTCTCTATCATTTTCTCTCTCTATTGTTCTCTCTCTATCATTCCCTCTCTCTATCATTCTCTCTCTCTATCATTTTCTCTCTATCATTCTCTCTCTCTATCATTTTCTCTCTATCATTCTCTCTCTCTATCATTTTCTCTCTATCATTCTCTCTCTCTATCATTCTCTCTTACTATCATTCTCTCTCTCCATCATTCTCACGCTATCATTCTCTCTATCATTCTCTCTCTCTCTATCATTCTCTTTCTCTATCATTCTCTCTCTCTATCATTCTCTCTCTCTATCTTTCTCTCTCTCTATCTTTCTCTCTCTATCATTCTCTCTCTCTATCATTTTCTCTCTCTATCATTCTCTTTCTCCATCATTCTCTCTCTCCGTCATTCTCTTTCTCTATCATTCTCTCTCTCTCTCTGTCTCTCTCTCTCTCTCTCTCTCTATCATTCTCTCTATCTATCATTTTCTCTTTCTCTATCATTCTCTCTTTCTCTATCATACTCTCTCTCTATCATTCTCTCTCTATCATTCTCTCTCTATCATTCTCTCCCTCTATCATTTTCTCTCTCTATCATTTTCTCTCTATCGTTTTCTCTCTATCATTCCCTCTCTCTATCATTTTCTCTCTATCATTCTCTCTCTCTATCATTCTCTCGCTATCATTCTCTCTCTATCATTCGCTCTCTATCATTCTCTCTCTCTATCATTCTCTCTCTCTATCATTCTCTCTCTCTATCATTCTCTCTCTCTATCATGCTCTCTCTATGATTGTCTCTCTCTATCATTCTCTGTCTATCATTCTCTCTCTATCATTCTCTCTCTCTATCATCTTCTCTCTATCATTCTCTCTCTATTATTCTCTCTCTCTATCATTTTCTCTCTATCATTCTCTCGCTCTATCATTCTCTCTCTATCGTTCTCTCTCTATCATTCCCTCTCTCTATCATTTTCTCTCTATCATTCTCTCTCTCTATCATTTTCTCTCTATCATTCTCTCTCTCTATCATTTTCTCTCTATCATTCTCTCTCACTATCATTCTCTCTGTCCATCATTCTATCTCTCTATAATTCTCTCTCTATCATTCTCTCTGTCCATCGTTCTCTCTCTCTATCATTCTCCGTCTATCATTATCTCTCTCTATCATTCCCTCTCTCTATCATTTTCTCTCTATCATTTTCTCTCTCTATCATATTCTCTCTATCATTCTCTCTCTAACATTGTCTCTCTCTATCATTCTCTCTCTCTATCATTCTCTCTCTATCATTCTCTCTCTATCATTCTCTTTCTCTATCATTCTCTCTTTCTATCATTCTCTCTCTATCATTCTCTGTCTATCATTCTCTCTCTATCATTCTCTCTCTCTATAATTTTCTCTCTCTATCATTTTCTCTCTATCATTCCCTCTCTCTATCATTCTCTCTCTCTATCATTCTCTCACTATCATTCTCTCTCTCTATCATTCTCTCTCTCTATCATTCTCTTTCTCTATCATTCTCTCTCTCTCTATCATTATCTCTCTCTCTATCATTTTCACTCTATCACTCTCTCTTTCTATCATTCTCTCTCTATCATTCGCTCTCTATCATTCTCTCTCTCTATCATTCTCTCTCTCTATCATTCTCTCTCTCTATCATTCTCTCTCTATTATTCTCTCTCTCTCTATCATTGTCTTGATCTATCATTCTCTCTCTCTATCATTCTCTCTCTCTATCATTCCCTCTCTCTATCATTCTCTCTCTCTATCATTTTCTCTCTATCATTCTCTCTCTGTATTATTCTCTCGCTATCATTCTCTCTATCATTCTCTCTCTCGCTATCATTCTCTCTATCATTCTCTCTCTCTCTATCATTCTCTTTCTCTATCATTCTCTCTCTCTATCATTCTCTCTCTCTATCATTCTCTCTCTCTATCATTCTCTCTCTCTATCATTCTCTCTCTCTATCATTCTCTCTCTATGATTGTCTCTCTCTATCATTCTCTGTCTATCATTCTCTCTCTATCATTCTCTCTCTCTATCATCTTCTCTCTATCATTCTCTCTCTATCATTCTCTCTCTCTATCATTTTCTCTCTATCATTCTCTCGCTCTATCATTGTCTCTCTCTATCATTCTCTCTCTCTATTATTCTCTCTCTATCATTCTCTCTCTCTATTATTCTCTCTCTATCATTCTCTCTCTCTATCATTCTCTCTCTCCATCATTCTCTCTCTCTCTCTCTCTCTCGCTCTCTCTCTCTCTCTATCAGTCTCTCTCTCTATTATTTTCTCTCTCAATCATTCTCTCTCTCTATCATTCTCTTTCTGCATCATTCTCTTTCTCTATCATTCTCTCTCTCTCTATCATTTTCTCTCTATCATTCTCTCTTTCTATCATTCTCCCTCTATCATTCGCTCTCTATCATTCTCTCTCTCTATCATTCTCTCTCTCTATCATTCTCTCTTTCTATCATTCTCTCTTTCTATCATTCTCTCTCTCTAGTATTCTCTCTCTATCATTCTCTCTCTCTACCATTCTCTGTCTATCATTCTCTCTCTCTATCATTTTCTCTCTCCATCGTTCTCTCTCTATCTTTCCCTCTCTCCATCATTTTCTCTCTATCATTCTCTCTCTCTATCATTTTCTCTCTACCATTCTCTCTCTCTATCATTTTCTCTCTATCATTCTCTCTCACTATCATTCTCTCTGTCCATCATTCTATCTCTCTATAATTCTCTCTCTATCATTCTCTCTGTCCATCGTTCTCTCTCTCTATCATTCTCCGTCTATCATTATCTCTCTCTATCATTCCCTCTCTCTATCATTTTCTCTCTATCATTCTCTCTTTCTATCATTCTCTCTCTATCATTCGCTCTCTATCATTCTCTCTCTCCATCATTCTCTCTCTCTATCATTCTCTCTCTCTATCATTCTCTCTCTATCATTCTCTGTCTCTATCATTCTCTGTCTATCATTCTCTCTATCTCTATTATTTTCTCTCTCTATCATATTCTCTCTATCATTCTCTCTCTATCATTGTCTCTCTCTATCATTCTCTCTCTCTATCATTCTCTCTCTATCATTCTCTCTTTCTATCATTCTCTCTCTATCATTCTCTGTCTATCATTCTCTCTCTATCATTCTCTCTCTCTATAGATTTCTCTCTCTATCATTTTCTCTCTATCATTCCCTCTCTCTATCATTCTCTCTCTCTATCATTTTCTCTCTATCATTCTCTCTCTCTATCATTCTCTCACAATCATTCTCTCTCTCTATCATTCTCTCTCTCTATCATTCTCTTTCTCTATCATTCTCTCTCTCTCTATCATTATCTCTCTCTCTATCATTTTCACTCCATCACTCTCTCTTTCTATCATTCTCTCTCTATCATTCGCTCTCTATCATTCTCTCTCTCTATCATTCTCTCTCTCTATCATTCTCTCTCTCTATCATTCTCTCTCTATCATTCTCTCTCTATCATTCTCTCTCTCTCTATCATTCTCTTTCTCTATCATTCTCTCTCTCTATCATTCTCTCTCTCTATCATTCCCTCTCTCTATCATTCTCTCTCTCTATCATTTTCTCTCTATCATTCTCTCTCTGTATTATTCTCTCGCTATCATTCTCTCTATCATTCTCTCTCTCGCTATCATTCTCTCTATCATTCTCTCTCTCTCTATCATTCTCTTTCTCTATCATTCTCTCTCTCTATCATTCTCTCTCTCTATCATTCTCTCTCTCTATCATTCTCTCTTTCTATCATTCTCTCTTTCTATCATTCTCTCTCTATCATTCTCTCTTTTTATCATTCTCTCTCTCTAGTATTCTCTCTCTATCATTCTCTCTCTCTTCCATTCTCTGTCTATCAATCTCTCTCTATCATTCTCTCTCTCTATCATTTTCTCTCTCTATTGTTCTCTCTCTATCATTCCCTCTCTCTATCATTTTCTCTCTATCATTCTCTCTCTCTATCATTTTCTCTCTATCATTCTCTCTCTCTATCATTTTCTCTCTATCATTCTCTCTCTCTATCATTTTCTCTCCATCATTCTCTCTCTCTATCATTCTCTCTTACTATCATTCTCTCTCTCTATCATTCTCTCGCTATCATTCTCTCTATCATTCTCTCTCTCTCTATCATTCTCTTTCTCTATCATTCTCTCTCTCTATCATTCTCTCTCTCTATCTTTCTCTCTCTCTATCATTCTCTCTCTATCATTCTCTCTCTCTATCATTTTCTCTCTCTATCATTCTCTTTCTCCATCATTCTCTCTCTCCATCATTCTCTTTCTCTATCATTCTCTCTCTCTCTCTCTCTCTCTCTCTCTCTCTCTCTCTCTCTCTCTATCATTCTCTCTATCTATCATTTTCTCTTTCTCTATCATTCTCTCTTTCTCTATCATACTCTCTCTCTATCATTCTCTCTCTATCATTCTCTCTCTATCATTCTCTCCCTCTATCATTTTCTCTCTCTATCATTTTCTCTCTATCGTTTTCTCTCTATCATTCCCTCTCTCTATCATTTTCTCTCTATTATTCTCTCTCTCTATCATTCTCTCTCTCTATCATTCTCTCGCTATCATTCTCTCTCCATCATTCTCTCTCTATCATTCTCTCTCTCTATCATTCTCTCTCTCCATCATTCTCTCTCTCTATCATTCTCTCTCTCTATCTTTCTCTCTCTATCATTCTCTCTCTCTATCATTTTCTCTCTCTATCATTCTCTTTCTCCATCATTCTCTCTCTCCATCATTCTCTTTCTCTATCATTCTCTCTCTCTCTCTCTCTCTCTCTCTCTCTCTCTCTCTCTCTCTATCATTCTCTCTATCTATCATTTTCTCTTTCTCTATCATTCTCTCTTTCTCTATCATTCTCTCTTTCTCTATCATACTCTCTCTCTATCATTCTCTCTCTATCATTCTCTCCCTCTATCATTTTCTCTCTCTATCATTTTCTCTCTATCGTTTTCTCTCTATCATTCCCTCTCTCTATCATTTTCTCTCTATCATTCTCTCTCTCTATCATTCTCTCTCTCTATCATTCTCTCGCTATCATTCTCTCTCTATCATTCGCTCTCTATCATTCTCTCTCTCTATCATTCTCTCTCTCTATCATTCTCTCTCTCTATCATTCTCTCTCTATGATTGTCTCTCTCTATCATTCTCTGTCTATCATTCTCTCTCTATCATTCTCTCTCTCTATCATCTTCTCTCTATCATTCTCTCTCTATTATTCTCTCTCTCTATCATTTTCTCTCTATCATTCTCTCGCTCTATCATTCTCTCTCTATCGTTCTCTCTCTATCATTCCCTCTCTCTATCATTTTCTCTCTATCATACTCTCTCTCTATCATTTTCTCTCTATCATTCTCTCTCTCTATCATTTTCTCTCTATCATTCTCTCTCACTATCATTCTCTCTGTCCATCATTCTATCTCTCTATAATTCTCTCTCTATCATTCTCTCTGTCCATCGTTCTCTCTCTCTATCATTCTCCGTCTATCATTATCTCTCTCTATCATTCCCTCTCTCTATCATTTTCTCTCTATCATTCTCTCTTTCTATCATTCTCTCTCTATCATTCGCTCTCTATCATTCTCTCTCTCTATCATTCTCTCTCTCTATCATTCTCTCTCTCTATCATTCTCTCTCTATCATTCTCTGTCTCTATCATTCTCTGTCTATCATTCTCTCTCTCTCTATCATTTTCTCTCTCTATCATATTCTCTCTATCATTCTCTCTCTAACATTGTCTCTCTCTATCATTCTCTCTCTCTATCATTCTCTCTCTATCATTCTCTCTCTATCATTCTCTTTCTCTATCATTCTCTCTTTCTATCATTCTCTCTCTATCATTCTCTGTCTATCATTCTCTCTCTATCATTCTCTCTCTCTATAATTTTCTCTCTCTATCATTTTCTCTCTATCATTCCCTCTCTCTATCATTCTCTCTCTATCATTCTCTCACTATCATTCTCTCTCTCTATCATTCTCTCTCTCTATCATTCTCTTTCTCTATCATTCTCTCTCTCTCTATCATTATCTCTCTCTCTATCATTTTCACTCTATCACTCTCTCTTTCTATCATTCTCTCTCTATCATTCGCTCTCTATCATTCTCTCTCTCTATCATTCTCTCTCTCTATCATTCTCTCTCTCTATCATTCTCTCTCTATTATTCTCTCTCTCTCTATCATTCTCTTTCTCTATCATTCTCTCTCTCTATCATTCTCTCTCTCTATCATTCCCTCTCTCTATCATTCTCTCTCTCTATCATTTTCTCTCTATCATTCTCTCTCTGTATTATTCTCTCGCTATCATTCTCTCTATCATTCTCTCTCTCGCTATCATTCTCTCTATCATTCTCTCTCTCTCTATCATTCTCTTTCTCTATCATTCTCTCTCTCTATCATTCTCTCTCTCTATCATTCTCTCTCTCTATCATTCTCTCTCTCTATCATTCTCTCTCTATGATTGTCTCTCTCTATCATTCTCTGTCTATCATTCTCTCTCTATCATTCTCTCTCTCTATCATCTTCTCTCTATCATTCTCTCTCTATCATTCTCTCTCTCTATCATTTTCTCTCTATCATTCTCTCGCTCTATCATTGTCTCTCTCTATCATTCTCTCTCTCTATTATTCTCTCTCTATCATTCTCTCTCTCTATCATTCTCTCTCTCCATCATTCTCTCTCTCTCTCTCTCTCTCGCTCTCTCTCTCTCTCTATCAGTCTCTCTCTCTATTATTTTCTCTCTCAATCATTCTCTCTCTCTATCATTCTCTTTCTGCATCATTCTCTTTCTCTATCATTCTCTCTCTCTCTATCATTTTCTCTCTATCATTCTCTCTTTCTATCATTCTCCCTCTATCATTCGCTCTCTATCATTCTCTCTCTCTATCATTCTCTCTCTCTATCATTCTCTCTTTCTATCATTCTCTCTTTCTATCATTCTCTCTCTCTAGTATTCTCTCTCTATCATTCTCTCTCTCTACCATTCTCTGTCTATCATTCTCTCTCTCTATCATTTTCTGTCTCCATCGTTCTCTCTCTATCTTTCCCTCTCTCCATCATTTTCTCTCTATCATTCTCTCTCACTATCATTCTCTCTGTCCATCATTCTATCTCTCTATAATTCTCTCTCTATCATTCTCTCTGTCCATCGTTCTCTCTCTCTATCATTCTCCGTCTATCATTATCTCTCTCTATCATTCCCTCTCTCTATCATTTTCTCTCTATCATTCTCTCTTTCTATCATTCTCTCTCTATCATTCGCTCTCTATCATTCTCTCTCTCCATCATTCTCTCTCTCTATCATTCTCTCTCTCTATCATTCTCTCTCTATCATTCTCTGTCTCTATCATTCTCTGTCTATCATTCTCTCTATCTCTATTATTTTCTCTCTCTATCATATTCTCTCTATCATTCTCTCTCTATCATTGTCTCTCTCTATCATTCTCTCTCTCTATCATTCTCTCTCTATCATTCTCTCTTTCTATCATTCTCTCTCTATCATTCTCTGTCTATCATTCTCTCTCTATCATTCTCTCTCTCTATAGATTTCTCTCTCTATCATTTTCTCTCTATCATTCCCTCTCTCTATCATTCTCTCTCTCTATCATTTTCTCTCTATCATTCTCTCTCTCTATCATTCTCTCACAATCATTCTCTCTCTCTATCATTCTCTCTCTCTATCATTCTCTTTCTCTATCATTCTCTCTCTCTCTATCATTATCTCTCTCTCTATCATTTTCACTCCATCACTCTCTCTTTCTATCATTCTCTCTCTATCATTCGCTCTCTATCATTCTCTCTCTCTATCATTCTCTCTCTCTATCATTCTCTCTCTCTATCATTCTCTCTCTATCATTCTCTCTCTATCATTCTCTCTCTCTCTATCATTCTCTTTCTCTATCATTCTCTCTCTCTATCATTCTCTCTCTCTATCATTCCCTCTCTCTATCATTCTCTCTCTCTATCATTTTCTCTCTATCATTCTCTCTCTGTATTATTCTCTCGCTATCATTCTCTCTATCATTCTCTCTCTCGCTATCATTCTCTCTATCATTCTCTCTCTCTCTATCATTCTCTTTCTCTATCATTCTCTCTCTCTATCATTCTCTCTCTCTATCATTCTCTCTCTCTATCATTCTCTCTTTCTATCATTCTCTCTTTCTATCATTCTCTCTCTATCATTCTCTCTTTTTATCATTCTCTCTCTCTAGTATTCTCTCTCTATCATTCTCTCTCTCTTCCATTCTCTGTCTATCATTCTCTCTCTATCATTCTCTCTCTCTATCATTTTCTCTCTCTATTGTTCTCTCTCTATCATTCCCTCTCTCTATCATTTTCTCTCTATCATTCTCTCTCTCTATCATTTTCTCTCTATCATTCTCTCTCTCTATCATTTTCTCTCTATCATTCTCTCTCTCTATCATTTTCTCTCCATCATTCTCTCTCTCTATCATTCTCTCTTACTATCATTCTCTCTCTCTATCATTCTCTCGCTATCATTCTCTCTATCATTCTCTCTCTCTCTATCATTCTCTTTCTCTATCATTCTCTCTCTCTATCATTCTCTCTCTCTATCTTTCTCTCTCTCTATCATTCTCTCTCTATCATTCTCTCTCTCTATCATTTTCTCTCTCTATCATTCTCTTTCTCCATCATTCTCTCTCTCCATCATTCTCTTTCTCTATCATTCTCTCTCTCTCTCTCTCTCTCTCTCTCTCTCTCTCTCTCTCTCTCTCTATCATTCTCTCTATCTATCATTTTCTCTTTCTCTATCATTCTCTCTTTCTCTATCATACTCTCTCTCTATCATTCTCTCTCTATCATTCTCTCTCTATCATTCTCTCCCTCTATCATTTTCTCTCTCTATCATTTTCTCTCTATCGTTTTCTCTCTATCATTCCCTCTCTCTATCATTTTCTCTCTATTATTCTCTCTCTCTATCATTCTCTCTCTCTATCATTCTCTCGCTATCATTCTCTCTCCATCATTCTCTCTCTATCATTCTCTCTCTCTATCATTCTCTCTCTCCATCATTCTCTCTCTCTATCATTCTCTCTCTCTATCTTTCTCTCTCTATCATTCTCTCTCTCTATCATTTTCTCTCTCTATCATTCTCTTTCTCCATCATTCTCTCTCTCCATCATTCTCTTTCTCTATCATTCTCTCTCTCTCTCTCTCTCTCTCTCTCTCTCTCTCTCTCTCTCTATCATTCTCTCTATCTATCATTTTCTCTTTCTCTATCATTCTCTCTTTCTCTATCATTCTCTCTTTCTCTATCATACTCTCTCTCTATCATTCTCTCTCTATCATTCTCTCCCTCTATCATTTTCTCTCTCTATCATTTTCTCTCTATCGTTTTCTCTCTATCATTCCCTCTCTCTATCATTTTCTCTCTATCATTCTCTCTCTCTATCATTCTCTCTCTCTATCATTCTCTCGCTATCATTCTCTCTCTATCATTCGCTCTCTATCATTCTCTCTCTCTATCATTCTCTCTCTCTATCATTCTCTCTCTCTATCATTCTCTCTCTATGATTGTCTCTCTCTATCATTCTCTGTCTATCATTCTCTCTCTATCATTTTCTCTCTCTATCATCTTCTCTCTATCATTCTCTCTCTATTATTCTCTCTCTCTATCATTTTCTCTCTATCATTCTCTCGCTCTATCATTCTCTCTCTATCGTTCTCTCTCTATCATTCCCTCTCTCTATCATTTTCTCTCTATCATACTCTCTCTCTATCATTTTCTCTCTATCATTCTCTCTCTCTATCATTTTCTCTCTATCATTCTCTCTCACTATCATTCTCTCTGTCCATCATTCTATCTCTCTATAATTCTCTCTCTATCATTCTCTCTGTCCATCGTTCTCTCTCTCTATCATTCTCCGTCTATCATTATCTCTCTCTATCATTCCCTCTCTCTATCATTTTCTCTCTATCATTCTCTCTTTCTATCATTCTCTCTCTATCATTCGCTCTCTATCATTCTCTCTCTCTATCATTCTCTCTCTCTATCATTCTCTCTCTCTATCATTCTCTCTCTATCATTCTCTGTCTCTATCATTCTCTGTCTATCATTCTCTCTCTCTCTATCATTTTCTCTCTCTATCATATTCTCTCTATCATTCTCTCTCTAACATTGTCTCTCTCTATCATTCTCTCTCTCTATCATTCTCTCTCTATCATTCTCTCTCTATCATTCTCTTTCTCTATCATTCTCTCTTTCTATCATTCTCTCTCTATCATTCTCTGTCTATCATTCTCTCTCTATCATTCTCTCTCTCTATAATTTTCTCTCTCTATCATTTTCTCTCTATCATTCCCTCTCTCTATCATTCTCTCTCTCTATCATTCTCTCACTATCATTCTCTCTCTCTATCATTCTCTCTCTCTATCATTCTCTTTCTCTATCATTCTCTCTCTCTCTATCATTATCTCTCTCTCTATCATTTTCACTCTATCACTCTCTCTTTCTATCATTCTCTCTCTATCATTCGCTCTCTATCATTCTCTCTCTCTATCATTCTCTCTCTCTATCATTCTCTCTCTCTATCATTCTCTCTCTATTATTCTCTCTCTCTCTATCATTCTCTTTCTCTATCATTCTCTCTCTCTATCATTCTCTCTCTCTATCATTCCCTCTCTCTATCATTCTCTCTCTCTATCATTTTCTCTCTATCATTCTCTCTCTGTATTATTCTCTCGCTATCATTCTCTCTATCATTCTCTCTCTCGCTATCATTCTCTCTATCATTCTCTCTCTCTCTATCATTCTCTTTCTCTATCATTCTCTCTCTCTATCATTCTCTCTCTCTATCATTCTCTCTCTCTATCATTCTCTCTCTCTATCATTCTCTCTCTATGATTGTCTCTCTCTATCATTCTCTGTCTATCATTCTCTCTCTATCATTCTCTCTCTCTATCATCTTCTCTCTATCATTCTCTCTCTATCATTCTCTCTCTCTATCATTTTCTCTCTATCATTCTCTCGCTCTATCATTGTCTCTCTCTATCATTCTCTCTCTCTATTATTCTCTCTCTATCATTCTCTCTCTCTATCATTCTCTCTCTCCATCATTCTCTCTCTCTCTCTCTCTCTCGCTCTCTCTCTCTCTCTATCAGTCTCTCTCTCTATTATTTTCTCTCTCAATCATTCTCTCTCTCTATCATTCTCTTTCTGCATCATTCTCTTTCTCTATCATTCTCTCTCTCTCTATCATTTTCTCTCTATCATTCTCTCTTTCTATCATTCTCCCTCTATCATTCGCTCTCTATCATTCTCTCTCTCTATCATTCTCTCTCTCTATCATTCTCTCTTTCTATCATTCTCTCTTTCTATCATTCTCTCTCTCTAGTATTCTCTCTCTATCATTCTCTCTCTCTACCATTCTCTGTCTATCATTCTCTCTCTCTATCATTTTCTCTCTCCATCGTTCTCTCTCTATCTTTCCCTCTCTCCATCATTTTCTCTCTATCATTCTCTCTCTCTATCATTTTCTCTCTACCATTCTCTCTCTCTATCATTTTCTCTCTATCATTCTCTCTCACTATCATTCTCTCTGTCCATCATTCTATCTCTCTATAATTCTCTCTCTATCATTCTCTCTGTCCATCGTTCTCTCTCTCTATCATTCTCCGTCTATCATTATCTCTCTCTATCATTCCCTCTCTCTATCATTTTCTCTCTATCATTCTCTCTTTCTATCATTCTCTCTCTATCATTCGCTCTCTATCATTCTCTCTCTCTATCATTCTCTCTCTCTATCATTCTCTCTCTCTATCATTCTCTCTCTATCATTCTCTGTCTCTATCATTCTCTGTCTATCATTCTCTCTCTCTCTATCATTTTCTCTCTCTATCATATTCTCTCTATCATTCTCTCTCTAACATTGTCTCTCTCTATCATTCTCTCTCTCTATCATTCTCTCTCTATCATTCTCTCTCTATCATTCTCTTTCTCTATCATTCTCTCTTTCTATCATTCTCTCTCTATCATTCTCTGTCTATCATTCTCTCTCTATCATTCTCTCTCTCTATAATTTTCTCTCTCTATCATTTTCTCTCTATCATTCCCTCTCTCTATCATTCTCTCTCTCTATCATTCTCTCACTATCATTCTCTCTCTCTATCATTCTCTCTCTCTATCATTCTCTTTCTCTATCATTCTCTCTCTCTCTATCATTATCTCTCTCTCTATCATTTTCACTCTATCACTCTCTCTTTCTATCATTCTCTCTCTATCATTCGCTCTCTATCATTCTCTCTCTCTATCATTCTCTCTCTCTATCATTCTCTCTCTCTATCATTCTCTCTCTATTATTCTCTCTCTCTCTATCATTCTCTTTCTCTATCATTCTCTCTCTCTATCATTCTCTCTCTCTATCATTCCCTCTCTCTATCATTCTCTCTCTCTATCATTTTCTCTCTATCATTCTCTCTCTGTATTATTCTCTCGCTATCATTCTCTCTATCATTCTCTCTCTCGCTATCATTCTCTCTATCATTCTCTCTCTCTCTATCATTCTCTTTCTCTATCATTCTCTCTCTCTATCATTCTCTCTCTCTATCATTCTCTCTCTCTATCATTCTCTCTCTCTATCATTCTCTCTCTATGATTGTCTCTCTCTATCATTCTCTGTCTATCATTCTCTCTCTATCATTCTCTCTCTCTATCATCTTCTCTCTATCATTCTCTCTCTATCATTCTCTCTCTCTATCATTTTCTCTCTATCATTCTCTCGCTCTATCATTGTCTCTCTCTATCATTCTCTCTCTCTATTATTCTCTCTCTATCATTCTCTCTCTCTATCATTCTCTCTCTCCATCATTCTCTCTCTCTCTCTCTCTCTCGCTCTCTCTCTCTCTCTATCAGTCTCTCTCTCTATTATTTTCTCTCTCAATCATTCTCTCTCTCTATCATTCTCTTTCTGCATCATTCTCTTTCTCTATCATTCTCTCTCTCTCTATCATTTTCTCTCTATCATTCTCTCTTTCTATCATTCTCCCTCTATCATTCGCTCTCTATCATTCTCTCTCTCTATCATTCTCTCTCTCTATCATTCTCTCTTTCTATCATTCTCTCTTTCTATCATTCTCTCTCTCTAGTATTCTCTCTCTATCATTCTCTCTCTCTACCATTCTCTGTCTATCATTCTCTCTCTCTATCATTTTCTGTCTCCATCGTTCTCTCTCTATCTTTCCCTCTCTCCATCATTTTCTCTCTATCATTCTCTCTCACTATCATTCTCTCTGTCCATCATTCTATCTCTCTATAATTCTCTCTCTATCATTCTCTCTGTCCATCGTTCTCTCTCTCTATCATTCTCCGTCTATCATTATCTCTCTCTATCATTCCCTCTCTCTATCATTTTCTCTCTATCATTCTCTCTTTCTATCATTCTCTCTCTATCATTCGCTCTCTATCATTCTCTCTCTCCATCATTCTCTCTCTCTATCATTCTCTCTCTCTATCATTCTCTCTCTATCATTCTCTGTCTCTATCATTCTCTGTCTATCATTCTCTCTATCTCTATTATTTTCTCTCTCTATCATATTCTCTCTATCATTCTCTCTCTATCATTGTCTCTCTCTATCATTCTCTCTCTCTATCATTCTCTCTCTATCATTCTCTCTTTCTATCATTCTCTCTCTATCATTCTCTGTCTATCATTCTCTCTCTATCATTCTCTCTCTCTATAGATTTCTCTCTCTATCATTTTCTCTCTATCATTCCCTCTCTCTATCATTCTCTCTCTCTATCATTTTCTCTCTATCATTCTCTCTCTCTATCATTCTCTCACAATCATTCTCTCTCTCTATCATTCTCTCTCTCTATCATTCTCTTTCTCTATCATTCTCTCTCTCTCTATCATTATCTCTCTCTCTATCATTTTCACTCCATCACTCTCTCTTTCTATCATTCTCTCTCTATCATTCGCTCTCTATCATTCTCTCTCTCTATCATTCTCTCTCTCTATCATTCTCTCTCTCTATCATTCTCTCTCTATCATTCTCTCTCTATCATTCTCTCTCTCTCTATCATTCTCTTTCTCTATCATTCTCTCTCTCTATCATTCTCTCTCTCTATCATTCCCTCTCTCTATCATTCTCTCTCTCTATCATTTTCTCTCTATCATTCTCTCTCTGTATTATTCTCTCGCTATCATTCTCTCTATCATTCTCTCTCTCGCTATCATTCTCTCTATCATTCTCTCTCTCTCTATCATTCTCTTTCTCTATCATTCTCTCTCTCTATCATTCTCTCTCTCTATCATTCTCTCTCTCTATCATTCTCTCTTTCTATCATTCTCTCTTTCTATCATTCTCTCTCTATCATTCTCTCTTTTTATCATTCTCTCTCTCTAGTATTCTCTCTCTATCATTCTCTCTCTCTTCCATTCTCTGTCTATCATTCTCTCTCTATCATTCTCTCTCTCTATCATTTTCTCTCTCTATTGTTCTCTCTCTATCATTCCCTCTCTCTATCATTTTCTCTCTATCATTCTCTCTCTCTATCATTTTCTCTCTATCATTCTCTCTCTCTATCATTTTCTCTCTATCATTCTCTCTCTCTATCATTTTCTCTCCATCATTCTCTCTCTCTATCATTCTCTCTTACTATCATTCTCTCTCTCTATCATTCTCTCGCTATCATTCTCTCTATCATTCTCTCTCTCTCTATCATTCTCTTTCTCTATCATTCTCTCTCTCTATCATTCTCTCTCTCTATCTTTCTCTCTCTCTATCATTCTCTCTCTATCATTCTCTCTCTCTATCATTTTCTCTCTCTATCATTCTCTTTCTCCATCATTCTCTCTCTCCATCATTCTCTTTCTCTATCATTCTCTCTCTCTCTCTCTCTCTCTCTCTCTCTCTCTCTCTCTCTCTCTCTCTATCATTCTCTCTATCTATCATTTTCTCTTTCTCTATCATTCTCTCTTTCTCTATCATACTCTCTCTCTATCATTCTCTCTCTATCATTCTCTCTCTATCATTCTCTCCCTCTATCATTTTCTCTCTCTATCATTTTCTCTCTATCGTTTTCTCTCTATCATTCCCTCTCTCTATCATTTTCTCTCTATTATTCTCTCTCTCTATCATTCTCTCTCTCTATCATTCTCTCGCTATCATTCTCTCTCCATCATTCTCTCTCTATCATTCTCTCTCTCTATCATTCTCTCTCTCCATCATTCTCTCTCTCTATCATTCTCTCTCTCTATCTTTCTCTCTCTATCATTCTCTCTCTCTATCATTTTCTCTCTCTATCATTCTCTTTCTCCATCATTCTCTCTCTCCATCATTCTCTTTCTCTATCATTCTCTCTCTCTCTCTCTCTCTCTCTCTCTCTCTCTCTCTCTCTCTATCATTCTCTCTATCTATCATTTTCTCTTTCTCTATCATTCTCTCTTTCTCTATCATTCTCTCTTTCTCTATCATACTCTCTCTCTATCATTCTCTCTCTATCATTCTCTCCCTCTATCATTTTCTCTCTCTATCATTTTCTCTCTATCGTTTTCTCTCTATCATTCCCTCTCTCTATCATTTTCTCTCTATCATTCCCTCTCTCTATCATTCTCTCTCTCTATCATTCTCTCACTATCATTCTCTCTCTCTATCATTCTCTCTCTCTATCATTCTCTTTCTCTATCATTCTCTCTCTCTCTATCATTATCTCTCTCTCTATCATTTTCACTCTATCACTCTCTCTTTCTATCATTCTCTCTCTATCATTCGCTCTCTATCATTCTCTCTCTCTATCATTCTCTCTCTCTATCATTCTCTCTCTCTATCATTCTCTCTCTATTATTCTCTCTCTCTCTATCATTCTCTTTCTCTATCATTCTCTCTCTCTATCATTCTCTCTCTCTATCATTCCCTCTCTCTATCATTCTCTCTCTCTATCATTTTCTCTCTATCATTCTCTCTCTGTATTATTCTCTCGCTATCATTCTCTCTATCATTCTCTCTCTCGCTATCATTCTCTCTATCATTCTCTCTCTCTCTATCATTCTCTTTCTCTATCATTCTCTCTCTCTATCATTCTCTCTCTCTATCATTCTCTCTCTCTATCATTCTCTCTCTCTATCATTCTCTCTCTATGATTGTCTCTCTCTATCATTCTCTGTCTATCATTCTCTCTCTATCATTCTCTCTCTCTATCATCTTCTCTCTATCATTCTCTCTCTATCATTCTCTCTCTCTATCATTTTCTCTCTATCATTCTCTCGCTCTATCATTGTCTCTCTCTATCATTCTCTCTCTCTATTATTCTCTCTCTATCATTCTCTCTCTCTATCATTCTCTCTCTCCATCATTCTCTCTCTCTCTCTCTCTCTCGCTCTCTCTCTCTCTCTATCAGTCTCTCTCTCTATTATTTTCTCTCTCAATCATTCTCTCTCTCTATCATTCTCTTTCTGCATCATTCTCTTTCTCTATCATTCTCTCTCTCTCTATCATTTTCTCTCTATCATTCTCTCTTTCTATCATTCTCCCTCTATCATTCGCTCTCTATCATTCTCTCTCTCTATCATTCTCTCTCTCTATCATTCTCTCTTTCTATCATTCTCTCTTTCTATCATTCTCTCTCTCTAGTATTCTCTCTCTATCATTCTCTCTCTCTACCATTCTCTGTCTATCATTCTCTCTCTCTATCATTTTCTGTCTCCATCGTTCTCTCTCTATCTTTCCCTCTCTCCATCATTTTCTCTCTATCATTCTCTCTCACTATCATTCTCTCTGTCCATCATTCTATCTCTCTATAATTCTCTCTCTATCATTCTCTCTGTCCATCGTTCTCTCTCTCTATCATTCTCCGTCTATCATTATCTCTCTCTATCATTCCCTCTCTCTATCATTTTCTCTCTATCATTCTCTCTTTCTATCATTCTCTCTCTATCATTCGCTCTCTATCATTCTCTCTCTCCATCATTCTCTCTCTCTATCATTCTCTCTCTCTATCATTCTCTCTCTATCATTCTCTGTCTCTATCATTCTCTGTCTATCATTCTCTCTATCTCTATTATTTTCTCTCTCTATCATATTCTCTCTATCATTCTCTCTCTATCATTGTCTCTCTCTATCATTCTCTCTCTCTATCATTCTCTCTCTATCATTCTCTCTTTCTATCATTCTCTCTCTATCATTCTCTGTCTATCATTCTCTCTCTATCATTCTCTCTCTCTATAGATTTCTCTCTCTATCATTTTCTCTCTATCATTCCCTCTCTCTATCATTCTCTCTCTCTATCATTTTCTCTCTATCATTCTCTCTCTCTATCATTCTCTCACAATCATTCTCTCTCTCTATCATTCTCTCTCTCTATCATTCTCTTTCTCTATCATTCTCTCTCTCTCTATCATTATCTCTCTCTCTATCATTTTCACTCCATCACTCTCTCTTTCTATCATTCTCTCTCTATCATTCGCTCTCTATCATTCTCTCTCTCTATCATTCTCTCTCTCTATCATTCTCTCTCTCTATCATTCTCTCTCTATCATTCTCTCTCTATCATTCTCTCTCTCTCTATCATTCTCTTTCTCTATCATTCTCTCTCTCTATCATTCTCTCTCTCTATCATTCCCTCTCTCTATCATTCTCTCTCTCTATCATTTTCTCTCTATCATTCTCTCTCTGTATTATTCTCTCGCTATCATTCTCTCTATCATTCTCTCTCTCGCTATCATTCTCTCTATCATTCTCTCTCTCTCTATCATTCTCTTTCTCTATCATTCTCTCTCTCTATCATTCTCTCTCTCTATCATTCTCTCTCTCTATCATTCTCTCTTTCTATCATTCTCTCTTTCTATCATTCTCTCTCTATCATTCTCTCTTTTTATCATTCTCTCTCTCTAGTATTCTCTCTCTATCATTCTCTCTCTCTTCCATTCTCTGTCTATCATTCTCTCTCTATCATTCTCTCTCTCTATCATTTTCTCTCTCTATTGTTCTCTCTCTATCATTCCCTCTCTCTATCATTTTCTCTCTATCATTCTCTCTCTCTATCATTTTCTCTCTATCATTCTCTCTCTCTATCATTTTCTCTCTATCATTCTCTCTCTCTATCATTTTCTCTCCATCATTCTCTCTCTCTATCATTCTCTCTTACTATCATTCTCTCTCTCTATCATTCTCTCGCTATCATTCTCTCTATCATTCTCTCTCTCTCTATCATTCTCTTTCTCTATCATTCTCTCTCTCTATCATTCTCTCTCTCTATCTTTCTCTCTCTCTATCATTCTCTCTCTATCATTCTCTCTCTCTATCATTTTCTCTCTCTATCATTCTCTTTCTCCATCATTCTCTCTCTCCATCATTCTCTTTCTCTATCATTCTCTCTCTCTCTCTCTCTCTCTCTCTCTCTCTCTCTCTCTCTCTCTCTCTATCATTCTCTCTATCTATCATTTTCTCTTTCTCTATCATTCTCTCTTTCTCTATCATACTCTCTCTCTATCATTCTCTCTCTATCATTCTCTCTCTATCATTCTCTCCCTCTATCATTTTCTCTCTCTATCATTTTCTCTCTATCGTTTTCTCTCTATCATTCCCTCTCTCTATCATTTTCTCTCTATTATTCTCTCTCTCTATCATTCTCTCTCTCTATCATTCTCTCGCTATCATTCTCTCTCCATCATTCTCTCTCTATCATTCTCTCTCTCTATCATTCTCTCTCTCCATCATTCTCTCTCTCTATCATTCTCTCTCTCTATCTTTCTCTCTCTATCATTCTCTCTCTCTATCATTTTCTCTCTCTATCATTCTCTTTCTCCATCATTCTCTCTCTCCATCATTCTCTTTCTCTATCATTCTCTCTCTCTCTCTCTCTCTCTCTCTCTCTCTCTCTCTCTCTCTATCATTCTCTCTATCTATCATTTTCTCTTTCTCTATCATTCTCTCTTTCTCTATCATTCTCTCTTTCTCTATCATACTCTCTCTCTATCATTCTCTCTCTATCATTCTCTCCCTCTATCATTTTCTCTCTCTATCATTTTCTCTCTATCGTTTTCTCTCTATCATTCCCTCTCTCTATCATTTTCTCTCTATCATTCTCTCTCTCTATCATTCTCTCTCTCTATCATTCTCTCGCTATCATTCTCTCTCTATCATTCGCTCTCTATCATTCTCTCTCTCTATCATTCTCTCTCTCTATCATTCTCTCTCTCTATCATTCTCTCTCTATGATTGTCTCTCTCTATCATTCTCTGTCTATCATTCTCTCTCTATCATTCTCTCTCTCTATCATCTTCTCTCTATCATTCTCTCTCTATTATTCTCTCTCTCTATCATTTTCTCTCTATCATTCTCTCGCTCTATCATTCTCTCTCTATCGTTCTCTCTCTATCATTCCCTCTCTCTATCATTTTCTCTCTATCATACTCTCTCTCTATCATTTTCTCTCTATCATTCTCTCTCTCTATCATTTTCTCTCTATCATTCTCTCTCACTATCATTCTCTCTGTCCATCATTCTATCTCTCTATAATTCTCTCTCTATCATTCTCTCTGTCCATCGTTCTCTCTCTCTATCATTCTCCGTCTATCATTATCTCTCTCTATCATTCCCTCTCTCTATCATTTTCTCTCTATCATTCTCTCTTTCTATCATTCTCTCTCTATCATTCGCTCTCTATCATTCTCTCTCTCTATCATTCTCTCTCTCTATCATTCTCTCTCTCTATCATTCTCTCTCTATCATTCTCTGTCTCTATCATTCTCTGTCTATCATTCTCTCTCTCTCTATCATTTTCTCTCTCTATCATATTCTCTCTATCATTCTCTCTCTAACATTGTCTCTCTCTATCATTCTCTCTCTCTATCATTCTCTCTCTATCATTCTCTCTCTATCATTCTCTTTCTCTATCATTCTCTCTTTCTATCATTCTCTCTCTATCATTCTCTGTCTATCATTCTCTCTCTATCATTCTCTCTCTCTATAATTTTCTCTCTCTATCATTTTCTCTCTATCATTCCCTCTCTCTATCATTCTCTCTCTCTATCATTCTCTCACTATCATTCTCTCTCTCTATCATTCTCTCTCTCTATCATTCTCTTTCTCTATCATTCTCTCTCTCTCTATCATTATCTCTCTCTCTATCATTTTCACTCTATCACTCTCTCTTTCTATCATTCTCTCTCTATCATTCGCTCTCTATCATTCTCTCTCTCTATCATTCTCTCTCTCTATCATTCTCTCTCTCTATCATTCTCTCTCTATTATTCTCTCTCTCTCTATCATTCTCTTTCTCTATCATTCTCTCTCTCTATCATTCTCTCTCTCTATCATTCCCTCTCTCTATCATTCTCTCTCTCTATCATTTTCTCTCTATCATTCTCTCTCTGTATTATTCTCTCGCTATCATTCTCTCTATCATTCTCTCTCTCGCTATCATTCTCTCTATCATTCTCTCTCTCTCTATCATTCTCTTTCTCTATCATTCTCTCTCTCTATCATTCTCTCTCTCTATCATTCTCTCTCTCTATCATTCTCTCTCTCTATCATTCTCTCTCTATGATTGTCTCTCTCTATCATTCTCTGTCTATCATTCTCTCTCTATCATTCTCTCTCTCTATCATCTTCTCTCTATCATTCTCTCTCTATCATTCTCTCTATCTATCATTTTCTCTTTCTCTATCATTCTCTCTTTCTCTATCATTCTCTCTTTCTCTATCATACTCTCTCTCTATCATTCTCTCTCTATCATTCTCTCCCTCTATCATTTTCTCTCTCTATCATTTTCTCTCTATCGTTTTCTCTCTATCATTCCCTCTCTCTATCATTTTCTCTCTATCATTCTCTCTCTCTATCATTCTCTCTCTCTATCATTCTCTCGCTATCATTCTCTCTCTATCATTCGCTCTCTATCATTCTCTCTCTCTATCATTCTCTCTCTCTATCATTCTCTCTCTCTATCATTCTCTCTCTATGATTGTCTCTCTCTATCATTCTCTGTCTATCATTCTCTCTCTATCATTCTCTCTCTCTATCATCTTCTCTCTATCATTCTCTCTCTATTATTCTCTCTCTCTATCATTTTCTCTCTATCATTCTCTCGCTCTATCATTCTCTCTCTATCGTTCTCTCTCTATCATTCCCTCTCTCTATCATTTTCTCTCTATCATACTCTCTCTCTATCATTTTCTCTCTATCATTCTCTCTCTCTATCATTTTCTCTCTATCATTCTCTCTCACTATCATTCTCTCTGTCCATCATTCTATCTCTCTATAATTCTCTCTCTATCATTCTCTCTGTCCATCGTTCTCTCTCTCTATCATTCTCCGTCTATCATTATCTCTCTCTATCATTCCCTCTCTCTATCATTTTCTCTCTATCATTCTCTCTTTCTATCATTCTCTCTCTATCATTCGCTCTCTATCATTCTCTCTCTCTATCATTCTCTCTCTCTATCATTCTCTCTCTCTATCATTCTCTCTCTATCATTCTCTGTCTCTATCATTCTCTGTCTATCATTCTCTCTCTCTCTATCATTTTCTCTCTCTATCATATTCTCTCTATCATTCTCTCTCTAACATTGTCTCTCTCTATCATTCTCTCTCTCTATCATTCTCTCTCTATCATTCTCTCTCTATCATTCTCTTTCTCTATCATTCTCTCTTTCTATCATTCTCTCTCTATCATTCTCTGTCTATCATTCTCTCTCTATCATTCTCTCTCTCTATAATTTTCTCTCTCTATCATTTTCTCTCTATCATTCCCTCTCTCTATCATTCTCTCTCTCTATCATTCTCTCACTATCATTCTCTCTCTCTATCATTCTCTCTCTCTATCATTCTCTTTCTCTATCATTCTCTCTCTCTCTATCATTATCTCTCTCTCTATCATTTTCACTCTATCACTCTCTCTTTCTATCATTCTCTCTCTATCATTCGCTCTCTATCATTCTCTCTCTCTATCATTCTCTCTCTCTATCATTCTCTCTCTCTATTATTCTCTCTCTATTATTCTCTCTCTCTCTATCATTCTCTTTCTCTATCATTCTCTCTCTCTATCATTCTCTCTCTCTATCATTCCCTCTCTCTATCATTCTCTCTCTCTATCATTTTCTCTCTATCATTCTCTCTCTGTATTATTCTCTCGCTATCATTCTCTCTATCATTCTCTCTCTCGCTATCATTCTCTCTATCATTCTCTCTCTCTCTATCATTCTCTTTCTCTATCATTCTCTCTCTCTATCATTCTCTCTCTCTATCATTCTCTCTCTCTATCATTCTCTCTCTCTATCATTCTCTCTCTATGATTGTCTCTCTCTATCATTCTCTGTCTATCATTCTCTCTCTATCATTCTCTCTCTCTATCATCTTCTCTCTATCATTCTCTCTCTATCATTCTCTCTCTCTATCATTTTCTCTCTATCATTCTCTCGCTCTATCATTGTCTCTCTCTATCATTCTCTCTCTCTATTATTCTCTCTCTATCATTCTCTCTCTCTATCATTCTCTCTCTCCATCATTCTCTCTCTCTCTCTCTCTCTCGCTCTCTCTCTCTCTCTATCAGTCTCTCTCTCTATTATTTTCTCTCTCAATCATTCTCTCTCTCTATCATTCTCTTTCTGCATCATTCTCTTTCTCTATCATTCTCTCTCTCTCTATCATTTTCTCTCTATCATTCTCTCTTTCTATCATTCTCCCTCTATCATTCGCTCTCTATCATTCTCTCTCTCTATCATTCTCTCTCTCTATCATTCTCTCTTTCTATCATTCTCTCTTTCTATCATTCTCTCTCTCTAGTATTCTCTCTCTATCATTCTCTCTCTCTACCATTCTCTGTCTATCATTCTCTCTCTCTATCATTTTCTCTCTCCATCGTTCTCTCTCTATCTTTCCCTCTCTCCATCATTTTCTCTCTATCATTCTCTCTCTCTATCATTTTCTCTCTACCATTCTCTCTCTCTATCATTTTCTCTCTATCATTCTCTCTCACTATCATTCTCTCTGTCCATCATTCTATCTCTCTATAATTCTCTCTCTATCATTCTCTCTGTCCATCGTTCTCTCTCTCTATCATTCTCCGTCTATCATTATCTCTCTCTATCATTCCCTCTCTCTATCATTTTCTCTCTATCATTCTCTCTTTCTATCATTCTCTCTCTATCATTCGCTCTCTATCATTCTCTCTCTCTATCATTCTCTCTCTCTATCATTCTCTCTCTCTATCATTCTCTCTCTATCATTCTCTGTCTCTATCATTCTCTGTCTATCATTCTCTCTCTCTCTATCATTTTCTCTCTCTATCATATTCTCTCTATCATTCTCTCTCTAACATTGTCTCTCTCTATCATTCTCTCTCTCTATCATTCTCTCTCTATCATTCTCTCTCTATCATTCTCTTTCTCTATCATTCTCTCTTTCTATCATTCTCTCTCTATCATTCTCTGTCTATCATTCTCTCTCTATCATTCTCTCTCTCTATAATTTTCTCTCTCTATCATTTTCTCTCTATCATTCCCTCTCTCTATCATTCTCTCTCTCTATCATTCTCTCACTATCATTCTCTCTCTCTATCATTCTCTCTCTCTATCATTCTCTTTCTCTATCATTCTCTCTCTCTCTATCATTATCTCTCTCTCTATCATTTTCACTCTATCACTCTCTCTTTCTATCATTCTCTCTCTATCATTCGCTCTCTATCATTCTCTCTCTCTATCATTCTCTCTCTCTATCATTCTCTCTCTCTATCATTCTCTCTCTATTATTCTCTCTCTCTCTATCATTCTCTTTCTCTATCATTCTCTCTCTCTATCATTCTCTCTCTCTATCATTCCCTCTCTCTATCATTCTCTCTCTCTATCATTTTCTCTCTATCATTCTCTCTCTGTATTATTCTCTCGCTATCATTCTCTCTATCATTCTCTCTCTCGCTATCATTCTCTCTATCATTCTCTCTCTCTCTATCATTCTCTTTCTCTATCATTCTCTCTCTCTATCATTCTCTCTCTCTATCATTCTCTCTCTCTATCATTCTCTCTCTCTATCATTCTCTCTCTATGATTGTCTCTCTCTATCATTCTCTGTCTATCATTCTCTCTCTATCATTCTCTCTCTCTATCATCTTCTCTCTATCATTCTCTCTCTATCATTCTCTCTCTCTATCATTTTCTCTCTATCATTCTCTCGCTCTATCATTGTCTCTCTCTATCATTCTCTCTCTCTATTATTCTCTCTCTATCATTCTCTCTCTCTATCATTCTCTCTCTCCATCATTCTCTCTCTCTCTCTCTCTCTCGCTCTCTCTCTCTCTCTATCAGTCTCTCTCTCTATTATTTTCTCTCTCAATCATTCTCTCTCTCTATCATTCTCTTTCTGCATCATTCTCTTTCTCTATCATTCTCTCTCTCTCTATCATTTTCTCTCTATCATTCTCTCTTTCTATCATTCTCCCTCTATCATTCGCTCTCTATCATTCTCTCTCTCTATCATTCTCTCTCTCTATCATTCTCTCTTTCTATCATTCTCTCTTTCTATCATTCTCTCTCTCTAGTATTCTCTCTCTATCATTCTCTCTCTCTACCATTCTCTGTCTATCATTCTCTCTCTCTATCATTTTCTGTCTCCATCGTTCTCTCTCTATCTTTCCCTCTCTCCATCATTTTCTCTCTATCATTCTCTCTCACTATCATTCTCTCTGTCCATCATTCTATCTCTCTATAATTCTCTCTCTATCATTCTCTCTGTCCATCGTTCTCTCTCTCTATCATTCTCCGTCTATCATTATCTCTCTCTATCATTCCCTCTCTCTATCATTTTCTCTCTATCATTCTCTCTTTCTATCATTCTCTCTCTATCATTCGCTCTCTATCATTCTCTCTCTCCATCATTCTCTCTCTCTATCATTCTCTCTCTCTATCATTCTCTCTCTATCATTCTCTGTCTCTATCATTCTCTGTCTATCATTCTCTCTATCTCTATTATTTTCTCTCTCTATCATATTCTCTCTATCATTCTCTCTCTATCATTGTCTCTCTCTATCATTCTCTCTCTCTATCATTCTCTCTCTATCATTCTCTCTTTCTATCATTCTCTCTCTATCATTCTCTGTCTATCATTCTCTCTCTATCATTCTCTCTCTCTATAGATTTCTCTCTCTATCATTTTCTCTCTATCATTCCCTCTCTCTATCATTCTCTCTCTCTATCATTTTCTCTCTATCATTCTCTCTCTCTATCATTCTCTCACAATCATTCTCTCTCTCTATCATTCTCTCTCTCTATCATTCTCTTTCTCTATCATTCTCTCTCTCTCTATCATTATCTCTCTCTCTATCATTTTCACTCCATCACTCTCTCTTTCTATCATTCTCTCTCTATCATTCGCTCTCTATCATTCTCTCTCTCTATCATTCTCTCTCTCTATCATTCTCTCTCTCTATCATTCTCTCTCTATCATTCTCTCTCTATCATTCTCTCTCTCTCTATCATTCTCTTTCTCTATCATTCTCTCTCTCTATCATTCTCTCTCTCTATCATTCCCTCTCTCTATCATTCTCTCTCTCTATCATTTTCTCTCTATCATTCTCTCTCTGTATTATTCTCTCGCTATCATTCTCTCTATCATTCTCTCTCTCGCTATCATTCTCTCTATCATTCTCTCTCTCTCTATCATTCTCTTTCTCTATCATTCTCTCTCTCTATCATTCTCTCTCTCTATCATTCTCTCTCTCTATCATTCTCTCTTTCTATCATTCTCTCTTTCTATCATTCTCTCTCTATCATTCTCTCTTTTTATCATTCTCTCTCTCTAGTATTCTCTCTCTATCATTCTCTCTCTCTTCCATTCTCTGTCTATCATTCTCTCTCTATCATTCTCTCTCTCTATCATTTTCTCTCTCTATTGTTCTCTCTCTATCATTCCCTCTCTCTATCATTTTCTCTCTATCATTCTCTCTCTCTATCATTTTCTCTCTATCATTCTCTCTCTCTATCATTTTCTCTCTATCATTCTCTCTCTCTATCATTTTCTCTCCATCATTCTCTCTCTCTATCATTCTCTCTTACTATCATTCTCTCTCTCTATCATTCTCTCGCTATCATTCTCTCTATCATTCTCTCTCTCTCTATCATTCTCTTTCTCTATCATTCTCTCTCTCTATCATTCTCTCTCTCTATCTTTCTCTCTCTCTATCATTCTCTCTCTATCATTCTCTCTCTCTATCATTTTCTCTCTCTATCATTCTCTTTCTCCATCATTCTCTCTCTCCATCATTCTCTTTCTCTATCATTCTCTCTCTCTCTCTCTCTCTCTCTCTCTCTCTCTCTCTCTCTCTCTCTCTATCATTCTCTCTATCTATCATTTTCTCTTTCTCTATCATTCTCTCTTTCTCTATCATACTCTCTCTCTATCATTCTCTCTCTATCATTCTCTCTCTATCATTCTCTCCCTCTATCATTTTCTCTCTCTATCATTTTCTCTCTATCGTTTTCTCTCTATCATTCCCTCTCTCTATCATTTTCTCTCTATTATTCTCTCTCTCTATCATTCTCTCTCTCTATCATTCTCTCGCTATCATTCTCTCTCCATCATTCTCTCTCTATCATTCTCTCTCTCTATCATTCTCTCTCTCCATCATTCTCTCTCTCTATCATTCTCTCTCTCTATCTTTCTCTCTCTATCATTCTCTCTCTCTATCATTTTCTCTCTCTATCATTCTCTTTCTCCATCATTCTCTCTCTCCATCATTCTCTTTCTCTATCATTCTCTCTCTCTCTCTCTCTCTCTCTCTCTCTCTCTCTCTCTCTCTATCATTCTCTCTATCTATCATTTTCTCTTTCTCTATCATTCTCTCTTTCTCTATCATTCTCTCTTTCTCTATCATACTCTCTCTCTATCATTCTCTCTCTATCATTCTCTCCCTCTATCATTTTCTCTCTCTATCATTTTCTCTCTATCGTTTTCTCTCTATCATTCCCTCTCTCTATCATTTTCTCTCTATCATTCTCTCTCTCTATCATTCTCTCTCTCTATCATTCTCTCGCTATCATTCTCTCTCTATCATTCGCTCTCTATCATTCTCTCTCTCTATCATTCTCTCTCTCTATCATTCTCTCTCTCTATCATTCTCTCTCTATGATTGTCTCTCTCTATCATTCTCTGTCTATCATTCTCTCTCTATCATTCTCTCTCTCTATCATCTTCTCTCTATCATTCTCTCTCTATTATTCTCTCTCTCTATCATTTTCTCTCTATCATTCTCTCGCTCTATCATTCTCTCTCTATCGTTCTCTCTCTATCATTCCCTCTCTCTATCATTTTCTCTCTATCATACTCTCTCTCTATCATTTTCTCTCTATCATTCTCTCTCTCTATCATTTTCTCTCTATCATTCTCTCTCACTATCATTCTCTCTGTCCATCATTCTATCTCTCTATAATTCTCTCTCTATCATTCTCTCTGTCCATCGTTCTCTCTCTCTATCATTCTCCGTCTATCATTATCTCTCTCTATCATTCCCTCTCTCTATCATTTTCTCTCTATCATTCTCTCTTTCTATCATTCTCTCTCTATCATTCGCTCTCTATCATTCTCTCTCTCTATCATTCTCTCTCTCTATCATTCTCTCTCTCTATCATTCTCTCTCTATCATTCTCTGTCTCTATCATTCTCTGTCTATCATTCTCTCTCTCTCTATCATTTTCTCTCTCTATCATATTCTCTCTATCATTCTCTCTCTAACATTGTCTCTCTCTAT
Organism: Dyspetes luteomarginatus; assembly: GCA_963669185.1. Lineage (NCBI taxonomy): Eukaryota > Metazoa > Arthropoda > Insecta > Hymenoptera > Ichneumonidae > Dyspetes > Dyspetes luteomarginatus. The sequence continues at coordinate 12,891,103 of OY769905.1, forward strand.
CATTCTCTCTCTCTATCATTCTCTCTCTATCATTCTCTCTCTATCATTCTCTTTCTCTATCATTCTCTCTTTCTATCATTCTCTCTCTATCATTCTCTGTCTATCATTCTCTCTCTATCATTCTCTCTCTCTATAATTTTCTCTCTCTATCATTTTCTCTCTATCATTCCCTCTCTCTATCATTCTCTCTCTCTATCATTCTCTCACTATCATTCTCTCTCTCTATCATTCTCTCTCTCTATCATTCTCTTTCTCTATCATTCTCTCTCTCTCTATCATTATCTCTCTCTCTATCATTTTCACTCTATCACTCTCTCTTTCTATCATTCTCTCTCTATCATTCGCTCTCTATCATTCTCTCTCTCTATCATTCTCTCTCTCTATCATTCTCTCTCTCTATCATTCTCTCTCTATTATTCTCTCTCTCTCTATCATTCTCTTTCTCTATCATTCTCTCTCTCTATCATTCTCTCTCTCTATCATTCCCTCTCTCTATCATTCTCTCTCTCTATCATTTTCTCTCTATCATTCTCTCTCTGTATTATTCTCTCGCTATCATTCTCTCTATCATTCTCTCTCTCGCTATCATTCTCTCTATCATTCTCTCTCTCTCTATCATTCTCTTTCTCTATCATTCTCTCTCTCTATCATTCTCTCTCTCTATCATTCTCTCTCTCTATCATTCTCTCTCTCTATCATTCTCTCTCTATGATTGTCTCTCTCTATCATTCTCTGTCTATCATTCTCTCTCTATCATTCTCTCTCTCTATCATCTTCTCTCTATCATTCTCTCTCTATCATTCTCTCTCTCTATCATTTTCTCTCTATCATTCTCTCGCTCTATCATTGTCTCTCTCTATCATTCTCTCTCTCTATTATTCTCTCTCTATCATTCTCTCTCTCTATCATTCTCTCTCTCCATCATTCTCTCTCTCTCTCTCTCTCTCGCTCTCTCTCTCTCTCTATCAGTCTCTCTCTCTATTATTTTCTCTCTCAATCATTCTCTCTCTCTATCATTCTCTTTCTGCATCATTCTCTTTCTCTATCATTCTCTCTCTCTCTATCATTTTCTCTCTATCATTCTCTCTTTCTATCATTCTCCCTCTATCATTCGCTCTCTATCATTCTCTCTCTCTATCATTCTCTCTCTCTATCATTCTCTCTTTCTATCATTCTCTCTTTCTATCATTCTCTCTCTCTAGTATTCTCTCTCTATCATTCTCTCTCTCTACCATTCTCTGTCTATCATTCTCTCTCTCTATCATTTTCTCTCTCCATCGTTCTCTCTCTATCTTTCCCTCTCTCCATCATTTTCTCTCTATCATTCTCTCTCTCTATCATTTTCTCTCTACCATTCTCTCTCTCTATCATTTTCTCTCTATCATTCTCTCTCACTATCATTCTCTCTGTCCATCATTCTATCTCTCTATAATTCTCTCTCTATCATTCTCTCTGTCCATCGTTCTCTCTCTCTATCATTCTCCGTCTATCATTATCTCTCTCTATCATTCCCTCTCTCTATCATTTTCTCTCTATCATTCTCTCTTTCTATCATTCTCTCTCTATCATTCGCTCTCTATCATTCTCTCTCTCTATCATTCTCTCTCTCTATCATTCTCTCTCTCTATCATTCTCTCTCTATCATTCTCTGTCTCTATCATTCTCTGTCTATCATTCTCTCTCTCTCTATCATTTTCTCTCTCTATCATATTCTCTCTATCATTCTCTCTCTAACATTGTCTCTCTCTATCATTCTCTCTCTCTATCATTCTCTCTCTATCATTCTCTCTCTATCATTCTCTTTCTCTATCATTCTCTCTTTCTATCATTCTCTCTCTATCATTCTCTGTCTATCATTCTCTCTCTATCATTCTCTCTCTCTATAATTTTCTCTCTCTATCATTTTCTCTCTATCATTCCCTCTCTCTATCATTCTCTCTCTCTATCATTCTCTCACTATCATTCTCTCTCTCTATCATTCTCTCTCTCTATCATTCTCTTTCTCTATCATTCTCTCTCTCTCTATCATTATCTCTCTCTCTATCATTTTCACTCTATCACTCTCTCTTTCTATCATTCTCTCTCTATCATTCGCTCTCTATCATTCTCTCTCTCTATCATTCTCTCTCTCTATCATTCTCTCTCTCTATCATTCTCTCTCTATTATTCTCTCTCTCTCTATCATTCTCTTTCTCTATCATTCTCTCTCTCTATCATTCTCTCTCTCTATCATTCCCTCTCTCTATCATTCTCTCTCTCTATCATTTTCTCTCTATCATTCTCTCTCTGTATTATTCTCTCGCTATCATTCTCTCTATCATTCTCTCTCTCGCTATCATTCTCTCTATCATTCTCTCTCTCTCTATCATTCTCTTTCTCTATCATTCTCTCTCTCTATCATTCTCTCTCTCTATCATTCTCTCTCTCTATCATTCTCTCTCTCTATCATTCTCTCTCTATGATTGTCTCTCTCTATCATTCTCTGTCTATCATTCTCTCTCTATCATTCTCTCTCTCTATCATCTTCTCTCTATCATTCTCTCTCTATCATTCTCTCTCTCTATCATTTTCTCTCTATCATTCTCTCGCTCTATCATTGTCTCTCTCTATCATTCTCTCTCTCTATTATTCTCTCTCTATCATTCTCTCTCTCTATCATTCTCTCTCTCCATCATTCTCTCTCTCTCTCTCTCTCTCGCTCTCTCTCTCTCTCTATCAGTCTCTCTCTCTATTATTTTCTCTCTCAATCATTCTCTCTCTCTATCATTCTCTTTCTGCATCATTCTCTTTCTCTATCATTCTCTCTCTCTCTATCATTTTCTCTCTATCATTCTCTCTTTCTATCATTCTCCCTCTATCATTCGCTCTCTATCATTCTCTCTCTCTATCATTCTCTCTCTCTATCATTCTCTCTTTCTATCATTCTCTCTTTCTATCATTCTCTCTCTCTAGTATTCTCTCTCTATCATTCTCTCTCTCTACCATTCTCTGTCTATCATTCTCTCTCTCTATCATTTTCTGTCTCCATCGTTCTCTCTCTATCTTTCCCTCTCTCCATCATTTTCTCTCTATCATTCTCTCTCACTATCATTCTCTCTGTCCATCATTCTATCTCTCTATAATTCTCTCTCTATCATTCTCTCTGTCCATCGTTCTCTCTCTCTATCATTCTCCGTCTATCATTATCTCTCTCTATCATTCCCTCTCTCTATCATTTTCTCTCTATCATTCTCTCTTTCTATCATTCTCTCTCTATCATTCGCTCTCTATCATTCTCTCTCTCCATCATTCTCTCTCTCTATCATTCTCTCTCTCTATCATTCTCTCTCTATCATTCTCTGTCTCTATCATTCTCTGTCTATCATTCTCTCTATCTCTATTATTTTCTCTCTCTATCATATTCTCTCTATCATTCTCTCTCTATCATTGTCTCTCTCTATCATTCTCTCTCTCTATCATTCTCTCTCTATCATTCTCTCTTTCTATCATTCTCTCTCTATCATTCTCTGTCTATCATTCTCTCTCTATCATTCTCTCTCTCTATAGATTTCTCTCTCTATCATTTTCTCTCTATCATTCCCTCTCTCTATCATTCTCTCTCTCTATCATTTTCTCTCTATCATTCTCTCTCTCTATCATTCTCTCACAATCATTCTCTCTCTCTATCATTCTCTCTCTCTATCATTCTCTTTCTCTATCATTCTCTCTCTCTCTATCATTATCTCTCTCTCTATCATTTTCACTCCATCACTCTCTCTTTCTATCATTCTCTCTCTATCATTCGCTCTCTATCATTCTCTCTCTCTATCATTCTCTCTCTCTATCATTCTCTCTCTCTATCATTCTCTCTCTATCATTCTCTCTCTATCATTCTCTCTCTCTCTATCATTCTCTTTCTCTATCATTCTCTCTCTCTATCATTCTCTCTCTCTATCATTCCCTCTCTCTATCATTCTCTCTCTCTATCATTTTCTCTCTATCATTCTCTCTCTGTATTATTCTCTCGCTATCATTCTCTCTATCATTCTCTCTCTCGCTATCATTCTCTCTATCATTCTCTCTCTCTCTATCATTCTCTTTCTCTATCATTCTCTCTCTCTATCATTCTCTCTCTCTATCATTCTCTCTCTCTATCATTCTCTCTTTCTATCATTCTCTCTTTCTATCATTCTCTCTCTATCATTCTCTCTTTTTATCATTCTCTCTCTCTAGTATTCTCTCTCTATCATTCTCTCTCTCTTCCATTCTCTGTCTATCATTCTCTCTCTATCATTCTCTCTCTCTATCATTTTCTCTCTCTATTGTTCTCTCTCTATCATTCCCTCTCTCTATCATTTTCTCTCTATCATTCTCTCTCTCTATCATTTTCTCTCTATCATTCTCTCTCTCTATCATTTTCTCTCTATCATTCTCTCTCTCTATCATTTTCTCTCCATCATTCTCTCTCTCTATCATTCTCTCTTACTATCATTCTCTCTCTCTATCATTCTCTCGCTATCATTCTCTCTATCATTCTCTCTCTCTCTATCATTCTCTTTCTCTATCATTCTCTCTCTCTATCATTCTCTCTCTCTATCTTTCTCTCTCTCTATCATTCTCTCTCTATCATTCTCTCTCTCTATCATTTTCTCTCTCTATCATTCTCTTTCTCCATCATTCTCTCTCTCCATCATTCTCTTTCTCTATCATTCTCTCTCTCTCTCTCTCTCTCTCTCTCTCTCTCTCTCTCTCTCTCTCTCTATCATTCTCTCTATCTATCATTTTCTCTTTCTCTATCATTCTCTCTTTCTCTATCATACTCTCTCTCTATCATTCTCTCTCTATCATTCTCTCTCTATCATTCTCTCCCTCTATCATTTTCTCTCTCTATCATTTTCTCTCTATCGTTTTCTCTCTATCATTCCCTCTCTCTATCATTTTCTCTCTATTATTCTCTCTCTCTATCATTCTCTCTCTCTATCATTCTCTCGCTATCATTCTCTCTCCATCATTCTCTCTCTATCATTCTCTCTCTCTATCATTCTCTCTCTCCATCATTCTCTCTCTCTATCATTCTCTCTCTCTATCTTTCTCTCTCTATCATTCTCTCTCTCTATCATTTTCTCTCTCTATCATTCTCTTTCTCCATCATTCTCTCTCTCCATCATTCTCTTTCTCTATCATTCTCTCTCTCTCTCTCTCTCTCTCTCTCTCTCTCTCTCTCTCTCTATCATTCTCTCTATCTATCATTTTCTCTTTCTCTATCATTCTCTCTTTCTCTATCATTCTCTCTTTCTCTATCATACTCTCTCTCTATCATTCTCTCTCTATCATTCTCTCCCTCTATCATTTTCTCTCTCTATCATTTTCTCTCTATCGTTTTCTCTCTATCATTCCCTCTCTCTATCATTTTCTCTCTATCATTCTCTCTCTCTATCATTCTCTCTCTCTATCATTCTCTCGCTATCATTCTCTCTCTATCATTCGCTCTCTATCATTCTCTCTCTCTATCATTCTCTCTCTCTATCATTCTCTCTCTCTATCATTCTCTCTCTATGATTGTCTCTCTCTATCATTCTCTGTCTATCATTCTCTCTCTATCATTCTCTCTCTCTATCATCTTCTCTCTATCATTCTCTCTCTATTATTCTCTCTCTCTATCATTTTCTCTCTATCATTCTCTCGCTCTATCATTCTCTCTCTATCGTTCTCTCTCTATCATTCCCTCTCTCTATCATTTTCTCTCTATCATACTCTCTCTCTATCATTTTCTCTCTATCATTCTCTCTCTCTATCATTTTCTCTCTATCATTCTCTCTCACTATCATTCTCTCTGTCCATCATTCTATCTCTCTATAATTCTCTCTCTATCATTCTCTCTGTCCATCGTTCTCTCTCTCTATCATTCTCCGTCTATCATTATCTCTCTCTATCATTCCCTCTCTCTATCATTTTCTCTCTATCATTCTCTCTTTCTATCATTCTCTCTCTATCATTCGCTCTCTATCATTCTCTCTCTCTATCATTCTCTCTCTCTATCATTCTCTCTCTCTATCATTCTCTCTCTATCATTCTCTGTCTCTATCATTCTCTGTCTATCATTCTCTCTCTCTCTATCATTTTCTCTCTCTATCATATTCTCTCTATCATTCTCTCTCTAACATTGTCTCTCTCTATCATTCTCTCTCTCTATCATTCTCTCTCTATCATTCTCTCTCTATCATTCTCTTTCTCTATCATTCTCTCTTTCTATCATTCTCTCTCTATCATTCTCTGTCTATCATTCTCTCTCTATCATTCTCTCTCTCTATAATTTTCTCTCTCTATCATTTTCTCTCTATCATTCCCTCTCTCTATCATTCTCTCTCTCTATCATTCTCTCACTATCATTCTCTCTCTCTATCATTCTCTCTCTCTATCATTCTCTTTCTCTATCATTCTCTCTCTCTCTATCATTATCTCTCTCTCTATCATTTTCACTCTATCACTCTCTCTTTCTATCATTCTCTCTCTATCATTCGCTCTCTATCATTCTCTCTCTCTATCATTCTCTCTCTCTATCATTCTCTCTCTCTATCATTCTCTCTCTATTATTCTCTCTCTCTCTATCATTCTCTTTCTCTATCATTCTCTCTCTCTATCATTCTCTCTCTCTATCATTCCCTCTCTCTATCATTCTCTCTCTCTATCATTTTCTCTCTATCATTCTCTCTCTGTATTATTCTCTCGCTATCATTCTCTCTATCATTCTCTCTCTCGCTATCATTCTCTCTATCATTCTCTCTCTCTCTATCATTCTCTTTCTCTATCATTCTCTCTCTCTATCATTCTCTCTCTCTATCATTCTCTCTCTCTATCATTCTCTCTCTCTATCATTCTCTCTCTATGATTGTCTCTCTCTATCATTCTCTGTCTATCATTCTCTCTCTATCATTCTCTCTCTCTATCATCTTCTCTCTATCATTCTCTCTCTATCATTCTCTCTCTCTATCATTTTCTCTCTATCATTCTCTCGCTCTATCATTGTCTCTCTCTATCATTCTCTCTCTCTATTATTCTCTCTCTATCATTCTCTCTCTCTATCATTCTCTCTCTCCATCATTCTCTCTCTCTCTCTCTCTCTCGCTCTCTCTCTCTCTCTATCAGTCTCTCTCTCTATTATTTTCTCTCTCAATCATTCTCTCTCTCTATCATTCTCTTTCTGCATCATTCTCTTTCTCTATCATTCTCTCTCTCTCTATCATTTTCTCTCTATCATTCTCTCTTTCTATCATTCTCCCTCTATCATTCGCTCTCTATCATTCTCTCTCTCTATCATTCTCTCTCTCTATCATTCTCTCTTTCTATCATTCTCTCTTTCTATCATTCTCTCTCTCTAGTATTCTCTCTCTATCATTCTCTCTCTCTACCATTCTCTGTCTATCATTCTCTCTCTCTATCATTTTCTCTCTCCATCGTTCTCTCTCTATCTTTCCCTCTCTCCATCATTTTCTCTCTATCATTCTCTCTCTCTATCATTTTCTCTCTACCATTCTCTCTCTCTATCATTTTCTCTCTATCATTCTCTCTCACTATCATTCTCTCTGTCCATCATTCTATCTCTCTATAATTCTCTCTCTATCATTCTCTCTGTCCATCGTTCTCTCTCTCTATCATTCTCCGTCTATCATTATCTCTCTCTATCATTCCCTCTCTCTATCTTTTTCTCTCTATCATTCTCTCTTTCTATCATTCTCTCTCTATCATTCGCTCTCTATCATTCTCTCTCTCTATCATTCTCTCTCTCTATCATTCTCTCTCTCTATCATTCTCTCTCTATCATTCTCTGTCTCTATCATTCTCTGTCTATCATTCTCTCTCTCTCTATCATTTTCTCTCTCTATCATATTCTCTCTATCATTCTCTCTCTAACATTGTCTCTCTCTATCATTCTCTCTCTCTATCATTCTCTCTCTATCATTCTCTCTCTATCATTCTCTTTCTCTATCATTCTCTCTTTCTATCATTCTCTCTCTATCATTCTCTGTCTATCATTCTCTCTCTATCATTCTCTCTCTCTATAATTTTCTCTCTCTATCATTTTCTCTCTATCATTCCCTCTCTCTATCATTCTCTCTCTCTATCATTCTCTCACTATCATTCTCTCTCTCTATCATTCTCTCTCTCTATCATTCTCTTTCTCTATCATTCTCTCTCTCTCTATCATTATCTCTCTCTCTATCATTTTCACTCTATCACTCTCTCTTTCTATCATTCTCTCTCTATCATTCGCTCTCTATCATTCTCTCTCTCTATCATTCTCTCTCTCTATCATTCTCTCTCTCTATCATTCTCTCTCTATTATTCTCTCTCTCTCTATCATTCTCTTTCTCTATCATTCTCTCTCTCTATCATTCTCTCTCTCTATCATTCCCTCTCTCTATCATTCTCTCTCTCTATCATTTTCTCTCTATCATTCTCTCTCTGTATTATTCTCTCGCTATCATTCTCTCTATCATTCTCTCTCTCGCTATCATTCTCTCTATCATTCTCTCTCTCTCTATCATTCTCTTTCTCTATCATTCTCTCTCTCTATCATTCTCTCTCTCTATCATTCTCTCTCTCTATCATTCTCTCTCTCTATCATTCTCTCTCTATGATTGTCTCTCTCTATCATTCTCTGTCTATCATTCTCTCTCTATCATTCTCTCTCTCTATCATCTTCTCTCTATCATTCTCTCTCTATCATTCTCTCTCTCTATCATTTTCTCTCTATCATTCTCTCGCTCTATCATTGTCTCTCTCTATCATTCTCTCTCTCTATTATTCTCTCTCTATCATTCTCTCTCTCTATCATTCTCTCTCTCCATCATTCTCTCTCTCTCTCTCTCTCTCGCTCTCTCTCTCTCTCTATCAGTCTCTCTCTCTATTATTTTCTCTCTCAATCATTCTCTCTCTCTATCATTCTCTTTCTGCATCATTCTCTTTCTCTATCATTCTCTCTCTCTCTATCATTTTCTCTCTATCATTCTCTCTTTCTATCATTCTCCCTCTATCATTCGCTCTCTATCATTCTCTCTCTCTATCATTCTCTCTCTCTATCATTCTCTCTTTCTATCATTCTCTCTTTCTATCATTCTCTCTCTCTAGTATTCTCTCTCTATCATTCTCTCTCTCTACCATTCTCTGTCTATCATTCTCTCTCTCTATCATTTTCTGTCTCCATCGTTCTCTCTCTATCTTTCCCTCTCTCCATCATTTTCTCTCTATCATTCTCTCTCACTATCATTCTCTCTGTCCATCATTCTATCTCTCTATAATTCTCTCTCTATCATTCTCTCTGTCCATCGTTCTCTCTCTCTATCATTCTCCGTCTATCATTATCTCTCTCTATCATTCCCTCTCTCTATCATTTTCTCTCTATCATTCTCTCTTTCTATCATTCTCTCTCTATCATTCGCTCTCTATCATTCTCTCTCTCCATCATTCTCTCTCTCTATCATTCTCTCTCTCTATCATTCTCTCTCTATCATTCTCTGTCTCTATCATTCTCTGTCTATCATTCTCTCTATCTCTATTATTTTCTCTCTCTATCATATTCTCTCTATCATTCTCTCTCTATCATTGTCTCTCTCTATCATTCTCTCTCTCTATCATTCTCTCTCTATCATTCTCTCTTTCTATCATTCTCTCTCTATCATTCTCTGTCTATCATTCTCTCTCTATCATTCTCTCTCTCTATAGATTTCTCTCTCTATCATTTTCTCTCTATCATTCCCTCTCTCTATCATTCTCTCTCTCTATCATTTTCTCTCTATCATTCTCTCTCTCTATCATTCTCTCACAATCATTCTCTCTCTCTATCATTCTCTCTCTCTATCATTCTCTTTCTCTATCATTCTCTCTCTCTCTATCATTATCTCTCTCTCTATCATTTTCACTCCATCACTCTCTCTTTCTATCATTCTCTCTCTATCATTCGCTCTCTATCATTCTCTCTCTCTATCATTCTCTCTCTCTATCATTCTCTCTCTCTATCATTCTCTCTCTATCATTCTCTCTCTATCATTCTCTCTCTCTCTATCATTCTCTTTCTCTATCATTCTCTCTCTCTATCATTCTCTCTCTCTATCATTCCCTCTCTCTATCATTCTCTCTCTCTATCATTTTCTCTCTATCATTCTCTCTCTGTATTATTCTCTCGCTATCATTCTCTCTATCATTCTCTCTCTCGCTATCATTCTCTCTATCATTCTCTCTCTCTCTATCATTCTCTTTCTCTATCATTCTCTCTCTCTATCATTCTCTCTCTCTATCATTCTCTCTCTCTATCATTCTCTCTTTCTATCATTCTCTCTTTCTATCATTCTCTCTCTATCATTCTCTCTTTTTATCATTCTCTCTCTCTAGTATTCTCTCTCTATCATTCTCTCTCTCTTCCATTCTCTGTCTATCATTCTCTCTCTATCATTCTCTCTCTCTATCATTTTCTCTCTCTATTGTTCTCTCTCTATCATTCCCTCTCTCTATCATTTTCTCTCTATCATTCTCTCTCTCTATCATTTTCTCTCTATCATTCTCTCTCTCTATCATTTTCTCTCTATCATTCTCTCTCTCTATCATTTTCTCTCCATCATTCTCTCTCTCTATCATTCTCTCTTACTATCATTCTCTCTCTCTATCATTCTCTCGCTATCATTCTCTCTATCATTCTCTCTCTCTCTATCATTCTCTTTCTCTATCATTCTCTCTCTCTATCATTCTCTCTCTCTATCTTTCTCTCTCTCTATCATTCTCTCTCTATCATTCTCTCTCTCTATCATTTTCTCTCTCTATCATTCTCTTTCTCCATCATTCTCTCTCTCCATCATTCTCTTTCTCTATCATTCTCTCTCTCTCTCTCTCTCTCTCTCTCTCTCTCTCTCTCTCTCTCTCTCTATCATTCTCTCTATCTATCATTTTCTCTTTCTCTATCATTCTCTCTTTCTCTATCATACTCTCTCTCTATCATTCTCTCTCTATCATTCTCTCTCTATCATTCTCTCCCTCTATCATTTTCTCTCTCTATCATTTTCTCTCTATCGTTTTCTCTCTATCATTCCCTCTCTCTATCATTTTCTCTCTATTATTCTCTCTCTCTATCATTCTCTCTCTCTATCATTCTCTCGCTATCATTCTCTCTCCATCATTCTCTCTCTATCATTCTCTCTCTCTATCATTCTCTCTCTCCATCATTCTCTCTCTCTATCATTCTCTCTCTCTATCTTTCTCTCTCTATCATTCTCTCTCTCTATCATTTTCTCTCTCTATCATTCTCTTTCTCCATCATTCTCTCTCTCCATCATTCTCTTTCTCTATCATTCTCTCTCTCTCTCTCTCTCTCTCTCTCTCTCTCTCTCTCTCTCTATCATTCTCTCTATCTATCATTTTCTCTTTCTCTATCATTCTCTCTTTCTCTATCATTCTCTCTTTCTCTATCATACTCTCTCTCTATCATTCTCTCTCTATCATTCTCTCCCTCTATCATTTTCTCTCTCTATCATTTTCTCTCTATCGTTTTCTCTCTATCATTCCCTCTCTCTATCATTTTCTCTCTATCATTCTCTCTCTCTATCATTCTCTCTCTCTATCATTCTCTCGCTATCATTCTCTCTCTATCATTCGCTCTCTATCATTCTCTCTCTCTATCATTCTCTCTCTCTATCATTCTCTCTCTCTATCATTCTCTCTCTATGATTGTCTCTCTCTATCATTCTCTGTCTATCATTCTCTCTCTATCATTCTCTCTCTCTATCATCTTCTCTCTATCATTCTCTCTCTATTATTCTCTCTCTCTATCATTTTCTCTCTATCATTCTCTCGCTCTATCATTCTCTCTCTATCGTTCTCTCTCTATCATTCCCTCTCTCTATCATTTTCTCTCTATCATACTCTCTCTCTATCATTTTCTCTCTATCATTCTCTCTCTCTATCATTTTCTCTCTATCATTCTCTCTCACTATCATTCTCTCTGTCCATCATTCTATCTCTCTATAATTCTCTCTCTATCATTCTCTCTGTCCATCGTTCTCTCTCTCTATCATTCTCCGTCTATCATTATCTCTCTCTATCATTCCCTCTCTCTATCATTTTCTCTCTATCATTCTCTCTTTCTATCATTCTCTCTCTATCATTCGCTCTCTATCATTCTCTCTCTCTATCATTCTCTCTCTCTATCATTCTCTCTCTCTATCATTCTCTCTCTATCATTCTCTGTCTCTATCATTCTCTGTCTATCATTCTCTCTCTCTCTATCATTTTCTCTCTCTATCATATTCTCTCTATCATTCTCTCTCTAACATTGTCTCTCTCTATCATTCTCTCTCTCTATCATTCTCTCTCTATCATTCTCTCTCTATCATTCTCTTTCTCTATCATTCTCTCTTTCTATCATTCTCTCTCTATCATTCTCTGTCTATCATTCTCTCTCTATCATTCTCTCTCTCTATAATTTTCTCTCTCTATCATTTTCTCTCTATCATTCCCTCTCTCTATCATTCTCTCTCTCTATCATTCTCTCACTATCATTCTCTCTCTCTATCATTCTCTCTCTCTATCATTCTCTTTCTCTATCATTCTCTCTCTCTCTATCATTATCTCTCTCTCTATCATTTTCACTCTATCACTCTCTCTTTCTATCATTCTCTCTCTATCATTCGCTCTCTATCATTCTCTCTCTCTATCATTCTCTCTCTCTATCATTCTCTCTCTCTATCATTCTCTCTCTATTATTCTCTCTCTCTCTATCATTCTCTTTCTCTATCATTCTCTCTCTCTATCATTCTCTCTCTCTATCATTCCCTCTCTCTATCATTCTCTCTCTCTATCATTTTCTCTCTATCATTCTCTCTCTGTATTATTCTCTCGCTATCATTCTCTCTATCATTCTCTCTCTCGCTATCATTCTCTCTATCATTCTCTCTCTCTCTATCATTCTCTTTCTCTATCATTCTCTCTCTCTATCATTCTCTCTCTCTATCATTCTCTCTCTCTATCATTCTCTCTCTCTATCATTCTCTCTCTATGATTGTCTCTCTCTATCATTCTCTGTCTATCATTCTCTCTCTATCATTCTCTCTCTCTATCATCTTCTCTCTATCATTCTCTCTCTATCATTCTCTCTCTCTATCATTTTCTCTCTATCATTCTCTCGCTCTATCATTGTCTCTCTCTATCATTCTCTCTCTCTATTATTCTCTCTCTATCATTCTCTCTCTCTATCATTCTCTCTCTCCATCATTCTCTCTCTCTCTCTCTCTCTCGCTCTCTCTCTCTCTCTATCAGTCTCTCTCTCTATTATTTTCTCTCTCAATCATTCTCTCTCTCTATCATTCTCTTTCTGCATCATTCTCTTTCTCTATCATTCTCTCTCTCTCTATCATTTTCTCTCTATCATTCTCTCTTTCTATCATTCTCCCTCTATCATTCGCTCTCTATCATTCTCTCTCTCTATCATTCTCTCTCTCTATCATTCTCTCTTTCTATCATTCTCTCTTTCTATCATTCTCTCTCTCTAGTATTCTCTCTCTATCATTCTCTCTCTCTACCATTCTCTGTCTATCATTCTCTCTCTCTATCATTTTCTCTCTCCATCGTTCTCTCTCTATCTTTCCCTCTCTCCATCATTTTCTCTCTATCATTCTCTCTCTCTATCATTTTCTCTCTACCATTCTCTCTCTCTATCATTTTCTCTCTATCATTCTCTCTCACTATCATTCTCTCTGTCCATCATTCTATCTCTCTATAATTCTCTCTCTATCATTCTCTCTGTCCATCGTTCTCTCTCTCTATCATTCTCCGTCTATCATTATCTCTCTCTATCATTCCCTCTCTCTATCTTTTTCTCTCTATCATTCTCTCTTTCTATCATTCTCTCTCTATCATTCGCTCTCTATCATTCTCTCTCTCTATCATTCTCTCTCTCTATCATTCTCTCTCTCTATCATTCTCTCTCTATCATTCTCTGTCTCTATCATTCTCTGTCTATCATTCTCTCTCTCTCTATCATTTTCTCTCTCTATCATATTCTCTCTATCATTCTCTCTCTAACATTGTCTCTCTCTATCATTCTCTCTCTCTATCATTCTCTCTCTATCATTCTCTCTCTATCATTCTCTTTCTCTATCATTCTCTCTTTCTATCATTCTCTCTCTATCATTCTCTGTCTATCATTCTCTCTCTATCATTCTCTCTCTCTATAATTTTCTCTCTCTATCATTTTCTCTCTATCATTCCCTCTCTCTATCATTCTCTCTCTCTATCATTCTCTCACTATCATTCTCTCTCTCTATCATTCTCTCTCTCTATCATTCTCTTTCTCTATCATTCTCTCTCTCTCTATCATTATCTCTCTCTCTATCATTTTCACTCTATCACTCTCTCTTTCTATCATTCTCTCTCTATCATTCGCTCTCTATCATTCTCTCTCTCTATCATTCTCTCTCTCTATCATTCTCTCTCTCTATCATTCTCTCTCTATTATTCTCTCTCTCTCTATCATTCTCTTTCTCTATCATTCTCTCTCTCTATCATTCTCTCTCTCTATCATTCCCTCTCTCTATCATTCTCTCTCTCTATCATTTTCTCTCTATCATTCTCTCTCTGTATTATTCTCTCGCTATCATTCTCTCTATCATTCTCTCTCTCGCTATCATTCTCTCTATCATTCTCTCTCTCTCTATCATTCTCTTTCTCTATCATTCTCTCTCTCTATCATTCTCTCTCTCTATCATTCTCTCTCTCTATCATTCTCTCTCTCTATCATTCTCTCTCTATGATTGTCTCTCTCTATCATTCTCTGTCTATCATTCTCTCTCTATCATTCTCTCTCTCTATCATCTTCTCTCTATCATTCTCTCTCTATCATTCTCTCTCTCTATCATTTTCTCTCTATCATTCTCTCGCTCTATCATTGTCTCTCTCTATCATTCTCTCTCTCTATTATTCTCTCTCTATCATTCTCTCTCTCTATCATTCTCTCTCTCCATCATTCTCTCTCTCTCTCTCTCTCTCGCTCTCTCTCTCTCTCTATCAGTCTCTCTCTCTATTATTTTCTCTCTCAATCATTCTCTCTCTCTATCATTCTCTTTCTGCATCATTCTCTTTCTCTATCATTCTCTCTCTCTCTATCATTTTCTCTCTATCATTCTCTCTTTCTATCATTCTCCCTCTATCATTCGCTCTCTATCATTCTCTCTCTCTATCATTCTCTCTCTCTATCATTCTCTCTTTCTATCATTCTCTCTTTCTATCATTCTCTCTCTCTAGTATTCTCTCTCTATCATTCTCTCTCTCTACCATTCTCTGTCTATCATTCTCTCTCTCTATCATTTTCTGTCTCCATCGTTCTCTCTCTATCTTTCCCTCTCTCCATCATTTTCTCTCTATCATTCTCTCTCACTATCATTCTCTCTGTCCATCATTCTATCTCTCTATAATTCTCTCTCTATCATTCTCTCTGTCCATCGTTCTCTCTCTCTATCATTCTCCGTCTATCATTATCTCTCTCTATCATTCCCTCTCTCTATCATTTTCTCTCTATCATTCTCTCTTTCTATCATTCTCTCTCTATCATTCGCTCTCTATCATTCTCTCTCTCCATCATTCTCTCTCTCTATCATTCTCTCTCTCTATCATTCTCTCTCTATCATTCTCTGTCTCTATCATTCTCTGTCTATCATTCTCTCTATCTCTATTATTTTCTCTCTCTATCATATTCTCTCTATCATTCTCTCTCTATCATTGTCTCTCTCTATCATTCTCTCTCTCTATCATTCTCTCTCTATCATTCTCTCTTTCTATCATTCTCTCACAATCATTCTCTCTCTCTATCATTCTCTCTCTCTATCATTCTCTTTCTCTATCATTCTCTCTCTCTCTATCATTATCTCTCTCTCTATCATTTTCACTCCATCACTCTCTCTTTCTATCATTCTCTCTCTATCATTCGCTCTCTATCATTCTCTCTCTCTATCATTCTCTCTCTCTATCATTCTCTCTCTCTATCATTCTCTCTCTATCATTCTCTCTCTATCATTCTCTCTCTCTCTATCATTCTCTTTCTCTATCATTCTCTCTCTCTATCATTCTCTCTCTCTATCATTCCCTCTCTCTATCATTCTCTCTCTCTATCATTTTCTCTCTATCATTCTCTCTCTGTATTATTCTCTCGCTATCATTCTCTCTATCATTCTCTCTCTCGCTATCATTCTCTCTATCATTCTCTCTCTCTCTATCATTCTCTTTCTCTATCATTCTCTCTCTCTATCATTCTCTCTCTCTATCATTCTCTCTCTCTATCATTCTCTCTTTCTATCATTCTCTCTTTCTATCATTCTCTCTCTATCATTCTCTCTTTTTATCATTCTCTCTCTCTAGTATTCTCTCTCTATCATTCTCTCTCTCTTCCATTCTCTGTCTATCATTCTCTCTCTATCATTCTCTCTCTCTATCATTTTCTCTCTCTATTGTTCTCTCTCTATCATTCCCTCTCTCTATCATTTTCTCTCTATCATTCTCTCTCTCTATCATTTTCTCTCTATCATTCTCTCTCTCTATCATTTTCTCTCTATCATTCTCTCTCTCTATCATTTTCTCTCCATCATTCTCTCTCTCTATCATTCTCTCTTACTATCATTCTCTCTCTCTATCATTCTCTCGCTATCATTCTCTCTATCATTCTCTCTCTCTCTATCATTCTCTTTCTCTATCATTCTCTCTCTCTATCATTCTCTCTCTCTATCTTTCTCTCTCTCTATCATTCTCTCTCTATCATTCTCTCTCTCTATCATTTTCTCTCTCTATCATTCTCTTTCTCCATCATTCTCTCTCTCCATCATTCTCTTTCTCTATCATTCTCTCTCTCTCTCTCTCTCTCTCTCTCTCTCTCTCTCTCTCTCTCTATCATTCTCTCTATCTATCATTTTCTCTTTCTCTATCATTCTCTCTTTCTCTATCATACTCTCTCTCTATCATTCTCTCTCTATCATTCTCTCTCTATCATTCTCTCCCTCTATCATTTTCTCTCTCTATCATTTTCTCTCTATCGTTTTCTCTCTATCATTCCCTCTCTCTATCATTTTCTCTCTATTATTCTCTCTCTCTATCATTCTCTCTCTCTATCATTCTCTCGCTATCATTCTCTCTCCATCATTCTCTCTCTATCATTCTCTCTCTCTATCATTCTCTCTCTCCATCATTCTCTCTCTCTATCATTCTCTCTCTCTATCTTTCTCTCTCTATCATTCTCTCTCTCTATCATTTTCTCTCTCTATCATTCTCTTTCTCCATCATTCTCTCTCTCCATCATTCTCTTTCTCTATCATTCTCTCTCTCTCTCTCTCTCTCTCTCTCTCTCTCTCTCTCTCTCTATCATTCTCTCTATCTATCATTTTCTCTTTCTCTATCATTCTCTCTTTCTCTATCATTCTCTCTTTCTCTATCATACTCTCTCTCTATCATTCTCTCTCTATCATTCTCTCCCTCTATCATTTTCTCTCTCTATCATTTTCTCTCTATCGTTTTCTCTCTATCATTCCCTCTCTCTATCATTTTCTCTCTATCATTCTCTCTCTCTATCATTCTCTCTCTCTATCATTCTCTCGCTATCATTCTCTCTCTATCATTCGCTCTCTATCATTCTCTCTCTCTATCATTCTCTCTCTCTATCATTCTCTCTCTCTATCATTCTCTTTCTCTATCATTCTCTCTCTCTCTATCATTATCTCTCTCTCTATCATTTTCACTCTATCACTCTCTCTTTCTATCATTCTCTCTCTATCATTCGCTCTCTATCATTCTCTCTCTCTATCATTCTCTCTCTCTATCATTCTCTCTCTCTATCATTCTCTCTCTATTATTCTCTCTCTCTCTATCATTCTCTTTCTCTATCATTCTCTCTCTCTATCATTCTCTCTCTCTATCATTCCCTCTCTCTATCATTCTCTCTCTCTATCATTTTCTCTCTATCATTCTCTCTCTGTATTATTCTCTCGCTATCATTCTCTCTATCATTCTCTCTCTCGCTATCATTCTCTCTATCATTCTCTCTCTCTCTATCATTCTCTTTCTCTATCATTCTCTCTCTCTATCATTCTCTCTCTCTATCATTCTCTCTCTCTATCATTCTCTCTCTCTATCATTCTCTCTCTATGATTGTCTCTCTCTATCATTCTCTGTCTATCATTCTCTCTCTATCATTCTCTCTCTCTATCATCTTCTCTCTATCATTCTCTCTCTATCATTCTCTCTCTCTATCATTTTCTCTCTATCATTCTCTCGCTCTATCATTGTCTCTCTCTATCATTCTCTCTCTCTATTATTCTCTCTCTATCATTCTCTCTCTCTATCATTCTCTCTCTCCATCATTCTCTCTCTCTCTCTCTCTCTCGCTCTCTCTCTCTCTCTATCAGTCTCTCTCTCTATTATTTTCTCTCTCAATCATTCTCTCTCTCTATCATTCTCTTTCTGCATCATTCTCTTTCTCTATCATTCTCTCTCTCTCTATCATTTTCTCTCTATCATTCTCTCTTTCTATCATTCTCCCTCTATCATTCGCTCTCTATCATTCTCTCTCTCTATCATTCTCTCTCTCTATCATTCTCTCTTTCTATCATTCTCTCTTTCTATCATTCTCTCTCTCTAGTATTCTCTCTCTATCATTCTCTCTCTCTACCATTCTCTGTCTATCATTCTCTCTCTCTATCATTTTCTGTCTCCATCGTTCTCTCTCTATCTTTCCCTCTCTCCATCATTTTCTCTCTATCATTCTCTCTCACTATCATTCTCTCTGTCCATCATTCTATCTCTCTATAATTCTCTCTCTATCATTCTCTCTGTCCATCGTTCTCTCTCTCTATCATTCTCCGTCTATCATTATCTCTCTCTATCATTCCCTCTCTCTATCATTTTCTCTCTATCATTCTCTCTTTCTATCATTCTCTCTCTATCATTCGCTCTCTATCATTCTCTCTCTCCATCATTCTCTCTCTCTATCATTCTCTCTCTCTATCATTCTCTCTCTATCATTCTCTGTCTCTATCATTCTCTGTCTATCATTCTCTCTATCTCTATTATTTTCTCTCTCTATCATATTCTCTCTATCATTCTCTCTCTATCATTGTCTCTCTCTATCATTCTCTCTCTCTATCATTCTCTCTCTATCATTCTCTCTTTCTATCATTCTCTCACAATCATTCTCTCTCTCTATCATTCTCTCTCTCTATCATTCTCTTTCTCTATCATTCTCTCTCTCTCTATCATTATCTCTCTCTCTATCATTTTCACTCCATCACTCTCTCTTTCTATCATTCTCTCTCTATCATTCGCTCTCTATCATTCTCTCTCTCTATCATTCTCTCTCTCTATCATTCTCTCTCTCTATCATTCTCTCTCTATCATTCTCTCTCTATCATTCTCTCTCTCTCTATCATTCTCTTTCTCTATCATTCTCTCTCTCTATCATTCTCTCTCTCTATCATTCCCTCTCTCTATCATTCTCTCTCTCTATCATTTTCTCTCTATCATTCTCTCTCTGTATTATTCTCTCGCTATCATTCTCTCTATCATTCTCTCTCTCGCTATCATTCTCTCTATCATTCTCTCTCTCTCTATCATTCTCTTTCTCTATCATTCTCTCTCTCTATCATTCTCTCTCTCTATCATTCTCTCTCTCTATCATTCTCTCTTTCTATCATTCTCTCTTTCTATCATTCTCTCTCTATCATTCTCTCTTTTTATCATTCTCTCTCTCTAGTATTCTCTCTCTATCATTCTCTCTCTCTTCCATTCTCTGTCTATCATTCTCTCTCTATCATTCTCTCTCTCTATCATTTTCTCTCTCTATTGTTCTCTCTCTATCATTCCCTCTCTCTATCATTTTCTCTCTATCATTCTCTCTCTCTATCATTTTCTCTCTATCATTCTCTCTCTCTATCATTTTCTCTCTATCATTCTCTCTCTCTATCATTTTCTCTCCATCATTCTCTCTCTCTATCATTCTCTCTTACTATCATTCTCTCTCTCTATCATTCTCTCGCTATCATTCTCTCTATCATTCTCTCTCTCTCTATCATTCTCTTTCTCTATCATTCTCTCTCTCTATCATTCTCTCTCTCTATCTTTCTCTCTCTCTATCATTCTCTCTCTATCATTCTCTCTCTCTATCATTTTCTCTCTCTATCATTCTCTTTCTCCATCATTCTCTCTCTCCATCATTCTCTTTCTCTATCATTCTCTCTCTCTCTCTCTCTCTCTCTCTCTCTCTCTCTCTCTCTCTCTATCATTCTCTCTATCTATCATTTTCTCTTTCTCTATCATTCTCTCTTTCTCTATCATACTCTCTCTCTATCATTCTCTCTCTATCATTCTCTCTCTATCATTCTCTCCCTCTATCATTTTCTCTCTCTATCATTTTCTCTCTATCGTTTTCTCTCTATCATTCCCTCTCTCTATCATTTTCTCTCTATTATTCTCTCTCTCTATCATTCTCTCTCTCTATCATTCTCTCGCTATCATTCTCTCTCCATCATTCTCTCTCTATCATTCTCTCTCTCTATCATTCTCTCTCTCCATCATTCTCTCTCTCTATCATTCTCTCTCTCTATCTTTCTCTCTCTATCATTCTCTCTCTCTATCATTTTCTCTCTCTATCATTCTCTTTCTCCATCATTCTCTCTCTCCATCATTCTCTTTCTCTATCATTCTCTCTCTCTCTCTCTCTCTCTCTCTCTCTCTCTCTCTCTCTCTATCATTCTCTCTATCTATCATTTTCTCTTTCTCTATCATTCTCTCTTTCTCTATCATTCTCTCTTTCTCTATCATACTCTCTCTCTATCATTCTCTCTCTATCATTCTCTCCCTCTATCATTTTCTCTCTCTATCATTTTCTCTCTATCGTTTTCTCTCTATCATTCCCTCTCTCTATCATTTTCTCTCTATCATTCTCTCTCTCTATCATTCTCTCTCTCTATCATTCTCTCGCTATCATTCTCTCTCTATCATTCGCTCTCTATCATTCTCTCTCTCTATCATTCTCTCTCTCTATCATTCTCTCTCTCTATCATTCTCTCTCTATGATTGTCTCTCTCTATCATTCTCTGTCTATCATTCTCTCTCTATCATTCTCTCTCTCTATCATCTTCTCTCTATCATTCTCTCTCTATTATTCTCTCTCTCTATCATTTTCTCTCTATCATTCTCTCGCTCTATCATTCTCTCTCTATCGTTCTCTCTCTATCATTCCCTCTCTCTATCATTTTCTCTCTATCATACTCTCTCTCTATCATTTTCTCTCTATCATTCTCTCTCTCTATCATTTTCTCTCTATCATTCTCTCTCACTATCATTCTCTCTGTCCATCATTCTATCTCTCTATAATTCTCTCTCTATCATTCTCTCTGTCCATCGTTCTCTCTCTCTATCATTCTCCGTCTATCATTATCTCTCTCTATCATTCCCTCTCTCTATCATTTTCTCTCTATCATTCTCTCTTTCTATCATTCTCTCTCTATCATTCGCTCTCTATCATTCTCTCTCTCTATCATTCTCTCTCTCTATCATTCTCTCTCTCTATCATTCTCTCTCTATCATTCTCTGTCTCTATCATTCTCTGTCTATCATTCTCTCTCTGTCTATCATTTTCTCTCTCTATCATATTCTCTCTATCATTCTCTCTCTAACATTGTCTCTCTCTATCATTCTCTCTCTCTATCATTCTCTCTCTATCATTCTCTCTCTATCATTCTCTTTCTCTATCATTCTCTCTTTCTATCATTCTCTCTCTATCATTCTCTGTCTATCATTCTCTCTCTATCATTCTCTCTCTCTATAATTTTCTCTCTCTATCATTTTCTCTCTATCATTCCCTCTCTCTATCATTCTCTCTCTCTATCATTCTCTCACTATCATTCTCTCTCTCTATCATTCTCTCTCTCTATCATTCTCTTTCTCTATCATTCTCTCTCTCTCTATCATTATCTCTCTCTCTATCATTTTCACTCTATCACTCTCTCTTTCTATCATTCTCTCTCTATCATTCGCTCTCTATCATTCTCTCTCTCTATCATTCTCTCTCTCTATCATTCTCTCTCTCTATCATTCTCTCTCTATTATTCTCTCTCTCTCTATCATTCTCTTTCTCTATCATTCTCTCTCTCTATCATTCTCTCTCTCTATCATTCCCTCTCTCTATCATTCTCTCTCTCTATCATTTTCTCTCTATCATTCTCTCTCTGTATTATTCTCTCGCTATCATTCTCTCTATCATTCTCTCTCTCGCTATCATTCTCTCTATCATTCTCTCTCTCTCTATCATTCTCTTTCTCTATCATTCTCTCTCTCTATCATTCTCTCTCTCTATCATTCTCTCTCTCTATCATTCTCTCTCTCTATCATTCTCTCTCTATGATTGTCTCTCTCTATCATTCTCTGTCTATCATTCTCTCTCTATCATTCTCTCTCTCTATCATCTTCTCTCTATCATTCTCTCTCTATCATTCTCTCTCTCTATCATTTTCTCTCTATCATTCTCTCGCTCTATCATTGTCTCTCTCTATCATTCTCTCTCTCTATTATTCTCTCTCTATCATTCTCTCTCTCTATCATTCTCTCTCTCCATCATTCTCTCTCTCTCTCTCTCTCTCGCTCTCTCTCTCTCTCTATCAGTCTCTCTCTCTATTATTTTCTCTCTCAATCATTCTCTCTCTCTATCATTCTCTTTCTGCATCATTCTCTTTCTCTATCATTCTCTCTCTCTCTATCATTTTCTCTCTATCATTCTCTCTTTCTATCATTCTCCCTCTATCATTCGCTCTCTATCATTCTCTCTCTCTATCATTCTCTCTCTCTATCATTCTCTCTTTCTATCATTCTCTCTTTCTATCATTCTCTCTCTCTAGTATTCTCTCTCTATCATTCTCTCTCTCTACCATTCTCTGTCTATCATTCTCTCTCTCTATCATTTTCTCTCTCCATCGTTCTCTCTCTATCTTTCCCTCTCTCCATCATTTTCTCTCTATCATTCTCTCTCTCTATCATTTTCTCTCTACCATTCTCTCTCTCTATCATTTTCTCTCTATCATTCTCTCTCACTATCATTCTCTCTGTCCATCATTCTATCTCTCTATAATTCTCTCTCTATCATTCTCTCTGTCCATCGTTCTCTCTCTCTATCATTCTCCGTCTATCATTATCTCTCTCTATCATTCCCTCTCTCTATCTTTTTCTCTCTATCATTCTCTCTTTCTATCATTCTCTCTCTATCATTCGCTCTCTATCATTCTCTCTCTCTATCATTCTCTCTCTCTATCATTCTCTCTCTCTATCATTCTCTCTCTATCATTCTCTGTCTCTATCATTCTCTGTCTATCATTCTCTCTCTCTCTATCATTTTCTCTCTCTATCATATTCTCTCTATCATTCTCTCTCTAACATTGTCTCTCTCTATCATTCTCTCTCTCTATCATTCTCTCTCTATCATTCTCTCTCTATCATTCTCTTTCTCTATCATTCTCTCTTTCTATCATTCTCTCTCTATCATTCTCTGTCTATCATTCTCTCTCTATCATTCTCTCTCTCTATAATTTTCTCTCTCTATCATTTTCTCTCTATCATTCCCTCTCTCTATCATTCTCTCTCTCTATCATTCTCTCACTATCATTCTCTCTCTCTATCATTCTCTCTCTCTATCATTCTCTTTCTCTATCATTCTCTCTCTCTCTATCATTATCTCTCTCTCTATCATTTTCACTCTATCACTCTCTCTTTCTATCATTCTCTCTCTATCATTCGCTCTCTATCATTCTCTCTCTCTATCATTCTCTCTCTCTATCATTCTCTCTCTCTATCATTCTCTCTCTATCATTCTCTCTCTATCATTCTCTTTCTCTATCATTCTCTCTTTCTATCATTCTCTCTCTATCATTCTCTGTCTATCATTCTCTCTCTATCATTCTCTCTCTCTATAATTTTCTCTCTCTATCATTTTCTCTCTATCATTCCCTCTCTCTATCATTCTCTCTCTCTATCATTCTCTCACTATCATTCTCTCTCTCTATCATTCTCTCTCTCTATCATTCTCTTTCTCTATCATTCTCTCTCTCTCTATCATTATCTCTCTCTCTATCATTTTCACTCTATCACTCTCTCTTTCTATCATTCTCTCTCTATCATTCGCTCTCTATCATTCTCTCTCTCTATCATTCTCTCTCTCTATCATTCTCTCTCTCTATCATTCTCTCTCTATTATTCTCTCTCTCTCTATCATTCTCTTTCTCTATCATTCTCTCTCTCTATCATTCTCTCTCTCTATCATTCCCTCTCTCTATCATTCTCTCTCTCTATCATTTTCTCTCTATCATTCTCTCTCTGTATTATTCTCTCGCTATCATTCTCTCTATCATTCTCTCTCTCGCTATCATTCTCTCTATCATTCTCTCTCTCTCTATCATTCTCTTTCTCTATCATTCTCTCTCTCTATCATTCTCTCTCTCTATCATTCTCTCTCTCTATCATTCTCTCTCTCTATCGTTCTCTCTCTATGATTGTCTCTCTCTATCATTCTCTGTCTATCATTCTCTCTCTATCATTCTCTCTCTCTATCATCTTCTCTCTATCATTCTCTCTCTATCATTCTCTCTCTCTATCATTTTCTCTCTATCATTCTCTCGCTCTATCATTGTCTCTCTCTATCATTCTCTCTCTCTATTATTCTCTCTCTATCATTCTCTCTCTCTATCATTCTCTCTCTCCATCATTCTCTCTCTCTCTCTCTCTCTCGCTCTCTCTCTCTCTCTATCAGTCTCTCTCTCTATTATTTTCTCTCTCAATCATTCTCTCTCTCTATCATTCTCTTTCTGCATCATTCTCTTTCTCTATCATTCTCTCTCTCTCTATCATTTTCTCTCTATCATTCTCTCTTTCTATCATTCTCCCTCTATCATTCGCTCTCTATCATTCTCTCTCTCTATCATTCTCTCTTTCTATCATTCTCTCTTTCTATCATTCTCTCTCTCTAGTATTCTCTCTCTATCATTCTCTCTCTCTACCATTCTCTGTCTATCATTCTCTCTCTCTATCATTTTCTCTCTCCATCGTTCTCTCTCTATCTTTCCCTCTCTCCATCATTTTCTCTCTATCATTTTCTCTCTCTATCATTTTCTCTCTACCATTCTCTCTCTCTATCATTTTCTCTCTATCATTCTCTCTCACTATCATTCTCTCTGTCCATCATTCTATCTCTCTATAATTCTCTCTCTATCATTCTCTCTGTCCATCGTTCTCTCTCTCTATCATTCTCCGTCTATCATTATCTCTCTCTATCATTCCCTCTCTCTATCATTTTCTCTCTATCATTCTCTCTTTCTATCATTCTCTCTCTATCATTCGCTCTCTATCATTCTCTCTCTCTATCATTCTCTCTCTCTATCATTCTCTCTCTCTATCATTCTCTCTCTATCATTCTCTGTCTCTATCATTCTCTGTCTATCATTCTCTCTCTCTCTATCATTTTCTCTCTCTATCATATTCTCTCTATCATTCTCTCTCTAACATTGTCTCTCTCTATCATTCTCTCTCTCTATCATTCTCTCTCTATCATTCTCTCTCTATCATTCTCTTTCTCTATCATTCTCTCTTTCTATCATTCTCTCTCTATCATTCTCTGTCTATCATTCTCTCTCTATCATTCTCTCTCTCTATAATTTTCTCTCTCTATCATTTTCTCTCTATCATTCCCTCTCTCTATCATTCTCTCTCTCTATCATTCTCTCACTATCATTCTCTCTCTCTATCATTCTCTCTCTCTATCATTCTCTTTCTCTATCATTCTCTCTCTCTCTATCATGATCTCTCTCTCTATCATTTTCACTCTATCACTCTCTCTTTCTATCATTCTCTCTCTATCATTCGCTCTCTATCATTCTCTCTCTCTATCATTCTCTCTCTCTATCATTCTCTCTCTCTATCATTCTCTCTCTATTATTCTCTCTCTCTCTATCATTCTCTTTCTCTATCATTCTCTCTCTCTATCATTCTCTCTCTCTATCATTCCCTCTCTCTATCATTCTCTCTCTCTATCATTCTCTCTCTCTATCATTCCCTCTCTCTATCATTCTCTCTCTCTATCATTTTCTCTCTATCATTCTCTCTCTATCATTCTCTCTTTCTATCATTCTCTCTCTATCATTCTCTCTTTCTATCATTCTCTCTCTATCATTCTCTCTTTCTATCATTCTCTCTCTATCATTCTCTCTCTCTATCATTGTCTCTCTATCATTCTCTCTCTCTATCATTGCCTCTCTCTATCATTTTCTCTCTATCGTTCTCTCTCTATCATTCCCTCTCTCTATCATTTTCTCTCTATCATTCTCTCTCTCCATCATTTTCTCTCTATCATTCTCTTTCTCTATCATTCTCTCTTACTATCATTCTCTCTCTCTATCATTCTCTCTCTCTATCATTCTCTTTCTCTATCATTCTCTCTCTCTCTCTCTCGCTCTCTCTCTCTCTCTTTATCATTCTCTCTCTCTATTATTTTCTCTCTCAATCATTCTCTCTCTCTATCATTCTCTTTCTGCATCATTCTCTTTCTCTATCATTCTCTCTCTCTCTATCATTTTCTCTCTATCATTCTCTCTTTCTATCATTCTCCCTCTATCATTCGCTCTCTATCATTCTTTCTCTCTATCATTCTCTCTCTCTATCATTCTCTCTTTCTATCATTCTCTCTTTCTATCATTCTCTGTCTATCATTCTCTCTCTCTATCATTTTCTCTCTCCATCGTTCTCTCTCTATCTTTCCCTCTCTCCATCATTTTCTCTCTATCATTCTCTCTCTCTATCATTTTCTCTCTATCATTCTCTCTCTCTATCATTTTCTCTCTATCATTCTCTCTCACTATCATTCTCTCTGTCCATCATTCTATCTCTCTATAATTCTCTCTCTATCATTCTCTCTGTCCATCGTTCTCTCTCTCTATCATTCTCCGTCTATCATTATCTCTCTCTATCATTCCCTCTCTCTATCATTTTCTCTCTATCATTCTCTCTTTCTATCATTCTCTCTCTATCATTCGCTCTCTATCATTCTCTCTCTCCATCATTCTCTCTCTCTATCATTCTCTCTCTATATCATTCTCTCTCTATCATTCTCTGTCTCTATCATTCTCTGTCTATCATTCTCTCTCTCTCTATTATTTTCTCTCTCTATCATATTCTCTCTATCATTCTCTCTCTATCATTGTCTCTCTCTATCATTCTCTCTCTCCATCATTCTCTCTCTATCATTCTCTCTCTATCATTCTCTCTCTCTATCATTCTCTCTTTCTATCATTCTCTCTCTATCATTCTCTGTCTATCATTCTCTCTCTATCTTTCTCTCTCTCTATAGATTTCTCTCTCTATCATTTTCTCTCTATCATTCCCTCTCTCTATCATTCTCTCTCTCTATCATTTTCTCTCTATCATTCTCTCTCTCTATCATTCTCTCACTATCATTCTCTCTCTCTATCATTCTCTCTCTCTATCATTCTCTTTCTCTATCATTCTCTCTCTCTCCATCATTATCTCTCTCTCTATCATTTTCACTCCATCACTCTCTCTTTCTATCATTCTCTCTCTATCATTCGCTCTCTATCATTCTCTCTCTCTATCATTCTCTCTCTCTATCATTCTCTCTCTCTATCATTCTCTCTCTATCATTCTCTCTCTATCATTCTCTCTCTATCATTCTCTCTCTCTCTATCATTCTCTTTCTCTATCATTCTCTCTCTCTATCATTCTCTCTCTCTATCATTCCCTCTCTCTATCATTCTCTCTCTCTATCATTTTCTCTCTATCATTCTCTCTCTGTATTATTCTCTCGCTATCATTCTCTCTATCATTCTCTCTCTCGCTATCATTCTCTCTATCATTCTCTCTCTCTCTATCATTCTCTTTCTCTATCATTCTATCTCTCTATCATTCTCTCTCTCTATCATTCTCTCTCTCTATCATTCTCTCTTTCTATCATTCTCTCTTTCTATCATTCTCTCTCTATCATTCTCTCTCTCTAGTATTCTCTCTCTATCATTCTCTCTCTCTTCCATTCTCTGTCTATCATTCTCTCTCTATCATTCTCTCTCTCTATCATTCTCTCTCTCTATCATTTTCTCTCTATCATTCTCTCTCTCTATCATTTTCTCTCTATCATTCTCTCTCTCTATCATTTTCTCTCCATCATTCTCTCTCTCTATCATTCTCTCTTACTATCATTCTCTCTCTCTATCATTCTCTCGCTATCATTCTCTCTATCATTCTCTCTCTCTCTATCATTCTCTTTCTCTATCATTCTCTCTCTCTATCTTTCTCTCTCTCTATCATTCTCTCTCTATCATTCTCTCTCTCTATCATTTTCTCTCTCTATCTCTCTCTTTCTCCATCATTCTCTCTCTCCATCATTCTCTTTCTCTATCATTCTCTCTCTCTCTCTCTCTCTCTCTCTCTCTCTCTCTCTCTCTCTCTCTCTATCATTCTCTCTATCTATCATTTTCTCTTTCTCTATCATTCTCTCTTTCTCTATCATACTCTCTCTCTATCATTCTCTCTCTATCATTCTCTCTCTATCATTCTCTCCCTCTATCATTTTCTCTCTCTATCATTTTCTCTCTATCGTTTTCTCTCTATCATTCCCTCTCTCTATCATTTTCTCTCTATTATTCTCTCTCTCTATCATTCTCTCGCTATCATTCTCTCTCCATCATTCTCTCTCTATCATTCTCTCTCTCTATCATTCTCTCTCTCCATCATTCTCTCTCTCTATCATTCTCTCTCACTATCATTCTCTCTCACTATCATTCTCTCTCTCTATCATTCTCTCTCTCTATCATTCTCTCTCTCTATCATTCTCTCTCTCTATCATTCTCTCTCTCTCTCTCTCGCTCTCTCTCTCTCTTTATCATTCTCTCTCTCTATCATTTTCTCTCTCAATCATTCTCTCTCTCTATCATTCTCTTTCTGCATCATTCTCTTTCTCTATCATTCTCTCTCTCTATATCATTTTCACTCTATCACTCTCTCTTTCTATCATTCTCTCTCTATCATTCGCTCTCTATCATTCTCTCTCTCTGTCATTCTCTCTCTCTATCATTTTCTCTCTATCATTCTCTCTCTCTATCATTTTCTCTCTATCATTCTCTCTCTCTATCATTTTCTCTCTATCATTCTCTCTCACTATCATTCTCTCTGTCCATCATTCTATCTCTCTATAATTCTCTCTCTATCATTCTCTCTGTCCATCGTTCTCTCACTATCATTCTCTCTCTCTATCATTCTCTCTCTCTATCATTCTCTTTCTCTATCATTCTCTCTCTCTCTATCATTCTCTCTTTCTATCATTCTCTCTCTATCATTCTCTCTTTCTATCATTCTCTCTCTATCATTCTCTCTCTCTATCATTCTCTGTCTATCATTCTCTCTCTATCATTCTCTCTCTCCATCATTGTCTCTCTCTATCATTTTCTCTCTATCGTTCTCTCTCTATCATTCCCTCTCTCTATCATTTTCTCTCTATCATTCTCTCTCTCTATCATTTTCTCTCTATCATTCTCTCTCTCTATCATTCTTTCTTACTATCATTCTCTCTCTCTATCATTCTCTCGCTATCATTCTCTCTATCATTCTCTCTCTCTCTATCATTCTCTTTCTCTATCATTCTCTCTCTCTATCATTCTCTCTCTCTATCATTCCCTCTCTCTATCATTTTCTCTCTATCATTCTCTCTCTCTATCATTCTCTCTTACTATCATTCTCTCTCTCTATCATTCTCTCGCTATCATTCTCTCTATCATTCTCTCTCTCTCTATCATTCTCTTTCTCTATCATTCTCTCTCTCTCTATCATTCTCTCTCTCTATCATGCCCTTCCTCTATCATTCTCTCTCTCTAGCATTCTCTCTCTATCATTCTCTCTCTCTATCATTCTCTGTCTATCATTCTCTGTCTATCATTCTCTCTCTCTATCATTTTCTCTCTCTATCATTTTCTCTCTATCGTTCTCTCTCTATCATTCCCTCTCTCTATCATTTTCTCTCTATCATTCTCTCTCTCTATCATTCTCTCTCTCCATCATTCTCTCTCTATCATTCTCTCTATCATTCTCTCTCTCTCTCTATCATTCTCTTTCTCTATCATTCTCTCCCTCTATCATTCTCTCTCTATCATTCTCTGTCTCTATCATTATCTCTCTCTATCATTCTCTCTCCATCATTCTCTCTCTCTCTATCATTTTCTCTCTATCACTCTCTCTTTCTATCATTCTCTCTCTCCATCATTTTCTCTTTCTCTATCATTTTCTCTCTATCATTCTCTCTCACTATCATTCTCTCTGTCCATCATTCTATCTCTCTATAATTCTCTCTCTATCATTCTCTTTCTCTATCATTCTCTCTCTCTCTATTATTCTCTCTCTCTATCATTCTCTCTCTCTATCATTCTCTCTTTCTATCATTCTCTCTCTATCATTCTCTCTTTCTATCATTCTCTCTCTATCATTCTCTCTCTCTATCATTCTCTGTCTATCATTCTCTGTCTATCATTCTCTCTCTCCATCATTGTCTCTCTCTATCATTTTCTCTCTATCGTTCTCTCTCTATCATTCCCTCTCTCTATCATTTTCTCTCTATCATTCTCTCTCTCTATCATTTTCTCTCTATCATTCTCTCTCTCTATCATTCTTTCTTACTATCATTCTCTCTCTCTATCATTCTCTCGCTATCATTCTCTCTATCATTCTCTCTCTCTCTATCATTCTCTTTCTCTATCATTCTCTCTCTCTATCATTCTCTCTCTCTATCATTCCCTCTCTCTATCATTTTCTCTCTATCATTCTCTCTCTCTATCATTCTCTCTTACTATCATTCTCTCTCTCTATCATTCTCTCGCTATCATTCTCTCTATCATTCTCTCTCTCTCTATCATTCTCTTTCTCTATCATTCTCTCTCTCTCTATCATTCTCTCTCTCTATCATGCCCTTCCTCTATCATTCTCTCTCTCTAGCATTCTCTCTCTATCATTCTCTCTCTCTATCATTCTCTGTCTATCATTCTCTGTCTATCATTCTCTCTCTCTCTCTCTCGCTCTCTCTCTCTCTTTATCATTCTCTCTCTTCATCATTTTCTCTCTCAATTATTCTCTCTCTCTATCATTCTCTTTCTGCATCATTCTCTTTCTCTATCTCTCTCTCTCTCTCTATCATTTTCTCTCTATCATTCTCTCTTTCTATCATTCTCTCTCTATCATTCGCTCTCTATCATTCTCTCTCTCTATCATTCTCTCTCTCTATCATTCTCTCTTTCTATCATGCTCTCTCTATCATTCTCTGTCTATCATTCTCTCTCTATCATTCTCTCTCTCTATCATTTTCTCTCTCTATCATTTTGTCTCTATCATTCCCTCTCTCTATCATTCTCTCTCTCTATCATTTTCTCTCTATCATTCTCCCTCTCCATCATTCTCTCTATCATTCTCTCTCTCGCTATCATTCTCTCTATCATTCTCTCTCTCTCTATCATTCTCTGTCTATCATTCTCTCTATATCATTCTCTCTCTCTATCATTTTCTCTATCTATCATTTTCTCTCTATCGTTCTCTCTCTATCATTCCCTCTCTCTATCATTTTCTCTCTATCATTCTCTCTTACTATCATTCTCTCTCTCTATCATTCTCTCGCTATCATTCTCTCCATCATTCTCTCTCTCTCTATCATTCTCTTTCTCTATCATTCTCTCTCTCTATCATTGTCTCTCTATCATTCTCTCTCTCTATCATTGCCTCTCTCTATCATTTTCTCTCTATCGTTCTCTCTCTATCATTCCCTCTCTCTATCATGTTCTCTCTATCATTCTCTCTCTCTATCATTTTCTCTCTATCATTCTCTCTCTCTATCATTCTCTCTCACTATCATTCTCTCTCTCTATCATCCTCTCTCTCTATCATTCTCTCTCTATCATTCTCTCACTCTATCATTCTCTCTCTATCATTGTCTCTCTCTATCATTCTCTCTCTCTATCATTCTCTCTCTATCATTCCCTCTCTATCATTCTCTCTCTCTATCATTTTCTCTCTATCATTCTCTCTCTCTATCATTTTCTCTCTATCATTCTCTCTCACTATCATTCTCTCTGTCCATCATTCTATCTCTCTATAATTCTCTCTCTATCATTCTCTTTCTCTATCATTCTCTCTCTCTCTATTATTCTCTCTCTCTATCATTCTCTCTCTCTATCATTCTCTCTTTCTATCATTCTCTCTCTATCATTCTCTCTTTCTATCATTCTCTCTCTATCATTCTCTCTCTCTATCATTCTCTGTCTATCATTCTCTCTCTATCATTCTCTCTCTCCATCATTGTCTCTCTCTATCATTTTCTCTCTATCGTTCTCTCTCTATCATTCCCTCTCTCTATCATTTTCTCTCTATCATTCTCTCTCTCTATCATTTTCTCTCTATCATTCTCTCTCTCTATCATTCTTTCTTACTATCATTCTCTCTCTCTATCATTCTCTCGCTATCATTCTCTCTCTCTCTATCATTCTCTTTCTCTATCATTCTCTCTCTCTATCATTCTCTCTCTCTATCATTCCCTCTCTCTATCATTTTCTCTCTCTCTATCATTCTCTCTTACTATCATTCTCTCTCTCTATCATTCTCTCTATCATTCTCTCTCTCTCTATCATTCTCTTTCTCTATCATTCTCTCTCTCTCTATCATTCTCTCTCTCTAGCATTCTCTCTCTATCATTCTCTCTCTCTATCATTCTCTGTCTATCATTCTCTGTCTATCATTCTCTCTCTCTATCATTTTCTCTCTATCGTTCTCTCTCTATCATTCCCTCTCTCTATCATTTTCTCTCTATCATTCTCTCTCTCTATCATTCTCTCTCTCCATCATTCTCTCTCTATCATTCTCTCTATCATTCTCTCTCTCTCTCTATCATTCTCTTTCTCTATCATTCTCTCCCTCTATCATTCTCTCTCTATCATTCTCTGTCTCTATCATTATCTCTCTCTATCATTCTCTCTCCATCATTCTCTCTCTCTCTATCATGTTCTCTCTATCACTCTCTCTTTCTATCATTCTCTCTCTCCATCGTTTTCTCTTTCTCTATCATTCTGTCTGTCCATCATTCTCTCTCTCTATCATTCTCTGTCTATCATTATCTCTCTATATCATTCTCCCTCTATCATTCCCTCTCTCTATCATTCTCTTTCTATCATTCTCTCTCTCTATCATTCTCTCGCTCCGTCATTCTCTCTCACTATCATTCTCTCTCTCTATCATTCTCTCTCACTATCATTCTCTCTCTATCATTCTCTCTCTCTATCATTTTCTCTCTATCATTCTCTCTTTCTATCATTCTCTCTCTATCATTCGCTCTCTATCATTCTCTCTCTATCATTTCCTGTCTCTATCATTTTCTCTCTCTATCATTCTCTGTCTCCATCATTCTCTCTCTCCATCATTCTCTTTCTCTATCATTCTCTCTCTCTCTCTCTCTCTCTCTCTCTCTCTCTCTCTCTCTCTCTCTATCATTCTCTCTCCCTATCATTTTCTCTCTCTATCATTCTCTCTCTCTCTATCATTCTCTCTTTCTATCATTCTCTCTCTATCATTCGCTCTCTATCATTCTCTCTCTCTATCATTTTCTCTCTCTATCATTCTCTCTCTCCATCATTCTCTCTCTCTATCATTTTCTCTCTCCATCATTCTCTTTCTCCATTATTCTCTTCCTCTATCATTCTCTCTCTCTCTATCATTCGCTCTGTCCATCATTCTCTCTCTCTATCATTTACTCTCTCTATCATTCTCTCGCTCCGTCATTCTCTCTCACTATCATTCTCTCTCTCTATCATTCTCTCTCACTATCATTCTCTCTCTATCATTCTCTCTCACTATCATTCTCTCTGTCCATCATTCTATCTCTCTATAATTCTCTCTCTATCATTCTCTCTGTCCATCGTTCTCTCTCTCTATCATTCTATGTCTATCATTATCTCTCTCTATCATTCCCTCTCTCTATCATTTTCTCTCTATCATTCTCTCTTTCTATCATTCTCTCTGTATCATTCGCTCTCTATCATTCTCTCTCTCTATCATTCTCTTTCTCTATCATTCTCTCTCTATCATTCTCTCTCTCTATCATTCTCTTTCTCTATCATTCTCTCTCTCTCTATCATTATCTCTCTCTCTATCATTTTCACTCTATCACTCTCTCTTTCTATCATTCTCTCTCTATCATTCGCTCTCTATCATTCTCTCTCTCTATCATTCTCTCTCTCTATCATTCTCTCTTTCTATCATTCTCTCTTTCTATCATTCTCCCTCTATCATTCTCTCTTTTTATCATTCTCTCTCTCTAGTATTCTCTCTCTATCATTCTCTCTGTCTTCCATTCTCTGTCTATCATTCTCTCTCTATCATTCTCTCTCTCTATCATTTTCTCTCTCTATTGTTCTCTCTCTATCATTCCCTCTCTCTATCATTTTCTCTCTATCATTCTCTCTCTCTATCATTTTCTCTCTATCATTCTCTCTCTCTATCATTTTCTCTCTATCATTCTCTCTCTCTATCATTTTCTCTCCATCATTCTCTCTCTCTATCATTCTCTCTTACTATCATTCTCTCTCTCTATCATTCTCTCGCTATCATTCTCTCTATCATTCTCTCTCTCTCTATCATTCTCTTTCTCTATCATTCTCTCTCTCTATCATTCTCTCTCTCTATCTTTCTCTCTCTCTATCATTCTCTCTCTATCATTCTCTCTCTCTATCATTTTCTCTCTCTATCATTCTCTTTCTCCATCATTCTCTCTCTCCATCATTCTCTTTCTCTATCATTCTCTCTCTCTCTCTCTCTCTCTCTCTCTCTCTCTCTCTCTCTCTCTCTCTATCATTCTCTCTATCTATCATTTTCTCTTTCTCTATCATTCTCTCTTTCTCTATCATACTCTCTCTCTATCATTCTCTCTCTATCATTCTCTCTCTATCATTCTCTCCCTCTATCATTTTCTCTCTCTATCATTTTCTCTCTATCGTTTTCTCTCTATCATTCCCTCTCTCTATCATTTTCTCTCTATTATTCTCTCTCTCTATCATTCTCTCTCTCTATCATTCTCTCGCTATCATTCTCTCTCCATCATTCTCTCTCTATCATTCTCTCTCTCTATCATTCTCTCTCTCCATCATTCTCTCTCTCTATCATTCTCTCTCACTATCATTCTCTCTCACTATCATTCTCTCTCTCTATCATTCTCTCTCTCTATCATTCTCTCTCTCTATCATTCTCTCTCTCTATCATTCTCTCTCTCTATCATTCTCTCTCTCTCTCTCTCGCTCTCTCTCTCTCTTTATCATTCTCTCTCTCTATCATTTTCTCTCTCAATCATTCTCTCTCTCTATCATTCTCTTTCTGCATCATTCTCTTTCTCTATCATTCTCTCTCTCTCTATCATTTTCACTCTATCACTCTCTCTTTCTATCATTCTCTCTCTATCATTCGCTCTCTATCATTCTCTCTCTCTGTCATTCTCTCTCTCTATCATTCTCTCTCTCTATCATTCTCTCTCTCTATCATTCTCTCTCTATGATTGTCTCTCTCTATCATTCTCTGTCTATCATTCTCTGTCTATCATTCTCTCTCTATCATTCTCTCTCTCTATCATCTTCTCTCTATCATTCTCTCTCTATTATTCTCTCTCTCTATCATTTTCTCTCTATCATCCTCTCGCTCTATCATTGTCTCTCTCTATCATTCGCTCTCTCTATCATTCTCTCTCTATCATTCTCTCTCTCTATCATTTTCTCTCTCCATCATTCTCTCTCTCTCTCTCTCTCTCGCTCTCTCTCTCTCTCTATCAGTCTCTCGCTCTATCATTTTCTCTCTCAATCATTCTCTCTCTCTATCATTCTCTTTCTGCATCATTCTCTTTCTCTATCATTCTCTCTCTCTCTATCATTTTCTCTCTCTCTATCATTTTCACTCTATCACTCTCTCTTTCTATCATTCTCTCTCTATCATTCGCTCTCTATCATTCTCTCTCTCTATCATTCTCTCTCTCTATCATTCTCTCTTTCTATCATTCTCTCTCTATCATTCGCTCTCTATCATTCTCTCTCTCTATCATTCTCTCTCTCTATCATTCTCTCTTTCTATCATTCTCTCTTTCTATCATTCTCTCTCTCTAGTATTCTCTCTCTATCATTCTCTCTCTCTACCATTCTCTGTCTATCATTCTCTCTCTCTATCATTTTCTCTCTCTATCGTTCTCTCTCTATCATTCCCTCTCTCTATCATTTTCTCTCTATCATTCTCTCTCTCTATCATTTTCTCTCTATCATTCTCTCTCTCTATCATTTTCTCTCTATCATTCTCTCTCACTATCATTCTCTCTGTCCATCATTCTATCTCTCTATAATTCTCTCTCTATCATTCTCTCTGTCCATCGTTCTCTCTCTCTATCATTCTCCGTCTATCATTATCTCTCTCTATCATTCCCTCTCTCTATCATTTTCTCTCCATCATTCTCTCTTTCTATCATTCTCTCTCTATCATTCGCTCTCTATCATTCTCTCTCTCTATCATTCTCTCTCTCTATCATTCTCTCTCTCTATCATTCTCTCTCTATCATTCTCTGTCTCTATCATTCTCTGTCTATCATTCTCTCTCTCTCTATTATTTTCTCTCTCTATCATATTCTCTCTATCATTCTCTCTCTATCATTGTCTCTCTCTATCATTCTCTCTCTCTATCATTCTCTCTCTATCAATCTCTCTCTATCATTCTCTCTCTCTATCATTCTCTCTTTCTATCATTCTCTCTCTATCATTCTCTGTCTATCATTCTCTCTCTCTATAGATTTCTCTCTCTATCATTTTCTCTCTATCATTCCCTCTCTCTATCATTCTCTCTCTCTATCATTTTCTCTCTATCATTCTCTCTCTCTATCATTCTCTCACTATCATTCTCTCTCTCTATCATTCTCTCTCTCTATCATTCTCTTTCTCTATCATTCTCTCTCTCTCTATCATTATCTCTCTCTCTATCATTTTCACTCCATCACTCTCTCTTTCTATCATTCTCTCTCTATCATTCGCTCTCTATCATTCTCTCTCTCTATCATTCTCTCTCTGTATTATTCTCTCGCTATCATTCTCTCTATCATTCTCTCTCTCTCTATCATTCCCTCTCTCTATCATTTTCTCTCTATCATTCTCTCTCTCTATCATTCTCTCTTACTATCATTCTCTCTCTCTATCATTCTCTTGCTATCATTCTCTCTATCATTCTCTCTCTCTCTATCATTCTCTCTCTCTCTATCATTCTCTCTCTCTATCATGCCCTTCCTCTATCATTCTCTCTCTCTAGCATTCTCTCTCTATCATTCTCTCTCTCTATCATTCTCTGTCTATCATTCTCTGTCTATCATTCTCTCTCTCTCTCTCTCGCTCTCTCTCTCTCTTTATCATTCTCTCTCTTCATCATTTTCTCTCTCAATTATTCTCTCTCTCTATCATTCTCTTTCTGCATCATTCTCTTTCTCTATCTCTCTCACTCTCTCTATCATTTTCTCTCTATCATTCTCTCTTTCTATCATTCTCTCTCTATCATTCGCTCTCTATCATTCTCTCTCTCTATCATTCTCTCTCTCTATCATTCTCTCTTTCTATCATTCTCTCTCTATCATTCTCTGTCTATCATTCTCTCTCTATCATTCTCTCTCTCTATCATTTTCTCTCTCTATCATTTTGTCTCTATCATTCCCTCTCTCTATCATTCTCTCTCTCTATCATTTTCTCTCTATCATTCTCCCTCTCCATCATTCTCTCTATCATTCTCTCTCTCGCTATCATTCTCTCTATCATTCTCTCTCTCTCTATCATTCTCTGTCTATCATTCTCTCTATATCATTCTCTCTCTCTATCATTTTCTCTATCTATCATTTTCTCTCTATCGTTCTCTCTCTATCATTCCCTCTCTCTATCATTTTCTCTCTATCATTCTCTCTTACTATCATTCTCTCTCTCTATCATTCTCTCGCTATCATTCTCTCCATCATTCTCTCTCTCTCTATCATTCTCTTTCTCTATCATTCTCTCTCTCTATCATTGTCTCTCTATCATTCTCTCTCTCTATCATTGCCTCTCTCTATCATTTTCTCTCTATCGTTCTCTCTCTATCATTCCCTCTCTCTATCATGTTCTCTCTATCATTCTCTCTCTCTATCATTTTCTCTCTATCATTCTCTCTCTCTATCATTCTCTCTCACTATCATTCTCTCTCTCTATCATCCTCTCTCTCTATCATTCTCTCTCTATCATTCTCTCACTCTATCATTCTCTCTCTATCATTGTCTCTCTCTATCATTCTCTCTCTCTATCATTCTCTCTCTATCATTCCCTCTCTATCATTCTCTCTCTCTATCATTTTCTCTCTATCATTCTCTCTCTCTATCATTTTCTCTCTATCATTCTCTCTCACTATCATTCTCTCTGTCCATCATTCTATCTCTCTATAATTCTCTCTCTATCATTCTCTTTCTCTATCATTCTCTCTCTCTCTATTATTCTCTCTCTCTATCATTCTCTCTCTCTATCATTCTCTCTTTCTATCATTCTCTCTCTATCATTCTCTCTTTCTATCATTCTCTCTCTATCATTCTCTCTCTCTATCATTCTCTGTCTATCATTCTCTCTCTATCATTCTCTCTCTCCATCATTGTCTCTCTCTATCATTTTCTCTCTATCGTTCTCTCTCTATCATTCCCTCTCTCTATCATTTTCTCTCTATCATTCTCTCTCTCTATCATTTTCTCTCTATCATTCTCTCTCTCTATCATTCTTTCTTACTATCATTCTCTCTCTCTATCATTCTCTCGCTATCATTCTCTCTCTCTCTATCATTCTCTTTCTCTATCATTCTCTCTCTCTATCATTCTCTCTCTCTATCATTCCCTCTCTCTATCATTTTCTCTCTATCATTCTCTCTCTCTATCATTCTCTCTTACTATCATTCTCTCTCTCTATCATTCTCTCTATCATTCTCTCTCTCTCTATCATTCTCTTTCTCTATCATTCTCTCTCTCTCTATCATTCTCTCTCTCTAGCATTCTCTCTCTATCATTCTCTCTCTCTATCATTCTCTGTCTATCATTCTCTGTCTATCATTCTCTCTCTCTATCATTTTCTCTCTATCGTTCTCTCTCTATCATTCCCTCTCTCTATCATTTTCTCTCTATCATTCTCTCTCTCTATCATTCTCTCTCTCCATCATTCTCTCTCTATCATTCTCTCTATCATTCTCTCTCTCTCTCTATCATTCTCTTTCTCTATCATTCTCTCCCTCTATCATTCTCTCTCTATCATTCTCTGTCTCTATCATTATCTCTCTCTATCATTCTCTCTCCATCATTCTCTCTCTCTCTATCATGTTCTCTCTATCACTCTCTCTTTCTATCATTCTCTCTCTCCATCATTTTCTCTTTCTCTATCATTCTGTCTGTCCATCATTCTCTCTCTCTATCATTCTCTGTCTATCATTATCTCTCTATATCATTCTCCCTCTATCATTCCCTCTCTCTATCATTCTCTTTCTATCATTCTCTCTCTCTATCATTCTCTCGCTCCGTCATTCTCTCTCACTATCATTCTCTCTCTCTATCATTCTCTCTCACTATCATTCTCTCTCTATCATTCTCTCTCTCTATCATTTTCTCTCTATCATTCTCTCTTTCTATCATTCTCTCTCTATCATTCGCTCTCTATCATTCTCTCTCTATCATTTCCTGTCTCTATCATTTTCTCTCTCTATCATTCTCTGTCTCCATCATTCTCTCTCTCCATCATTCTCTTTCTCTATCATTCTCTCTCTCTCTCTCTCTCTCTCTCTCTCTCTCTCTCTCTCTATCATTCTCTCTCCCTATCATTTTCTCTCTCTATCATTCTCTCTCTCTCTATCATTCTATCTTTCTATCATTCTCTCTCTATCATTCTCTCTCTATCATTCTCTCTCTCTATCATTTTCTCTCTCTATCATTCTCTTTCTCCATCATTCTCTCTCTCCATCATTCTCTTTCTCTATCATTCTCTCTCTCTCTCTCTCTCTCTCTCTCTCTCTCTCTCTCTATCATTCTCTCTATCTATCATTTTCTCTTTCTCTATCATTCTCTCTTTCTCTATCATACTCTCTCTCTATCATTCTCTCTCTATCATTCTCTTTCTATCATTCTCTCCCTCTATCATTTTCTCTCTCTATCATTTTCTCTCTATCGTTTTCTCTCTATCATTCCCTCTCTCTATCATTTTCTCTCTATCATTCTCTCTCTCTATCATTCTCTCTCTCTATCATTCTCTCGCTATCATTCTCTCTCCATCATTCTCTCTCTATCATTCTCTCTCTCTATCATTCTCTCTCTCCATCATTCTCTCTCTCTATCATTCTCTCTCACTATCATTCTCTCTCACTATCATTCTCTCTCTCTATCATTCTCTCTCTCTATCATTCTCTCTCTCTATCATTCTCTCTCTCTATCAGTCTCTCTCTCTCTCTCTCGCTCTCTCTCTCTCTTCATCATTCTCTCTCTCTATCATTTTCTCTCTCAATCATTCTCTCTCTCTATCATTCTCTTTCTGCATCATTCTCTTTCTCTATCATTCTCTCTCTCTCTATCATTTTCACTCTATCACTCTCTCTTTCTATCATTCTCTCTCTATCATTCGCTCTCTATCATTCTCTCTCTCTGTCATTCTCTCTCTCTATCATTCTCTCTCTCTATCATTCTCTCTCTCTATCATTCTCTCTCTATGATTGTCTCTCTCTATCATTCTCTGTCTATCATTCTCTCTCTATCATTCTCTCTCTCTATCATTCTCTCTCTCTATCATTCTCTCTCTCTATCATTCTCTCTCTCTATCATTCTCTTTCTTCATCATTCGCTTTCTCTATCATTCTCTCTCTCTCTCTATCATTCTCTCTCACTATCATTCTCTCTCTATCATTCTCTCTCTCCATCATTTTCTCTTTCTTTATCATTCTCTCTCTCTCTATTATTCTCTCTCTCTATCATTCTCTCTCTCCATCATTCTCTCTCTCTATCATTCTCTCTCACTATCATTCTCTCTCACTATCATTCTCTCTCTCTATCATTCTCTCTCTCTATCATTCTCTCTCTCTATCATTCTCTCTCTCTATCAGTCTCTCTCTCTCTCTCTCGCTCTCTCTCTCTCTTCATCATTCTCTCTCTCTATCATTTTCTCTCTCAATCATTCTCTCTCTCTATCATTCTCTTTCTGCATCATTCTCTTTCTCTATCATTCTCTCTCTCTCTATCATTTTCACTCTATCACTCTCTCTTTCTATCATTCTCTCTCTATCATTCTCTGTCTATCATTCTCTCTCTATCATTCTCTCTCTCCATCATTGTCTCTCTCTATCATTTTCTCTCTATCGTTCTCTCTCTATCATTCCCTCTCTCTATCATTTTCTCTCTATCATTCTCTCTCTCTATCATTTTCTCTCTATCATTCTCTCTCTCTATCATTCTTTCTTACTATCATTCTCTCTCTCTATCGATCTCTCTATCATTCTCTCTCTCTCTATCATTCTCTTTCTCTATCATTCTCTCTCTCTCTATCATTCTCTCTCTCTATCATTCCCTCTCTCTATCATTTTCTCTCTATCATTCTCTCTCTCCATCATTCTCTCTCTATCATTCTCTCTCTCTCTCTGTCATTCTCTTTCTCTATCATTCTCTCCCTCTATCATTCTCTTTCTATCATTCTCTGTCTCTATCATTATCTCTCTCTATCATTCTCTCTCCATCATTCTCTCTCTCTCTATCATTTTCTCTCTATCACTCTCTCTTTCTATCATTCTCTCTCTCTATCATTCTCTCGCTCCGTCATTTTCTCTCACTATCATTCTCTCTCTCTATCATTCTCTCTCACTATCATTCTCTCTCTATCATTCTCTCTCTCTATCATTTTCTCTCTATCATTCTGTCTTTCTATCATTCTCTCTCTATCATTCGCTCTCTATCATTCTCTCTCTCTATCATTCTCTCTCTCTATCATTCTCTCCCTCTATCATTCTCTCTCTATCATTTCCTGTCTCTATCATTTTCTCTCTCTATCATTCTCTGTCTCCATCATTCTCTCTCTCCATCATTCTCTCTCTCTATCATTTTCTCTCTCTCTCTCTCTCTCTCTCTCTCTCTCTCTCTCTCTCTCTCTCTCTCTCTCTATCATTCTCTCTCCCTATCATTTTCTCTCTCTCTCTCTATCATTCTCTCTTTCTATCATTCTCCCTCTATCATTCGCTCTCTATCATTCTCTCTCTCTATCATTCTCTCTCTCTATCATTCTCTCTTTCTATCATTCTCTCTCTATCATTCTCTCTCTCTAGCATTCTCTCTCTATCATTCTCTCTCTCTACCATTCTCTCTCTATCATTCTCTCTCTCCATCATTCTCTCTCTCTATCATTCTCTCTCACTATCATTCTCTCTCACTATCATTCTCTCTCTCTATCATTCTCTCTCTCTATCATTCTCTCTCTCTATCATTCTCTCTCTCTATCAGTCTCTCTCTCTCTCTCTCGCTCTCTCTCTCTATTCATCATTCTCTCTCTCTATCATTTTCTCTCTCAATCATTCTCTCTCTCTATCATTCTCTTTCTGCATCATTCTCTTTCTCTATCATTCTCTCTCTCTCTATCATTTTCACTCTATCACTCTCTCTTTCTATCATTCTCTCTCTATCATTCTCTGTCTATCATTCTCTCTCTATCATTCTCTCTCTCCATCATTGTCTCTCTCTATCATTTTCTCTCTATCGTTCTCTCTCTATCATTCCCTCTCTCTATCATTTTCTCTCTATCATTCTCTCTCTCTATCATTTTCTCTCTATCATTCTCTCTCTCTATCATTCTTTCTTACTATCATTCTCTCTCTCTATCGATCTCTCTATCATTCTCTCTCTCTCTATCATTCTCTTTCTCTATCATTCTCTCTCTCTATCATTCTCTCTCTCTATCATTCCCTCTCTCTATCATTTTCTCTCTATCATTCTCTCTCTCCATCATTCTCTCTCTATCATTCTCTCTCTCTCTCTGTCATTCTCTTTCTCTATCATTCTCTCCCTCTATCATTCTCTTTCTATCATTCTCTGTCTCTATCATTATCTCTCTCTATCATTCTCTCTCCATCATTCTCTCTCTCTCTATCATTTTCTCTCTATCACTCTCTCTTTCTATCATTCTCTCTCTCTATCATTCTCTCGCTCCGTCATTTTCTCTCACTATCATTCTCTCTCTCTATCATTCTCTCTCACTATCATTCTCTCTCTATCATTCTCTCTCTCTATCATTTTCTCTCTATCAT
Source organism: Dyspetes luteomarginatus (assembly GCA_963669185.1). Taxonomy (NCBI): domain Eukaryota; kingdom Metazoa; phylum Arthropoda; class Insecta; order Hymenoptera; family Ichneumonidae; genus Dyspetes; species Dyspetes luteomarginatus. The sequence goes on from OY769905.1 coordinate 12,934,504, forward strand.
TCTGTCTTTCTATCATTCTCTCTCTATCATTCGCTCTCTATCATTCTCTCTCTCTATCATTCTCTCTCTCTATCATTCTCTCCCTCTATCATTCTCTCTCTATCATTTCCTGTCTCTATCATTTTCTCTCTCTATCATTCTCTGTCTCCATCATTCTCTCTCTCCATCATTCTCTCTCTCTATCATTTTCTCTCTCTCTCTCTCTCTCTCTCTCTCTCTCTCTCTCTCTCTCTCTCTCTCTCTATCATTCTCTCTCCCTATCATTTTCTCTCTCTCTCTCTATCATTCTCTCTTTCTATCATTCTCCCTCTATCATTCGCTCTCTATCATTCTCTCTCTCTATCATTCTCTCTCTCTATCATTCTCTCTTTCTATCATTCTCTCTCTATCATTCTCTCTCTCTAGCATTCTCTCTCTATCATTCTCTCTCTCTACCATTCTCTGTCTATCATTCTGTCTCTCCATCATTTTCTTTTTCTCTATCATTCTCTCTGTCCATCATTCTCTCGCTCTATCATTCTCTGTCTATCATTATCTCTCTCTATCATTCTCTCTCTATCATTCTCTCTCTCTATCATTTTCTCTCTATCATTCTCTCTCTCGATAATTTTCTCGCTATCATTCTCTCTATCATTCTCTCTCTCTCTATCATTCTCTTTCTCTATCATTCTCTCTCTCTATCATTCTCTCTCTCTATCATTCTCTCTCTCTATCATTCTCTCTCTCTATCATTCTCTCTCTCTAGCATTCTCTCTCTATCATTCTCTCTCTCTATCATTCTCTGTCTATCATTCTCTCTCTATCATTCTCTCTCTCTATCATTCTCTCTCTCCATCATTTTCTCTCTCTATCATTCTCTCTCTCCATCATTCTCTCTCTCTATCATTCTCTCGCTATCATTCTCTCTCCATCATTCTCTCTCTATCATTCTCTCTCTCTATCATTCTCTCTCTCCATCATTCTCTCTCTCTATCATTCTCTCTCACTATCATTCTCTCTCACTATCATTCTCTCTCTCTATCATTCTCTCTCTCTCTCTATCATTCTCTTTCTCTATCATTCTCCCTCTCTCTATCATTCTCTCTCTCTCTATCATTTTCACTCTATCACTCTATCTTTCTATCATTCTCTCTCCATCATTCTCTCGTTCTATCATTTTCTCCCTATCATTCTCTCTCTCTAGCATTCTCTCTCTCTATCATTCTCTCTTTCTATCATTCTCGCTGTATCATTTTCTCTCTATCATTCTCTCTCTATCATTCTCTCTTTCTATCATTCTCTCTCTATCATTCTCTCTCTCTATCATTCTCTCTCTATCATTCTCTCTCTCTATCATTCTCTCTCTCTATCATTGTCTCTCTCTATCATTTTCTCTCTATCGTTCTCTCTCTATCATTCCCTCTCTTTATCATTTTCTCTCTATCATTCTCTCACTCTCTATCATTTTCTCTCTATCATTCTTTCTCTCTATCATTCTTTCTTACTATCATTCTCTCTCTCTATCATTCTCTCGCTATCATTCTCTCTATCATTCCGTCTCTCTCTATCATTCTCTTTCTCTATCATTCTCTCTCTCTATCATTCTCTCTCTCTATCATTCCCTCTCTCTATCATTTTCTCTCTATCATTCTCTCTCTCTATCATTTTCTCTCTATCATTCTCTCTCTCTATCATTCGCTCTTACTATCATTCTCTCTCTCTATCATTCTCTCGCTATCATTCTCTCTCTATCATTCCCTCTCTCTATCATTTTCTCTCTAGCATTCTCAGCCAGAGACAGACAGAGACAGACAGAGACAGACAAAGACAGACAGAGACAGACAGAGACGGTCCGACAGACAGAGACAGACAGACAGACAGACACAGACAGAGACAGATAGTGACAGAGAGAGACAGACAGAGACAGCCAGAGACAGACAGAGACAGACAGAGACAGACAGAGACAGACAGACACAGACAGAGACAGACAGAAACAGACAGAGACAGACAGAGACAGACAAAGACAGACAGAGACAGACAGAGACAGACAGAGACAGACAAAGACAGACAGAGACAGACAGAGACGGTCCGACAGACAGAGACAGACAGACAGACAGACACAGACAGAGACAGATAGTGACAGAGAGAGACAGACAGAGACAGCCAGAGACAGACAGAGACAGACAGAGACAGACAGAGACAGACAGACACAGACAGAGACAGACAGACACAGACAGAGACAGACAGACACAGACAGAGACAGACAGAGACAGACAGAGACAGACAGAGCCAGACAGAGACAGACAGAGACAGACATAGACAGACAGAGACAGACAGAGACAGACAGAGACAGACAGAGACAGACAGAGACAGACAGAGACAGACAGAGACAGACAGAGACAGACAGCGACAGACAGAGACAGCAGAGACAGCCAGAGACAGACAGAGACAGACAGAGGCAGACAGAGACAGACAAAGACAGGCAGAGACAGACAGAGACACACAGAGACAGACAGAGACAGACAGAGACAGACAGAAAAAGACAGAGACAGACAGAAACAGTCGGAGACAGCCAGAGACAGACAGAGACAGACAGAGACAAACAGAGACAGACAGACACAGACAGAGACAGACAGACACAGACAGAGACAGATAGAGACAGACAGAGACAGACAGAGACAGATAGAGACAGATAGATACAGACAGAGACAGACAGAGACAGACAGACACAGATAGACACAGACAGACACAGAGTTCGGGTTCGTGTTTGGATTTGGGTTTGGGTCTGGGTTTGGGTTTGGGTCTGGGTTCAGGTTTGCGTTTGGGTTTGGGTTTGGGTTTGGGTTTGAGTTTGGGTTTGGGTTTGGGTTTGGGTTTGAATTTGGGTTTGGGTTTGGCGTTGGGTTTGGGTTTGGGTTTGGGTTTGGCTTTACGTTTGGCTTTGGGTTTGGGTTTGAAATTTGGATTTGGGTTTGGGTTTGGAGTTGGGTTTGGGGTTGGGTTTGGATTTTGGTTTGGGTTTGGGTAATAACAGAGAGACTGAGAGACAGAGAGAGACATAGGGAGACAGACAGAGACAGACAGAGACAGACAGAGACAGACAGAGATAGACACAGGCAGACACAGACAGACAGAGACAGACAGAGACAGACAGAGACAGACAGAGACAGACAGAGACAGACAGAGACAGACAGAGACAGACAGAGGCAGACAGAGACAGACAGAGACAGAAAGAAACAGACAAAGACAGACAGAGACAGACAAAGACAGACAGAGACAGACAGAGACAGACAGAGACAGACAAAGACAGACAGAGACAGACAGAGACAGACAGAGACAGACACAGACAGACACAGACCGACAGAGACAGACAGAGATAGACACAGACAGACACAGACCGACAGAGACAGACAGAGACAGACAGAGACAGAAAGAGACAGAGAGTTACAAAGAGAGACAGAGAGAGACAGTGCAAGACAGAGAGAGACAGAGATAGACAGAGAGAGAAAGAGAGAGACAGAGAGACACAGAGAGAGACAGACAGAGACATACAGATTCAGAGAGAGACAGACGGAGACAGACAGAGACAGACAGAGACAGACAGAGACAGACAGAGACAGGCAGAGACAGACAGAGACAGACAGAGACAGACAGAGACAGACAGACAGACAAAGACAGACAGAGACAGACAGAGACAGACAGAGACAGACAAAGACAGACAGAGACAGACAGAGACACACAGAGACAGACAGAGACAGACAGAGACAGACAGAAAAAGACAGAGACAGACAGAAACAGACTGAGACAGCCAGAGACAGACAGAGACAGACAAAGACAAACAGAGACAGACAGAGACAGACAGAGACAGACAGAGAAAGACAGAGACAGACAGAGACAGACAGAGACAGACAGAGACAGACAGAGACAGACAGAGACAGACAGAGACAGACAGAGACAGACAGAGACAGACAGAGACAGACAGAGACAGCAGAGACAGCCAGAGACAGACAGAGACAGACAGAGACAGACAGAGACAGACAGACAGACAGAGACAGACAGAGACAGACAGACACAGACAGAGACAGACAGACACAGACAGAGACAGACAGACACAGACAGACACAGACAGAGACAGATAGAGACAGACAGAGACAGACAGAGACAGATAGAGACAGATAGAGACAGATAGAGACAGACATAGACAGACAGAGACAGACAGACACAGATAGACACAGACAGACACAGACTTCGGGTTCGTGTTCGAGTTTGGGTTTGGGTCTGGGTTTGAGTTTGGGTCTGGGTTTGGGTTTGGGTTCGGGTTTGGGTTTGGGTTCGGGTTTGAGTTTGGGTTTGGGTTTGGGTTTGGGTTTGGGTAATAACAGAGAGACTGAGAGTCAGAGAAAGACATAGAGAGACAGACAGAGACAGACAGAGACATACAGAGACAGACAGAGACAGACAGAGACAGACAGAGACAGACAGAGATAGACACAGACAGACACAGACCGACAGAGACAGAGACAGACAGAGACAGACAGAGACAGACAGAGACAGACAAAGACAGGCAGAGACAGACAGAGACACACAGAGACAGACAGAGACAGACAGAGACAGACAGAGACAGACACAGACAGACACAGACCGACAGAGACAGATAGAGATAGACACAGACAGACACAGACCGACAGAGACAGACAGAGACAGACAGAGACAGAGAGAGACAGAAGAGACAGAGAGTTACAAAGAGAGACAGAGAGAGACAGAGCGAGACAGAGAGAGACAGAGAGAGACAGAGAGAGAGACAGAAAAAGACAGAGAGAGAAAGAGAGAGACAGAGAGACACAGAGAGAGACAGACAGAGACAGACAGAGACAGAGAGAGACAGACGGAGACAGACAGAGACAGACAGAGACAGACAGAGACAGACAGAGACAGACAGAGACAGACAGAGACAGACAGAGACAGACAGAGACAGACAGAGACAGACAGAGACAGACAGAGACAGACAGAGACAGACAGAGACAGACAGACAGACAGAGACAGACAGAGACAGACAGAGACAGACAGAGACAGACAAAGACAGACAGAGACAGACAGAGACACACAGAGACAGACAGAGACAGACAGAGACAGACAGAGACAGACAGAAAAAGACAGAGACAGACAGAAACAGACGGAGACAGCCAGAGACAGACAGAGACAGACAGAGACAAACAGAGACAGAAAGAGACAGACAGAGACAGACAGAGACAGACAGAGACAGACAGAGAAAGACAGAGACAGACAGAGACAGACAGAGACAGACAGAGACAGACAGAGACAGACAGAGACAGACAGAGACAGACAGAGACAGACAGACAGACAGAGACAGACAGAGACAGACAGACACAGACAGAGACAGACAGACACAGCCAGAGACAGACAGACACAGACAGAGACAGATAGAGACAGACAGAGACAGACAGGGACAGATAGAGACAGATAGAGACAGACAGAGACAGACAGAGACAGACAGACACAGATAGACACAGACAGACACAGATAGACACAGACAGACACAGAGTTCGGGTTCGTGTTCGAGTTTGGGTTTGGGTCTGGGTTTGGGTTTGGGTCTGGGTTTGGGTTTGGGTTTGGGTTTGGGTTTGGGTTTGGGTTTGGGTAATAACAGAGAGACTGAGAGTCAGAGAAAGACATAGAGAGACAGACAGAGACAGACAGAGACAGACAGAGACAGACAGAGACAGACAGAGATGGACACAGACAGACACAGACCGACAGAGACAGAGACAGACAGAGACAGACAGAGACAGACAGAGACAGACAAAGACAGGCAGAGACAGACAGAGACACACAGAGACAGACAGAGACAGACAGAGACAGACAGAGACAGACAGAGACAGACAGAGACAGACAGAGACAGACAGAGACGGACAGAGACAGACAGAGACAGACAGAGACAGACAGAGACAGACAGAGACAGACGGACAGACAGAGACAGACAGAGACAGACAGACACAGACAGAGACAGACAGACACAGACAGACACAGATAGACACAGACAGACACAGAGTTCGGGTTCGTGTTTGGGTTTGGGTTTGGGTCTGGGTTTGGGTTTGGGTCTGGGTTCGGGTTTGCGTTTGGGTTTGGGTTCGGGTTTGGGTTTGGGTTTGGGTTTGGGTTTGGGTTCGGGTTTGGGTTTGGGTTTGAATTTGGGTTTGGGTTTGGGTTTGGCTTTGGGTTTGGCTTTGGGTTTGGGTTTGAAATTTGGATTTGGGTTTGGGTTTGGATTTGGGTTTGGAGTTGGGTTTGGGGTTGGGTTTGGATTTTGGTTTGGGTTTGGGTTTGGGTTTGGGTTTGGGTAATAACAGAGAGACTGAGAGACAGAGAGAGACATAGGGAGACAGACAGAGACAGACAGAGACAGACAGAGACAGACAGAGATAGACACAGGCAGACACAGACAGACAGAGACAGACAGAGACAGACAGAGACAGACAGAGACAGACAGAGACAGACAGAGACAGACAGAGACAGACAGAGACAGACAGAGGCAGACAGAGACAGACAGAGACAGAAAGAAACAGACAGAGACAGACAGAGACAGACAAAGACAGACAGAGACAGACAGAGACAGACAGAGACAGACAGAGACAGACAGAGACAGACAGAGACAGACAGAGACAGACACAGACAGACACAGACCGACAGAGACAGACAGAGATAGACACAGACAGACACAGACCGACAGAGACAGACAGAGACAGACAGAGACAGAGAGAGACAGAGAGAGACAGAAAGAGACAGAGAGTTACAAAGAGAGACAGAGAGAGACAGAGCGAGACAGAGAGAGACAGAGAGAGAAAGAGAGACACAGAGAGACACAGAGACGGACAGACAGAGACATCCAGAGACAGAGAGAGACAGACGGAGACAGACAGAGACAGACAGAGACAGACAGAGACAGACAGAGACAGACAGAGACAGACAGAGATAGACACAGACAGACACAGACCGACAGAGACAGAGACAGACAGAGACAGACAGAGACAGACAGAGACAGACAAAGACAGGCAGAGACAGACAGAGACACACAGAGACAGACAGAGACAGACAGAGACAGACAGAGACAGACAGAGACAGACAGAGACGGACAGAGACAGACAGAGACAGACAGAGACAGACAGAGACAGACAGAGACAGACAGACAGACAGAGACAGACAGAGACAGACAGAGACAGACAGACACAGACAGAGACAGACAGACACAGACAGACACAGATAGACACAGACAGACACAGAGTTCGGGTTCGTGTTTGGGTTTGGGTTTGGGTCTGGGTTTGGGTTTGGGTCTGGGTTCGGGTTTGCGTTTGGGTTTGGGTTCGGGTTTGGGTTTGGGTATGGGTTTGAGTTTGGGTTTGGGTTTGGGTTCGGGTTTGGGTTTGGGTTTGAATTTGGGTTTGGGTTTGGGTTTGGCTTTGGGTTTGGGTTTGGGTTTGAAATTTGGATTTGGGTTTGGGTTTGGATTTGGGTTTGGAGTTGGGTTTGGGGTTGGGTTTGGATTTTGGTTTGGGTTTGGGTTTGGGTTTGGGTTTGGGTAATAACAGAGAGACTGAGAGACAGAGAGAGACATAGGGAGACAGACAGAGACAGACAGAGACAGACAGAGACAGACAGAGACAGACAGAGATAGACACAGGCAGACAGAGACAGACAGAGACAGACAGAGACAGACAGAGACAGACAGAGACAGACAGAGACAGACAGAGACAGACAGAGACAGACAGAGACAGACAGAGACAGACAGAGACAGAAAGAAACAGACAGAGACAGACAGAGACAGACAAAGACAGACAGAGACAGACAGAGACAGACAGAGACAGACAGAGACAGACAGAGACAGACAGAGACACACAGAGACAGACAGAGACAGACAGAGACAGACAGAAAAAGACAGAGACAGACAGAAACAGACGGAGACAGCCAGAGACAGACAGAGACAGACAAAGACAAACAGAGACAGACAGAGACAGACAGAGACAGACAGAGACAGACAGAGACAGACAGAAAAAGACAGAGACAGACAGAAACAGACGGAGACAGCCAGAGACAGACAGAGACAGACAAAGACAAACAGAGACAGACAGAGACAGACAGAGACAGACAGAGAAAGACAGAGACAGACAGAGACAGACAGAGACAGACAGAGACAGACAGAGACAGACAGAGACAGACAGAGACAGACAGAGACAGCAGAGACAGCCAGAGACAGACAGAGACAGACAGAGACAGACAGAGACAGACAGAGACAGACAGACAGACAGAGACAGACAGACACAGACAGAGACAGACAGACACAGACAGAGACAGACAGACACAGACAGACACAGACAGAGACAGATAGAGACAGACAGAGACAGACAGAGACAGATAGAGACAGATAGAGACAGATAGAGACAGACAGAGACAGACAGACACAGACAGACACAGATAGACACAGACAGACACAGACTTCGGGTTCGTGTTCGAGTTTGGGTTTGGGTCTGGGTTTGGGTTTGGGTTTGGGTTTGGGTTTGGGTTTGAGTTTGGGTTTGGGTTTGGGTTTGGGTTTGGGTCTGGGTTCGGGTTTGCGTTTGGGTTTGGGTTTGGGTTTGGGTTTGGGTTTGGGTTTGGGTTTGGGTTTGGGTTTGGGTTTGACTTTGGGTTTGGGTTTGAAATTTGGATTTGGGTTTGGGTTTGGATTTGGGTTTGGAGTTGGGTTTGGGGTTGGGTTTGGATTTTGGTTTGGGTTTGGGTTTGGATTTGGGTTTGGGTAATAACAGAGAGACTGAGAGACAGAGAGAGACATAGGGAGACAGACAGAGACAGACAGAGACAGACAGAGACAGACAGAGACAGACAGAGGCAGACAGAGACAGACAGAGACAGAAAGAAACAGACATAGACAGACAGAGACAGACAAAGACAGACAGAGACAGACAGAGACAGACAGAGACAGACAGAGACAGACAGAGACAGACAGAGACAGACAGAGACAGACACAGACAGACACAGACCGACAGAGACAGACAGAGATAGACACAGACAGACACAGACCGACAGAGACAGACAGAGACAGACAGAGACAGAGAGAGACAGAGAGAGACAGAAAGAGACAGAGAGTTACAAAGAGAGACAGAGAGAGACAGAGCGAGACAGAGAGAGACAGAGAGGGAAAGAGAGACACAGAGAGACACAGAGACGGACAGACAGAGACATACAGAGACAGAGAGAGACAGACGGAGACAGACAGAGACAGACAGAGACAGACAGAGACAGACAGAGACAGACAGAGATAGACACAGACAGACACAGACCGACAGAGACAGAGACAGACAGAGACAGACAGAGACAGACAGAGACAGACAAAGACAGGCAGAGACAGACAGAGACACACAGAGACAGACAGAGACAGACAGAGACAGACAGAGACAGACAGAGACAGACAGAGACGGACAGAGACAGACAGAGACAGACAGAGACAGACAGAGACAGACAGAGACAGACAGAGACAGACAGACAGACAGAGACAGACAGAGACAGACAGAGACAGACAGACACAGACAGAGACAGACAGACACAGACAGACACAGATAGACACAGACAGACACAGAGTTCGGGTTCGTGTTTGGGTTTGGGTTTGGGTCTGGGTTTGGGTTTGGGTCTGGGTTCGGGTTTGCGTTTGGGTTTGGGTTCGGGTTTGGGTTTGGGTATGGGTTTGAGTTTGAGTTTGGGTTTGGGTTTGGGTTCGGGTTTGGGTTTGGGTTTGAATTTGGGTTTGGGTTTGGGTTTGGCTTTGGGTTTGGGTTTGGGTTTGAAATTTGGATTTGGGTTTGGGTTTGGATTTGGGTTTGGAGTTGGGTTTGGGGTTGGGTTTGGATTTTGGTTTGGGTTTGGGTTTGGGTTTGGGTTTGGGTAATAACAGAGAGACTGAGAGACAGAGAGAGACATAGGGAGACAGACAGAGACAGACAGAGACAGACAGAGACAGACAGAGATAGACACAGGCAGACAGAGACAGACAGAGATAGACAGAGACAGACAGAGACAGACAGAGACAGACAGAGACAGACAGAGACAGACAGAGACAGACAGAGACAGACAGAGACAGACAGAGACAGACAGAGACAGAAAGAAACAGACAGAGACAGACAGAGACAGACAAAGACAGACAGAGACAGACAGAGACAGACAGAGACAGACAGAGACAGACAGAGACAGACAGAGACACACAGAGACAGACAGAGACAGACAGAGACAGACAGAAAAAGACAGAGACAGACAGAAACAGACGGAGACAGCCAGAGACAGACAGAGACAGACAAAGACAAACAGAGACAGACAGAGACAGACAGAGACAGACAGAGACAGACAGAGACGGACAGAAAAAGACAGAGACAGACAGAAACAGACGGAGACAGCCAGAGACAGACAGAGACAGACAAAGTCAAACAGAGACAGACAGAGACAGACAGAGACAGACAGAGAAAGACAGAGACAGACAGAGACAGACAGAGACAGACAGAGACAGACAGAGACAGACAGAGACAGACAGAGACAGACAGAGACAGCAGAGACAGCCAGAGACAGACAGAGACAGACAGAGACAGACAGAGACAGACAGAGACAGACAGACAGACAGAGACAGACAGACACAGACAGAGACAGACAGACACAGACAGAGACAGACAGACACAGACAGACACAGACAGAGACAGATAGAGACAGACAGAGACAGACAGAGACAGATAGAGACAGATAGAGACAGATAGAGACAGACAGAGACAGACAGAGACAGACAGACACAGATAGACACAGACAGACACAGACTTCGGGTTCGTGTTCGAGTTTGGGTTTGGGTCTGGGTTTGGGTTTGGGTTTGGGTTTGGGTTTGGGTTTGGGTTTGGGTTTGAGTTTGGGTTTGGGTTTGGGTTTGGGTTTGGGTCTGGGTTCGGGTTTGCGTTTGGGTTTGGGTTTGGGTTTGGGTTTGGGTTTGGGTTTGGGTTTGACTTTGGGTTTGGGTTTGAAATTTGGATTTGGGTTTGGGTTTGGATTTGGGTTTGGAGTTGGGTTTGGGGTTGGGTTTGGATTTTGGTTTGGGTTTGGGTTTGGATTTGGGTTTGGGTAATAACAGAGAGACTGAGAGACAGAGAGAGACATAGGGAGACAGACAGAGACAGACAGAGACAGACAGAGACAGACAGAGACAGACAGAGGCAGACAGAGACAGACAGAGACAGAAAGAAACAGACATAGACAGACAGAGACAGACAAAGACAGACAGAGACAGACAGAGACAGACAGAGACAGACAGAGACAGACAGAGACAGACAGAGACAGACACAGACAGACACAGACCGACAGAGACAGACAGAGATAGACACAGACAGACACAGACCGACAGAGACAGACAGAGACAGACAGAGACAGAGAGAGACAGAAAGAGACAGAGAGTTACAAAGAGAGACAGAGAGAGACAGAAAGAGACAGAGAGTTACAAAGAGAGACAGAGAGAGACAGAGCGAGACAGAGAGAGACAGAGAGAGACAGAGAGAGAAAGAGAGAGACAGAGAGACACAGAGAGGGACAGACAGAGACATACAGAGACAGAGAGAGACAGACGGAGACAGACAGAGACAGACAGAGACAGACAGAGACAGACAGAGACAGACAGAGACAGACAGAGACAGACAGAGACAGACAGAGACAGACAGAGACAGACAGAGGCAGACAGAGACAGACAGAGACAGAAAGAAACAGACAGAGACAGACAGAGACAGACAAAGACAGACAGAGACAGACAGAGACAGACAGAGACAGACAGAGACAGACAGAGACAGACAGAGACAGACAGAGACAGACAGAGACAGACACAGACAGACACAGACCGACAGAGACAGACAGAGATAGACACAGACAGACACAGACCGACAGAGACAGACAGAGACAGACAGAGACAGACAGAGACAGAGAGAGACAGAAAGAGACAGAGAGTTACAAAGAGAGACAGAGAGAGACAGAGCGAGACAGAGAGAGACAGAGAGAGAAAGAGAGACACAGAGAGACACAGAGACGGACAGACAGAGACATACAGAGACAGAGAGAGACAGACGGAGACAGACAGAGACAGACAGAGACAGACAGAGACAGACAGAGACAGACAGAGACAGACAGAGACAGACAGAGACAGACAGAGATAGACACAGACAGACACAGACCGACAGAGACAGAGACAGACAGAGACAGACAGAGACAGACAGAGACAGACAAAGACAGGCAGAGACAGACAGAGACACACAGAGACAGACAGAGACAGACAGAGACAGACAGAGACAGACAGAGACAGACAGAGACGGACAGAGACAGACAGAGACAGACAGAGACAGACAGAGACAGACAGAGACAGACAGACAGACAGAGACAGACAGAGACAGACAGAGACAGACAGACACAGACAGAGACAGACAGACACAGACAGACACAGATAGACACAGACAGACACAGAGTTCGGGTTCGTGTTTGGGTTTGGGTTTGGGTCTGGGTTTGGGTTTGGGTCTGGGTTCGGGTTTGCGTTTGGGTTTGGGTTCGGGTTTGGGTTTGGGTATGGGTTTGAGTTTGGGTTTGGGTTTGGGTTCGGGTTTGGGTTTGGGTTTGAATTTGGGTTTGGGTTTGGGTTTGGCTTTGGGTTTGGGTTTGGGTTTGAAATTTGGATTTGGGTTTGGGTTTGGATTTGGGTTTGGAGTTGGGTTTGGGGTTGGGTTTGGATTTTGGTTTGGGTTTGGGTTTGGGTTTGGGTTTGGGTAATAACAGAGAGACTGAGAGACAGAGAGAGACATAGGGAGACAGACAGAGACAGACAGAGACAGACAGAGACAGACAGAGATAGACACAGGCAGACAGAGACAGACAGAGACAGACAGAGACAGACAGAGACAGACAGAGACAGACAGAGACAGACAGAGACAGACAGAGACAGACAGAGGCAGACAGAGACAGACAGAGACAGAAAGAAACAGACAGAGACAGACAGAGACAGACAAAGACAGACAGAGACAGACAGAGACAGACAGAGACAGACAGAGACAGACAGAGACAGACAGAGACACACAGAGACAGACAGAGACAGACAGAGACAGACAGAAAAAGACAGAGACAGACAGAAACAGACGGAGACAGCCAGAGACAGACAGAGACAGACAAAGACAAACAGAGACAGACAGAGACAGACAGAGACAGACAGAGACAGACAGAGACAGACAGAAAAAGACAGAGACAGACAGAAACAGACGGAGACAGCCAGAGACAGACAGAGACAGACAAAGACAAACAGAGACAGACAGAGACAGACAGAGACAGACAGAGAAAGACAGAGACAGACAGAGACAGACAGAGACAGACAGAGACAGACAGAGACAGACAGAGACAGACAGAGACAGACAGAGACAGACAGAGACAGCAGAGACAGCCAGAGACAGACAGAGACAGACAGAGACAGACAGAGACAGACAGAGACAGACAGACAGACAGAGACAGACAGACACAGACAGAGACAGACAGACACAGACAGAGACAGACAGACACAGACAGACACAGACAGAGACAGATAGAGACAGACAGAGACAGACAGAGACAGATAGAGACAGATAGAGACAGATAGAGACAGACAGAGACAGACAGAGACAGACAGACACAGATAGACACAGACAGACACAGACAGACACAGACTTCGGGTTCGTGTTCGAGTTTGGGTTTGGGTCTGGGTTTGGGTTTGGGTTTGGGTTTGGGTTTGGGTTTGGGTTTGAGTTTGGGTTTGGGTTTGGGTTTGGGTTTGGGTCTGGGTTCGGGTTTGCGTTTGGGTTTGGGTTTGGGTTTGGGTTTGACTTTGGGTTTGGGTTTGAAATTTGGATTTGGGTTTGGGTTTGGATTTGGGTTTGGAGTTGGGTTTGGGGTTGGGTTTGGATTTTGGTTTGGGTTTGGGTTTGGATTTGGGTTTGGGTAATAACAGAGAGACTGAGAGACAGAGAGAGACATAGGGAGACAGACAGAGACAGACAGAGACAGACAGAGACAGACAGAGACAGACAGAGACAGACAGAGGCAGACAGAGACAGACAGAGACAGAAAGAAACAGACATAGACAGACAGAGACAGACAAAGACAGACAGAGACAGACAGAGACAGACAGAGACAGACAGAGACAGACAGAGACAGACAGAGACAGACACAGACAGACACAGACCGACAGAGACAGACAGAGATAGACACAGACAGACACAGACCGACAGAGACAGACAGAGACAGACAGAGACAGAGAGAGACAGAAAGAGACAGAGAGTTACAAAGAGAGACAGAGAGAGACAGAGCGAGACAGAGAGAGACAGAGAGAGACAGAGAGAGAAAGAGAGAGACAGAGAGACACAGAGAGGGACAGACAGAGACATACAGAGACAGAGAGAGACAGACGGAGACAGACAGAGACAGACAGAGACAGACAGAGACAGACAGAGACAGACAGAGACAGACAGAGACAGACAGAGACAGACAGAGACAGACAGAGACAGACAGAGGCAGACAGAGACAGACAGAGACAGAAAGAAACAGACAGAGACAGACAGAGACAGACAAAGACAGACAGAGACAGACAGAGACAGACAGAGACAGACAGAGACAGACAGAGACAGACAGAGACAGACAGAGACAGACACAGACAGACACAGACCGACAGAGACAGACAGAGATAGACACAGACAGACACAGACCGACAGAGACAGACAGAGACAGACAGAGACAGAGAGAGACAGAAAGAGACAGAGAGTTACAAAGAGAGACAGAGAGAGACAGAGCGAGACAGAGAGAGACAGAGAGAGACAGAGAGAGAAAGAGAGAGACAGAGAGACACAGAGAGGGACAGACAGAGACATACAGAGACAGAGAGAGACAGACGGAGACAGACAGAGACAGACAGAGACAGACAGAGACAGACAGAGACAGACAGAGACAGACAGAGACAGACAGAGACAGACAGAGACAGACAGAGACAGACAGAGACAGACAGAGACAGACAGAGACAGACAGAGACAGACAGACAGACAGAGACAGACAGAGACAGACAGAGACAGACAGAGACAGACAAAGACAGACAGAGACAGACAGAGACACACAGAGACAGACAGAGACAGACAGAGGCAGACAGAGACAGACAGAAAAAGACAGAGACAGACAGAAACAGACGGAGACAGCCAGAGACAGACAGAGACAGACAGAGACAAACAGAGACAGACAGAGACAGACAGAGACAGACAGAGAAAGACAGAGACAGACAGAGACAGACAGAGACAGACAGAGACAGACAGAGACAGACAGACAGACCATTGGGCAGAGGTGACACTGCCATATGGCGCGTCCCCAGGTGGCGGATAGGGGAATGCTCGTCGTTCAGAAACAAACGACGGGCAGGGGTGAAATAAAATAACCCCCGCGGACCAAACACAAACCCAAGCTAAGGTGTGAGAAACCGTGCCGAGGGCTGCATGGCATCTGGGAGAGATGTCCCAAACGGTTCCCCTGGGGGCAACTGGTCCAACCCCAGGTGTATCCTAGCGGCCTTGCCCCAGTAACCAGGCTCTGCTGGGGTGGACTTTTATCACCTAGGCTCTCGTGGGAACAGAAATGGAAGATATAGATACAGACAAAAATAAAAATAAAAATAAAAATGAAAAAAAAAAAGAGCAAGCGGAGATGGAACAGGCAAGCGAAGCGACGCCGGGGGATGCAGAATTGCGACAGGACCTCGCCGCAGCAAGAAAACTGAAGCAGCAGCTGGAACAGCTGAAAGAAGAGGAGGCAGAAGCTTTCACCGAAATTGGTAGACGCATCCGGAAAATCGAGGATGTTCTGAAGGGCTACTCAAATGTCCACAAGTCGATACGAAACGCAAACGACGAAGCGGTGATCCTATGGAACCGAATGAAGGGCCAAAGGGAAGAAAGGGAAGAGCTAGAGCGTGCCTACGAAGAAGCACTGAGAAGAATGAAACTGTCAGCAGTACAACAGGTGGAGATACTCGACAACTTCGAGGGACCGGGGAGTAGCACACATGGAGTGGATGCAGCGAAGAAGACGAGACTCGCTGGACAACTTACTACTAAAGCTTTCAGAAGGATAGAATCAGAAAGCGATAGGAAGAAACGGGAGGCATCGTCGCCCCCACAGCTCCCAACACCCGGCAAAAAACGGAAAGGCGAAGCAAACAGCAAAGCAGGCACGGGCCCAAAAGGCACTCCTCACGCGGACGGCCAGGATCGT
Source organism: Dyspetes luteomarginatus (assembly GCA_963669185.1). NCBI lineage: Eukaryota > Metazoa > Arthropoda > Insecta > Hymenoptera > Ichneumonidae > Dyspetes > Dyspetes luteomarginatus. The sequence goes on from OY769905.1 coordinate 12,950,824, forward strand.
GGGTGGGAAAAGGTGGAAAGGCGGAGAAAGGAAAAACAGGCCAAGGGAAATGCCAAGAAACCTCTGAAAAAGGGGATCCGAGGACGACTTCCTGAAGCCATAGCGGTCAAAGTAGCTGGAAATGCCTCATATGCGGATATTCTACGGCAAATCAAAACAAAGGTAGACCCGGGAAATTGCGGGGCAGAGATAGCCGGGATAAGACGCACCCGAAACGGCGAAATCTTAGTCGAGATGAAAAAAGGAAGTGGAGGCACGGAGAGTCTGAGAAGTGCCGTGGCTACCGCACTGGGGGAAGAAGCGACCGTTAGGACAATGGGGCATAGTGTCACCCTGCAAATCAGGGACCTGGACGAGGTTACAGTGCAGGAAGAGATAGTGGATGCCATCGCAACCGCCGTAGAGAATACAGAGAAAACAACTATCATGGTGAAAGCCCTGAGAGAAGGATTCAGAGGCACTCAAACGGCGGTTGTCACGGCCCCAGTGAAAGTGGCAGAGAAACTGCTGGAAACGGGAAAACTCAAAATAGGCTGGGTCGTATGTCGTGTAAGACAGAAGATCGAGATACTTCGGTGCTTCAAATGCCTCGGTTTCGGACACGTAGCGAGAGATTGTAAAGGACCGGATAGGTCAAAAGGATGTCGTCTCTGTGGGCAAGAAGATCACTTCGCTAAGGACTGCAATGAAATGCCTCTCTGCGTTATATGCAGTGCCGATGAGCAGCAGGAAGACGTAAGACACATCCTGGGAAGTGTAAGGTGTCCCTCCTTTCAAAAGGCTAGGAGACAAAAAGGAAATGGCTAGATTTCTTCAAATTAACCTGGGTCGCGGTCACGAAGCGCAGGATCTCTTGATGCAAGTGGCTGCGGAGAAGAAGCTGGATATACTGATTATCAGCGAGCAATACAAGATACCCGACACAGGTATGTGGCTCCAAGACACAACCGGGAGAGCAGCGATCGCAGTGGTGAATAGAAACATGAGCATTCGAGAGATAGGCAAACCAGCCGCGGATTTCGTGTGGGCCGATATCGGAGGCATAAGAATCTACAGCTGCTACTTCTCGCCCAATCAGGATTACGAATTTTTCGTTAGACAACTTGATCTCTTGGAAGAGAGCCTCAGGACGGCAACAGGGGAAGTTTTAGTGGCAGGAGACTTCAATAGCAAGTCACCAGAATGGGGTTCCAGGAGACTGGATAATAGGGGAGAAGCGCTGTCAGAACTGATAGCTCGACTAGACCTAGTCGTTGTAAATGAAGGAAACTCGTATACATTTCGTCGTGGACAAACGGGTTCAGAGATAGATGTAACATTAGCATCGCAAGGAGTAGCCGCCAGAATCGAAGAATGGAAAGTATTGGAGGACGTCACGCTTAGCGACCACCAATACTTGCAGTTCCGCGTTGAGGAGGGAGCAAGAGGACATCGCGACAACCTGAACAACCAACCAGTAGAGGTGGGTGGATGGGTGCTTCGGAGACTCGACAAGCTGCGGCTGAGGGGAAAGCTGGAGGAGGCAAAGAGGCACGTAGACCTACACACACTAGTCGAAAGAGGGGACCCAGAGGCTATTGCAGATTACGCCGTAGCTACAGTCACAGCGGCCTGCGACGAGGCCATGCCACGACGGAAAAAACAACATCAGACTAGGAAGGCAGTGTACTGGTGGAATGCAGAGATAAGCGAATTAAGGAAGCAATGCATGGCGACGCGAAGGGCAGCTCAACGGCGCAGGAGGAGAGACGCTCGGGAACAAACTTACGCGGCCCTTCAATCGCACTACAGAGCAGTACGAAAGCAACTGAAAATAGCGATTCGAAACAGCAAGAGACGAAGTTGGAGTGAACTTTGTCGCTCAATCGAGGAGGACCCCTGGGGACTGCCGTACAGGCTGGTCACCAAAAAGCTTGTTGGGCGACAGCCGATCCCTGGGCTAGCATGCCCGGAGAGGATGCAGCTAATCGTAGAGACCTTATTCCCGGCCCAAGAACGGCGGCCACCAGAGCCAAGGCAAATCGAGGGGGCTAGGATAGATCCTCTGACAATCGAAGAGCTACAGGAGGCTAAAGAGCGATTGAAGAACGGAAAGGCGCCTGGACCGGATAACATTCCAAACGAAATCATAAGAGAAGTCATCGAAGCATGGCCAGAGCTGCTGCTGGCAGTATACAACGTCTGCCTCCAGGCAGGAGTCTTCCCCAACCGATGGAAGAAACAAAACCTGGTCCTCCTACGAAAAGGAAACAAGCCACTGGAGGAGCCATCGTCTTATCGGCCGATTTGCCTACTAGACAATAAGGGGAAACTGCTGGAGAGGTTGATCCTCAAACGACTAGAGACACATATAGAAACGGTCGGGGGCCTGTCCACAAACCAGTACGGTTTCCGAAAGGGACGGTCGACGGTTGACGCAATAGCGCAAGTGGTCGAGGTAGCAAAAACAGTGAAACAGGGGACCCGGAAAACCAAGGGCTTCTGCGCGCTGGTCACGCTAGATGTGAAGAACGCCTTCAACACTGCAAGGTGGGACTGTATCATGAGGGCCCTTACACGGAGGCAGACCCCGGAATACCTGAAGAGGATGATCGGCAGTTACCTGAACGATAGAATCCTCGTCTACGAGACGGAAAATGGCGTAGTTGAGTATGAAGTGACCGCTGGGGTTCCACAAGGATCAGTTCTTGGACCCCTCTTGTGGAACTTGATGTATGATGGACTGCTCAACCTAGAACTTCCGAAGGGAGCAGGAATTATCGGGTTCGCTGATGATGTGGCAGTGGTTGTCACAGCGCAAACAACCGAAATGTTAGAGTTAGCAACGAATGAAAGTCTCAGACACGTTAGCAGGTGGCTCGAAAACAACGGGTTAAAGCTCGCAGTGCAGAAAACGGAAGCAGTACTAGTGACGGACAAACGGCTCTTCGATCCGCCGAACCTTTTTCTGGAAGGGGAGAGAATTCCCTGGACAAAGGACGTAAGGTACCTGGGCGTACAGGTGGATAACGGACTCCGGTATGTGGAGCACGTTATTAAAACCACGGAAAAAGCAGCCACAACAGCAGCAGCACTAGCGCGTTTGATGCCAAACATTCGCGGGCCTAAGGAAGGTAAAAGAAGGCTGCTGAACAGCGTCACACACGCGAAAATATTATACGGAGCCGAGATATGGGCAGAGGCCGTGGATAAAGCTACAGCAAAGCGGAAGCTGGCGGCCGTACAGAGGCGTAGTGCTCTAAGAGTGATATCTGCATACCGGACCGTTTCAGAAGGAGCCGCGCTTGTACTGGCAAGCACGCCCCCGATAGACTTGCTGATCCGAGAGAAGCAGGAGGTGTATAGGGAGCTGCACCAATACAGAGCGGGTCGAGAAAGGGATCAAGAAAATGCCATCGTGAGACAAAGAGCACGCCAAAGGCTTATGGAAAGCTGGCAAAGCAGATGGGACTCCGAGATAAAAGGGCGATGGACGCACGAGCTTATCCCAAATGTATCGGCATGGTACAGTAGGGCGCACGGACAAACGGGGTATTATCTCACGCAGGCGCTTACAGGCCATGGATGCTTCAACGCGTATCTCGAGAGATTTAACAAATCAGATAGTTCACAATGCTACCGATGTGGCAATAGTCCGGACGACGCACGCCACACGATATTTTTGTGTCCGGTATCGGACCTGGATAGATCTAACCTACAGGCGCTACTGGAAGGCACAAGATTAGAAGAAACCAACTTTATGCAGGTAACGCTGGGAAGCGAACAAGCATGGGGAGCGGTGGATACGTTCATAACTAAAATTATGAAAGAAAAAGAGGAAGCCGAAAGAGCAGCTAAGGAACACATGCAAGGAAGGGCAGACCAACCAGAGTCACCAGTTGCATGAAAATACAGCAAAGGGAAGGGAAGAAGTGTCCCAAGGAAATAACGGAGGCCCACGCAGGGCGAAAACACACTACACCGAGCAAATGCTAACGCAGGTCCAGTGGAGTGTGTGGAGAGGGAGGAGGGGTTTTAGTCGGTAAGAATCCGACACTACCCACAACACCAGGGTGTCTGAAGTAAGATTTCCCCTCCTCCCGTAAAAAAAAAAAAAAAAAAAAAAAAAAAAAAAAGACAGAGACAGACAGAGACAGACAGAGACAGACAGAGACAGACAGACAGACAGAGACAGACAGAGACAGACAGACACAGACAGAGACAGACAGACACAGACAGACACAGACAGAGACAGACAGACACAGACAGAGACAGACAGACACAGACAGACACAGACAGAGACAGATGGAGACAGACAGAGACAGACAGAGACAGATAGAGACAGATAAAGACAGACAGAGACAGACTGAGACAGACAGACACAGATAGACACAGACAGACACAGAGTTCGGGTTCGTGTTCGAGTTTGGGTTTGGGTTTGGGTCTGGGTTTGGGTTTGGGTTTGGGTTTGGGTTTGGGTTTGGGTTTGGGTTTGGGTTTGGGTTTGGGTTTGGGTTTGGGTTTGGGTTTGGGTAATAACAGAGAGACTGAGAGTCAGAGAAAGACATAGAGAGACAGACAGAGACAGACAGAGACATACAGAGACAGACAGAGACAGACAGAGACAGACAGAGACAGACAGACACAGACAGAGACAGACAGACACAGACAGAGACAGACAGACACAGACAGACACAGACAGAGACAGATGAAGACAGACAGAGAAAGACAGAGACAGATAGAGACAGATAGAGACAGATAAAGACAGACAGAGACAGACAGAGACAGACAGACACAGATAGACACAGACAGACACAGAGTTCGGGTTCGTGTTCGAGTTTGGGTTTGGGTCTGGGTTTGGGTTTGGGTCTGGGTTTGGGTTTGGGTTTGGGTTTGGGTTTGGGTTTGGGTTTGGGTTTGGGTTTGTGTTTGGGTTTGGGTTTGGGTTTGGGTTTGGGTTTGGGTTTGGGTTTGGGTTTGGGTAATAACAGAGAGACTGAGAGTCAGAGAAAGACATAGAGAGACAGACAGAGACAGACAGAGACATACAGAGACAGACAGAGACAGACAGAGACAGACAGAGACAGACAGAGACAGACAGAGACAGACAAAGACAGGCAGAGACAGACAGAGACACACAGAGACAGACAGAGACAGACAGAAACAGACAGAAAAAGACAGAGACAGACAGAAACAGACGGAGACAGCCAGAGACAGACAGAGACAGACAGAGACAAACAGAGACAGACAGAGACAGACAGAGACAGATAGAGACAGAAAGAAACAGACAGAGACAGACAGAGACAGACAAAGACAGACAGAGACAGACAGAGACAGACAGAGACAGACAGAGACAGACAGAGACAGACAGAGACAGACAGAGACAGACAGAGACAGACACAGACAGACACAGACCGACAGAGACAGACAGAGATAGACACAGACAGACACAGACCGACAGAGACAGACAGAGACAGACAGAGACAGAAAGAGACAGAGAGTTACAAAGAGAGACAGAGAGAGACAGTGCAAGACAGAGAGAGACAGAGATAGACAGAGAGGGAAAGAGAGAGACAGAGAGACACAGAGAGAGACAGACAGAGACATACAGAGACAGAGAGAGACAGACGGAGACAGACAGAGACAGACAGAGACAGACAGAGACAGACAGAGACAGACAGAGACAGGCAGAGACAGACAGAGACAGACAGAGACAGACAGACAGACAAAGACAGACAGAGACAGACAGAGACAGACAGAGACAGACAAAGACAGACAGAGACAGACAGAGACACACAGAGACAGACAGAGACAGACAGAGACAGACAGAAAAAGACAGAGACAGACAGAAACAGACGGAGACAGCCAGAGACAGACAGAGACAGACAAAGACAAACAGAGACAGACAGAGACAGACAGAGACAGACAGAGAAAGACAGAGACAGACAGAGACAGACAGAGACAGACAGAGACAGACAGAGACAGACAGAGACAGACAGAGACAGACAGAGACAGCAGACAGCCAGAGACAGACAGAGACAGACAGAGACAGACAGAGACAGACAGACAGACAGAGACAGACAGAGACAGACAGACAGACAGAGACAGACAGAGACAGACAGACACAGACAGAGACAGACAGACACAGACAGAGACAGACAGAGACAGACAGACACAGACAGAGACAGATAGAGACAGACAGAGACAGACAGAGACAGATAGAGACAGATAGAGACAGATAGAGACAGACAGAGACAGACAGAGACAGATAGAGACAGATAGAGACAGACAGAGACAGACAGAGACAGACGGACACAGATAGACACAGACAGACACAGACTTCGGGTTCGTGTTCGAGTTTGGGTTTGGGTCTGGGTTTGAGTTTGGGTCTGGGTTTGGGTTTGGGTTTGGGTTTGAGTTTGGGTTTGGGTTTGGGTTTGAGTTTGGGTTTGGGTTTGGGTTTGGGTTTGGGTTTGGGTTTGGGTTTGGGTTTGGGTTTGGGTTTGGGTTTGGGTTTGGGTTTGGGTTTGGGTTTGAAATTTGGATTTGGGTTTGGAGTTGGGTTTGGAGTTGGGTTTGGATTTTGGTTTGGGTTTGGGTTTGGGTTTGGGTTTGGGTAATAACAGAGAGACTGAGAGACAGAGAGAGACATAGGGAGACAGACAGAGACAGACAGAGACAGACAGAGATAGACACAGGCAGACAGAGACAGACAGAGACAGACAGAGACAGACAGAGACAGACAGAGACAGACAGAGACAGACAGAGACAGACAGAGACAGACAGAGACAGACAGAGGCAGACAGAGACAGACAGAGACAGATAGAAACAGACAGAGACAGACAGAGACAGACAAAGACAGACAGAGACAGACAGAGACAGACAGAGACAGACAGAGACAGACAGAGACAGACAGAGACAGACAGAGACAGACACAGACAGACACAGACCGACAGAGACAGACAGAGATAGACACAGACAGACACAGACCGACAGAGACAGACAGAGACAGACAGAGACAGAGAGAGACAGAAGAGACAGAGAGTTACAAAGAGAGACAGAGAGAGACAGAGAGAGACAGAGAGAGACAGAGAGAGAGACAGAAAAAGACAGAGAGAGAAAGAGAGAGACGGAGAGCCACAGAGAGAGACAGACAGAGACAGACAGAGACAGACAGAGACAGAGAGAGACAGACGGAGACAGACAGAGACAGACAGAGACAGACAGAGACAGACAGAGACAGACAGAGACAGACAGAGACAGACAGAGACAGACAGAGACAGACAGAGACAGACAGAGACAGACAGAGACAGACAGAGACAGACAGAGACAGACAGAGACAGACAGACAGACAGAGACAGACAGAGACAGACAGAGACAGACAGAGACAGACAGAGAAAGACAGAGACAGACAGAGACAGACAGCGACAGACAGAGACAGACAGAGACAGACAGAGACAGACAGAGACAGACAGAGACAGACAGACAGACAGAGACAGACAGACAGACAGAGACAGACAGACAGAGACAGACAGAGACAGACAGACACAGACAGAGACAGACAGACACAGCCAGAGACAGACAGACACAGACAGAGACAGATAGAGACAGACAGAGACAGACAGGGACAGATAGAGACAGATAGAGACAGACAGAGACAGACTGAGACAGACAGACACAGATAGACACAGACAGACACAGAGTTCGGGTTCGTGTTCGAGTTTGGGTTTGGGTTTGGGTCTGGGTTTGGGTTTGGGTTTGGGTTTGGGTTTGGGTTTGGGTTTGGGTTTGGGTTTGGGTTTGGGTTTGGGTTTGGGTTTGGGTTTGGGTTTGGGTAATAACAGAGAGACTGAGAGTCAGAGAAAGACATAGAGAGACAGACAGAGACAGACAGAGACATACAGAGACAGACAGAGACAGACAGAGACAGACAGAGACAGACAGACACAGACAGAGACAGACAGACACAGACAGAGACAGACAGACACAGACAGACACAGACAGAGACAGATGGAGACAGACAGAGACAGACAGAGACAGATAGAGACAGATAGAGACAGATAAAGACAGACAGAGACAGACAGAGACAGACAGACACAGATAGACACAGACAGACACAGAGTTCGGGTTCGTGTTCGAGTTTGGGTTTGGGTCTGGGTTTGGGTTTGGGTCTGGGTTTGGGTTTGGGTTTGGGTTTGGGTTTGGGTTTGGGTTTGGGTTTGGGTTTGGGTTTGTGTTTGGGTTTGGGTTTGGGTTTGGGTTTGGGTTTGGGTTTGGGTTTGGGTTTGGGTTTGGGTAATAACAGAGAGACTGAGAGTCAGAGAACGACATAGAGGGACAGACAGAGACAGACAGAGACATACAGAGACAGACAGAGACAGACAGAGACAGACAGAGACAGACAGAGACAGACAGAGACAGACAGAGACAGACAAAGACAGGCAGAGACAGACAGAGACACACAGAGACAGACAGAGACAGACAGAAACAGACAGAAAAAGACAGAGACAGACAGAAACAGACGGAGACAGCCAGAGACAGACAGAGACAGACAGAGACAAACAGAGACAGACAGAGACAGACAGAGACAGATAGAGACAGACAGAGACAGACAGAGACAGACAGAGACAGACAGAGACAGACAGAGACAGACAGAGACAGACAGAGACAGACAGAGACAGACAGAGACAGACAGAGACAGACAGAGACAGACAGAGACAGACAGAGACAGACAGAGACAGACAGAGACAGACAGACAGACAGAGACAGACAGAGACAGACAGACACAGACAGAGACAGACAGACACAGACAGAGACAGACAGACACAGACAGAGACAGATAGAGACAGACAGAGACAGACAGAGACAGATAGAGACAGATAGAGACAGACAGAGACAGACAGAGACAGACAGACACAGATAGACACAGACAGACACAGAGTTCGGGTTCGTGTTTGGGTTTGGGTTTGGGTTTGGGTTTGAGTTTAGGTTTGGGTTTGGGTTTGGGTTTGGGTTTGAATTTGGGTTTGGGTTTGGCGTTGGGTTTGGGTTTGGGTTTGGGTTTGGCTTTACGTTTGGCTTTGGGTTTGGGTTTGAAATTTGGATTTGGGTTTGGGTTTGGATTTGGGTTTGGAGTTGGGTTTGGGGTTGGGTTTGGGGTTGGGTTTGGATTTTGGTTTGGGTTTGGGTTTGGGTTTGGGTTTGGGTAATAACAGAGAGACTGAGAGACAGAGAGAGACATAGGGAGACAGACAGAGACAGACAGAGACAGACAGAGACAGACAGAGATAGACACAGGCAGACACAGACAGACAGAGACAGACAGAGACAGACAGAGACAGACAGAGACAGACAGAGACAGACAGAGACAGACAGAGGCAGACAGAGACAGACAGAGACAGAAAGAAACAGACAGAGACGGACAGAGACAGACAAAGACAGACAGAGACAGACAGAGACAGACAGAGACAGACAGAGACAGACAGAGACAGACAGAGACAGACAGAGACAGACAGAGACAGACACAGACAGACACAGACCGACAGAGACAGACAGAGATAGACACAGACAGACACAGACCGACAGAGACAGAGAGAGACAGTGCAAGACAGAGAGAGACAGAGATAGACAGAGAGAGAAAGAGAGAGACAGAGAGACACAGAGAGAGACAGACAGAGACATACAGAGACAAAGAGAGACAGACGGAGACAGACAGAGACAGACAGAGACAGACAGAGACAGACAGAGACAGACAGAGACAGGCAGAGACAGACAGAGACAGACAGAGACAGACAGAGACAGACAGAGACAGACAGACAGACAAAGACAGACAGAGACAGACAGAGACAGACAGAGACAGACAGAGACAGATAGAGACAGATAGAGACAGATAGAGACAGACAGAGACAGACAGAGACAGACAGACACAGATAGACACAGACAGACACAGACTTCGGGTTCGTGTTCGAGTTTGGGTTTGGGTCTGGGTTTGAGTTTGGGTCTGGGTTTGGGTTTGGGTTTGGGTTTGGGTTTGGGTTTGGGTTTGGGTTTGGGTTTGGGTTTGAGTTTGGGTTTGGGTTTGGGTTTGGGTTTGGGTCTGGGTTCGGGTTTGCGTTTGGGTTTGGGTTTGGGTTTGGGTTTGGGTTTGGGTTTGGGTTTGGGTTTGGGTTTGGGTTTGAATTTGGGTTTGGGTTTGGGTTTGGCTTTGGGTTTGACTTTGGGTTTGGGTTTGAAATTTGGATTTGGGTTTGGGTTTGGATTTGGGTTTGGAGTTGGGTTTGGGGTTGGGTTTGGATTTTGGTTTGGGTTTGGGTTTGGATTTGGGTTTGGGTAATAACAGAGAGACTGAGAGACAGAGAGAGACATAGGGAGACAGACAGAGACAGACAGAGACAGACAGAGACAGACAGAGATAGACACAGGCAGACAGAGACAGACAGAGACAGACAGAGACAGACAGAGACAGACAGAGACAGACAGAGGCAGACAGAGACAGACAGAGACAGAAAGAAACAGACAGAGACAGACAGAGACAGACAAAGACAGACAGAGACAGACAGAGACAGACAGAGACAGACAGAGACAGACAGAGACAGACAGAGACAGACACAGACAGACACAGACCGACAGAGACAGACAGAGATAGACACAGACAGACACAGACCGACAGAGACAGACAGAGACAGACAGAGACAGAGAGAGACAGAAAGAGACAGAGAGTTACAAAGAGAGACAGAGCGAGACAGAGCGAGACAGAGAGAGACAGAGAGAGACAGAGAGAGAAAGAGAGAGACAGAGAGACACAGAGAGGGACAGACAGAGACATACAGAGACAGAGAGAGACAGACGGAGACAGACAGAGACAGACAGAGACAGACAGAGACAGACAGAGACAGACAGAGACAGACAGAGACAGACAGAGACAGACAGAGACAGACAGAGACAGACAGAGACAGACAGAGACAGACAGAGGCAGACAGAGACAGACAGAGACAGAAAGAAACAGACAGAGACAGACAGAGACAGACAAAGACAGACAGAGACAGACAGAGACAGACAGAGACAGACAGAGACAGACAGAGACAGACAGAGACAGACAGAGACAGACACAGACAGACACAGACCGACAGAGACAGACAGAGATAGACACAGACAGACACAGACCGACAGAGACAGACAGAGACAGACAGAGACAGAGAGAGACAGAAAGAGACAGAGAGTTACAAAGAGAGACAGAGAGAGACAGAAAGAGACAGAGAGTTACAAAGAGAGACAGAGAGAGACAGAGACAGACAGAGACAGACAGAGACAGACAGACAGACAGAGACAGACAGAGACAGACAGAGACAGACAGAGACAGACAGAGACAGACAAAGACAGACAGAGACAGACAGAGACACACAGAGACAGACAGAGACAGACAGAGGCAGACAGAGACAGACAGAAAAAGACAGAGACAGACAGAAACAGACGGAGACAGCCAGAGACAGACAGAGACAGACAGAGACAAACAGAGACAGACAGAGACAGACAGAGACAGACAGAGAAAGACAGAGACAGACAGAGACAGACAGAGACAGACAGAGACAGACAGAGACAGACAGAGACAGACAGAGACAGACAGACAGACAGAGACAGACAGACACAGACAGAGACAGACAGACACAGACAGACACAGACAGAGACAGATGGAGACAGACAGAGACAGACAGACACAGACAGAGACAGACAGACACAGACAGACACAGACAGAGACAGACAGAGACAGATAGAGACAGATAAAGACAGACAGAGACAGACTGAGACAGACAGACACAGATAGACACAGACAGACACAGAGTTCGGGTTCGTGTTCGAGTTTGGGTTTGGGTTTGGGTCTGGGTTTGGGTTTGGGTTTGGGTTTGGGTTTGGGTTTGGGTTTGGGTTTGGGTTTGGGTTTGGGTTTGGGTAATAACAGAGAGACTGAGAGTCAGAGAAAGACATAGAGAGACAGACAGAGACAGACAGAGACATACAGAGACAGACAGAGACAGACAGAGACAGACAGAGACAGACAGACACAGACAGAGACAGACAGACACAGACAGAGACAGACAGACACAGACAGAGACAGACAGACACAGACAGACACAGACAGAGACAGATGGAGACAGACAGAGACAGACAGAGACAGATAGAGACAGATAGAGACAGATAAAGACAGACAGAGACAGACAGAGACAGACAGACACAGATAGACACAGACAGACACAGAGTTCGGGTTCGTGTTCGAGTTTGGGTTTGGGTCTGGGTTTGGGTTTGGGTTTGGGTTTGGGTTTGGGTTTGGGTTTGGGTTTGGGTTTGTGTTTGGGTTTGGGTTTGGGTTTGGGTTTGGGTTTGGGTTTGGGTTTGGGTTTGGGTAATAACAGAGAGACTGAGAGTCAGAGAAAGACATAGAGAGACAGACAGAGACAGACAGAGACATACAGAGACAGACAGAGACAGACAGAGACAGGCAGAGACAGACAGAGACAGACAGAGACAGACAAAGACAGGCAGAGACAGACAGAGACACACAGAGACAGACAGAGACAGACAGAAACAGACAGAAAAAGACAGAGACAGACAGAAACAGACGGAGACAGCCAGAGACAGACAGAGACAGACAGAGACAAACAGAGACAGACAGAGACAGACAGAGACAGATAGAGACAGACAGAGACAGACAGAGACAGACAGAGACAGACAGAGACAGACAGAGACAGACAGAGACAGACAGAGACAGACAGAGACAGACAGAGACAGACAGAGACAGACAGAGACAGACAGAGACAGACAGAGACAGACAGACAGACAGAGACAGACAGAGACAGACAGACACAGACAGAGACAGACAGACACAGACAGAGACAGACAGACACAGACAGAGACAGATAGAGACAGACAGAGACAGACAGAGACAGATAGAGACAGATAGAGACAGACAGAGACAGACAGAGACAGACAGACACAGATAGACACAGACAGACACAGAGTTCGGGTTCGTGTTTGGGTTTGGGTTTGGGTCTGGGTTTGGGTTTGGGTCTGGGTTCAGGTTTGCGTTTGGGTTTGGGTTTGGGTTTGGGTTTGAGTTTAGGTTTGGGTTTGGGTTTGGGTTTGGGTTTGAATTTGGGTTTGGGTTTGGCGTTGGGTTTGGGTTTGGGTTTGGGTTTGGCTTTACGTTTGGCTTTGGGTTTGGGTTTGAAATTTGGATTTGGGTTTGGGTTTGGATTTGGGTTTGGAGTTGGGTTTGGGGTTGGGTTTGGGGTTGGGTTTGGATTTTGGTTTGGGTTTGGGTTTGGGTTTGGGTAATAACAGAGAGACTGAGAGACAGAGAGAGACATAGGGAGACAGACAGAGACAGACAGAGACAGACAGAGACAGACAGAGATAGACACAGGCAGACACAGACAGACAGAGACAGACAGAGACAGACAGAGACAGACAGAGACAGACAGAGACAGACAGAGACAGACAGAGACAGACAGAGACAGACAGAGGCAGACAGAGACAGACAGAGACAGAAAGAAACAGACAGAGACAGACAGAGACAGACAAAGACAGACAGAGACAGACAGAGACAGACAGAGACAGACAGAGACAGACAGAGACAGACAGAGACAGACAGAGACAGACACAGACAGACACAGACCGACAGAGACAGACAGAGATAGACACAGACAGATACAGACCGACAGAGACAGACAGAGACAGACAGAGACAGAGAGTTACAAAGAGAGACAGAGAGAGACAGTGCAAGACAGAGAGAGACAGAGATAGACAGAGAGAGAAAGAGAGAGACAGAGAGACACAGAGAGAGACAGACAGAGACATACAGAGACAGAGAGAGACAGACGGAGACAGACAGAGACAGACAGAGACAGACAGAGACAGACAGAGACAGACAGACAGGCAGAGACAGACAGACAGGCAGAGACAGACAGAGACAGACAGAGACAGACAGAGACAGACAGACAGACAAAGACAGACAGAGACAGACAGAGACAGACAGAGACAGACAAAGACAGACAGAGACAGACAGAGACACACAGAGACAGACAGAGACAGACAGAGACAGACAGAAAAAGACAGAGACAGACAGAAACAGACGGAGACAGCCAGAGACAGACAGAGACAGACAAAGACAAACAGAGACAGACAGAGACAGACAGAGACAGACAGAGAAAGACAGAGACAGACAGAGACAGACAGAGACAGACAGAGACAGACAGAGACAGACAGAGACAGACAGAGACAGACAGAGACAGCAGAGACAGCCAGAGACAGACAGAGACAGACAGAGACAGACAGAGACAGACAGAGACAGACAGACAGACAGAGACAGACAGAGACAGACAGACACAGACAGAGACAGACAGACACAGACAGAGACAGACAGACACAGACAGACACAGACAGAGACAGATAGAGACAGACAGAGACAGACAGAGACAGATAGAGACAGATAGAGACAGATAGAGACAGACAGAGACAGACAGAGACAGATAGAGACAGATAGAGACAGACAGAGACAGACAGAGACAGACGGACACAGATAGACACAGACAGACACAGACTTCGGGTTCGTGTTCGAGTTTGGGTTTGGGTCTGGGTTTGAGTTTGGGTCTGGGTTTGGGTTTGGGTTTGGGTTTGGGTTTGAGTTTGGGTTTGGGTTTGGGTTTGAGTTTGGGTTTGGGTTTGGGTTTGGGTTTGGGTTTGGGTTTGGGTTTGGGTTTGGGTTTGGGTTTGGGTCTGGGTTTGGGTTTGGGTCTGGGTTCAGGTTTGCGTTTGGGTTTGGGTTTGGGTTTGGGTTTGAGTTTAGGTTTGGGTTTGGGTTTGGGTTTGGGTTTGAATTTGGGTTTGGGTTTGGCGTTGGGTTTGGGTTTGGGTTTGGGTTTGGCTTTACGTTTGGCTTTGGGTTTGGGTTTGAAATTTGGATTTGGGTTTGGGTTTGGATTTGGGTTTGGAGTTGGGTTTGGGGTTGGGTTTGGGGTTGGGTTTGGATTTTGGTTTGGGTTTGGGTTTGGGTTTGGGTTTGGGTAATAACAGAGAGACTGAGAGACAGAGAGAGACATAGGGAGACAGACAGAGACAGACAGAGACAGACAGAGACAGACAGAGATAGACACAGGCAGACACAGACAGACAGAGACAGACAGAGACAGACAGAGACAGACAGAGACAGACAGAGACAGACAGAGACAGACAGAGACAGACAGAGACAGACAGAGGCAGACAGAGACAGACAGAGACAGAAAGAAACAGACAGAGACAGACAGAGACAGACAGAGACAGACAGAGACAGACAGAAAAAGACAGAGACAGACAGAAACAGACGGAGACAGCCAGAGACAGACAGAGACAGACAAAGACAAACAGAGACAGACAGAGACAGACAGAGACAGACAGAGAAAGACAGAGACAGACAGAGACAGACAGAGACAGACAGAGACAGACAGAGACAGACAGAGACAGACAGAGACAGACAGAGACAGCAGAGACAGCCAGAGACAGACAGAGACAGACAGAGACAGACAGAGACAGACAGAGACAGACAGACAGACAGAGACAGACAGAGACAGACAGACACAGACAGAGACAGACAGACACAGACAGAGACAGACAGACACAGACAGACACAGAAAGAGACAGATAGAGACAGACAGAGACAGACAGAGACAGATAGAGACAGATAGAGACAGATAGAGACAGACAGAGACAGACAGAGACAGATAGAGACAGATAGAGACAGACAGAGACAGACAGAGACAGACGGACACAGATAGACACAGACAGACACAGACTTCGGGTTCGTGTTCGAGTTTGGGTTTGGGTCTGGGTTTGAGTTTGGGTCTGGGTTTGGGTTTGGGTTTGGGTTTGGGTTTGAGTTTGGGTTTGGGTTTGGGTTTGAGTTTGGGTTTGGGTTTGGGTTTGGGTTTGGGTTTGGGTTTGGGTTTGGGTTTGGGTTTGGCTTTACGTTTGGCTTTGGGTTTGGGTTTGAAATTTGGATTTGGGTTTGGGTTTGGATTTGGGTTTGGAGTTGGGTTTGGGGTTGGGTTTGGGGTTGGGTTTGGATTTTGGTTTGGGTTTGGGTTTGGGTTTGGGTTTGGGTAATAACAGAGAGACTGAGAGACAGAGAGAGACATAGGGAGACAGACAGAGACAGACAGAGACAGACAGAGACAGACAGAGATAGACACAGGCAGACACAGACAGACAGAGACAGACAGAGACAGACAGAGACAGACAGAGACAGACAGAGACAGACAGAGACAGACAGAGGCAGACAGAGACAGACAGAGACAGAAAGAAACAGACAGAGACGGACAGAGACAGACAAAGACAGACAGAGACAGACAGAGACAGACAGAGACAGACAGAGACAGACAGAGACAGACAGAGATAGACACAGACAGACACAGACCGACAGAGACAGAGAGAGACAGTGCAAGACAGAGAGAGACAGAGATAGACAGAGAGAGAAAGAGAGAGACAGAGAGACACAGAGAGAGACAGACAGAGACATACAGAGACAAAGAGAGACAGACGGAGACAGACAGAGACAGACAGAGACAGACAGAGACAGACAGAGACAGACAGAGACAGGCAGAGACAGACAGAGACAGACAGAGACAGACAGAGACAGACAGAGACAGACAGACAGACAAAGACAGACAGAGACAGACAGAGACAGACAGAGACAGACAGAGACAGATAGAGACAGATAGAGACAGATAGAGACAGACAGAGACAGACAGAGACAGACAGACACAGATAGACACAGACAGACACAGACTTCGGGTTCGTGTTCGAGTTTGGGTTTGGGTCTGGGTTTGAGTTTGGGTCTGGGTTTGGGTTTGGGTTTGGGTTTGGGTTTGGGTTTGGGTTTGGGTTTGGGTTTGGGTTTGAGTTTGGGTTTGGGTTTGGGTTTGGGTTTGGGTCTGGGTTCGGGTTTGCGTTTGGGTTTGGGTTTGGGTTTGGGTTTGGGTTTGGGTTTGGGTTTGGGTTTGGGTTTGGGTTTGAATTTGGGTTTGGGTTTGGGTTTGGCTTTGGGTTTGACTTTGGGTTTGGGTTTGAAATTTGGATTTGGGTTTGGGTTTGGATTTGGGTTTGGAGTTGGGTTTGGGGTTGGGTTTGGATTTTGGTTTGGGTTTGGGTTTGGATTTGGGTTTGGGTAATAACAGAGAGACTGAGAGACAGAGAGAGACATAGGGAGACAGACAGAGACAGACAGAGACAGACAGAGACAGACAGAGATAGACACAGGCAGACAGAGACAGACAGAGACAGACAGAGACAGACAGAGACAGACAGAGACAGACAGAGGCAGACAGAGACAGACAGAGACAGAAAGAAACAGACAGAGACAGACAGAGACAGACAAAGACAGACAGAGACAGACAGAGACAGACAGAGACAGACAGAGACAGACAGAGACAGACAGAGACAGACACAGACAGACACAGACCGACAGAGACAGACAGAGATAGACACAGACAGACACAGACCGACAGAGACAGACAGAGACAGACAGAGACAGAGAGAGACAGAAAGAGACAGAGAGTTACAAAGAGAGACAGAGAGAGACAGAGCGAGACAGAGAGAGACAGAGAGAGACAGAGAGAGAAAGAGAGAGACAGAGAGACACAGAGAGGGACAGACAGAGACATACAGAGACAGAGAGAGACAGACGGAGACAGACAGAGACAGACAGAGACAGACAGAGACAGACAGAGACAGACAGAGACAGACAGAGACAGACAGAGACAGACAGAGACAGACAGAGACAGACAGAGACAGACAGAGACAGACAGAGGCAGACAGAGACAGACAGAGACAGAAAGAAACAGACAGAGACAGACAGAGACAGACAAAGACAGACAGAGACAGACAGAGACAGACAGAGACAGACAGAGACAGACAGAGACAGACAGAGACAGACAGAGACAGACACAGACAGACACAGACCGACAGAGACAGACAGAGATAGACACAGACAGACACAGACCGACAGAGACAGACAGAGACAGACAGAGACAGAGAGAGACAGAAAGAGACAGAGAGTTACAAAGAGAGACAGAGAGAGACAGAAAGAGACAGAGAGTTACAAAGAGAGACAGAGAGAGACAGAGACAGACAGAGACAGACAGAGACAGACAGACAGACAGAGACAGACAGAGACAGACAGAGACAGACAGAGACAGACAGAGACAGACAAAGACAGACAGAGACAGACAGAGACACACAGAGACAGACAGAGACAGACAGAGGCAGACAGAGACAGACAGAAAAAGACAGAGACAGACAGAAACAGACGGAGACAGCCAGAGACAGACAGAGACAGACAGAGACAAACAGAGACAGACAGAGACAGACAGAGACAGACAGAGAAAGACAGAGACAGACAGAGACAGACAGAGACAGACAGAGACAGACAGAGACAGACAGAGACAGACAGAGACAGACAGACAGACAGAGACAGACAGACACAGACAGAGACAGACAGACACAGACAGACACAGACAGAGACAGATGGAGACAGACAGAGACAGACAGACACAGACAGAGACAGACAGACACAGACAGACACAGACAGAGACAGACAGAGACAGATAGAGACAGATAAAGACAGACAGAGACAGACTGAGACAGACAGACACAGATAGACACAGACAGACACAGAGTTCGGGTTCGTGTTCGAGTTTGGGTTTGGGTTTGGGTCTGGGTTTGGGTTTGGGTTTGGGTTTGGGTTTGGGTTTGGGTTTGGGTTTGGGTTTGGGTTTGGGTTTGGGTAATAACAGAGAGACTGAGAGTCAGAGAAAGACATAGAGAGACAGACAGAGACAGACAGAGACATACAGAGACAGACAGAGACAGACAGAGACAGACAGAGACAGACAGACACAGACAGAGACAGACAGACACAGACAGAGACAGACAGACACAGACAGAGACAGACAGACACAGACAGACACAGACAGAGACAGATGGAGACAGACAGAGACAGACAGAGACAGATAGAGACAGATAGAGACAGATAAAGACAGACAGAGACAGACAGAGACAGACAGACACAGATAGACACAGACAGACACAGAGTTCGGGTTCGTGTTCGAGTTTGGGTTTGGGTCTGGGTTTGGGTTTGGGTTTGGGTTTGGGTTTGGGTTTGGGTTTGGGTTTGGGTTTGTGTTTGGGTTTGGGTTTGGGTTTGGGTTTGGGTTTGGGTTTGGGTTTGGGTTTGGGTAATAACAGAGAGACTGAGAGTCAGAGAAAGACATAGAGAGACAGACAGAGACAGACAGAGACATACAGAGACAGACAGAGACAGACAGAGACAGGCAGAGACAGACAGAGACAGACAGAGACAGACAAAGACAGGCAGAGACAGACAGAGACACACAGAGACAGACAGAGACAGACAGAAACAGACAGAAAAAGACAGAGACAGACAGAAACAGACGGAGACAGCCAGAGACAGACAGAGACAGACAGAGACAAACAGAGACAGACAGAGACAGACAGAGACAGATAGAGACAGACAGAGACAGACAGAGACAGACAGAGACAGACAGAGACAGACAGAGACAGACAGAGACAGACAGAGACAGACAGAGACAGACAGAGACAGACAGAGACAGACAGAGACAGACAGAGACAGACAGAGACAGACAGACAGACAGAGACAGACAGAGACAGACAGACACAGACAGAGACAGACAGACACAGACAGAGACAGACAGACACAGACAGAGACAGATAGAGACAGACAGAGACAGACAGAGACAGATAGAGACAGATAGAGACAGACAGAGACAGACAGAGACAGACAGACACAGATAGACACAGACAGACACAGAGTTCGGGTTCGTGTTTGGGTTTGGGTTTGGGTCTGGGTTTGGGTTTGGGTCTGGGTTCAGGTTTGCGTTTGGGTTTGGGTTTGGGTTTGGGTTTGAGTTTAGGTTTGGGTTTGGGTTTGGGTTTGGGTTTGAATTTGGGTTTGGGTTTGGCGTTGGGTTTGGGTTTGGGTTTGGGTTTGGCTTTACGTTTGGCTTTGGGTTTGGGTTTGAAATTTGGATTTGGGTTTGGGTTTGGATTTGGGTTTGGAGTTGGGTTTGGGGTTGGGTTTGGGGTTGGGTTTGGATTTTGGTTTGGGTTTGGGTTTGGGTTTGGGTAATAACAGAGAGACTGAGAGACAGAGAGAGACATAGGGAGACAGACAGAGACAGACAGAGACAGACAGAGACAGACAGAGATAGACACAGGCAGACACAGACAGACAGAGACAGACAGAGACAGACAGAGACAGACAGAGACAGACAGAGACAGACAGAGACAGACAGAGACAGACAGAGACAGACAGAGGCAGACAGAGACAGACAGAGACAGAAAGAAACAGACAGAGACAGACAGAGACAGACAAAGACAGACAGAGACAGACAGAGACAGACAGAGACAGACAGAGACAGACAGAGACAGACAGAGACAGACAGAGACAGACACAGACAGACACAGACCGACAGAGACAGACAGAGATAGACACAGACAGATACAGACCGACAGAGACAGACAGAGACAGACAGAGACAGAAAGAGACAGAGAGTTACAAAGAGAGACAGAGAGAGACAGTGCAAGACAGAGAGAGACAGAGATAGACAGAGAGAGAAAGAGAGAGACAGAGAGACACAGAGAGAGACAGACAGAGACATACAGAGACAGAGAGAGACAGACGGAGACAGACAGAGACAGACAGAGACAGACAGAGACAGACAGAGACAGACAGACAGGCAGAGACAGACAGACAGGCAGAGACAGACAGAGACAGACAGAGACAGACAGAGACAGACAGACAGACAAAGACAGACAGAGACAGACAGAGACAGACAGAGACAGACAAAGACAGACAGAGACAGACAGAGACACACAGAGACAGACAGAGACAGACAGAGACAGACAGAAAAAGACAGAGACAGACAGAAACAGACGGAGACAGCCAGAGACAGACAGAGACAGACAAAGACAAACAGAGACAGACAGAGACAGACAGAGACAGACAGAGAAAGACAGAGACAGACAGAGACAGACAGAGACAGACAGAGACAGACAGAGACAGACAGAGACAGACAGAGACAGACAGAGACAGCAGAGACAGCCAGAGACAGACAGAGACAGACAGACAGACAGAGACAGACAGAGACAGACAGAGACAGACAGAGACAGACAGAGACAGACAAAGACAGACAGAGACAGACAGAGACACACAGAGACAGACAGAGACAGACAGAGGCAGACAGAGACAGACAGAAAAAGACAGAGACAGACAGAAACAGACGGAGACAGCCAGAGACAGACAGAGACAGACAGAGACAAACAGAGACAGACAGAGACAGACAGAGACAGACAGAGAAAGACAGAGACAGACAGAGACAGACAGAGACAGACAGAGACAGACAGAGACAGACAGAGACAGACAGAGACAGACAGACAGACAGAGACAGACAGACACAGACAGAGACAGACAGACACAGACAGACACAGACAGAGACAGATGGAGACAGACAGAGACAGACAGACACAGACAGAGACAGACAGACACAGACAGACACAGACAGAGACAGACAGAGACAGATAGAGACAGATAAAGACAGACAGAGACAGACTGAGACAGACAGACACAGATAGACACAGACAGACACAGAGTTCGGGTTCGTGTTCGAGTTTGGGTTTGGGTTTGGGTCTGGGTTTGGGTTTGGGTTTGGGTTTGGGTTTGGGTTTGGGTTTGGGTTTGGGTTTGGGTTTGGGTTTGGGTAATAACAGAGAGACTGAGAGTCAGAGAAAGACATAGAGAGACAGACAGAGACAGACAGAGACATACAGAGACAGACAGAGACAGACAGAGACAGACAGAGACAGACAGACACAGACAGAGACAGACAGACACAGACAGAGACAGACAGACACAGACAGAGACAGACAGACACAGACAGACACAGACAGAGACAGATGGAGACAGACAGAGACAGACAGAGACAGATAGAGACAGATAGAGACAGATAAAGACAGACAGAGACAGACAGAGACAGACAGACACAGATAGACACAGACAGACACAGAGTTCGGGTTCGTGTTCGAGTTTGGGTTTGGGTCTGGGTTTGGGTTTGGGTTTGGGTTTGGGTTTGGGTTTGGGTTTGGGTTTGGGTTTGTGTTTGGGTTTGGGTTTGGGTTTGGGTTTGGGTTTGGGTTTGGGTTTGGGTTTGGGTAATAACAGAGAGACTGAGAGTCAGAGAAAGACATAGAGAGACAGACAGAGACAGACAGAGACATACAGAGACAGACAGAGACAGACAGAGACAGGCAGAGACAGACAGAGACAGACAGAGACAGACAAAGACAGGCAGAGACAGACAGAGACACACAGAGACAGACAGAGACAGACAGAAACAGACAGAAAAAGACAGAGACAGACAGAAACAGACGGAGACAGCCAGAGACAGACAGAGACAGACAGAGACAAACAGAGACAGACAGAGACAGACAGAGACAGATAGAGACAGACAGAGACAGACAGAGACAGACAGAGACAGACAGAGACAGACAGAGACAGACAGAGACAGACAGAGACAGACAGAGACAGACAGAGACAGACAGAGACAGACAGAGACAGACAGAGACAGACAGAGACAGACAGACAGACAGAGACAGACAGAGACAGACAGAGACAGACAGACACAGACAGAGACAGACAGACACAGACAGAGACAGACAGACACAGACAGAGACAGATAGAGACAGACAGAGACAGACAGAGACAGATAGAGACAGATAGAGACAGACAGAGACAGACAGAGACAGACAGACACAGATAGACACAGACAGACACAGAGTTCGGGTTCGTGTTTGGGTTTGGGTTTGGGTCTGGGTTTGGGTTTGGGTCTGGGTTCAGGTTTGCGTTTGGGTTTGGGTTTGGGTTTGGGTTTGAGTTTAGGTTTGGGTTTGGGTTTGGGTTTGGGTTTGAATTTGGGTTTGGGTTTGGCGTTGGGTTTGGGTTTGGGTTTGGGTTTGGCTTTACGTTTGGCTTTGGGTTTGGGTTTGAAATTTGGATTTGGGTTTGGGTTTGGATTTGGGTTTGGAGTTGGGTTTGGGGTTGGGTTTGGGGTTGGGTTTGGATTTTGGTTTGGGTTTGGGTTTGGGTTTGGGTAATAACAGAGAGACTGAGAGACAGAGAGAGACATAGGGAGACAGACAGAGACAGACAGAGACAGACAGAGACAGACAGAGATAGACACAGGCAGACACAGACAGACAGAGACAGACAGAGACAGACAGAGACAGACAGAGACAGACAGAGACAGACAGAGACAGACAGAGACAGACAGAGACAGACAGAGGCAGACAGAGACAGACAGAGACAGAAAGAAACAGACAGAGACAGACAGAGACAGACAAAGACAGACAGAGACAGACAGAGACAGACAGAGACAGACAGAGACAGACAGAGACAGACAGAGACAGACAGAGACAGACACAGACAGACACAGACCGACAGAGACAGACAGAGATAGACACAGACAGATACAGACCGACAGAGACAGACAGAGACAGACAGAGACAGAAAGAGACAGAGAGTTACAAAGAGAGACAGAGAGAGACAGTGCAAGACAGAGAGAGACAGAGATAGACAGAGAGAGAAAGAGAGAGACAGAGAGACACAGAGAGAGACAGACAGAGACATACAGAGACAGAGAGAGACAGACGGAGACAGACAGAGACAGACAGAGACAGACAGAGACAGACAGAGACAGACAGACAGGCAGAGACAGACAGACAGGCAGAGACAGACAGAGACAGACAGAGACAGACAGAGACAGACAGACAGACAAAGACAGACAGAGACAGACAGAGACAGACAGAGACAGACAAAGACAGACAGAGACAGACAGAGACACACAGAGACAGACAGAGACAGACAGAGACAGACAGAAAAAGACAGAGACAGACAGAAACAGACGGAGACAGCCAGAGACAGACAGAGACAGACAAAGACAAACAGAGACAGACAGAGACAGACAGAGACAGACAGAGAAAGACAGAGACAGACAGAGACAGACAGAGACAGACAGAGACAGACAGAGACAGACAGAGACAGACAGAGACAGACAGAGACAGCAGAGACAGCCAGAGACAGACAGAGACAGACAGAGACAGACAGAGACAGACAGAGACAGACAGACAGACAGAGACAGACAGAGACAGACAGACACAGACAGAGACAGACAGACACAGACAGAGACAGACAGACACAGACAGACACAGACAGAGACAGATAGAGACAGACAGAGACAGACAGAGACAGATAGAGACAGATAGAGACAGATAGAGACAGACAGAGACAGACAGAGACAGATAGAGACAGATAGAGACAGACAGAGACAGACAGAGACAGACGGACACAGATAGACACAGACAGACACAGACTTCGGGTTCGTGTTCGAGTTTGGGTTTGGGTCTGGGTTTGAGTTTGGGTCTGGGTTTGGGTTTGGGTTTGGGTTTGGGTTTGAGTTTGGGTTTGGGTTTGGGTTTGAGTTTGGGTTTGGGTTTGGGTTTGGGTTTGGGTTTGGGTTTGGGTTTGGGTTTGGGTTTGGGTTTGGGTCTGGGTTTGGGTTTGGGTCTGGGTTCAGGTTTGCGTTTGGGTTTGGGTTTGGGTTTGGGTTTGAGTTTAGGTTTGGGTTTGGGTTTGGGTTTGGGTTTGAATTTGGGTTTGGGTTTGGCGTTGGGTTTGGGTTTGGGTTTGGGTTTGGCTTTACGTTTGGCTTTGGGTTTGGGTTTGAAATTTGGATTTGGGTTTGGGTTTGGATTTGGGTTTGGAGTTGGGTTTGGGGTTGGGTTTGGGGTTGGGTTTGGATTTTGGTTTGGGTTTGGGTTTGGGTTTGGGTTTGGGTAATAACAGAGAGACTGAGAGACAGAGAGAGACATAGGGAGACAGACAGAGACAGACAGAGACAGACAGAGACAGACAGAGATAGACACAGGCAGACACAGACAGACAGAGACAGACAGAGACAGACAGAGACAGACAGAGACAGACAGAGACAGACAGAGACAGACAGAGACAGACAGAGACAGACAGAGGCAGACAGAGACAGACAGAGACAGAAAGAAACAGACAGAGACAGACAGAGACAGACAGAGACAGACAGAGACAGACAGAAAAAGACAGAGACAGACAGAAACAGACGGAGACAGCCAGAGACAGACAGAGACAGACAAAGACAAACAGAGACAGACAGAGACAGACAGAGACAGACAGAGAAAGACAGAGACAGACAGAGACAGACAGAGACAGACAGAGACAGACAGAGACAGACAGAGACAGACAGAGACAGACAGAGACAGCAGAGACAGCCAGAGACAGACAGAGACAGACAGAGACAGACAGAGACAGACAGAGACAGACAGACAGACAGAGACAGACAGAGACAGACAGACACAGACAGAGACAGACAGACACAGACAGAGACAGACAGACACAGACAGACACAGACAGAGACAGATAGAGACAGACAGAGACAGACAGAGACAGATAGAGACAGATAGAGACAGATAGAGACAGACAGAGACAGACAGAGACAGATAGAGACAGATAGAGACAGACAGAGACAGACAGAGACAGACGGACACAGATAGACACAGACAGACACAGACTTCGGGTTCGTGTTCGAGTTTGGGTTTGGGTCTGGGTTTGAGTTTGGGTCTGGGTTTGGGTTTGGGTTTGGGTTTGGGTTTGAGTTTGGGTTTGGGTTTGGGTTTGAGTTTGGGTTTGGGTTTGGGTTTGGGTTTGGGTTTGGGTTTGGGTTTGGGTTTGGGTTTGGCTTTACGTTTGGCTTTGGGTTTGGGTTTGAAATTTGGATTTGGGTTTGGGTTTGGATTTGGGTTTGGAGTTGGGTTTGGGGTTGGGTTTGGGGTTGGGTTTGGATTTTGGTTTGGGTTTGGGTTTGGGTTTGGGTTTGGGTAATAACAGAGAGACTGAGAGACAGAGAGAGACATAGGGAGACAGACAGAGACAGACAGAGACAGACAGAGACAGACAGAGATAGACACAGGCAGACACAGACAGACAGAGACAGACAGAGACAGACAGAGACAGACAGAGACAGACAGAGACAGACAGAGACAGACAGAGGCAGACAGAGACAGACAGAGACAGAAAGAAACAGACAGAGACGGACAGAGACAGACAAAGACAGACAGAGACAGACAGAGACAGACAGAGACAGACAGAGACAGACAGAGACAGACAGAGATAGACACAGACAGACACAGACCGACAGAGACAGAGAGAGACAGTGCAAGACAGAGAGAGACAGAGATAGACAGAGAGAGAAAGAGAGAGACAGAGAGACACAGAGAGAGACAGACAGAGACATACAGAGACAAAGAGAGACAGACGGAGACAGACAGAGACAGACAGAGACAGACAGAGACAGACAGAGACAGACAGAGACAGGCAGAGACAGACAGAGACAGACAGAGACAGACAGAGACAGACAGAGACAGACAGACAGACAAAGACAGACAGAGACAGACAGAGACAGACAGAGACAGACAGAGACAGATAGAGACAGATAGAGACAGATAGAGACAGACAGAGACAGACAGAGACAGACAGACACAGATAGACACAGACAGACACAGACTTCGGGTTCGTGTTCGAGTTTGGGTTTGGGTCTGGGTTTGAGTTTGGGTCTGGGTTTGGGTTTGGGTTTGGGTTTGGGTTTGGGTTTGGGTTTGGGTTTGGGTTTGGGTTTGAGTTTGGGTTTGGGTTTGGGTTTGGGTTTGGGTCTGGGTTCGGGTTTGCGTTTGGGTTTGGGTTTGGGTTTGGGTTTGGGTTTGGGTTTGGGTTTGGGTTTGGGTTTGGGTTTGAATTTGGGTTTGGGTTTGGGTTTGGCTTTGGGTTTGACTTTGGGTTTGGGTTTGAAATTTGGATTTGGGTTTGGGTTTGGATTTGGGTTTGGAGTTGGGTTTGGGGTTGGGTTTGGATTTTGGTTTGGGTTTGGGTTTGGATTTGGGTTTGGGTAATAACAGAGAGACTGAGAGACAGAGAGAGACATAGGGAGACAGACAGAGACAGACAGAGACAGACAGAGACAGACAGAGATAGACACAGGCAGACAGAGACAGACAGAGACAGACAGAGACAGACAGAGACAGACAGAGACAGACAGAGGCAGACAGAGACAGACAGAGACAGAAAGAAACAGACAGAGACAGACAGAGACAGACAAAGACAGACAGAGACAGACAGAGACAGACAGAGACAGACAGAGACAGACAGAGACAGACAGAGACAGACACAGACAGACACAGACCGACAGAGACAGACAGAGATAGACACAGACAGACACAGACCGACAGAGACAGACAGAGACAGACAGAGACAGAGAGAGACAGAAAGAGACAGAGAGTTACAAAGAGAGACAGAGAGAGACAGAGCGAGACAGAGAGAGACAGAGAGAGACAGAGAGAGAAAGAGAGAGACAGAGAGACACAGAGAGGGACAGACAGAGACATACAGAGACAGAGAGAGACAGACGGAGACAGACAGAGACAGACAGAGACAGACAGAGACAGACAGAGACAGACAGAGACAGACAGAGACAGACAGAGACAGACAGAGACAGACAGAGACAGACAGAGACAGACAGAGACAGACAGAGGCAGACAGAGACAGACAGAGACAGAAAGAAACAGACAGAGACAGACAGAGACAGACAAAGACAGACAGAGACAGACAGAGACAGACAGAGACAGACAGAGACAGACAGAGACAGACAGAGACAGACAGAGACAGACACAGACAGACACAGACCGACAGAGACAGACAGAGATAGACACAGACAGACACAGACCGACAGAGACAGACAGAGACAGACAGAGACAGAGAGAGACAGAAAGAGACAGAGAGTTACAAAGAGAGACAGAGAGAGACAGAAAGAGACAGAGAGTTACAAAGAGAGACAGAGAGAGACAGAGACAGACAGAGACAGACAGAGACAGACAGACAGACAGAGACAGACAGAGACAGACAGAGACAGACAGAGACAGACAGAGACAGACAAAGACAGACAGAGACAGACAGAGACACACAGAGACAGACAGAGACAGACAGAGGCAGACAGAGACAGACAGAAAAAGACAGAGACAGACAGAAACAGACGGAGACAGCCAGAGACAGACAGAGACAGACAGAGACAAACAGAGACAGACAGAGACAGACAGAGACAGACAGAGAAAGACAGAGACAGACAGAGACAGACAGAGACAGACAGAGACAGACAGAGACAGACAGAGACAGACAGAGACAGACAGACAGACAGAGACAGACAGACACAGACAGAGACAGACAGACACAGACAGACACAGACAGAGACAGATGGAGACAGACAGAGACAGACAGACACAGACAGAGACAGACAGACACAGACAGACACAGACAGAGACAGACAGAGACAGATAGAGACAGATAAAGACAGACAGAGACAGACTGAGACAGACAGACACAGATAGACACAGACAGACACAGAGTTCGGGTTCGTGTTCGAGTTTGGGTTTGGGTTTGGGTCTGGGTTTGGGTTTGGGTTTGGGTTTGGGTTTGGGTTTGGGTTTGGGTTTGGGTTTGGGTTTGGGTTTGGGTAATAACAGAGAGACTGAGAGTCAGAGAAAGACATAGAGAGACAGACAGAGACAGACAGAGACATACAGAGACAGACAGAGACAGACAGAGACAGACAGAGACAGACAGACACAGACAGAGACAGACAGACACAGACAGAGACAGACAGACACAGACAGAGACAGACAGACACAGACAGACACAGACAGAGACAGATGGAGACAGACAGAGACAGACAGAGACAGATAGAGACAGATAGAGACAGATAAAGACAGACAGAGACAGACAGAGACAGACAGACACAGATAGACACAGACAGACACAGAGTTCGGGTTCGTGTTCGAGTTTGGGTTTGGGTCTGGGTTTGGGTTTGGGTTTGGGTTTGGGTTTGGGTTTGGGTTTGGGTTTGGGTTTGTGTTTGGGTTTGGGTTTGGGTTTGGGTTTGGGTTTGGGTTTGGGTTTGGGTTTGGGTAATAACAGAGAGACTGAGAGTCAGAGAAAGACATAGAGAGACAGACAGAGACAGACAGAGACATACAGAGACAGACAGAGACAGACAGAGACAGGCAGAGACAGACAGAGACAGACAGAGACAGACAAAGACAGGCAGAGACAGACAGAGACACACAGAGACAGACAGAGACAGACAGAAACAGACAGAAAAAGACAGAGACAGACAGAAACAGACGGAGACAGCCAGAGACAGACAGAGACAGACAGAGACAAACAGAGACAGACAGAGACAGACAGAGACAGATAGAGACAGACAGAGACAGACAGAGACAGACAGAGACAGACAGAGACAGACAGAGACAGACAGAGACAGACAGAGACAGACAGAGACAGACAGAGACAGACAGAGACAGACAGAGACAGACAGAGACAGACAGAGACAGACAGACAGACAGAGACAGACAGAGACAGACAGACACAGACAGAGACAGACAGACACAGACAGAGACAGACAGACACAGACAGAGACAGATAGAGACAGACAGAGACAGACAGAGACAGATAGAGACAGATAGAGACAGACAGAGACAGACAGAGACAGACAGACACAGATAGACACAGACAGACACAGAGTTCGGGTTCGTGTTTGGGTTTGGGTTTGGGTCTGGGTTTGGGTTTGGGTCTGGGTTCAGGTTTGCGTTTGGGTTTGGGTTTGGGTTTGGGTTTGAGTTTAGGTTTGGGTTTGGGTTTGGGTTTGGGTTTGAATTTGGGTTTGGGTTTGGCGTTGGGTTTGGGTTTGGGTTTGGGTTTGGCTTTACGTTTGGCTTTGGGTTTGGGTTTGAAATTTGGATTTGGGTTTGGGTTTGGATTTGGGTTTGGAGTTGGGTTTGGGGTTGGGTTTGGGGTTGGGTTTGGATTTTGGTTTGGGTTTGGGTTTGGGTTTGGGTAATAACAGAGAGACTGAGAGACAGAGAGAGACATAGGGAGACAGACAGAGACAGACAGAGACAGACAGAGACAGACAGAGATAGACACAGGCAGACACAGACAGACAGAGACAGACAGAGACAGACAGAGACAGACAGAGACAGACAGAGACAGACAGAGACAGACAGAGACAGACAGAGACAGACAGAGGCAGACAGAGACAGACAGAGACAGAAAGAAACAGACAGAGACAGACAGAGACAGACAAAGACAGACAGAGACAGACAGAGACAGACAGAGACAGACAGAGACAGACAGAGACAGACAGAGACAGACAGAGACAGACACAGACAGACACAGACCGACAGAGACAGACAGAGATAGACACAGACAGATACAGACCGACAGAGACAGACAGAGACAGACAGAGACAGAAAGAGACAGAGAGTTACAAAGAGAGACAGAGAGAGACAGTGCAAGACAGAGAGAGACAGAGATAGACAGAGAGAGAAAGAGAGAGACAGAGAGACACAGAGAGAGACAGACAGAGACATACAGAGACAGAGAGAGACAGACGGAGACAGACAGAGACAGACAGAGACAGACAGAGACAGACAGAGACAGACAGACAGGCAGAGACAGACAGACAGGCAGAGACAGACAGAGACAGACAGAGACAGACAGAGACAGACAGACAGACAAAGACAGACAGAGACAGACAGAGACAGACAGAGACAGACAAAGACAGACAGAGACAGACAGAGACACACAGAGACAGACAGAGACAGACAGAGACAGACAGAAAAAGACAGAGACAGACAGAAACAGACGGAGACAGCCAGAGACAGACAGAGACAGACAAAGACAAACAGAGACAGACAGAGACAGACAGAGACAGACAGAGAAAGACAGAGACAGACAGAGACAGACAGAGACAGACAGAGACAGACAGAGACAGACAGAGACAGACAGAGACAGACAGAGACAGCAGAGACAGCCAGAGACAGACAGAGACAGACAGACAGACAGAGACAGACAGAGACAGACAGAGACAGACAGAGACAGACAGAGACAGACAAAGACAGACAGAGACAGACAGAGACACACAGAGACAGACAGAGACAGACAGAGGCAGACAGAGACAGACAGAAAAAGACAGAGACAGACAGAAACAGACGGAGACAGCCAGAGACAGACAGAGACAGACAGAGACAAACAGAGACAGACAGAGACAGACAGAGACAGACAGAGAAAGACAGAGACAGACAGAGACAGACAGAGACAGACAGAGACAGACAGAGACAGACAGAGACAGACAGAGACAGACAGACAGACAGAGACAGACAGACACAGACAGAGACAGACAGACACAGACAGACACAGACAGAGACAGATGGAGACAGACAGAGACAGACAGACACAGACAGAGACAGACAGACACAGACAGACACAGACAGAGACAGACAGAGACAGATAGAGACAGATAAAGACAGACAGAGACAGACTGAGACAGACAGACACAGATAGACACAGACAGACACAGAGTTCGGGTTCGTGTTCGAGTTTGGGTTTGGGTTTGGGTCTGGGTTTGGGTTTGGGTTTGGGTTTGGGTTTGGGTTTGGGTTTGGGTTTGGGTTTGGGTTTGGGTTTGGGTAATAACAGAGAGACTGAGAGTCAGAGAAAGACATAGAGAGACAGACAGAGACAGACAGAGACATACAGAGACAGACAGAGACAGACAGAGACAGACAGAGACAGACAGACACAGACAGAGACAGACAGACACAGACAGAGACAGACAGACACAGACAGAGACAGACAGACACAGACAGACACAGACAGAGACAGATGGAGACAGACAGAGACAGACAGAGACAGATAGAGACAGATAGAGACAGATAAAGACAGACAGAGACAGACAGAGACAGACAGACACAGATAGACACAGACAGACACAGAGTTCGGGTTCGTGTTCGAGTTTGGGTTTGGGTCTGGGTTTGGGTTTGGGTTTGGGTTTGGGTTTGGGTTTGGGTTTGGGTTTGGGTTTGGGTTTGTGTTTGGGTTTGGGTTTGGGTTTGGGTTTGGGTTTGGGTTTGGGTTTGGGTTTGGGTAATAACAGAGAGACTGAGAGTCAGAGAAAGACATAGAGAGACAGACAGAGACAGACAGAGACATACAGAGACAGACAGAGACAGACAGAGACAGGCAGAGACAGACAGAGACAGACAGAGACAGACAAAGACAGGCAGAGACAGACAGAGACACACAGAGACAGACAGAGACAGACAGAAACAGACAGAAAAAGACAGAGACAGACAGAAACAGACGGAGACAGCCAGAGACAGACAGAGACAGACAGAGACAAACAGAGACAGACAGAGACAGACAGAGACAGATAGAGACAGACAGAGACAGACAGAGACAGACAGAGACAGACAGAGACAGACAGAGACAGACAGAGACAGACAGAGACAGACAGAGACAGACAGAGACAGACAGAGACAGACAGAGACAGACAGAGACAGACAGAGACAGACAGAGACAGACAGACAGACAGAGACAGACAGAGACAGACAGACACAGACAGAGACAGACAGACACAGACAGAGACAGACAGACACAGACAGAGACAGATAGAGACAGACAGAGACAGACAGAGACAGATAGAGACAGATAGAGACAGACAGAGACAGACAGAGACAGACAGACACAGATAGACACAGACAGACACAGAGTTCGGGTTCGTGTTTGGGTTTGGGTTTGGGTCTGGGTTTGGGTTTGGGTCTGGGTTCAGGTTTGCGTTTGGGTTTGGGTTTGGGTTTGGGTTTGAGTTTAGGTTTGGGTTTGGGTTTGGGTTTGGGTTTGAATTTGGGTTTGGGTTTGGCGTTGGGTTTGGGTTTGGGTTTGGGTTTGGCTTTACGTTTGGCTTTGGGTTTGGGTTTGAAATTTGGATTTGGGTTTGGGTTTGGATTTGGGTTTGGAGTTGGGTTTGGGGTTGGGTTTGGGGTTGGGTTTGGATTTTGGTTTGGGTTTGGGTTTGGGTTTGGGTAATAACAGAGAGACTGAGAGACAGAGAGAGACATAGGGAGACAGACAGAGACAGACAGAGACAGACAGAGACAGACAGAGATAGACACAGGCAGACACAGACAGACAGAGACAGACAGAGACAGACAGAGACAGACAGAGACAGACAGAGACAGACAGAGACAGACAGAGACAGACAGAGACAGACAGAGGCAGACAGAGACAGACAGAGACAGAAAGAAACAGACAGAGACAGACAGAGACAGACAAAGACAGACAGAGACAGACAGAGACAGACAGAGACAGACAGAGACAGACAGAGACAGACAGAGACAGACAGAGACAGACACAGACAGACACAGACCGACAGAGACAGACAGAGATAGACACAGACAGATACAGACCGACAGAGACAGACAGAGACAGACAGAGACAGAAAGAGACAGAGAGTTACAAAGAGAGACAGAGAGAGACAGTGCAAGACAGAGAGAGACAGAGATAGACAGAGAGAGAAAGAGAGAGACAGAGAGACACAGAGAGAGACAGACAGAGACATACAGAGACAGAGAGAGACAGACGGAGACAGACAGAGACAGACAGAGACAGACAGAGACAGACAGAGACAGACAGACAGGCAGAGACAGACAGACAGGCAGAGACAGACAGAGACAGACAGAGACAGACAGAGACAGACAGAGACAGACAGACAGACAAAGACAGACAGAGACAGACAGAGACAGACAGAGACAGACAAAGACAGACAGAGACAGACAGAGACACACAGAGACAGACAGAGACAGACAGAGACAGACAGAAAAAGACAGAGACAGACAGAAACAGACGGAGACAGCCAGAGACAGACAGAGACAGACAAAGACAAACAGAGACAGACAGAGACAGACAGAGACAGACAGAGAAAGACAGAGACAGACAGAGACAGACAGAGACAGACAGAGACAGACAGAGACAGACAGAGACAGACAGAGACAGACAGAGACAGCAGAGACAGCCAGAGACAGACAGAGACAGACAGAGACAGACAGAGACAGACAGAGACAGACAGACAGACAGAGACAGACAGAGACAGACAGACACAGACAGAGACAGACAGACACAGACAGAGACAGACAGACACAGACAGACACAGACAGAGACAGATAGAGACAGACAGAGACAGACAGAGACAGATAGAGACAGATAGAGACAGATAGAGACAGACAGAGACAGACAGAGACAGATAGAGACAGATAGAGACAGACAGAGACAGACAGAGACAGACGGACACAGATAGACACAGACAGACACAGACTTCGGGTTCGTGTTCGAGTTTGGGTTTGGGTCTGGGTTTGAGTTTGGGTCTGGGTTTGGGTTTGGGTTTGGGTTTGGGTTTGAGTTTGGGTTTGGGTTTGGGTTTGAGTTTGGGTTTGGGTTTGGGTTTGGGTTTGGGTTTGGGTTTGGGTTTGGGTTTGGGTTTGGGTTTGGGTCTGGGTTTGGGTTTGGGTCTGGGTTCAGGTTTGCGTTTGGGTTTGGGTTTGGGTTTGGGTTTGAGTTTAGGTTTGGGTTTGGGTTTGGGTTTGGGTTTGAATTTGGGTTTGGGTTTGGCGTTGGGTTTGGGTTTGGGTTTGGGTTTGGCTTTACGTTTGGCTTTGGGTTTGGGTTTGAAATTTGGATTTGGGTTTGGGTTTGGATTTGGGTTTGGAGTTGGGTTTGGGGTTGGGTTTGGGGTTGGGTTTGGATTTTGGTTTGGGTTTGGGTTTGGGTTTGGGTTTGGGTAATAACAGAGAGACTGAGAGACAGAGAGAGACATAGGGAGACAGACAGAGACAGACAGAGACAGACAGAGACAGACAGAGATAGACACAGGCAGACACAGACAGACAGAGACAGACAGAGACAGACAGAGACAGACAGAGACAGACAGAGACAGACAGAGACAGACAGAGACAGACAGAGACAGACAGAGGCAGACAGAGACAGACAGAGACAGAAAGAAACAGACAGAGACAGACAGAGACAGACAGAGACAGACAGAGACAGACAGAAAAAGACAGAGACAGACAGAAACAGACGGAGACAGCCAGAGACAGACAGAGACAGACAAAGACAAACAGAGACAGACAGAGACAGACAGAGACAGACAGAGAAAGACAGAGACAGACAGAGACAGACAGAGACAGACAGAGACAGACAGAGACAGACAGAGACAGACAGAGACAGACAGAGACAGCAGAGACAGCCAGAGACAGACAGAGACAGACAGAGACAGACAGAGACAGACAGAGACAGACAGACAGACAGAGACAGACAGAGACAGACAGACACAGACAGAGACAGACAGACACAGACAGAGACAGACAGACACAGACAGACACAGACAGAGACAGATAGAGACAGACAGAGACAGACAGAGACAGATAGAGACAGATAGAGACAGATAGAGACAGACAGAGACAGACAGAGACAGATAGAGACAGATAGAGACAGACAGAGACAGACAGAGACAGACGGACACAGATAGACACAGACAGACACAGACTTCGGGTTCGTGTTCGAGTTTGGGTTTGGGTCTGGGTTTGAGTTTGGGTCTGGGTTTGGGTTTGGGTTTGGGTTTGGGTTTGAGTTTGGGTTTGGGTTTGGGTTTGAGTTTGGGTTTGGGTTTGGGTTTGGGTTTGGGTTTGGGTTTGGGTTTGGGTTTGGGTTTGGGTTTGGGTCTGGGTTTGGGTTTGGGTCTGGGTTCAGGTTTGCGTTTGGGTTTGGGTTTGGGTTTGGGTTTGAGTTTAGGTTTAGGTCTGGGTTTGGGTTTGGGTTTGAATTTGGGTTTGGGTTTGGCGTTGGGTTTGGGTTTGGGTTTGGGTTTGGCTTTACGTTTGGCTTTGGGTTTGGGTTTGAAATTTGGATTTGGGTTTGGGTTTGGATTTGGGTTTGGAGTTGGGTTTGGGGTTGGGTTTGGGGTTGGGTTTGGATTTTGGTTTGGGTTTGGGTTTGGGTTTGGGTTTGGGTAATAACAGAGAGACTGAGAGACAGAGAGAGACATAGGGAGACAGACAGAGACAGACAGAGACAGACAGAGACAGACAGAGATAGACACAGGCAGACACAGACAGACAGAGACAGACAGAGACAGACAGAGACAGACAGAGACAGACAGAGACAGACAGAGACAGACAGAGACAGACAGAGACAGACAGAGACAGACAGAGACAGACAGAGGCAGACAGAGACAGACAGAGACAGAAAGAAACAGACAGAGACAGACAGAGACAGACAAAGACAGACAGAGACAGACAGAGACAGACAGAGACAGACAGAGACAGACAGAGACAGACAGAGACAGACAGAGACAGACACAGACAGACACAGACCGACAGAGACAGACAGAGATAGACACAGACAGATACAGACCGACAGAGACAGACAGAGACAGACAGAGACAGAAAGAGACAGAGAGTTACAAAGAGAGACAGAGAGAGACAGTGCAAGACAGAGAGAGACAGAGATAGACAGAGAGAGAAAGAGAGAGACAGAGAGACACAGAGAGAGACAGACAGAGACATACAGAGACAGAGAGAGACAGACGGAGACAGACAGAGACAGACAGAGACAGACAGAGACAGACAGAGACAGACACAGACAGACACAGACCGACAGAGACAGACAGAGATAGACACAGACAGACACAGACCGACAGAGACAGACAGAGACAGACAGAGACAGAAAGAGACAGAGAGTTACAAAGAGAGACAGAGAGAGACAGTGCAAGACAGAGAGAGACAGAGATAGACAGAGAGGGAAAGAGAGAGACAGAGAGACACAGAGAGAGACAGACAGAGACATACAGAGACAGAGAGAGACAGACGGAGACAGACAGAGACAGACAGAGACAGACAGAGACAGACAGAGACAGACAGAGACAGACAGACAGACAAAGACAGACACAGACAGACACAGACTTCGGGTTCGTGTTCGAGTTTGGGTTTGGGTCTGGGTTTGAGTTTGGGTCTGGGTTTGGGTTTGGGTTTGGGTTTGGGTTTGAGTTTGGGTTTGGGTTTGGGTTTGAGTTTGGGTTTGGGTTTGGGTTTGGGTTTGGGTTTGGGTTTGGGTTTGGGTTTGGGTTTGGGTTTGGGTCTGGGTTTGGGTTTGGGTCTGGGTTCAGGTTTGCGTTTGGGTTTGGGTTTGGGTTTGGGTTTGAGTTTAGGTTTGGGTCTGGGTTTGGGTTTGGGTTTGAATTTGGGTTTGGGTTTGGCGTTGGGTTTGGGTTTGGGTTTGGGTTTGGCTTTACGTTTGGCTTTGGGTTTGGGTTTGAAATTTGGATTTGGGTTTGGGTTTGGATTTGGGTTTGGAGTTGGGTTTGGGGTTGGGTTTGGGGTTGGGTTTGGATTTTGGTTTGGGTTTGGGTTTGGGTTTGGGTTTGGGTAATAACAGAGAGACTGAGAGACAGAGAGAGACATAGGGAGACAGACAGAGACAGACAGAGACAGACAGAGACAGACAGAGATAGACACAGGCAGACACAGACAGACAGAGACAGACAGAGACAGACAGAGACAGACAGAGACAGACAGAGACAGACAGAGACAGACAGAGACAGACAGAGACAGACAGAGGCAGACAGAGACAGACAGAGACAGAAAGAAACAGACAGAGACAGACAGAGACAGACAAAGACAGACAGAGACAGACAGAGACAGACAGAGACAGCAGAGACAGCCAGAGACAGACAGAGACAGACAGAGACAGACAGAGACAGACAGAGACAGACAGACAGACAGAGACAGACAGAGACAGACAGACACAGACAGAGACAGACAGACACAGACAGAGACAGACAGACACAGACAGACACAGACAGAGACAGATAGAGACAGACAGAGACAGACAGAGACAGATAGAGACAGATAGAGACAGATAGAGACAGACAGAGACAGACAGAGACAGATAGAGACAGATAGAGACAGACAGAGACAGACAGAGACAGACGGACACAGATAGACACAGACAGACACAGACTTCGGGTTCGTGTTCGAGTTTGGGTTTGGGTCTGGGTTTGAGTTTGGGTCTGGGTTTGGGTTTGGGTTTGGGTTTGGGTTTGAGTTTGGGTTTGGGTTTGGGTTTGAGTTTGGGTTTGGGTTTGGGTTTGGGTTTGGGTTTGGGTTTGGGTTTGGGTTTGGGTTTGGGTTTGGGTCTGGGTTTGGGTTTGGGTCTGGGTTCAGGTTTGCGTTTGGGTTTGGGTTTGGGTTTGGGTTTGAGTTTAGGTTTGGGTTTGGGTTTGGGTTTGGGTTTGAATTTGGGTTTGGGTTTGGCGTTGGGTTTGGGTTTGGGTTTGGGTTTGGCTTTACGTTTGGCTTTGGGTTTGGGTTTGAAATTTGGATTTGGGTTTGGGTTTGGATTTGGGTTTGGAGTTGGGTTTGGGGTTGGGTTTGGGGTTGGGTTTGGATTTTGGTTTGGGTTTGGGTTTGGGTTTGGGTTTGGGTAATAACAGAGAGACTGAGAGACAGAGAGAGACATAGGGAGACAGACAGAGACAGACAGAGACAGACAGAGACAGACAGAGATAGACACAGGCAGACACAGACAGACAGAGACAGACAGAGACAGACAGAGACAGACAGAGACAGACAGAGACAGACAGAGACAGACAGAGACAGACAGAGACAGACAGAGGCAGACAGAGACAGACAGAGACAGAAAGAAACAGACAGAGACAGACAGAGACAGACAGAGACAGACAGAGACAGACAGAAAAAGACAGAGACAGACAGAAACAGACGGAGACAGCCAGAGACAGACAGAGACAGACAAAGACAAACAGAGACAGACAGAGACAGACAGAGACAGACAGAGAAAGACAGAGACAGACAGAGACAGACAGAGACAGACAGAGACAGACAGAGACAGACAGAGACAGACAGAGACAGACAGAGACAGCAGAGACAGCCAGAGACAGACAGAGACAGACAGAGACAGACAGAGACAGACAGAGACAGACAGACAGACAGAGACAGACAGAGACAGACAGACACAGACAGAGACAGACAGACACAGACAGAGACAGACAGACACAGACAGACACAGACAGAGACAGATAGAGACAGACAGAGACAGACAGAGACAGATAGAGACAGATAGAGACAGATAGAGACAGACAGAGACAGACAGAGACAGATAGAGACAGATAGAGACAGACAGAGACAGACAGAGACAGACGGACACAGATAGACACAGACAGACACAGACTTCGGGTTCGTGTTCGAGTTTGGGTTTGGGTCTGGGTTTGAGTTTGGGTCTGGGTTTGGGTTTGGGTTTGGGTTTGGGTTTGAGTTTGGGTTTGGGTTTGGGTTTGAGTTTGGGTTTGGGTTTGGGTTTGGGTTTGGGTTTGGGTTTGGGTTTGGGTTTGGGTTTGGGTTTGGGTCTGGGTTTGGGTTTGGGTCTGGGTTCAGGTTTGCGTTTGGGTTTGGGTTTGGGTTTGGGTTTGAGTTTAGGTTTAGGTCTGGGTTTGGGTTTGGGTTTGAATTTGGGTTTGGGTTTGGCGTTGGGTTTGGGTTTGGGTTTGGGTTTGGCTTTACGTTTGGCTTTGGGTTTGGGTTTGAAATTTGGATTTGGGTTTGGGTTTGGATTTGGGTTTGGAGTTGGGTTTGGGGTTGGGTTTGGGGTTGGGTTTGGATTTTGGTTTGGGTTTGGGTTTGGGTTTGGGTTTGGGTAATAACAGAGAGACTGAGAGACAGAGAGAGACATAGGGAGACAGACAGAGACAGACAGAGACAGACAGAGACAGACAGAGATAGACACAGGCAGACACAGACAGACAGAGACAGACAGAGACAGACAGAGACAGACAGAGACAGACAGAGACAGACAGAGACAGACAGAGACAGACAGAGACAGACAGAGACAGACAGAGACAGACAGAGGCAGACAGAGACAGACAGAGACAGAAAGAAACAGACAGAGACAGACAGAGACAGACAAAGACAGACAGAGACAGACAGAGACAGACAGAGACAGACAGAGACAGACAGAGACAGACAGAGACAGACAGAGACAGACACAGACAGACACAGACCGACAGAGACAGACAGAGATAGACACAGACAGATACAGACCGACAGAGACAGACAGAGACAGACAGAGACAGAAAGAGACAGAGAGTTACAAAGAGAGACAGAGAGAGACAGTGCAAGACAGAGAGAGACAGAGATAGACAGAGAGAGAAAGAGAGAGACAGAGAGACACAGAGAGAGACAGACAGAGACATACAGAGACAGAGAGAGACAGACGGAGACAGACAGAGACAGACAGAGACAGACAGAGACAGACAGAGACAGACACAGACAGACACAGACCGACAGAGACAGACAGAGATAGACACAGACAGACACAGACCGACAGAGACAGACAGAGACAGACAGAGACAGAAAGAGACAGAGAGTTACAAAGAGAGACAGAGAGAGACAGTGCAAGACAGAGAGAGACAGAGATAGACAGAGAGGGAAAGAGAGAGACAGAGAGACACAGAGAGAGACAGACAGAGACATACAGAGACAGAGAGAGACAGACGGAGACAGACAGAGACAGACAGAGACAGACAGAGACAGACAGAGACAGACAGAGACAGACAGACAGACAAAGACAGACACAGACAGACACAGACTTCGGGTTCGTGTTCGAGTTTGGGTTTGGGTCTGGGTTTGAGTTTGGGTCTGGGTTTGGGTTTGGGTTTGGGTTTGGGTTTGAGTTTGGGTTTGGGTTTGGGTTTGAGTTTGGGTTTGGGTTTGGGTTTGGGTTTGGGTTTGGGTTTGGGTTTGGGTTTGGGTTTGGGTTTGGGTCTGGGTTTGGGTTTGGGTCTGGGTTCAGGTTTGCGTTTGGGTTTGGGTTTGGGTTTGGGTTTGAGTTTAGGTTTGGGTCTGGGTTTGGGTTTGGGTTTGAATTTGGGTTTGGGTTTGGCGTTGGGTTTGGGTTTGGGTTTGGGTTTGGCTTTACGTTTGGCTTTGGGTTTGGGTTTGAAATTTGGATTTGGGTTTGGGTTTGGATTTGGGTTTGGAGTTGGGTTTGGGGTTGGGTTTGGGGTTGGGTTTGGATTTTGGTTTGGGTTTGGGTTTGGGTTTGGGTTTGGGTAATAACAGAGAGACTGAGAGACAGAGAGAGACATAGGGAGACAGACAGAGACAGACAGAGACAGACAGAGACAGACAGAGATAGACACAGGCAGACACAGACAGACAGAGACAGACAGAGACAGACAGAGACAGACAGAGACAGACAGAGACAGACAGAGACAGACAGAGACAGACAGAGACAGACAGAGGCAGACAGAGACAGACAGAGACAGAAAGAAACAGACAGAGACAGACAGAGACAGACAAAGACAGACAGAGACAGACAGAGACAGACAGAGACAGACAGAGACAGACAGAGACAGACAGAGACAGACACAGACAGACACAGACCGACAGAGACAGACAGAGATAGACACAGACAGATACAGACCGACAGAGACAGACAGAGACAGACAGAGACAGAAAGAGACAGAGAGTTACAAAGAGAGACAGAGAGAGACAGTGCAAGACAGAGAGAGACAGAGATAGACAGAGAGAGAAAGAGAGAGACAGAGAGACACAGAGAGAGACAGACAGAGACATACAGAGACAGAGAGAGACAGACGGAGACAGACAGAGACAGACAGAGACAGACAGAGACAGACAGAGACAGACACAGACAGACACAGACCGACAGAGACAGACAGAGATAGACACAGACAGACACAGACCGACAGAGACAGACAGAGACAGACAGAGACAGAAAGAGACAGAGAGTTACAAAGAGAGACAGAGAGAGACAGTGCAAGACAGAGAGAGACAGAGATAGACAGAGAGGGAAAGAGAGAGACAGAGAGACACAGAGAGAGACAGACAGAGACATACAGAGACAGAGAGAGACAGACGGAGACAGACAGAGACAGACAGAGACAGACAGAGACAGACAGAGACAGACAGAGACAGACAGACAGACAAAGACAGACAGAGACAGACAGAGACAGACAGAGACAGACAAAGACAGACAGAGACAGACAGAGACACACAGAGACAGACAGAGACAGACAGAGACAGACAGAGACAGACAGAAAAAGACAGAGACAGACAGAAACAGACGGAGACAGCCAGAGACAGACAGAGACAGACAAAGACAAACAGAGACAGACAGAGACAGACAGAGACAGACAGAGAAAGACAGAGACAGACAGAGACAGACAGAGACAGACAGAGACAGACAGAGACAGACAGAGACAGACAGAGACAGACAGAGACAGCAGAGACAGCCAGAGACAGACAGAGACAGACAGAGACAGACAGAGACAGACAGACAGACAGAGACAGACAGAGACAGACAGACACAGACAGAGACAGACAGACACAGACAGACACAGACAGAGACAGACAGACACAGACAGAGACAGATAGAGACAGACAGAGACAGACAGAGACAGATAGAGACAGATAGAGACAGATAGAGACAGACAGAGACAGACAGAGACAGATAGAGACAGATAGAGACAGACAGAGACAGACAGAGACAGACGGACACAGATAGACACAGACAGACACAGACTTCGGGTTCGTGTTCGAGTTTGGGTTTGGGTCTGGGTTTGAGTTTGGGTCTGGGTTTGGGTTTGGGTTTGGGTTTGAGTTTGGGTTTGGGTTTGGGTTTGAGTTTGGGTTTGGGTTTGGGTTTGGGTTTGGGTTTGGGTTTGGGTTTGGGTTTGGGTTTGGGTTTGGGTTTGGGTTTGGGTTTGAAATTTGGATTTGGGTTTGGAGTTGGGTTTGGAGTTGGGTTTGGATTTTGGTTTGGGTTTGGGTTTGGGTTTGGGTTTGGGTAATAACAGAGAGACTGAGAGACAGAGAGAGACATAGGGAGACAGACAGAGACAGACAGAGACAGACAGAGATAGACACAGGCAGACAGAGACAGACAGAGACAGACAGAGACAGACAGAGACAGACAGAGACAGACAGAGACAGACAGAGACAGACAGAGG
Source organism: Dyspetes luteomarginatus (assembly GCA_963669185.1). Lineage (NCBI taxonomy): Eukaryota > Metazoa > Arthropoda > Insecta > Hymenoptera > Ichneumonidae > Dyspetes > Dyspetes luteomarginatus. The sequence goes on from OY769905.1 coordinate 12,993,924, forward strand.
CAGACAGAGACAGACAGAGACAGATAGAAACAGACAGAGACAGACAGAGACAGACAAAGACAGACAGAGACAGACAGAGACAGACAGAGACAGACAGAGACAGACAGAGACAGACAGAGACAGACAGAGACAGACACAGACAGACACAGACCGACAGAGACAGACAGAGATAGACACAGACAGACACAGACCGACAGAGACAGACAGAGACAGACAGAGACAGAGAGAGACAGAAGAGACAGAGAGTTACAAAGAGAGACAGAGAGAGACAGAGAGAGACAGAGAGAGACAGAGAGAGAGACAGAAAAAGACAGAGAGAGAAAGAGAGAGACGGAGAGCCACAGAGAGAGACAGACAGAGACAGACAGAGACAGACAGAGACAGAGAGAGACAGACGGAGACAGACAGAGACAGACAGAGACAGACAGAGACAGACAGAGACAGACAGAGACAGACAGAGACAGACAGAGACAGACAGAGACAGACAGAGACAGACAGAGACAGACAGAGACAGACAGAGACAGACAGACAGACAGAGACAGACAGAGACAGACAGAGACAGACAGAGACAGACAGAGAAAGACAGAGACAGACAGAGACAGACAGCGACAGACAGAGACAGACAGAGACAGACAGAGACAGACAGAGACAGACAGAGACAGACAGACAGACAGAGACAGACAGAGACAGACAGACAGACAGAGACAGACAGAGACAGACAGACACAGACAGAGACAGACAGACACAGCCAGAGACAGACAGACACAGACAGAGACAGATAGAGACAGACAGAGACAGACAGGGACAGATAGAGACAGATAGAGACAGACAGAGACAGACTGAGACAGACAGACACAGATAGACACAGACAGACACAGAGTTCGGGTTCGTGTTCGAGTTTGGGTTTGGGTTTGGGTCTGGGTTTGGGTTTGGGTTTGGGTTTGGGTTTGGGTTTGGGTTTGGGTTTGGGTTTGGGTTTGGGTTTGGGTAATAACAGAGAGACTGAGAGTCAGAGAAAGACATAGAGAGACAGACAGAGACAGACAGAGACATACAGAGACAGACAGAGACAGACAGAGACAGACAGAGACAGACAGACACAGACAGAGACAGACAGACACAGACAGAGACAGACAGACACAGACAGACACAGACAGAGACAGATGGAGACAGACAGAGACAGACAGAGACAGATAGAGACAGATAGAGACAGATAAAGACAGACAGAGACAGACAGAGACAGACAGACACAGATAGACACAGACAGACACAGAGTTCGGGTTCGTGTTCGAGTTTGGGTTTGGGTCTGGGTTTGGGTTTGGGTCTGGGTTTGGGTTTGGGTTTGGGTTTGGGTTTGGGTTTGGGTTTGGGTTTGGGTTTGGGTTTGTGTTTGGGTTTGGGTTTGGGTTTGGGTTTGGGTTTGGGTTTGGGTTTGGGTTTGGGTAATAACAGAGAGACTGAGAGTCAGAGAAAGACATAGAGGGACAGACAGAGACAGACAGAGACATACAGAGACAGACAGAGACAGACAGAGACAGACAGAGACAGACAGAGACAGACAGAGACAGACAGAGACAGACAAAGACAGGCAGAGACAGACAGAGACACACAGAGACAGACAGAGACAGACAGAAACAGACAGAAAAAGACAGAGACAGACAGAAACAGACGGAGACAGCCAGAGACAGACAGAGACAGACAGAGACAAACAGAGACAGACAGAGACAGACAGAGACAGATAGAGACAGACAGAGACAGACAGAGACAGACAGAGACAGACAGAGACAGACAGAGACAGACAGAGACAGACAGAGACAGACAGAGACAGACAGAGACAGACAGAGACAGACAGAGACAGACAGAGACAGACAGAGACAGACAGAGACAGACAGAGACAGACAGAGACAGACAGAGACAGACAGACAGACAGAGACAGACAGAGACAGACAGACACAGACAGAGACAGACAGACACAGACAGAGACAGACAGACACAGACAGAGACAGATAGAGACAGACAGAGACAGACAGAGACAGATAGAGACAGATAGAGACAGACAGAGACAGACAGAGACAGACAGACACAGATAGACACAGACAGACACAGAGTTCGGGTTCGTGTTTGGGTTTGGGTTTGGGTTTGGGTTTGAGTTTAGGTTTGGGTTTGGGTTTGGGTTTGGGTTTGAATTTGGGTTTGGGTTTGGCGTTGGGTTTGGGTTTGGGTTTGGGTTTGGCTTTACGTTTGGCTTTGGGTTTGGGTTTGAAATTTGGATTTGGGTTTGGGTTTGGATTTGGGTTTGGAGTTGGGTTTGGGGTTGGGTTTGGGGTTGGGTTTGGATTTTGGTTTGGGTTTGGGTTTGGGTTTGGGTTTGGGTAATAACAGAGAGACTGAGAGACAGAGAGAGACATAGGGAGACAGACACAGACAGACACAGACAGAGACAGATGGAGACAGACAGAGACAGACAGAGACAGATAGAGACAGATAGAGACAGATAAAGACAGACAGAGACAGACAGAGACAGACAGACACAGACAGACACAGAGTTCGGGTTCGTGTTCGAGTTTGGGTTTGGGTCTGGGTTTGGGTTTGGGTCTGGGTTTGGGTTTGGGTTTGGGTTTGGGTTTGGGTTTGGGTTTGGGTTTGGGTTTGGGTTTGTGTTTGGGTTTGGGTTTGGGTTTGGGTTTGGGTTTGGGTTTGGGTTTGGGTTTGGGTAATAACAGAGAGACTGAGAGTCAGAGAAAGACATAGAGGGACAGACAGAGACAGACAGAGACATACAGAGACAGACAGAGACAGACAGAGACAGACAGAGACAGACAGAGACAGACAGAGACAGACAGAGACAGACAAAGACAGGCAGAGACAGACAGAGACACACAGAGACAGACAGAGACAGACAGAAACAGACAGAAAAAGACAGAGACAGACAGAAACAGACGGAGACAGCCAGAGACAGACAGAGACAGACAGAGACAAACAGAGACAGACAGAGACAGACAGAGACAGATAGAGACAGACAGAGACAGACAGAGACAGACAGAGACAGACAGAGACAGACAGAGACAGACAGAGACAGACAGAGACAGACAGAGACAGACAGAGACAGACAGAGACAGACAGAGACAGACAGAGACAGACAGAGACAGACAGAGACAGACAGAGACAGACAGACAGACAGAGACAGACAGAGACAGACAGACACAGACAGAGACAGACAGACACAGACAGAGACAGACAGACACAGACAGAGACAGATAGAGACAGACAGAGACAGACAGAGACAGATAGAGACAGATAGAGACAGACAGAGACAGACAGAGACAGACAGACACAGATAGACACAGACAGACACAGAGTTCGGGTTCGTGTTTGGGTTTGGGTTTGGGTTTGGGTTTGAGTTTAGGTTTGGGTTTGGGTTTGGGTTTGGGTTTGAATTTGGGTTTGGGTTTGGCGTTGGGTTTGGGTTTGGGTTTGGGTTTGGCTTTACGTTTGGCTTTGGGTTTGGGTTTGAAATTTGGATTTGGGTTTGGGTTTGGATTTGGGTTTGGAGTTGGGTTTGGGGTTGGGTTTGGGGTTGGGTTTGGATTTTGGTTTGGGTTTGGGTTTGGGTTTGGGTTTGGGTAATAACAGAGAGACTGAGAGACAGAGAGAGACATAGGGAGACAGACAGAGACAGACAGAGACAGACAGAGACAGACAGAGATAGACACAGGCAGACACAGACAGACAGAGACAGACAGAGACAGACAGAGACAGACAGAGACAGACAGAGACAGACAGAGACAGACAGAGGCAGACAGAGACAGACAGAGACAGAAAGAAACAGACAGAGACGGACAGAGACAGACAAAGACAGACAGAGACAGACAGAGACAGACAGAGACAGACAGAGACAGACAGAGACAGACAGAGACAGACAGAGACAGACAGAGACAGACACAGACAGACACAGACCGACAGAGACAGACAGAGATAGACACAGACAGACACAGACCGACAGAGACAGAGAGAGACAGTGCAAGACAGAGAGAGACAGAGATAGACAGAGAGAGAAAGAGAGAGACAGAGAGACACAGAGAGAGACAGACAGAGACATACAGAGACAAAGAGAGACAGACGGAGACAGACAGAGACAGACAGAGACAGACAGAGACAGACAGAGACAGACAGAGACAGGCAGAGACAGACAGAGACAGACAGAGACAGACAGAGACAGACAGAGACAGACAGACAGACAAAGACAGACAGAGACAGACAGAGACAGACAGAGACAGACAGAGACAGATAGAGACAGATAGAGACAGATAGAGACAGACAGAGACAGACAGAGACAGACAGACACAGATAGACACAGACAGACACAGACTTCGGGTTCGTGTTCGAGTTTGGGTTTGGGTCTGGGTTTGAGTTTGGGTCTGGGTTTGGGTTTGGGTTTGGGTTTGGGTTTGGGTTTGAGTTTGGGTTTGGGTTTGGGTTTGGGTTTGGGTCTGGGTTCGGGTTTGCGTTTGGGTTTGGGTTTGGGTTTGGGTTTGGGTTTGGGTTTGGGTTTGGGTTTGGGTTTGAATTTGGGTTTGGGTTTGGGTTTGACTTTGGGTTTGACTTTGGGTTTGGGTTTGAAATTTGGATTTGGGTTTGGGTTTGGATTTGGGTTTGGAGTTGGGTTTGGGGTTGGGTTTGGATTTTGGTTTGGGTTTGGGTTTGGATTTGGGTTTGGGTAATAACAGAGAGACTGAGAGACAGAGAGAGACATAGGGAGACAGACAGAGACAGACAGAGACAGACAGAGACAGACAGAGATAGACACAGGCAGACAGAGACAGACAGAGACAGACAGAGACAGACAGAGACAGACAGAGACAGACAGAGGCAGACAGAGACAGACAGAGACAGAAAGAAACAGACAGAGACAGACAGAGACAGACAAAGACAGACAGAGACAGACAGAGACAGACACAGACAGACACAGACCGACAGAGACAGACAGAGATAGACACAGACAGACACAGACCGACAGAGACAGACAGAGACAGACAGAGACAGAGAGAGACAGAAAGAGACAGAGAGTTACAAAGAGAGACAGAGAGAGACAGAAAGAGACAGAGAGTTACAAAGAGAGACAGAGAGAGACAGACAGACAGAGACAGACAGAGACAGACAGACAGACAGAGACAGACAGAGACAGACAGAGACAGACAGAGACAGACAAAGACAGACAGAGACAGACAGAGACACACAGAGACAGACAGAGACAGACAGAGGCAGACAGAGACAGACAGAAAAAGACAGAGACAGACAGAAACAGACGGAGACAGCCAGAGACAGACAGAGACAGACAGAGACAAACAGAGACAGACAGAGACAGACAGAGACAGACAGAGAAAGACAGAGACAGACAGAGACAGACAGAGACAGACAGAGACAGACAGAGACAGACAGAGACAGACAGAGACAGACAGACAGACAGAGACAGACAGAGACAGACAGACACAGACAGAGACAGACAGACACAGACAGACACAGACAGAGACAGATGGAGACAGACAGAGACAGACAGACACAGACAGAGACAGACAGACACAGACAGACACAGACAGAGACAGACAGAGACAGATAGAGACAGATAAAGACAGACAGAGACAGACTGAGACAGACAGACACAGATAGACACAGACAGACACAGAGTTCGGGTTCGTGTTCGAGTTTGGGTTTGGGTTTGGGTCTGGGTTTGGGTTTGGGTTTGGGTTTGGGTTTGAGTTTAGGTTTGGGTTTGGGTTTGGGTTTGGGTTTGAATTTGGGTTTGGGTTTGGCGTTGGGTTTGGGTTTGGGTTTGGGTTTGGCTTTACGTTTGGCTTTGGGTTTGGGTTTGAAATTTGGATTTGGGTTTGGGTTTGGATTTGGGTTTGGAGTTGGGTTTGGGGTTGGGTTTGGGGTTGGGTTTGGATTTTGGTTTGGGTTTGGGTTTGGGTTTGGGTTTGGGTAATAACAGAGAGACTGAGAGACAGAGAGAGACATAGGGAGACAGACAGAGACAGACAGAGACAGACAGAGACAGACAGAGATAGACACAGGCAGACACAGACAGACAGAGACAGACAGAGACAGACAGAGACAGACAGAGACAGACAGAGACAGACAGAGACAGACAGAGACAGACAGAGACAGACAGAGGCAGACAGAGACAGACAGAGACAGAAAGAAACAGACAGAGACAGACAGAGACAGACAAAGACAGACAGAGACAGACAGAGACAGACAGAGACAGACAGAGACAGACAGAGACAGACAGAGACAGACAGAGACAGACACAGACAGACACAGACCGACAGAGACAGACAGAGATAGACACAGACAGATACAGACCGACAGAGACAGACAGAGACAGACAGAGACAGAAAGAGACAGAGAGTTACAAAGAGAGACAGAGAGAGACAGTGCAAGACAGAGAGAGACAGAGATAGACAGAGAGAGAAAGAGAGAGACAGAGAGACACAGAGAGAGACAGACAGAGACATACAGAGACAGAGAGAGACAGACGGAGACAGACAGAGACAGACAGAGACAGACAGAGACAGACAGAGACAGACAGACAGGCAGAGACAGACAGACAGACAGAGACAGACAGAGACAGACAGAGACAGACAGAGACAGACAGACAGACAGAGACAGACAGAGACAGACAGACACAGACAGAGACAGACAGACACAGACAGACACAGACAGAGACAGATGGAGACAGACAGAGACAGACAGACACAGACAGAGACAGACAGACACAGACAGACACAGACAGAGACAGACAGAGACAGATAGAGACAGATAAAGACAGACAGAGACAGACTGAGACAGACAGACACAGATAGACACAGACAGACACAGAGTTCGGGTTCGTGTTCGAGTTTGGGTTTGGGTTTGGGTCTGGGTTTGGGTTTGGGTTTGGGTTTGGGTTTGAGTTTAGGTTTGGGTTTGGGTTTGGGTTTGGGTTTGAATTTGGGTTTGGGTTTGGCGTTGGGTTTGGGTTTGGGTTTGGGTTTGGCTTTACGTTTGGCTTTGGGTTTGGGTTTGAAATTTGGATTTGGGTTTGGGTTTGGATTTGGGTTTGGAGTTGGGTTTGGGGTTGGGTTTGGGGTTGGGTTTGGATTTTGGTTTGGGTTTGGGTTTGGGTTTGGGTTTGGGTAATAACAGAGAGACTGAGAGACAGAGAGAGACATAGGGAGACAGACAGAGACAGACAGAGACAGACAGAGACAGACAGAGATAGACACAGGCAGACACAGACAGACAGAGACAGACAGAGACAGACAGAGACAGACAGAGACAGACAGAGACAGACAGAGACAGACAGAGACAGACAGAGACAGACAGAGGCAGACAGAGACAGACAGAGACAGAAAGAAACAGACAGAGACAGACAGAGACAGACAAAGACAGACAGAGACAGACAGAGACAGACAGAGACAGACAGAGACAGACAGAGACAGACAGAGACAGACAGAGACAGACACAGACAGACACAGACCGACAGAGACAGACAGAGATAGACACAGACAGATACAGACCGACAGAGACAGACAGAGACAGACAGAGACAGAAAGAGACAGAGAGTTACAAAGAGAGACAGAGAGAGACAGTGCAAGACAGAGAGAGACAGAGATAGACAGAGAGAGAAAGAGAGAGACAGAGAGACACAGAGAGAGACAGACAGAGACATACAGAGACAGAGAGAGACAGACGGAGACAGACAGAGACAGACAGAGACAGACAGAGACAGACAGAGACAGACAGAGACAGACAAAGACAGACAGAGACAGACAGAGACACACAGAGACAGACAGAGACAGACAGAGACAGACAGAAAAAGACAGAGACAGACAGAAACAGACGGAGACAGCCAGAGACAGACAGAGACAGACAAAGACAAACAGAGACAGACAGAGACAGACAGAGACAGACAGAGAAAGACAGAGACAGACAGAGACAGACAGAGACAGACAGAGACAGACAGAGACAGACAGAGACAGACAGAGACAGACAGAGACAGCAGAGACAGCCAGAGACAGACAGAGACAGACAGAGACAGACAGAGACAGACAGAGACAGACAGACAGACAGAGACAGACAGAGACAGACAGACACAGACAGAGACAGACAGACACAGACAGAGACAGACAGACACAGACAGACACAGACAGAGACAGATAGAGACAGACAGAGACAGACAGAGACAGATAGAGACAGATAGAGACAGATAGAGACAGACAGAGACAGACAGAGACAGATAGAGACAGATAGAGACAGACAGAGACAGACAGAGACAGACGGACACAGATAGACACAGACAGACACAGACTTCGGGTTCGTGTTCGAGTTTGGGTTTGGGTCTGGGTTTGAGTTTGGGTCTGGGTTTGGGTTTGGGTTTGGGTTTGGGTTTGAGTTTGGGTTTGGGTTTGGGTTTGAGTTTGGGTTTGGGTTTGGGTTTGGGTTTGGGTTTGGGTTTGGGTTTGGGTTTGGGTTTGGGTTTGGGTCTGGGTTTGGGTTTGGGTCTGGGTTCAGGTTTGCGTTTGGGTTTGGGTTTGGGTTTGGGTTTGAGTTTAGGTTTGGGTTTGGGTTTGGGTTTGGGTTTGAATTTGGGTTTGGGTTTGGCGTTGGGTTTGGGTTTGGGTTTGGGTTTGGCTTTACGTTTGGCTTTGGGTTTGGGTTTGAAATTTGGATTTGGGTTTGGGTTTGGATTTGGGTTTGGAGTTGGGTTTGGGGTTGGGTTTGGGGTTGGGTTTGGATTTTGGTTTGGGTTTGGGTTTGGGTTTGGGTTTGGGTAATAACAGAGAGACTGAGAGACAGAGAGAGACATAGGGAGACAGACAGAGACAGACAGAGACAGACAGAGACAGACAGAGACAGACAGAGATAGACACAGGCAGACACAGACAGACAGAGACAGACAGAGACAGACAGAGACAGACAGAGACAGACAGAGACAGACAGAGACAGACAGAGACAGACAGAGACAGACAGAGACAGACAGAGGCAGACAGAGACAGACAGAGACAGAAAGAAACAGACAGAGACAGACAGAGACAGACAGAGACAGACAGAGACAGACAGAAAAAGACAGAGACAGACAGAAACAGACGGAGACAGCCAGAGACAGACAGAGACAGACAAAGACAAACAGAGACAGACAGAGACAGACAGAGACAGACAGAGAAAGACAGAGACAGACAGAGACAGACAGAGACAGACAGAGACAGACAGAGACAGACAGAGACAGACAGAGACAGACAGAGACAGCAGAGACAGCCAGAGACAGACAGAGACAGACAGAGACAGACAGAGACAGACAGAGACAGACAGACAGACAGAGACAGACAGAGACAGACAGACACAGACAGAGACAGACAGACACAGACAGAGACAGACAGACACAGACAGACACAGACAGAGACAGATAGAGACAGACAGAGACAGACAGAGACAGATAGAGACAGATAGAGACAGATAGAGACAGACAGAGACAGACAGAGACAGATAGAGACAGATAGAGACAGACAGAGACAGACAGAGACAGACGGACACAGATAGACACAGACAGACACAGACTTCGGGTTCGTGTTCGAGTTTGGGTTTGGGTCTGGGTTTGAGTTTGGGTCTGGGTTTGGGTTTGGGTTTGGGTTTGGGTTTGAGTTTGGGTTTGGGTTTGGGTTTGAGTTTGGGTTTGGGTTTGGGTTTGGGTTTGGGTTTGGGTTTGGGTTTGGGTTTGGGTTTGGGTTTGGGTCTGGGTTTGGGTTTGGGTCTGGGTTCAGGTTTGCGTTTGGGTTTGGGTTTGGGTTTGGGTTTGAGTTTAGGTTTGGGTCTGGGTTTGGGTTTGGGTTTGAATTTGGGTTTGGGTTTGGCGTTGGGTTTGGGTTTGGGTTTGGGTTTGGCTTTACGTTTGGCTTTGGGTTTGGGTTTGAAATTTGGATTTGGGTTTGGGTTTGGATTTGGGTTTGGAGTTGGGTTTGGGGTTGGGTTTGGGGTTGGGTTTGGATTTTGGTTTGGGTTTGGGTTTGGGTTTGGGTTTGGGTAATAACAGAGAGACTGAGAGACAGAGAGAGACATAGGGAGACAGACAGAGACAGACAGAGACAGACAGAGACAGACAGAGATAGACACAGGCAGACAGAGACAGACAGAGACAGACAGAGACAGACAGAGACAGACAGAGACAGACAGAGACAGACAGAGACAGACAGAGACAGACAGAGACAGACAGAGGCAGACAGAGACAGACAGAGACAGAAAGAAACAGACAGAGACAGACAGAGACAGACAAAGACAGACAGAGACAGACAGAGACAGACAGAGACAGACAGAGACAGACAGAGACAGACAGAGACAGACAGAGACAGACACAGACAGACACAGACCGACAGAGACAGACAGAGATAGACACAGACAGATACAGACCGACAGAGACAGACAGAGACAGACAGAGACAGAAAGAGACAGAGAGTTACAAAGAGAGACAGAGAGAGACAGTGCAAGACAGAGAGAGACAGAGATAGACAGAGAGAGAAAGAGAGAGACAGAGAGACACAGAGAGAGACAGACAGAGACATACAGAGACAGAGAGAGACAGACGGAGACAGACAGAGACAGACAGAGACAGACAGAGACAGACAGAGACAGACACAGACAGACACAGACCGACAGAGACAGACAGAGATAGACACAGACAGACACAGACCGACAGAGACAGACAGAGACAGACAGAGACAGAAAGAGACAGAGAGTTACAAAGAGAGACAGAGAGAGACAGTGCAAGACAGAGAGAGACAGAGATAGACAGAGAGGGAAAGAGAGAGACAGAGAGACACAGAGAGAGACAGACAGAGACATACAGAGACAGAGAGAGACAGACGGAGACAGACAGAGACAGACAGAGACAGACAGAGACAGACAGAGACAGACAGAGACAGGCAGAGACAGACAGAGACAGACAGAGACAGACAGAGACAGACAGACAGACAAAGACAGACAGAGACAGACAGAGACAGACAGAGACAGACAAAGACAGACAGAGACAGACAGAGACACACAGAGACAGACAGAGACAGACAGAGACAGACAGAAAAAGACAGAGACAGACAGAAACAGACGGAGACAGCCAGAGACAGACAGAGACAGACAAAGACAAACAGAGACAGACAGAGACAGACAGAGACAGACAGAGAAAGACAGAGACAGACAGAGACAGACAGAGACAGACAGAGACAGACAGAGACAGACAGAGACAGACAGAGACAGACAGAGACAGCAGAGACAGCCAGAGACAGACAGAGACAGACAGAGACAGACAGAGACAGACAGACAGACAGAGACAGACAGAGACAGACAGACACAGACAGAGACAGACAGACACAGACAGAGACAGACAGACACAGACAGACACAGACAGAGACAGATAGAGACAGACAGAGACAGACAGAGACAGATAGAGACAGATAGAGACAGATAGAGACAGACAGAGACAGACAGAGACAGATAGAGACAGATAGAGACAGACAGAGACAGACAGAGACAGACGGACACAGATAGACACAGACAGACACAGACTTCGGGTTCGTGTTCGAGTTTGGGTTTGGGTCTGGGTTTGAGTTTGGGTCTGGGTTTGGGTTTGGGTTTGGGTTTGAGTTTGGGTTTGGGTTTGGGTTTGAGTTTGGGTTTGGGTTTGGGTTTGGGTTTGGGTTTGGGTTTGGGTTTGGGTTTGGGTTTGGGTTTGGGTTTGGGTTTGGGTTTGAAATTTGGATTTGGGTTTGGAGTTGGGTTTGGAGTTGGGTTTGGATTTTGGTTTGGGTTTGGGTTTGGGTTTGGGTTTGGGTAATAACAGAGAGACTGAGAGACAGAGAGAGACATAGGGAGACAGACAGAGACAGACAGAGACAGACAGAGATAGACACAGGCAGACAGAGACAGACAGAGACAGACAGAGACAGACAGAGACAGACAGAGACAGACAGAGACAGACAGAGACAGACAGAGACAGACAGAGACAGACAGAGACAGATAGAAACAGACAGAGACAGACAGAGACAGACAAAGACAGACAGAGACAGACAGAGACAGACAGAGACAGACAGAGACAGACAGAGACAGACAGAGACAGACAGAGACAGACACAGACAGACACAGACCGACAGAGACAGACAGAGATAGACACAGACAGACACAGACCGACAGAGACAGACAGAGACAGACAGAGACAGAGAGAGACAGAAGAGACAGAGAGTTACAAAGAGAGACAGAGAGAGACAGAGAGAGACAGAGAGAGACAGAGAGAGAGACAGAAAAAGACAGAGAGAGAAAGAGAGAGACGGAGAGCCACAGAGAGAGACAGACAGAGACAGACAGAGACAGACAGAGACAGAGAGAGACAGACGGAGACAGACAGAGACAGACAGAGACAGACAGAGACAGACAGAGACAGACAGAGACAGACAGAGACAGACAGAGACAGACAGAGACAGACAGAGACAGACAGAGACAGACAGAGACAGACAGAGACAGACAGACAGACAGAGACAGACAGAGACAGACAGAGACAGACAGAGACAGACAGAGAAAGACAGAGACAGACAGAGACAGACAGCGACAGACAGAGACAGACAGAGACAGACAGAGACAGACAGAGACAGACAGAGACAGACAGACAGACAGAGACAGACAGAGACAGACAGACAGACAGAGACAGACAGAGACAGACAGACACAGACAGAGACAGACAGACACAGCCAGAGACAGACAGACACAGACAGAGACAGATAGAGACAGACAGAGACAGACAGGGACAGATAGAGACAGATAGAGACAGACAGAGACAGACTGAGACAGACAGACACAGATAGACACAGACAGACACAGAGTTCGGGTTCGTGTTCGAGTTTGGGTTTGGGTTTGGGTCTGGGTTTGGGTTTGGGTTTGGGTTTGGGTTTGGGTTTGGGTTTGGGTTTGGGTTTGGGTTTGGGTTTGGGTAATAACAGAGAGACTGAGAGTCAGAGAAAGACATAGAGAGACAGACAGAGACAGACAGAGACATACAGAGACAGACAGAGACAGACAGAGACAGACAGAGACAGACAGACACAGACAGAGACAGACAGACACAGACAGAGACAGACAGACACAGACAGACACAGACAGAGACAGATGGAGACAGACAGAGACAGACAGAGACAGATAGAGACAGATAGAGACAGATAAAGACAGACAGAGACAGACAGAGACAGACAGACACAGATAGACACAGACAGACACAGAGTTCGGGTTCGTGTTCGAGTTTGGGTTTGGGTCTGGGTTTGGGTTTGGGTCTGGGTTTGGGTTTGGGTTTGGGTTTGGGTTTGGGTTTGGGTTTGGGTTTGGGTTTGGGTTTGTGTTTGGGTTTGGGTTTGGGTTTGGGTTTGGGTTTGGGTTTGGGTTTGGGTTTGGGTAATAACAGAGAGACTGAGAGTCAGAGAAAGACATAGAGGGACAGACAGAGACAGACAGAGACATACAGAGACAGACAGAGACAGACAGAGACAGACAGAGACAGACAGAGACAGACAGAGACAGACAGAGACAGACAAAGACAGGCAGAGACAGACAGAGACACACAGAGACAGACAGAGACAGACAGAAACAGACAGAAAAAGACAGAGACAGACAGAAACAGACGGAGACAGCCAGAGACAGACAGAGACAGACAGAGACAAACAGAGACAGACAGAGACAGACAGAGACAGATAGAGACAGACAGAGACAGACAGAGACAGACAGAGACAGACAGAGACAGACAGAGACAGACAGAGACAGACAGAGACAGACAGAGACAGACAGAGACAGACAGAGACAGACAGAGACAGACAGAGACAGACAGAGACAGACAGAGACAGACAGAGACAGACAGAGACAGACAGAGACAGACAGACAGACAGAGACAGACAGAGACAGACAGACACAGACAGAGACAGACAGACACAGACAGAGACAGACAGACACAGACAGAGACAGATAGAGACAGACAGAGACAGACAGAGACAGATAGAGACAGATAGAGACAGACAGAGACAGACAGAGACAGACAGACACAGATAGACACAGACAGACACAGAGTTCGGGTTCGTGTTTGGGTTTGGGTTTGGGTTTGGGTTTGAGTTTAGGTTTGGGTTTGGGTTTGGGTTTGGGTTTGAATTTGGGTTTGGGTTTGGCGTTGGGTTTGGGTTTGGGTTTGGGTTTGGCTTTACGTTTGGCTTTGGGTTTGGGTTTGAAATTTGGATTTGGGTTTGGGTTTGGATTTGGGTTTGGAGTTGGGTTTGGGGTTGGGTTTGGGGTTGGGTTTGGATTTTGGTTTGGGTTTGGGTTTGGGTTTGGGTTTGGGTAATAACAGAGAGACTGAGAGACAGAGAGAGACATAGGGAGACAGACACAGACAGACACAGACAGAGACAGATGGAGACAGACAGAGACAGACAGAGACAGATAGAGACAGATAGAGACAGATAAAGACAGACAGAGACAGACAGAGACAGACAGACACAGACAGACACAGAGTTCGGGTTCGTGTTCGAGTTTGGGTTTGGGTCTGGGTTTGGGTTTGGGTCTGGGTTTGGGTTTGGGTTTGGGTTTGGGTTTGGGTTTGGGTTTGGGTTTGGGTTTGGGTTTGTGTTTGGGTTTGGGTTTGGGTTTGGGTTTGGGTTTGGGTTTGGGTTTGGGTTTGGGTAATAACAGAGAGACTGAGAGTCAGAGAAAGACATAGAGGGACAGACAGAGACAGACAGAGACATACAGAGACAGACAGAGACAGACAGAGACAGACAGAGACAGACAGAGACAGACAGAGACAGACAGAGACAGACAAAGACAGGCAGAGACAGACAGAGACACACAGAGACAGACAGAGACAGACAGAAACAGACAGAAAAAGACAGAGACAGACAGAAACAGACGGAGACAGCCAGAGACAGACAGAGACAGACAGAGACAAACAGAGACAGACAGAGACAGACAGAGACAGATAGAGACAGACAGAGACAGACAGAGACAGACAGAGACAGACAGAGACAGACAGAGACAGACAGAGACAGACAGAGACAGACAGAGACAGACAGAGACAGACAGAGACAGACAGAGACAGACAGAGACAGACAGAGACAGACAGAGACAGACAGAGACAGACAGAGACAGACAGACAGACAGAGACAGACAGAGACAGACAGACACAGACAGAGACAGACAGACACAGACAGAGACAGACAGACACAGACAGAGACAGATAGAGACAGACAGAGACAGACAGAGACAGATAGAGACAGATAGAGACAGACAGAGACAGACAGAGACAGACAGACACAGATAGACACAGACAGACACAGAGTTCGGGTTCGTGTTTGGGTTTGGGTTTGGGTTTGGGTTTGAGTTTAGGTTTGGGTTTGGGTTTGGGTTTGGGTTTGAATTTGGGTTTGGGTTTGGCGTTGGGTTTGGGTTTGGGTTTGGGTTTGGCTTTACGTTTGGCTTTGGGTTTGGGTTTGAAATTTGGATTTGGGTTTGGGTTTGGATTTGGGTTTGGAGTTGGGTTTGGGGTTGGGTTTGGGGTTGGGTTTGGATTTTGGTTTGGGTTTGGGTTTGGGTTTGGGTTTGGGTAATAACAGAGAGACTGAGAGACAGAGAGAGACATAGGGAGACAGACAGAGACAGACAGAGACAGACAGAGACAGACAGAGATAGACACAGGCAGACACAGACAGACAGAGACAGACAGAGACAGACAGAGACAGACAGAGACAGACAGAGACAGACAGAGACAGACAGAGGCAGACAGAGACAGACAGAGACAGAAAGAAACAGACAGAGACGGACAGAGACAGACAAAGACAGACAGAGACAGACAGAGACAGACAGAGACAGACAGAGACAGACAGAGACAGACAGAGACAGACAGAGACAGACAGAGACAGACACAGACAGACACAGACCGACAGAGACAGACAGAGATAGACACAGACAGACACAGACCGACAGAGACAGAGAGAGACAGTGCAAGACAGAGAGAGACAGAGATAGACAGAGAGAGAAAGAGAGAGACAGAGAGACACAGAGAGGGACAGACAGAGACATACAGAGACAGAGAGAGACAGACGGAGACAGACAGAGACAGACAGAGACAGACAGAGACAGACAGAGACAGACAGAGACAGACAGAGACAGACAGAGACAGACAGAGACAGACAGAGACAGACAGAGACAGACAGAGACAGACAGAGGCAGACAGAGACAGACAGAGACAGAAAGAAACAGACAGAGACAGACAGAGACAGACAAAGACAGACAGAGACAGACAGAGACAGACAGAGACAGACAGAGACAGACAGAGACAGACAGAGACAGACACAGACAGACACAGACCGACAGAGACAGACAGAGATAGACACAGACAGACACAGACCGACAGAGACAGACAGAGACAGACAGAGACAGAGAGAGACAGAAAGAGACAGAGAGTTACAAAGAGAGACAGAGAGAGACAGAAAGAGACAGAGAGTTACAAAGAGAGACAGAGAGAGACAGACAGACAGAGACAGACAGAGACAGACAGACAGACAGAGACAGACAGAGACAGACAGAGACAGACAGAGACAGACAAAGACAGACAGAGACAGACAGAGACACACAGAGACAGACAGAGACAGACAGAGGCAGACAGAGACAGACAGAAAAAGACAGAGACAGACAGAAACAGACGGAGACAGCCAGAGACAGACAGAGACAGACAGAGACAAACAGAGACAGACAGAGACAGACAGAGACAGACAGAGAAAGACAGAGACAGACAGAGACAGACAGAGACAGACAGAGACAGACAGAGACAGACAGAGACAGACAGAGACAGACAGACAGACAGAGACAGACAGAGACAGACAGACACAGACAGAGACAGACAGACACAGACAGACACAGACAGAGACAGATGGAGACAGACAGAGACAGACAGACACAGACAGAGACAGACAGACACAGACAGACACAGACAGAGACAGACAGAGACAGATAGAGACAGATAAAGACAGACAGAGACAGACTGAGACAGACAGACACAGATAGACACAGACAGACACAGAGTTCGGGTTCGTGTTCGAGTTTGGGTTTGGGTTTGGGTCTGGGTTTGGGTTTGGGTTTGGGTTTGGGTTTGGGTTTGGGTTTGGGTTTGGGTTTGGGTTTGGGTTTGGGTTTGGGTAATAACAGAGAGACTGAGAGTCAGAGAAAGACATAGAGAGACAGACAGAGACAGACAGAGACATACAGAGACAGACAGAGACAGACAGAGACAGACAGAGACAGACAGACACAGACAGAGACAGACAGACACAGACAGAGACAGACAGACACAGACAGACACAGACAGAGACAGATGGAGACAGACAGAGGCAGACAGAGACAGACAGAGACAGAAAGAAACAGACAGAGACAGACAGAGACAGACAAAGACAGACAGAGACAGACAGAGACAGACAGAGACAGACAGAGACAGACAGAGACAGACAGAGACAGACACAGACAGACACAGACCGACAGAGACAGACAGAGATAGACACAGACAGACACAGACCGACAGAGACAGACAGAGACAGACAGAGACAGAGAGAGACAGAAAGAGACAGAGAGTTACAAAGAGAGACAGAGAGAGACAGAAAGAGACAGAGAGTTACAAAGAGAGACAGAGAGAGACAGAGACAGACAGAGACAGACAGAGACAGACAGACAGACAGAGACAGACAGAGACAGACAGAGACAGACAGAGACAGACAAAGACAGACAGAGACAGACAGAGACACACAGAGACAGACAGAGACAGACAGAGGCAGACAGAGACAGACAGAAAAAGACAGAGACAGACAGAAACAGACGGAGACAGCCAGAGACAGACAGAGACAGACAGAGACAAACAGAGACAGACAGAGACAGACAGAGACAGACAGAGAAAGACAGAGACAGACAGAGACAGACAGAGACAGACAGAGACAGACAGAGACAGACAGAGACAGACAGAGACAGACAGACAGACAGAGACAGACAGAGACAGACAGACACAGACAGAGACAGACAGACACAGACAGACACAGACAGAGACAGATGGAGACAGACAGAGACAGACAGACACAGACAGAGACAGACAGACACAGACAGACACAGACAGAGACAGACAGAGACAGATAGAGACAGATAAAGACAGACAGAGACAGACTGAGACAGACAGACACAGATAGACACAGACAGACACAGAGTTCGGGTTCGTGTTCGAGTTTGGGTTTGAGTTTGGGTCTGGGTTTGGGTTTGGGTTTGGGGTTGGGTTTGGATTTTGGTTTGGGTTTGGGTTTGGGTTTGGGTTTGGGTAATAACAGAGAGACTGAGAGACAGAGAGAGACATAGGGAGACAGACAGAGACAGACAGAGACAGACAGAGACAGACAGAGATAGACACAGGCAGACACAGACAGACAGAGACAGACAGAGACAGACAGAGACAGACAGAGACAGACAGAGACAGACAGAGACAGACAGAGGCAGACAGAGACAGACAGAGACAGAAAGAAACAGACAGAGACGGACAGAGACAGACAAAGACAGACAGAGACAGACAGAGACAGACAGAGACAGACAGAGACAGACAGAGACAGACAGAGACAGACAGAGACAGACAGAGACAGACACAGACAGACACAGACCGACAGAGACAGACAGAGATAGACACAGACAGACACAGACCGACAGAGACAGAGAGAGACAGTGCAAGACAGAGAGAGACAGAGATAGACAGAGAGAGAAAGAGAGAGACAGAGAGACACAGAGAGGGACAGACAGAGACATACAGAGACAGAGAGAGACAGACGGAGACAGACAGAGACAGACAGAGACAGACAGAGACAGACAGAGACAGACAGAGACAGACAGAGACAGACAGAGACAGACAGAGACAGACAGAGACAGACAGAGACAGACAGAGACAGACAGAGGCAGACAGAGACAGACAGAGACAGAAAGAAACAGACAGAGACAGACAGAGACAGACAAAGACAGACAGAGACAGACAGAGACAGACAGAGACAGACAGAGACAGACAGAGACAGACAGAGACAGACACAGACAGACACAGACCGACAGAGACAGACAGAGATAGACACAGACAGACACAGACCGACAGAGACAGACAGAGACAGACAGAGACAGAGAGAGACAGAAAGAGACAGAGAGTTACAAAGAGAGACAGAGAGAGACAGAAAGAGACAGAGAGTTACAAAGAGAGACAGAGAGAGACAGACAGACAGAGACAGACAGAGACAGACAGACAGACAGAGACAGACAGAGACAGACAGAGACAGACAGAGACAGACAAAGACAGACAGAGACAGACAGAGACACACAGAGACAGACAGAGACAGACAGAGGCAGACAGAGACAGACAGAAAAAGACAGAGACAGACAGAAACAGACGGAGACAGCCAGAGACAGACAGAGACAGACAGAGACAAACAGAGACAGACAGAGACAGACAGAGACAGACAGAGAAAGACAGAGACAGACAGAGACAGACAGAGACAGACAGAGACAGACAGAGACAGACAGAGACAGACAGAGACAGACAGACAGACAGAGACAGACAGAGACAGACAGACACAGACAGAGACAGACAGACACAGACAGACACAGACAGAGACAGATGGAGACAGACAGAGACAGACAGACACAGACAGAGACAGACAGACACAGACAGACACAGACAGAGACAGACAGAGACAGATAGAGACAGATAAAGACAGACAGAGACAGACTGAGACAGACAGACACAGATAGACACAGACAGACACAGAGTTCGGGTTCGTGTTCGAGTTTGGGTTTGGGTTTGGGTCTGGGTTTGGGTTTGGGTTTGGGTTTGGGTTTGGGTTTGGGTTTGGGTTTGGGTTTGGGTTTGGGTTTGGGTTTGGGTAATAACAGAGAGACTGAGAGTCAGAGAAAGACATAGAGAGACAGACAGAGACAGACAGAGACATACAGAGACAGACAGAGACAGACAGAGACAGACAGAGACAGACAGACACAGACAGAGACAGACAGACACAGACAGAGACAGACAGACACAGACAGACACAGACAGAGACAGATGGAGACAGACAGAGGCAGACAGAGACAGACAGAGACAGAAAGAAACAGACAGAGACAGACAGAGACAGACAAAGACAGACAGAGACAGACAGAGACAGACAGAGACAGACAGAGACAGACAGAGACAGACAGAGACAGACACAGACAGACACAGACCGACAGAGACAGACAGAGATAGACACAGACAGACACAGACCGACAGAGACAGACAGAGACAGACAGAGACAGAGAGAGACAGAAAGAGACAGAGAGTTACAAAGAGAGACAGAGAGAGACAGAAAGAGACAGAGAGTTACAAAGAGAGACAGAGAGAGACAGAGACAGACAGAGACAGACAGAGACAGACAGACAGACAGAGACAGACAGAGACAGACAGAGACAGACAGAGACAGACAAAGACAGACAGAGACAGACAGAGACACACAGAGACAGACAGAGACAGACAGAGGCAGACAGAGACAGACAGAAAAAGACAGAGACAGACAGAAACAGACGGAGACAGCCAGAGACAGACAGAGACAGACAGAGACAAACAGAGACAGACAGAGACAGACAGAGACAGACAGAGAAAGACAGAGACAGACAGAGACAGACAGAGACAGACAGAGACAGACAGAGACAGACAGAGACAGACAGAGACAGACAGACAGACAGAGACAGACAGAGACAGACAGACACAGACAGAGACAGACAGACACAGACAGACACAGACAGAGACAGATGGAGACAGACAGAGACAGACAGACACAGACAGAGACAGACAGACACAGACAGACACAGACAGAGACAGACAGAGACAGATAGAGACAGATAAAGACAGACAGAGACAGACTGAGACAGACAGACACAGATAGACACAGACAGACACAGAGTTCGGGTTCGTGTTCGAGTTTGGGTTTGAGTTTGGGTCTGGGTTTGGGTTTGGGTTTGGGTTTGGGTTTGGGTTTGGGTTTGGGTTTGGGTTTGGGTTTGGGTTTGGGTTTGGGTTTGGGTTTGGGTAATAACAGAGAGACTGAGAGTCAGAGAAAGACATAGAGAGACAGACAGAGACAGACAGAGACATACAGAGACAGACAGAGACAGACAGAGACAGACAGAGACAGACAGACACAGACAGAGACAGACAGACACAGACAGAGACAGACAGACACAGACAGACACAGACAGAGACAGATGGAGACAGACAGAGACAGACAGAGACAGATAGAGACAGATAGAGACAGATAAAGACAGACAGAGACAGACAGAGACAGACAGACACAGATAGACACAGACAGACACAGAGTTCGGGTTCGTGTTCGAGTTTGGGTTTGGGTCTGGGTTTGGGTTTGGGTCTGGGTTTGGGTTTGGGTTTGGGTTTGGGTTTGGGTTTGGGTTTGGGTTTGGGTTTGTGTTTGGGTTTGGGTTTGGGTTTGGGTTTGGGTTTGGGTTTGGGTTTGGGTTTGGGTAATAACAGAGAGACTGAGAGTCAGAGAAAGACATAGAGAGACAGACAGAGACAGACAGAGACATACAGAGACAGACAGAGACAGACAGAGACAGGCAGAGACAGACAGAGACAGACAGAGACAGACAAAGACAGGCAGAGACAGACAGAGACACACAGAGACAGACAGAGACAGACAGAAACAGACAGAAAAAGACAGAGACAGACAGAAACAGACGGAGACAGCCAGAGACAGACAGAGACAGACAGAGACAAACAGAGACAGACAGAGACAGACAGAGACAGATAGAGACAGACAGAGACAGACAGAGACAGACAGAGACAGACAGAGACAGACAGAGACAGACAGAGACAGACAGAGACAGACAGAGACAGACAGAGACAGACAGAGACAGACAGAGACAGACAGAGACAGACAGAGACAGACAGAGACAGACAGAGACAGACAGACAGACAGAGACAGACAGAGACAGACAGACACAGACAGACACAGACAGACACAGACAGACACAGACAGACACAGACAGAGACAGATAGAGACAGACAGAGACAGACAGAGACAGATAGAGACAGATAGAGACAGACAGAGACAGACAGAGACAGACAGACACAGATAGACACAGACAGACACAGAGTTCGGGTTCGTGTTTGGGTTTGGGTTTGGGTCTGGGTTTGGGTTTGGGTCTGGGTTCAGGTTTGCGTTTGGGTTTGGGTTTGGGTTTGGGTTTGAGTTTAGGTTTGGGTTTGGGTTTGGGTTTGGGTTTGAATTTGGGTTTGGGTTTGGCGTTGGGTTTGGGTTTGGGTTTGGGTTTGGCTTTACGTTTGGCTTTGGGTTTGGGTTTGAAATTTGGATTTGGGTTTGGGTTTGGATTTGGGTTTGGAGTTGGGTTTGGGGTTGGGTTTGGGGTTGGGTTTGGATTTTGGTTTGGGTTTGGGTTTGGGTTTGGGTTTGGGTAATAACAGAGAGACTGAGAGACAGAGAGAGACATAGGGAGACAGACAGAGACAGACAGAGACAGACAGAGACAGACAGAGATAGACACAGGCAGACACAGACAGACAGAGACAGACAGAGACAGACAGAGACAGACAGAGACAGACAGAGACAGACAGAGACAGACAGAGACAGACAGAGACAGACAGAGGCAGACAGAGACAGACAGAGACAGAAAGAAACAGACAGAGACAGACAGAGACAGACAAAGACAGACAGAGACAGACAGAGACAGACAGAGACAGACAGAGACAGACAGAGACAGACAGAGACAGACAGAGACAGACACAGACAGACACAGACCGACAGAGACAGACAGAGATAGACACAGACAGATACAGACCGACAGAGACAGACAGAGACAGAAAGAGACAGAGAGTTACAAAGAGAGACAGAGAGAGACAGTGCAAGACAGAGAGAGACAGAGATAGACAGAGAGAGAAAGAGAGAGACAGAGAGACACAGAGAGAGACAGACAGAGACATACAGAGACAGAGAGAGACAGACGGAGACAGACAGAGACAGACAGAGACAGACAGAGACAGACAGAGACAGACAGACAGGCAGAGACAGACAGAGACAGACAGAGACAGACAGAGACAGACAGACAGACAAAGACAGACAGAGACAGACAGAGACAGACAGAGACAGACAAAGACAGACAGAGACAGACAGAGACACACAGAGACAGACAGAGACAGACAGAGACAGACAGAAAAAGACAGAGACAGACAGAAACAGACGGAGACAGCCAGAGACAGACAGAGACAGACAAAGACAAACAGAGACAGACAGAGACAGACAGAGACAGACAGAGAAAGACAGAGACAGACAGAGACAGACAGAGACAGACAGAGACAGACAGAGACAGACAGAGACAGACAGAGACAGACAGAGACAGCAGAGACAGCCAGAGAAAGACAGAGACAGACAGAGACAGACAGAGACAGACAGAGACAGACAGACAGACAGAGACAGACAGAGACAGACAGACACAGACAGAGACAGACAGACACAGACAGAGACAGACAGACACAGACAGACACAGACAGAGACAGATAGAGACAGACAGAGACAGACAGAGACAGATAGAGACAGATAGAGACAGATAGAGACAGACAGAGACAGACAGAGACAGATAGAGACAGATAGAGACAGACAGAGACAGACAGAGACAGACGGACACAGATAGACACAGACAGACACAGACTTCGGGTTCGTGTTCGAGTTTGGGTTTGGGTCTGGGTTTGAGTTTGGGTCTGGGTTTGGGTTTGGGTTTGGGTTTGGGTTTGAGTTTGGGTTTGGGTTTGGGTTTGAGTTTGGGTTTGGGTTTGGGTTTGGGTTTGGGTTTGGGTTTGGGTTTGGGTTTGGGTTTGGGTTTGGGTCTGGGTTTAGGTTTGGGTCTGGGTTCAGGTTTGCGTTTGGGTTTGGGTTTGGGTTTGGGTTTGAGTTTAGGTTTGGGTTTGGGTTTGGGTTTGGGTTTGAATTTGGGTTTGGGTTTGGCGTTGGGTTTGGGTTTGGGTTTGGGTTTGGCTTTACGTTTGGCTTTGGGTTTGGGTTTGAAATTTGGATTTGGGTTTGGGTTTGGATTTGGGTTTGGAGTTGGGTTTGGGGTTGGGTTTGGGGTTGGGTTTGGATTTTGGTTTGGGTTTGGGTTTGGGTTTGGGTTTGGGTAATAACAGAGAGACTGAGAGACAGAGAGAGACATAGGGAGACAGACAGAGACAGACAGAGACAGACAGAGACAGACAGAGATAGACACAGGCAGACACAGACAGACAGAGACAGACAGAGACAGACAGAGACAGACAGAGACAGACAGAGACAGACAGAGACAGACAGAGACAGACAGAGACAGACAGAGGCAGACAGAGACAGACAGAGACAGAAAGAAACAGACAGAGACAGACAGAGACAGACAAAGACAGACAGAGACAGACAGAGACAGACAGAGACAGACAGAGACAGACAGAGACAGACAGAGACA